>OU342630.1:86056761-87256761 GCA_910589415.1 Malachius bipustulatus | reverse complement strand
AGCATGGCCTGAGCATATTTTCCATTTCGAGAAGATCTCAAAAGTGTGTTTATTTTCACTTCTTGCATGACAACGCTAGTTTTCAAGATAGGTTTTTTGTTTTTGACAAGCTAAATATGCTCAGGTGTTCAAAAATTGCATGACATTGTATGCAGAACGAAGTCAGTATCCTTGCTTCGATTAAAAAAAGAAACAAAATAGGCGTGTAATTTGAAAAAAAAAACAGAGAACGATTAATTGGGGGTTGAGAGGCGTAAATGTTAATTGAGGGAGCACCCACAAAGCTTTAAGAACATATTTGTAATTTCACAAATTTCATTTGCCTCTGCTTTGAAATAACTCGGATATCCCTTGATAACAAAATTTGAGACAACCTGTATACAGCTCTAAAATTAATACGCAGACATCGAGTTATTGATCACCAGTATTATAATAAATTATTATAAGCTCTGTATTAATATAAAATCTACAGGAACCCTGATGAAAGATTTGATTCCATGGGTTATTTTCATTACATTTTTTGTTCGTGTTTCTCGTCACGTTTCTCATTTTGCTGGAGGATTTCGGACCGGACTCCAAAGAGTACCTAATTTTTTTATTACTGATTTCGTTAGGTCCGTTTTGTTAGTGTGTTGTGTAAGTATGTTTCCGTTTTTCTTATATGCTTCAGGTCTGATATATCGAAACATGTAACTTTTTACAAAGCATAATAATGTTTTTGTGCTAATCTGTCAGATGGTGTTTATTCCAATAAATAATATTAATAATAATCTTTATTGGCGCCTTCCATTGCACATACCGTAGTATTGCACAAGTCAACGAGTTAATAACTATTAATATCACATAATTACAAAAACAAAATATAAAATAGACAAGAATAGAAAAGTACAAGTACAATACAATACACTATCACACTCTAATAACAGGCATAAATAATATCCACTCCACTATGACAGAGTGGACACATGGAACTCAGACACGTTATAGATCGGGTTTAAACACGGGATCTTATTATACAGGGAAGTATCTACATAATTTTTTTGACTAAGATAGGATTTGTACGCTTTGCCTAATAAGAGGTTCCCTTTATTTCTTGTGCTGTACGAATGAACATTGGCATGAGTCTGATAATGGTATTTGTGTTCGTGAATGTATGTAAGCATTAAAAACACATACATGGCCGAAACGGTCATAATTCCAGCCAAATATGGTTTACAGTGAGCATCAAATTTTAGATTATGTAAGATGCGGATTGCCTTCTTTTGTAGGACCATTACTGTTTGTGCAACCATTCTATCTCCCCAGAGAAGAATCCCATAGGATAGGTAACACTCTGTGTTAAGCTTAAGACTGCCTACAAACCAATGGTTAGCGGACTCCAGGGCCGCATCTGCTTTGGTCTGGAGGTCATCAAGTTAATTAGATCTTATTAATAATGATGTGTCATCTGCATACATAATTCACTTAGATATCGACCGCATATACCAGGGCAGATCGTTAATACATTTATATGGTGAAGAGCGGAGGCCCAAGGACCGAGTCCTGTGGCACACCATGAAACACGTCTATAAACCGCGATGTCCCACCACCCAGGTTCACGCACTGCGATCACTAATGTTCCAATTGTCTACAGAGGTGTCCGTCCGAGACACAGTCTAACGCCCTGGACAGATCGCTGAGCACTGGTGCTGCTGCTGTGTGCTGTATGTTCACCCAGATCAACACTCCCCACAATATCGGTCACATTCTCCGCAACAACTGCTATAGTTGAGCGTTTAGTTTTAGGGATGAAACCAAATTGATCGGGATCTTACATCACTAAAAGAAAATTCATCAATCGTTTATTAAGTAGGGCCTCGACTATTTTAGAGAATATGGGTATAGTAGCTATAGTAGTTGCACAGATCATTGTCTCCTTTCTTAAATAAGAGGGGCTTTTGGATTTTTTGAAAACATCAGACCAGATGCCTCGAATATCGAATACTCTGTTAATCAAATCAGTTAGAAACGGGAGAATTATAGTGACTGTTGACTTGATGATCTTGGCATTGAGACCGTATACGTCAAGAGCTTTTGAGTTACTTACCGATGGGATGGTAAAAAAAGCCGGTATGTGGTTAGATGATAATAATGAGATGGATATAATTACTTCAGGTTAACTATTAAAATTACTGGAAGTCTATTGGAGCTAAATGATACGTCATGCAACGTTTAGCAGTAGAATTGACAGCGAAGAGGGCAAGCCTATTTATACCGAGTCTTATCTAACTAGGTGAAAGGGATGACACTTATAGAATTGTACGATTTATAGCCCTAAAATGGTGCATGCTGGGAGCTACGATAATATATCTGAATTTTCTGTCAATAGCAACTCGTCCAACGATATCGAAGCTCTTACAGTGTGAACTGGGGGCGCTATTGTCTTGGCCAATAAGTCACCGCATGAATATTCAGCAAGCAAAACGGTTTGCACCTGCCTCGTTTCTACACCGGAGCTCGGGAGTCTATCCGAAATTCCACCTCTGTCTTAGTCGCGAGACAGCCAGAAAGAATTAAGGGGCGTATATTTCTTGTTCGGGATGTTTATCTCATTTATAACAAGTGAACTCAGCCATTGAAATAAAAAATATGCTAAGCTGAATGATGACAAAGGGTATAAGTATTCTTATATGTATACATAGTTACTTCCATTTTCGCTAAGAGTACCTAGTTGTTAAACAATAACGTTTTCTGAACGACACAACGCTAATGGTATGGCAAAGACAGAGACATCGATGTTTCACTCGTTGTTTCCAGCTCACGAGTCTGACATATTACCACAACCAGAGGAGTGTGCTGAACAGAAAGAAATCTAATCTACATAAGTACATTGATTTGTCGGAAACATAGTGACTTGCAAGGCAAATGCCATCTAACGACTGAAAGTATACAACTTTCAAAGTGTCATCAGAGATACTCTCAGAAAAATCTGCAAATTTTTCGCTGCCGTTTTTGACTGTTCAATGAATAAGCAATCAGAGATGGCGCTAGTGACAAAACTGCATGCATTCCTAGAAAGGAATTAGTTTCTAAATGCACACTCGTCTGGTTGTGGTAAAAAGTCAGACTGATGAGCTGAAACAACCAGTGGAACATCGATGTCTCTGCCTTTACCATGAGACCATACCATTAGGGTAAATCGTTCAGAAAACGTTATTGTTTTTCAGTAAACGGATTGCTGTAATTGATATGATTTATTATTGTATCAATTTGTTTCTTAGAGTAGTTGTTAATAAATTCCTCTACATAGTTGCTGCATTCAAAGATACAAGAAGATTAAATGTCATAACCACACCCTTTATTATTCCGAATTTCTCATATTTTGTCTCTATATCCATCCAACCAAATTTAGCAATATTCTCATTCGGGCTGCTGTTCGCCTGGTCGACCTTCATCAACAGAAATCAAAGCGTAAAACTGTTACATTGGCAAGGAGACCTAGTGCTGAAGAGTCAATAATTTGGTGAACGAGAGGCGATTCGAAGCTGCGTAAACATGCAGGATAACTGATCTTCAGATCCTCCTGGGGGAATCAAATCCGATGAAACGATCCGCCGCTGTACCGAAACAGCCTGTACAGCAGAATCGGGGAGAGCTCATCTGGAGAGCCGACCCAACCTAGAAAACCACCCGTGGAGAGGCGATTCAGTGCAGAAGTAGAAACACCATCACCAACAAGGAAACAACCTTGTTGGGCAAACCTGGTTGGGCAAAAACAAGCTGGGGACCAGTAAAAGCCCCACAAATGAATTAAAAACTGAAGATCTTTCTTCAGATTGGGTTGCAGAATGACTCTCTTAATGGCTTGTCTCTAAACAAAAACAAGTGTACATATCTCAGTTTACCCGAATCCACTTAGGTTTTAGTGTTAGCTGGATGGTATGGATCTAACTGAAAGACTGTGACAATATTATTATATATTTTTGTATATCTTTTTGATCACATGTTTTGCACTTGTTCAGTGGTTTCCGTAATAAATTATTATTATTATATAAAATACATTTGCCCGTATTCACAAAGCGTTCTGGTCCTGTATCTCGAAAATAATTAAATGAATGAGATGGAGATAACTGATTACGTAATTATTTGGTAATTATCGTTTGTGGATACGGCCATTTATCTACAAATAGCAATGCTGAAAATGAAAATTAAATATGCCGGTATACAGTTTGTTATGAGAAGCGAAAAAAAACTGTTGCAATTTCTAGGATTGTCCAATGTCATATTTTGAAATGTGAAAGTGTACAATACTGTCACATATTTGTCTAGTCAACTTCGATTTATCTATTTTTAAACATAGGTACAGTCAATAGTAACAATCCCCTTATCCTTAGAGCCTCTCAGACTTATACTAGGAAGGGTTGATATTATTAATAAACAACGGACAGGCAGTTATACCATACCTGCGTTATGATACCAGGAGTTATGATTCTTTTGCAATAGTTTCAATTTGGCCGAAAATTCCCGTTCCGCAATTTGGTGGCATTTTTAAACTTGAATAAAATAAAAAAGTACGTCAGTGATTCTATTATGTCTCATTATAATACGGAATAGTTTCTTATTCTTGGAGAATTAAAAAATGCTAACGATTAACTCAGCTTGAATCTCGATATTATTATTTTCCAATTTTGTTGGCATGCTAGCTAATGACAACACGTCCAAAGGGCGCGTATCGAGCGCCCTACAGACGAGCAATATATCTCTGACAATGCCCCGAAGCCGTACCTCTCTACTGGAATCCTCGAGGCAGAAATTCATGCAAACCAGACTTCCATTCAATTATATATTTAACGGAACTTCTGCTGCATATTCCTTCAACACCAATCAACATAATTATTAAATTTCGCATTCAAATCATGTCGAGCCTGAAATTGACACCATCTCTTCCGTCTCTCCACCTGTATTTCTGTTATTTCTTTTCTATGGAGTATTGTTAAGTTCAGAGGCAGGTAAATGAAATTCATGGAGAATGAGAGAATTAAGATTGTGATCTTGTTTGGAAATTAAAGGTCGACATAAAAGATTTATTTTTCTCGTGAGTTGTAATTTGACTGAAAGGATCCAAGGAGTTTTATTTACAGAAATAAAATTCAAAACTCCCTAAAAAATTACGTAAGAATTAATAATAATAATAATAATATTTTTATTTATTTCACTAGTCATACTTAAAGGGTGTCAAAATAATTGAAACACATCAACAATACAACACAATTTACATCCGATAATAATAACATCCCTGTTATTGTTACAGATCACCTACCTCGCCCAAATTTAGCATGCAGTTTTAGCACATTCTGGGAAATAAAAATACACACTTTTCTTACGTACATAAAGTTAGCATGACCATTTTAGATTTTTTTATATTTAACATTGGCTTTAATTGTCGCTTTTTTGTAGAAAACAAAAAATTTGTCGTGCTTCATCAAAAAAAGGAAATAAAAAGGTGGGTTTCCACTAGCGATTTACCTCGCTTTAAGATTAATTAATGTAATTTAACGGGTTAATTTTCAAAAGTGAAGCGTGACAATTTTTTTATTTTCGCTACAAATTTACCACACCTCTAAAAAAACTCCATTTCATCGAATCAAAATACATTTATATTTTTTTTTCATCGTGTGATTCATCATTCTACGCAACCGTCAAGTTAACATATACTTATAAGCTAATTTTTAGTTAAAAACGTGAAGGGCGACAAAGTTTTTCTTTTCACGATAAATTTACGACAAAAAAGTATCTACTTAAATCGACTATTTGAAAATCCACTTACGTAATTTTCTGGAGGTGGTAATGCCAACTTGAACGTCAAGTTTTACTAGGCTAGGCTAGGTTTTAGTAGCCTAGCTTTTGTTTTAATTAACTGGGACAAATTTTCTGTTTTCACGACAAATTTATGACGAAAAAAGCGACAATTAATGCAAGTGTTAAAATAAATATAAATTATATCATTATGTGTAATTATAAATTATATACAGGTTGATTCATATATACGCAGGAATTCAGGATGTGATTGCTCGTTCAAAAATATGAAAAAAAGTTCCTATTAACATGCAAAAGAACCGTTTTCGAGATAAGGGGTTTAAAAAAATTAATTATTTTCAATTTTTGACGATGTTTTAGGAATTGTTTGAAATTCGAAGCCCAGCTTTTGTACACATCTTTTCGTTAATATTATCTACGTTAAGAGGGCAAAAAAATATGTAGCAGTGAAACAATTCATAAAAAAATTGTCAAAAATTAAGTGATTTTTTGTCCACAACAAAACGTTTACGTTTTTCATCATAAAATTCTGTTTATCTCGAAAACAGTTCACATTAGAGTATTTGACCAAGAGCACCTTTTTTATGTACAAAACATTGACAGTTTAAAACGTGCTTCCACGATGCCAAGTTTTGCAGTGTCGTAGAACTTAGGGGCAAAAAAATTTCAGGCAACCCCAAAATCTCCGCTACTACCTTATGAAATAAATTTAATCAGAGCTCAAAAATTAAATAATTATAATGGGATGTGTAAAAAAATTTAGTTTTATATCTGAAAGGGTTCCTGAGAAATCGTAAAAAAAAAACTGAAAAAAAAAATTTCTTGACCTGGAGGTATCTCAAAAAATGGTGGGTTTGCTGACCCATGTTAATAGGATCTTTTTTCATATTTTTGAACGAGCTATCACATCCTGAAGTCCTGCGCACATATTATGAATCACCCTGTATTTAACACTGGCCGTTTTTTTTTGTCGTAAAATTGTCGACCCAAGTCAAGTTAGCCACGCTTCGGCCAGCCACCCTTTCGGCCAGGAAGATGGCTTCGATTAATTCGCAGCAAATTTTTGTTTGTTTGTTTGTTAAGTCCATGGCCGAAAGTGTGGTAGGCCATCATTATAAAATTTCAGATCTTTTCACGCAATTTTCAGCAAAAATGTTTTTTTCAGTTTATTAAGTTCGTGGCTGAAAGTGTGGCTGGCCATTATTATAAAATTTCGCAGTTTTCTCAGAAAATGTTCATCTTCTCAGTTTATAAAGTTCGTGGCCGAAAGCGTGGCCTGGCATTTATTATAAAATTTCGGACTGTTTCAGCAAGTTTTCAGCAAAATTGATTTTCTTTTGCAGTTTATAAAGTTCATTGCCGAAAGTATGGCTGGCCATTATTATAAAATTTCTGACTTTTTCATCTAATTTTCAGCAAAAATGATTTTCTCAGTTTATAAAGTTCATGGCCGAAAGCTTGGCTGGCCGAAGCGTGGCTAACTTGACTTGGGTAATTTTATCACAATCAGTGCTCGGGCCAAAAAAGCACTCCTCATCTGAGAAGTAACTCAAAATTGCATTTATAAGAATAAATTTATTTATTATTATTATTTATAAATATAAGACCTTCATAGTATCCACTCCAAACAGAGGAGAGTCAATAATTGCATGCAAGGTGGAGTAACTGTTGTTGATCGGTTGGTTTTAAATATTATCATTCTGTCTTCTGGCAAACTCATCAGCATACCTAATTAATAAATTTGAATGTGTCCTTTGCGAATCACAACAAATAAGTGTAGTACCAGTATACATCCCTGAGAGCGTCCAACTCTCATCGAAGTATCGTGATATTATGACTTTCTGGCCATTTTTCTCGACCTTAAATACATTTTTTTTGTTAGTAAGGTCGCTTTCCAATCATATAAATGGTTGAACCCCACGGTTTGAAGCCCGAAGTGACGTGTTCTATTATTTCTGCAAATTGTCGGTCTTTTTAATATGTAAGTATATGATTTTTGTATATTTGTGTTAATGCCTTGGTCCTGGATTGCAACAACTAAAGGCTTCGGTTTCAGGAATTTTTATTTTTAATATTAATCTGGGCGGGATTAAGTCGTTTTTTAGTTGTTAGTAGGTTTGTCAGCTTTTCATACCCATTCGAGGCAGAATACAGGACGGAATCCTGTCCAGCGAGTCCAACTCGCACTAGTCCACATTTTTCATTGATGTAAATGACCAGGGAGCGTTATGTTGAGTTACTTCAAGAAGAAATTGGCGGAACTTAAATCCGAAGCAAGAAATTTGGTATCACGATCGCCCAATATAATCGTCTTCTACGAGAATTTGTAAACTTCACGTTTTCCGGTCATTGGATAGGTCGAAATGACTCCATACACTGGCCTGCTCGTTCAGCCTGTGGTTTTTTCCTCTGAGTTACTTGAAGCGAAAGCAAAATTTACCCTTAAACTCATTTCTAGTTCTCGATGTATAGGTAGAAAGAAGTAACTTTAGGTAACTTGCTTTCTATCTTCCCCCGTTTCCAAGGCACCAGCTTCTCTACCTTATTAGTGGTATGTACCATGTTAAACTAGAGAGGAGAAGCTAGAATATGAATTAGTTTAGAGGAGCTCAAAAGCATAGTTTATCAAATACTGGCGTTCAATTTAATTAACTTTTCCATAAGGTATACTCACTTGTTTTCCCCACCTGCCCTGTATATTATGTATTTATGACTTAATGAATTTACCCTTAAATATATTAACTACATAAAGTAGCAGAGCAATGCATTAGGGAAATGTTCTGCAGCCTAATCATTTACTACCTGTGATAATAATTATTGTTTATCCCGAAGCATTAAAGAGCCTCTACCCGAATGTTGATGGAACAAGGAAAACCGAGACCAGCAACGCGGTATACGTGTAAACCTCCATTACTGAAGTACTTTAGGCAGTCCGCAGGTGTAAGGCGCAATTTGTCAGGATAAGCTATTTGGTCGTGTTTCCAATTAGCGGATTAGTCCGGGAATTAATTAGTCCCGGATTCTAAACACACTTGCCGCTGCCATTGTCGCTGCCGGATCTGCGGGACCCAGTGTTGTGTTGTGTAAACCTCGGAGACGCTCGGAGTGTCATGGGATGATCGATTTGATGTGTCAAGTTTATGGGCTGACGTGAAAATATAATGGAAACAATCTATTCTTGTGTTTGTATAATATGTATGAGAAAAGCGGGAATATTTCTGGGAAATGTTTTTTCTTTTCATAAGTAAACTTATGATCATTTAAGACAGTAGATTGTGATAATAATATTTACCAATATTTACAAACTATATAGGTAGGTACATTATTTTAGAGACAGAATGGCACATGTAGTCTAATAGAATTGCATTTATGCGAGGTTTTTCAGTTTGTATGTTCATAACTCCGGCAAAGGGCAGAACACATATACAGGGTGTTAAGCTTGGAAGAAAAAAACTAATTTTATACAGTATCCTTTCTCTAAACTATGTTTGATATAAATTATAAAAGCTGACCATTTTGAAAGGTTGTCTGAATGTTGTTCCAGCATGTCCTGAAATGAGCCTTTCTTGAGATACAGAGTGTCAAAAAAGCATTTTTTCTAGTTTTTTGAAGATATCTCGGAAACCGTTTGATATACAGAATTCAACTTTTATACAATCATGTCCTTTCATTGATATTAACTACATTTTTAATATCAACTAATAACAAATATCTATCATGAAAAAACTAGAAAAGAGTCTTTCTTTGACCCTGTATTTTTAAAACGTACATATTTGCGGACCCACGTTAACAGGAACTTTTTTTCCTTTTTTTTGCACTTATATATTTCTGGATAAAATATGTTTGCTCAAAATTTAATTACAAGGTATTGTGCTAAAAATGCCAGATTAGAGGTATTTTTGAAGGAACTTGGACTTGTTGAAAGTTTTCCACAGTAAAATAATAAAATCTGTAAATTCTTATTGTACTTCGAATATATTTTTTTAAAGACAATACCTACCAAGTGCTTGTTGAGTCAAGGTATTAAACTATACCACGTGGAGAAATCAATACTCTGGTTTGAGTTTTCTTGGAGGAAGGAACAGGCAAGTAAGTAGTCTATGGGGAAAGGATGTTGGGTTATACGAGGAAAGATCAGCGACGAGCTTACAGAATTTCACAAACACCAGAGCTCCAGCAAGGGGCTTTACTTTGCCTAAATATAGAAGATTATTTACAAGGCACTTGTTTGATAACAGTAGGATACATGTTTAGCATAATGGATTTCGCTAATAGCTCGCTGAAACAGTTCCACCGGAGTCACTAAGTTTGTCCGTAGATACAATTTTAGCGAAATACAAATCTTGCTTGGAAAGATCCGGTGTTGTTTACTAAACACTACCCATACCTACAGCTGAGTCTACACAGTGAAAAATTATTTTTTAATGCCCTTCGGGACCTTATGAAAAGTGTTTGGTTATATAAATTAGCTGGCTTTACTTTTATTTACTCTTTTATTTACTCTTATTTATTCATTTTACCAAAATAATTCTTCACTTATTTTAGTCTAATTTAACTTGAATGAAAAGGCAATTATAAGAGCCGCCGCACTTTATGAAAACGTTTGACCAAACACCATCATTTTGAGATTTTAACAAACGACCGCAGTTTCAATCCGGCATTAACAAAATTTTATGGGTACCTTTGACATTTGACCAACTGACAATAATTGCTAAAGAATTTTTTAATTATAATTATAGTAAATTATTGTTGTCATTACCATTTATTTTTGAACCCAGTCACCACATCGTCAGGGGCGTTCACGTATTACTTTACAGTGGCAAGCTAAATGGAAAGGCAAGTCAGTCCGCCCCGGACCCGTATCACAGGATCGATGTCAGAACTGAACCTCAGTTTCTCCAGGGGATGTTCGGTACTCCCCAGACTCCCCGGTTGGACTCTGATACCAACACCTTTGAAAAAATGTTCAGTCAAAAAAATTCAATCACTACAAATCTTCAGTAACATGATTGTTACTTTCTTTTTCAATTACCTAAAATAAATAATCACGGCACGGCACTGATATTACCATGAAACGTTAAGTAAAATCGTCCTTAAAGAAAGTCGGTCGTTCCTAACACTCGGTTCTGGCTATGACCTTACGAGATAGGGAGAGGGGGGTTTGGCAAATTTAGAGTTAACACCAAGTCGCAGAATTGGGGAGTCCAAACTAATTGGCCTCATATTCTCTTCATCCACCACTGTTGCGCTATATTAGTATACAGTGTGTCCAGGATAAGAATGAACAACATGAGGATCTCGGAAATCGTCAGAGATACAGGGTGGGTTAAATTAGCAAAAAGCTGGTCAATTTATGGGTTAATGATTTTTCGTTGAAAAAAAAACAAGATAATTCTGCTTACATCCGGAAATATTTAAAAAAAAATCTTAAGATTTCTTTTTATTTTTTTCCGAAGATATTTAGAAAGAAGAGAACAAGGGACATTCTCATTGGTACATTTTTAGCTCTGCAAGATGGCGTTTACGAAGTTTCAGCCCAAACGTTTATTTTTGAAGAAATCAGCATCTTCATTTTTTCATATGGCCCGTAAAAAAAGCTCAGCTGTATTATATTAAATTTTCGATTAGGAATTCAACAATGGTATATCATAAGGGCGAGGCGTGAGAACCTTATGACATTTTTATATGGAGAAGTGTTGGGAGTAGAAGTCTAAAAATTTGTACATGCATGTATGATTTCCATTTCGACGAGCAAAACTAAAATATTTACAACCCCTCACCACTTCCGGTTATACCGGAAGTTGTCATCAACTGTCTTATCATATAGGTTGGCCATAGTATACTCAAATTCATCGAATAAAAATAAAAATCTAGGTCATATGAGTATAATTTATTGAAAAAAGAGCTTGTCAACCGGTTTCGGGGGTTAGCCCATCATCAGGACAACTGCAAGTGAGATTTATGTCAGAATAGAGATGTTTTATATAAAATTAATAATTAAAAAATTATTATTAGTTAATTACAATTAGAAAGGATACTCACTTGTCAGTTATTGGCAATTCCAGAAATTTACAGGTGTTAACATTGCTTACAAATGTGATATATGAAGATGAAAGCTCTATTATAAGAATCAACAACAATTGTACAAAAATTCCTGTGAATTATGTTAATCACATCGATGTTAAATATAATTTAAACCTTTTCTAAGTGAAAAGGGTTGAGATTGTTTTACCTATTGAAGATAGGATTTGATATTACATATTAATTCGACATTTTTAATGGAGCAAGTTAAACTGGACCGAACCGTGAGGCGGGACGACCAGGAAATGAGAGAAATTAATTATTTGATATTTTAACAAGATGGAGGTCCCTTATCTGTTGAATGACATAGAATATTTTAAAGTAAGAAGAAGAAAAATGTATATTTTTAAGATGTGACGTCAATCAATCAATCCACCACTAACAATGACAAGCCACAAGTCAAAACTAAAAACGTGTAAAATGTCATATTTCAAGTAAAAATTACTGGCTGTCAATTGTCAGGTAAGATCAATGTCAACGTCAATCTCTTACAAAAATATGAAAATTATAATATAAATTGGTACTATAAAAAATGTAAACAAACGAATCTTGGTCAACGGAAACTAAACTTACAATAATAGAATATGTCGTAACAATTGAATTGAACAAAAACCAGAAAAATAACAATAAGGAAATGGGGCTCGCTAGTCCGGAGGTTTTTCTTGAAATTGAGGTAAGGATTTATATAACGGATTGAATTTGAAAAAGAAATTGATCTGATTGTTGAGGCATTTTACATCTTTTCTATTTTGTGCTTTGTCTATTTCATAACTTTCAAACAAATCAAGTAAAAGACCTCTTATATCGGTCTGTTTAAGTATTATGCTGCATTCTCTGTAATTGAAATCATGGTTGTTGAATTTTAAGTGATGACCAAATTGTGAGATGTCATGTTTCTTGATGTGTTCATCTATTCTAGTTTTTAAATTCCTACAAGTTTGTCCAACATATATACTATTACAGTTTTGGCACCTTAGTTGGTAAATACCACTTTTTGATAGTTTATCTAGTTCATCTTTATTGTGGACTAACGTTTGTGCCAAGGTGTTAGAGGAGGAAAAAGAAATTTTAGAGTTTGAGTGTTTTTGTATAATGTTTGAAATCTGTGACGAAATGGGTCCTATGTACGGCATTGAAAAATATTTAGGGGTAAGTAAAGTTTGTGTGTGATTATGAATGTAAGGAGATATAGTGTTTTTGTTTCTGATGTATTTTTCATTGATTTTATCTATTATGTCTGGGTCGAATCCGTTATTTAATGCAATAGTTTTTAAAATTTGAAGTTCTTTATTATAGTTTAAATTTGATAAAGGTACATTGTTTAGTCTGTATATGTATGATCTGAATGCTGATAATTTATATTGGAAATGGTGATTTGAATTAAAATTAATAACGTGGTCAGTCTGAGTAGGTTTGCGATAAATATCAAATTCTATGTTATTTTCGTTACGGGTCACAGTCAAGTCTAAAAAATTAATTTTGTTATTAGTTTCCATTTCAACAGTGAATTTAATGTTGGTGTTTATTGTATTCAAAAAATTTAGTATGTCTGTTACTGTGTTTGAATCACCTTCAACTATTACAAAACAATCATCAACATATCTAGTCCAAAGTTTAATGTATTTGAAAATCTCTGATTTGCTTAATGTTTTTTCCAGATCATCCATAAAAAATTCTGCAAGAAGTGGAGAGAGACTGTTACCCATAGCGAGTCCATCATTTTGTATCCAAAAAAGGTTATTAAATTGGAAAAAATTTTGTTTTAAGGCGTATCTTAGGAGAGAAATTATGTCTATTGCGTCCTCTAAAGGAATGTTGTCTTTTAGGGATCTAAAGATAATGTCTATAGTGGGTTCTAGAGGAATCGAAGTGAAGAGATTAGTTACGTCAAAAGAAACCATTATGTGTCTGTTTGTTACTTTAAAGTCAGAGAGTTTCTTAATAAATTCATTATTGTTCTTAATTGAAAATTCAGGTTTGAAGTTAGTTAGTTTTTGTAAGATATTTTTAAGGAAAATGTTGAGATTACATCCAGGGGTACCAATCTGAGATACTACAGGTCTGACAGGTATATTGTTCTTATGTAATTTAGGTAATGCGTATAATCTAGGCGGGTGGAAATTACTGGGAACTAAAAATTTTTAGCTTCGTATTTGTTTAGAGTAGTTTCTAATGTTTTTATAAGTATTTTCATGTTTTTATGATATTTATTAGTAGGATTATGATTTAATTGTGAGAAATTACCTCCTTGTAGAAATTCTTCTATTTTTGATATGTATGTAGCTTTTTCCATGATAACTGTGCACCCTCCTTTGTCCGCTTTTGTGATAATGAGATGGTTTTGTTTTATTTTATTTCTAATTTTAACGAGTGTTTTTTGTTCTTTATTGTTGATATGGTTAGATTTGAATTTATTGTGTAAGTTTATGTAGTTATAGAATGTGTTGTTACATTTATTTCTAATAATCTGTTTTGTGTCATTGTCTATATCACATTTTTCTATTATAAAGTCTGTATATAATGAAAGGTAATGTACATCTCTATTGTTAAAGTTAAATAATGAATATTTGAGACCTTTATTTAAGAGTTCTAATTCTTCACTCCCAAAATTGGTGTTAGATAAATTAACTGTTCTAATGTTAAATTTATGAAATGAATTTTGTTGAGTGGATATTCTAACTTTATGTGATCTTAATGAGTTGAGTTTATTGTTTAGTCTATTTTTCTTCTCCAAGACAGCGAGAGCCACTTCCTCTAACAATTCACTATGACAATGATTAAAAATATGATATGGTAAAATTGAAATGATTTTGTTATATGTGGTCTTTAGTTTAGAGTTAAAATAATTTAAGTTTACATACTGTTCTTTAATTTTTCCTCTCATTAGTTCTCTTGAAATTTTGTTACTTAACACTTGTGGGATGTTCTTTGAAGTTCTTACTGTAGCAAAAGTAGGTGTGAGTTTCTCGTGAAGGCATCTATTTATGAACCATATATTCATCTCCGCTAATCTTCTCTTGATTGTAAATCTCCGGAAAATGCTGACCAGGTGATTGACTTCATTCATATCATATAGGTTGGCCATAGTATACTCAAATTCATCGAATAAAAATAAAAATCTAGGTCATATGAGTATAATTTATTGAAAAAAGAGCTTGTCAACCGGTTTCGGGGGTTAGCCCATCATCAGGACAACTGCAAGTGAGATTTATGTCAGAATAGAGATGTTTTATATAAAATTAATAATTAAAAAATTATTATTAGTTAATTACAATTAGAAAGGATACTCACTTGTCAGTTATTGGCAATTCCAGAAATTTACAGGTATCACATTTGTAAGCAATGTTAACACCTGTAAATTTCTGGAATTGCCAATAACTGACAAGTGAGTATCCTTTCTAATTGTAATTAACTAATAATAATTTTTTAATTATTAATTTTATATAAAACATCTCTATTCTGACATAAATCTCACTTGCAGTTGTCCTGATGATGGGCTAACCCCCGAAACCGGTTGACAAGCTCTTTTTTCAATAAATTATACTCATATGACCTAGATTTTTATTTTTATTCGATCAACTGTCTTATTTTAAATGGGACACCCTGTTATTATTTTCAGTCATATTATTACATTTTCAGATTGCCTGAAAAAATGCAATAAAAATGACGTTTACAGTTCAAAGTTGTACCGAGTGGCTTATGAGTTATAAACAAATGAAAATCGCAGTTTTCTATTTTCAAAGCAGCTTAGATTGAAAACGGGTGAACATATCGGAAAACGGCTTACATGTCCCTATTTTAACTTTCTACGTAGTATCCGATGGGGCTGATGAAATTTGTATACAAAGTGTTGAAAAATCAGCGATTTTCTTAAATTAATAATTTTTTTCTGTAGGACTCCAGAGTAGTTTATGAAAAGTTAAGATAGGGACATGTAAGCCGGTTTCCGATATCTTCACCCGTTTTCAATCTAAGCTGCTTTGAAAATAGAAAACTGCGATTTTCATTTGTTTATAACTCATAAGCCACTCGGTACAACTTTGAACTGTAAACGTCATTTTTATTGGATCGTTTATGCATTTTTTCAGGCAACATGAAAATGTAATAATATACAGGGTGTACCATTAAAAAAAAAGATGGCAACTTCCGGTATAGCCGGAAGAGGTGTGGGGTTGTAAATATTTTAGTTGAGCTCGTCAAAATTGAAATCATAAATGTACAAATTTTTAGACTTCTACTCCCAACACTTCTCCGTATAAAAAAGCCCTAAGGTTCTGGCGCCTCACCTTGTATAGTACGATTAAGTTTAAAAAGTCATATGTATCGATTAAGAATACACATCCTTCTGATAGTTCGATTTATTTTGTTTAATTTACGTGGTTCTCATAGAAACCGTCAAGTTTGTCTAAACACTCCATCCCGCATAAATAAATATACACGTCAACATTGGTTTTGAATGAGACTTAAATGCACAACACAGAGGATAGAATGTCATCACGTTAATAAATTTTATGTAGCTGTCAGTGGCTCTCAAACTGACGTCAGCGGTTCAATTCATTGTTTGAATGATTCCTTCAATAATTTACGCTCGTTCACACCTTGAAATCTAACTGTTTGACATTTTCTGGTGAAATGAAAAATCTTAATTCGGACGGTTAGTATGACGTCACGTATGACATTTTAAACTTAATAGTAGAATAGTATGGTTTCTTTTGATTGTTTAATAACTCATTTAGGTATGGTAGGCGCCGAACTTAAGACGCTGAAAAAATGACAAGAACAATATTATTGACCTATGAGTACGTACTAATATTATGTCAATATGTCAATAATACCCTTTTTGTCATTTTGTAAGCGTGAAAAGTTAAAGTTAAATTAGCTATTAAACCAAACAAAAGAAACCGTACTATGATATACATTGTTGAATTCCTAACCAAAAATTGAATCTAATACAGGGTGAACTTTTTTTACGGGTCAAATGATGCTGATTTCTTCGAAACTAAACGTTAATTCGTTTGAAACTTTGTAAACGCAATCTTGTAGAGTTAAAAAAACTAGCAATGAAAAGTGAACGTTGTTCTCTTCTATATCCTTCCAAATAACTTATAAGATCCAAATAACAAATAAGAAAAAAAAAATAAACACGAAATCGTAAGTTTTTTTTTTTTAATCTCCGCATGTAAACAGAATTACCTGGTTTTCTCAACGGAATGTCATTGACCCCTAAATTGGCCAACTCTTTGCTAATTTTACCCACCCTGTATCTCTCTCATGCTCTTCATTCTTATCCTGGGCACACTGTATAATCCAATAAATAGATAAGAACGTTGTTGTCACACCGAATTTTATCTTCAATTCCCATTATTGGGTGGGTCCAATTAACCATAGGTTTCGATTTATCGTCCGACATTCCGATAGGGGTAATTTAGAAGTAAGCCGAGTCAATATGAAAGCTGAATTGTGAGGGAAGTTATCCGCCAATCCAACAACACGCCTACGCTTTCCACTACTTAGGAGGCACAGTTTAGTGTGTGAGTGAAAAGTCTACGAGAAAAGATAAATAATACGAGACGTTCCATAATGGCGATCGTTGTTTAGAATAGTCACTAGGTTATATCGATTAATTATTATTAAGATGTTTCAGAATGCTAAATCCGAAAAATAAAAAATGCAATTTTTGATCAGTAGATAGACTTAAAAACCTTACAGACATTATTATACAGGGTGTCTGGATACATTCAAATATATCCCAAAAAATACATCGTATCAAAAGTGGGTAAGTAATAAAAGTTGTTCGTCTGGAAGGGTGACATCCAATGATACCAAACTCGAACAACCTAAAGGTTGGAGCAGCAACTTTAATATATTAAATGACAACCCACGTTTTTTATTGCAGATTTGGATTTTACGGGCGAAAACAAGTAGGAAATAGCTGACTTCCTCCCATCTATACAGGTGGAACGGGGAGTACAAAAAATATGATATTTTGGTTATTTTAATTTTAATCTTATTTTTATCGCAGATTCGAATTTGTGGCTAAAAATACCTAGGATTTGTCTTAAAAAATTCTTCTCGATTAATGGATCTTTTTGGCTCAATTTCAGTAATGAGACAAATCTAAAAAATAGGTAATTTCGTCGATTCTCAGCTCCCCCGCCCCACCTGCTTGGAGGGGAGTGGGGGCAGAAATTTCATATATGTTTTCACCGTTAAACTCCAAATCTAAAATAAAAAAACGTGGGTTCTCCATTTAAGAATGCTAAGTTGCTACCGTTCTCCATCTAAGATTGGTAAATTGCCACCTTCCACCCCTAGGGGCTGGGGGTAGGTTGGTCTAGGTTAGTATCTTTGAATGTTCCCCTTCCAGACGAACAACTTTTACTTGCGGACCCACTTTTTTTGGCCCGCTAGGATTGATAGGGAATATTTCTTAATTTTCTTAGAAGATCATCTGGCTAGAAAATTCAATAAAAGAAGTTACCTTGTTTGGTTGGTCGCTGGAGATTTTCTTTTCCCCGAACCGTAATTCTGTTGTAGCATTCTCCGTTTCCGTTACCGAAACGCAGTTTTTAATTTTAGAAATATAGATTAAGACACAATTTTGTTTAAATTAATTAATTATTAACTAATAATAATTAACTAATTATAAATAGCGGGGTTAATTGATTTTTATTTTTCTAGCGGCTAAGCGTGTTTTAAATTAAGCGATTTAAAAATAGCTGTGATTGATAATTGACCGAAGCGGTGTACATTCTTTAACTTCTCTCTCTCTTTAGGCACCTTCCCGCTGCGTGCACGATTGGTAACTTCCAGGAATTGATAAAGGGAAAGGGGACATATTTTACCTACTTATGGACAAGTGCGTGTTAGTGTAATTTTGTGTATTGTAAATTAAATATGGAATCCTCCTATCAGTTAATTATCCATTTATCCTCCTATCGGTCATTGGCCGTGTGTATAACTTCACTCACAACTCAGCTTGCATAGTATTGCCTCGGCGTACTTCGGAATTACCGTGTCCTAGGTACGTGTTGGACGAAAAATCGCATCGTGTGCCAACGCTCTTACTCTTAGCGTGATAATTTTAAAGAGCACACCTGGTATAAGTCTAAAACAACTCGGAACTAAACTAAACAAGGAAGTCATGTTCGCTGAAATTAGTTTAAATATACACAGTTTCATATTTCATCTAACCTCTAATTCATATATTATAGGATTGTATTAAGAGTTAAACAGTTCCGATGAAATTTTAAATAACCTTAAACCAGAGTTTCTCATGCGAAAATTTGCAGCTGAATAAATTCCAATTTCAGGGTGGCGAAATATAATTACTGTGGCGTTGTTTGAATTCTAAGCTTGGTAGAACAATATGTAATTTCGTTTGTGCGCTTGTATGTAACGAACGCACTTCCTAGAATAACTTTATATAGTTTCTCCCTAGGTATAATAGTTATTGTAGTTGAAAAATAAATACGTAATAATAAAGGTATAGGTACACTGAAAAAGCAAGGAATTAAATAATGACTCCTTACTTGCCATCCCGTTTGAACTTTGTTGCGAAAAGCTTAGACCTATTTTAAATTATTTCTCATGCAAGAAGGAAATATTTTGATCTCTTCGTGGAAAGATCGTACTGTATGAGAACTGTACATGAGAAATATTTTTATATTGACGTTTCAATTTATGATCCACAATGTTTTTCTATACATACTTTCACAAACACTGCAGATCAAAGACAGAGGATTCTGTTGTTTTATTCTAATAGTCAATCGATTTATGAAATCCCCCAAAAAAATAATACTCGAGAACCATGTCATCTATAAATGAGGAGACCGTGTACCGGGGGTCCCATATTATGTGCGCTATGTCCCGTATTTAGGTAGATTTTGTAGAAATAAATAGCATTCTAACTAGAGAAAAATAGTACAGGGGATAAAATAAAAAATCCGAATTTCCTCCCCACTGGAAGACATCTACAAAACCTGAAACAACAACGTTGTTAAAACTAAAACTGCTCTTTTTTTTTAAACTTTTAAACACAATGTCACACTATCTCGAAAACGAAGCATTTTTGGACAATGTTTTTTATGACAAAAATATTTTGACGCCCCCTACTCCCCCTAAAATTTTGCTCATTTAAAATGGTTCATCCTGTACATTTTAATCATTTATCCATACACATGAGATTATTTACTCTAATGGCTCACTTATGCCTAAATAGGAACCCAGTCTCCTCTTGTGAGAACAAACTAAATGTCGGAGATACGTCAGGAATTTTGAATATCGTTGAGCCTGCTAAAGAGCGATTTACTCCCTGATTTTGAGAAGCGTTTCATTGATCTGACTAAATACTTTTCACTGAACTTTGAGACAAACATCTGTCCTGTTATTACCAAGATCGTTTATAAGACGTCTAAGCCTATCTCTACCCCTCCTGTACCTGTGCTCATCAATGCTTACGCAAAAAGCTAAGCCAGCAATAATTAACAAAAGGTGAACGACATATCGCAAAACAATATGCCATTCATTGATGTCATGCTGTGAGTCAGGGGTGGAAATTGTAGACACGTGTTTCGTCCTAATTGGGACTCTTCAGTACAATGTATCTTGCTAACCCACAGTTCCAACTCTTTTACTAGGTCGAATATTATTCTTCAGAGCACAGAGCCAATATCTTCTGGAGCCTCAAGGATAGTGATCTACTTAAAGGAGACAGCACACCTGGTGATGCCTAAATTGTCAAAAATTCTGTTAGAAGTAAATTATCAAATACATAGATATGGTATAAAGAAGCTTACAAACAAGGGTGTGAGCTTTAGAATTCGCCCAGTGAGCATCGACGACCAGCTTTCTGGTTACACTTTCATGCTCTATTTATCCACTCTGAAGCACTGAAGAAAAATTCTGACTATCAAAAGAAAATATTATATTTTTATATGTATACCAAACTTATTTGTTCGGCAGCGGCAGATTGAGGTATCTATTTTCAAAGTTAATTAATTTCATAATATAATGAGATTTAAACTTAAAGCAATTCGTCATGATTTCGTGATAAATGGAAATTTAAGACAGTTGTCAAACTATTTGCAAGATTCGGAGTCAGATTCGGTGTGAATATGAAGAATATGGTGAAATGCTCAAATGCCCAACGTTCTTTTGCGGTTGCAGTTTATTTAAAAAATAACGACTCTATTATAATCAGTCAGTCAGCCGTTACTTTCATGTAAGTTCACATGATCCAGTTCCGAATCGAACAACAATAATTATTATTAAAAAGTGAGTACACAAGTTTTGCACTACACTGCTGGGGCGTCTATTGAGCGAAGATAATTTCCTGGTCGTGTCATTTCTAAATTTAGACATCTCATCTGGCCGCACGGTCACCGGATCTGTCAGCATGTGATTTATTATGAAGCTATTTAAAGTCTAAAGTGTCTAGCAAACCGCAAACTTTGGAACATCTAAAAAATAATGTTCGGACTGAGATTATTGTAATCCCAATAGAAATGTTGGAGCGGGTTGTAACGATCCATCGGCGTTAAAACTGATATTAAATAATAATAGATTGAAACGGCTAGCGACTCTCTTTTTCAGCGACCGTATCTAGAATATCGAGTTCTGTTAACGATCCCTTAAATCCGTGGATCCCACTAAACAAATAAATAGTGACCTAACACGTGTGAAAATGTATAGAGTAGGGTCAAGCGCAAAGGAAAGACCTCATTAACGAATAAGGAAACGAGACGCGAATTCCTGATAGACGGAGAATGTCATCTGAGGTGAGAGGTTACGATGATTTGCAGAAACTAACTTATTAAGGGGAATACGCAGGAACGGCAAACTAAGGAGTGATGAGCAAAGGACTGCTACGAAAACCAAGCGAAGAACAAGCTTTGATCGCGTCTCTGCGAATTTCTCTAGTGACTTGAGTCACTTACCTTACTTCTTTGATTACCTAAGTACGATATACATTTATTATCTAATCGTGCTTTATTTAATGAGCCCGAGTTATCTCTACAACGCGATATGGAAGCAAACAAACATCCGCGTTTAATTAATGTGCGAATTATAAAAATCGCGACATCAGCCATTTTGAACTTTCCTAACTACACCTGTAAGCCTTCAGAATTTTACACCGATAAATTTCCTAAATTGAAATTCCTTTTTGATTAAGGCGGTCTGAATTACCTCATTATAGACCTCAAACATAGACAGTAAAGTCCGTTTCAGCGAAACTTGTGCAAAAGTCATAAACCCGTCACAGGTAATCCCACCCTCTGGCCCAGCCTGTCGTCGTCACACAATAGAAGAACTATTTACTTTTCTGACGTCAAATTTTGAAGAAAAGGTAAGTCGCAATGCAGATGTGTATGAAGAATAAGGAGAGGAATATATTCAGGCCTTTTAGCAAACAACCAGTAACATGGCATATTTTAGATTATAGGGGTAAACCAGAAATCCCAAACATTTGTTATAGCCAGGGTACACTAAATATTAAGTGTATTTATAGCAAAATGCACGTTTGTAAGTAGGCATGTTTAGGACCACTGTACTACTTTAGGCGGAGCTTCAAAACTCATGACATTTATGGCTTTTGCACAAGTTTCGCTGAAACAGACTTCAGCTGTGTTTTTAAAATAATAATAATAACCAGTCGTGACCCAAAAAAGTATCTATCTACCTAGGCTTGTATACCTATGTGGCTAGTCACTGGCTACGTATCCGGTCTTTCATCATTTAAATGGACACAAGTAATAAATAATAATAACAAGTGACTGCTATACCACCACTTCCAAACTTGACGAAAAGATTCCTGTCCTTTTTGGGAAAAGCAAACTACCCAGTCCCAACAAATGGTTCGAACTCATGAATCAGCTCAAGATGGAGGGTAACATAATACAGATACTGGTTTTCTCATCGAAAATCCTGTGAGTACGTCAACTTTTACTTATTTCCCGGAAGCTGGGACGGAAGGAAAAGCCGACGAGTTATAACGCGCAACGTCAAACTTAAATTTTTCTCAACATCAGATTTTGGCCCCAGTTAATGAAAGACATTTCACCTAGAAGTGAAATTTGTGAATTATTATTATTTAAATATTGTGAAACGAATTATTGACAGATAGACACGTTGGTCGCCACTTGAAACGAATTATTGACGTTGGCGTCAATTAAAACGAACTATATTTACCCTTAGAGGGGAAAAATAGTCGTTTAGAGCATGAGACGGTAAAAGATAACAAGGGTCGTGGATTGTGCTGTCAGTCTAAGAGGGTCAACAATAACAGGCGGGTCAGCAGAACAACAGGTACTCTTTATTTACAAAAAAATCACAGATATTAATATTTAAAAAAAAATCACAGATGTTAATTATCACAGCATCTTGAGCACGGTTAACAAACAAGAGAAAAACAAGAGCGTGCAGTTTAGCCGAATGAACTGATCGGGTACTAATGAATCCACAAGGGCACTTAGCTTCGTATGGCTCTCCGGTACGAGGATGACGGTTTTCAGATCAGGTGCCCTTCGGTGCGAGGAACAAGCTTAGCCGGTTGGAGACTTGATCTTTCAGACTTGGCTCCAGGAAAAACTTGCTTCGGTACGAAAACTTGCTTCCGGAGGAACTGGCTTCCAGGAAAAACTGGCGTCCAGGAAAAAGTTGAATCCGTAGGAAAAATGGAATCCGTAGGAAAAAGCTGCAATTTCATAGGTATCAGAGACACTCTTGTATTAATGAACGGTCCGATCGAGTCTGCTTGCCACGGGTACATAAAATTATGTCCCGTCCTCAAGATAGGTTGAGATCAAAATGTGATCGACGAAATTTTACAAGCGGAGCGAAACTCGATCGGATTTAAAAGCTGTAATTAAAAATAGCATACTGTATTAAGAAAATATGATCTGTACAATTCCAGCACAATGAAAGAAACCATTTTACGACACTCACCAAGCCAAAAACGTGGGTGATGTTTCCAATATTTGAACAATAAATTCACGACGCCATTAGGTGAATTATTCGCGACAGGTGTTTTGCGTGAACCTTCTTCAAGCGAATTTTCAGGAGAGAAAGAAAGGTGAGATCTCAGGTATCGGCGTACCGAATTGAAACTCGACAGTCGAGAACTCGACGAAACTCGAGGCCTCCAGCCGGCCGTGTTTGCACCGTACTAAAAGCCACCATCACTCACTTACTGCGCGCGCAACGCGGTTGTCTCCGGGTCGCTGGCATTTAGCCGGTACGTACAAAATGTACGTTACAATTGTCTCGCAATAATTAAATTGCCTTGTTAATATTTTTAATGTCACTAATTTTGTGAAGCGACGGCGGAGGTAAGTCAGCTAGAGTAAAATATTTTAAGCTGTAAATTGAAATATTCAATTATTTAGTTTGAGATATTTATTGAACATATTGAACTCAAGGTCTTTTTTAAGACAAGAATAACCCCAACTAAAATAATCTAGAAAGATAAAAATAAATAAAACCTTAAGGCCCGGTTTCACCAACAGTAAATAAGACCTTATTCATAGATTAAACTTATTCATTGGTTAAAAAATGACAGCTTCTGTTTCACCAAACACGAATAGCTCTATTCTATGAATAAATCTGCCAATAAACTAACCAGCCAAATAGTTCCAGTTAACGTCTCTATTCATAGTTTTCTAACCTCAATTTACCTTCTGAAGTTCTAGGACACTGGTTATTATGAGAAAATAATCTATAAACTTAATCCTAGTGTATTTGATGCGAGTGATTGATCAATCAAAGGTGAAAAAACACAAAAACCTTGTTTTTTATTTAATCAACAATAATTACTACCTACAAAGTTTATAATAATTAAATTATCAAACACTGCTATCATAATCAGTTATTTTTCGAACTAGCCTTTCAACATCTTCATCGTTTTCTCTCGAGTCATCAGATGAACAGCATGAGGCAAGAAAGCGTCCCAGCCAGAAGAAACCTTGCACACTTGAACAAGAGGGAAAATCAGCATTGCTTCATATTCATTCTTTAGTCTTTCGGCTTGCTTTCCAAAAAGCACACATGCAAGTAGCAGGGAGTGACTTGGGAAAAACTGAGTTTTCGCTTCATTTTCACTCTCCATTTTTGTTCATCCTCTTAAAAAGTTTATACACAATAAATCATTTGATAATTATAATAGGTATACATGCATCTATCCACGCGAAGCGCACTTAGGAACGAATAAATCATTAAACTATACACAACACGAATTAAGATTTTATTTAAAGTTTAAGGTGACATATTACTGCAATTTCATGCATCGATGTACAATTTATGGTGGAGATTGTACTAAAATCTGCCTATTTTATGAATAACTAACTGAGCTGTCAAACACGTTGGTGAAACAAGAATAGATTTAACTAGAGAATAAAACTTATTCATTCAATAGTTATTTAGAGATTTATTTGCTGTTGGTGAAACCGGGCATAAGTAAAATTTTTTGATACTTTTTTATAGCTTAGGATATCATTTAGGAAACATCAAAATTCTAAATAAATAAAGCATCTGGCATCCCACTCTACTATTACCTTTATATCTATTTAAATCACCACTCTTTTCAATCAGGAATTTGGCGCCTAATTTGAACTCTCTACTTTGCTGTGTGTGTGTGAGAAAGAAAAGAATCGTGTCTAAAAATTTTGTTACCTCTTATCTTGCACCGTTACTTATCGACTCTCTTACCTATCTTTTCCTTCTTGTCCCCCTCCCCTCTACAGGGTGATGCAGAACTTTTGGGCCAGGCTGCAGGAGATAAAACTAAATTTAAAATTGTAGATACCTCATTCTGCCGGAGGCTGTATTTATTATATTAGTTTTAGATTATATTGCATATTATAAAAAATTTATATTATTATACACGCTGTTTCAGAAGAAATACTTATTAAGGGGGCAATAGTAATGACTCATTAAAATTAAGTAAGTAGTAAAGCTTCTATAGTGTCCAATTCTCACCGGTTAAATAAATATTCAGTTACAAAGTTTAGAGTGTCTAGTTTCATATGAAAATATCAATAAATGTTTTTTTTCAATGAACACTGTTTATATGAACTTTTTTACTTATAATGACCCAAACTATTGCCCCCTTAAATATTTCTCTTTCCTTCTGAAACAGCTTAAATGTAACAGAGCTTCACAAACGTTTTGTATAGACGCAAATTCACAATAGAGACTTTTTAAAAATATATTTAAAACAGATCTTCTGCGGAAGAAAGCGAATTCAGTTCTTGAATACCTCGAATTACTTCGCAACATTGATCACATATAGAAATAAAAATCAAATCAAGTCTAGCATTTCGGATCGGCAAAGTTACATACGAGCCAGGTAGTGTCACACGCTCGATCGCTCGTGAAATTTTATGAAAATCTCGGAAATGCAATTCAGATTTATATTCCTGTCGCTCGGCTACAATGTAATTAAATATCTCCTCGGTTCATCAGTCGCCTTCTTTGTAGCTCACTTCTCTGTAAAGGAAATGGATGCTGAGAGCTCACATTCAACTTGTTATTACATTGAAATGCCTCATTCGGAAAGAGCTATCTGCTGTTTAAATCAAATAACAGCAGTATAATGTAACATTTTCACTAAAAATGACGATTCAGAACAAATTCTAAATACAGCTTTTAATAAAAAATTAATATATATTTTAATATAAAATAGCATTAAAATTTTATTAAAATTATTATTAAAGTAGAATATAAAATTAAATTAATCGCATTATTATCGCATCCAAAGTGCTATAAACTCATGAAAAATGACTCGTTTCCATTGCTAAGTACAATGCGAAAATTTTCAAAGCTCGTATAATATAAACACACAACGCTCGCCAATATACACAAAACAGTCATGGTCGCCTGGACACCATCCCACGTTGGCATACAAGGAGATGAACTCTCAGATAAGAAAGCTAGAGAGATCGCCTCCAACAAAACCCTCACCACAGACATAAACCTCCAACGCTTCTAGAACTTAAAAGTCCACTCCACACATGAGTGCCATAACGGTCCGCAGCAGTATTTATTCCTCGTCAGTGAAACTCCTCAATGCAAGCGCCGGATAGTCCTACTTCTCCTGCGAGTTAAACCCTTTTGATCAAACAATTTTGTCAAACAGGTACCTGTAGGTAGGTACCTAACTATAGTAAATTGTATTTTCAGAGCTAGAAAATAAATCTAAATAAATCTGTTTCTCACCCTGCGTCAGTCGAACAGTACACGAAAATGCCATTTAAATATGTGTACAATAATATGATTATCCGATATTAATTTCTGCATCTTAAGAAGCTGTAGTGCAAACTTCAAATTGAGTTAGTTGTGCGCTCGACTCCGGCTTGCAGACATTACGAGATCCATATAAACCTCCTAACCCGCGTTTCTAAGTTCATGTCTGCCAGTACACTCTAATTATTGTTACTTGTTGTAGTTAATTGGATGTACTCCTAGATAATTCAAACGCTATTATGCCCCGAGATGAATAGATAATCTCAACTAGACTTGACAAAATCTATCGGATAACTTCTCTGAATGAATGGTATAATATATGTCTAGAAGATGTAGTAATTTGAATCAAAATCAGGCCCTTATTATAGTTGGCTTGGTAGATGGATCATCGATTGATGAAGGAAGCATTGTATTTTATTTCATTCGAAGCAAGCCAAGCAGGAATGTTATAGCTTTCGTCTGTTGACTTTCTGCAAATTTCACCCTTTCTGCAATTTTCACCCCAATCAATACAGCATTTTGTTAAATGTTGTATTCTACAAACCTACAAACCTTCCGTATTAAACCATTTATTCTGCTTTGCCATGTCCGTTCCGACTTAAGCCTGCTCAAGAAGATCAGTGACATATTTTTTAATAGGGAGTTAGAGTAAAACTGGACGACTCTGAAGACAAAAAGCAGTGCAAATCATTCCCATAAACTTCATGTGTGTTATGTTCGCTTATTGTTATAGTAATCTCTTATTTATTGAGCTTGAGTTTTCATTTGCGTACTAAAGAATTACAAGGTGACCGGGGAACAACTCAACCGCTTCTCCGAGCGCTGATCGCAGCCCACCAACCTATCAGGCGAGCTGAGCCGATAGGATCGTCCTCGCGTGGGCGGATGTGTTGACCCTTACCTCCTGCCTCCTGCCTCCTGCCGGATGTGATGCCTCCTGCCGGGTGTGATGAATAATAAACAACGATGAAGATAAGATTTGAGTACTCGATTTTGTTATGTAGACCGAAGACCCTGTATAAATATTGACAGAAAACTACAATAAGTAATAACTTTGAAATATTAAAAATATTTTTTAGGCAAGGCGAACAGCTGGAAACGCATTTTTTATTAAATTTTATTTTTTCAACCCTTACTTCGTAGAACCTCTGCATTTTGATGGATGATAAATAGAACACTACTGTTTAAAATAATTCTACTTTATAATGATGGATATTATCAATGTTACACGTGTTTCATACAGTAGAATTCTTTAAAACAGCATTGTAGGTATTATTTATAATCCATCTTTTTTTATTATTTTGAAACATCCTCTAAGAAGGAAAAAATTTCCCAATTTTACTAAATCAGCTGATTTAATATCAAATTGTGTATATTTTTGGAACATTCCCAACTTTATTCTCTCATTTTTGTGCCATTTAAAATGCGCTACCCTATAGTAAGCGCCAGTGTCGGTAATACAGATACCCTTAACGAACAAGTTTAGAAATAATTTTCCAGAAATAAATTTTGTTTTAAATTTACAGTTTTTTCAATTATTACATCCTCCACAACACTCCGTCATCGCGGAATCACCATGTAGGTACATATATGAGAGAATTTGAGAGGTAAAAGGACCAATCACATAACCATGCAGTTATTCTTAAATATTAGTTCTGGATCTTCGGCTTCGTGATCTAAATATTTTCTCGCCTGTCTAATTGACTAAAGTGATTATGAATCAAAGAGCACATAGTTTTAGATTATTCTTAAAAATTATAAATAATAAATATAACATTGTACTTCTCTAAATAGAACACTGCGCTCAATTAAAACTCCATGTTTGACAGTGTTATCCTTCTCTTTTGTAGATGTTCCTTTGGTGGTGTAATTGGGGGTCGGCTACTTTAAATTCAGGCCCTTTCTGTGTTAATCTAATATCCGGCTATTGTCAGGGCCCGCCGGATGATTGCGAATCTCATGCCCAGACCGAACACTGATTCTCGCAAACAATGCTGCCATGTTATTTCATTTATATCCGTGCATTGTTCTGCTGGGTTCTTGTCGATGTCACATCATTAGTATTAACTTGCCAGTAGGATGGTCCAGCTATAATAATGGTACCTATATGGTGCAGATATACTATTTTTCTTAATCCTGTAGTAAAGTAAGGAGGTGGGATCAAACCCAGATTAAAAAACTAGAGTTTATGATATGTTAAGCTTAGTCTGATGGTTTTTCAAGGTGGATAAGGATAAAAAATAGCAATTAAACAAAAAGAAAAAGTGCAGTACTATAATGTGTGACACATAACTTACCGAGAAATAAATATTTCCAAGTTTAAGAGTGAATATTACCTAGGTACGAATTGCCTGCAAGCTACAGTTAGACCTTTCTTTCAGGGTAGAAAAAATATCTTATTTCATTTAAACAACGCGAGACTGCGTGAATTTATTTTCATGCATGTCCCTCTGCACAATAGAATCGCTCCGTTAGCGCTCCCGTAGTCCCCGCGTTGATCTGTGAACACCATTGGATCTAGATCTGGATTATTGCAAAGAGGGTGATTTCTCACAGGCACCTAGGCCTCCATTGGGACTTTTGTATTTCCTCTCGATTGGACAGCCACTTACCCAACCATTCGATTGCTCGGATATAATAAAAAAAAGAAGGACGAGTCAGACCAGACTTGCCCCAATATGGATTGTAGATATTGACGAAACGCTGGACAATGGCAGAGCACATGTTCTGCAGTTTCGTCTTCTTCTCCACATTCTCTGCACTTTTGGTCCTGTGTTATCCGAATTGTATTGTATGAAGGTGTTTGTATATTTAGCCCGAAATAGTTAAGATCTTGGGCTTGTTGTTGATAGCTGCAGGAGATATTTAGCCCGTTTCGGGTCAGGGTTAGTAATTGTTAACCTGCCTTGGAGGGATCTCTGTGGGTTTTGCCATATCTTACATCTTCTTGATATGTTATATCTTTGATTAGGGCAATATAGCAGTTTGTGGCAAAGAAACAAATGATTCAGGGTCCTTGGGGTTTAATTTTGATCCCCGTCGAGTCAACTGATCTGCTAGTTGATACCCTTCATCTGCATCGATAGAATTCTTATGCATTAAATTTGGCACCCTCCTCCTGTTGAGTTGAAAGTACTTCATAGCTCATATTCGTTCGATATATTGGAGGGATACTAACTGCGCATGCAAGAAGCACAGGTTCCTTCAACTGTGATTCCCTTAGGATGCGAGTGTGTTCTACCAGTTTTCCTATATTTTTCCATAATCCTCCTTGTTGTAATCTGTGTGCAGATTCCGTTGCCATTACCTACTTCTACCTATACTTAAGTGTAGAGGCGACGATCAGTGCAGCGTCTATTACGCTGATTGGAGTGGTGTTCATAACACGTTTATGGAGAGGCATACCAGTCTTTGGACACGCTCTAATTATGCTTTTCTTTGTGACTGATCTTGTTTTGGGACACCAGACAAGTAAGGCATAGCATAGCATTGGTCTTACATATAACAGAGCATATCCACAGAGAGATTTTGGGTGACAGACTCCGGACCCATGTCTTCATCATCACTCTACGACACTGCCAAAGTGCCATGCGTGCTTTTTCTGCTTTGGTTTCAATGTGTTTGTTCCAGCTTAACTTTTGTTCGACGACCACTCAAAGATAATTTTACCATGTCTGTAGCCTGAAGTTGCGTACCAGATACTTTTGGTAATTTTAGTTTGTTAAGATTTCTTTTCCTGATGCCATAGGATTGGATTCATCCTTGAGTGGATTTACTGAGAGTGAGTGTTCGTTACACCAGTTTGTGATGGTTACCAGAGCATTTTGCATAAGTTCACATAAAACGCCCTCTTGATTACCAGTTATCAGAATGGAAAGATCGTTCGCATATCCGATTGTAGGGAAACCCTCTTAGTTCGATCCCCGCAGCAGATCGTCCACCACAATATTCCATCATAAGAGGGGCGACAGTACACCCCCAAGACGAGACACCATGCCACTTGCCACTTGAGATTTTGTGTGATCCTTGTGAAGGTTGTTCTGTACGCTTCTTCTATGCCGATAAACGCGACGCGCCCAGAGTGGATATCTTGTAGTCCAAGGGTCGCTCTATCCCGCATACCACGGCATGCGGAACAGCTTCGGAACATATACTTATTCGGTTGGTTTCGGTTTAGAGGATGCCTTTTTAATTTTTCTCTAATGTGTCGTTCGATGAGTTTCTGAAGAACTTTTTCTCAACAAGAATGTATACGATTCATATCAGTTGGAAAGATTTGGCTGAAGACAACTTTGAGTCAGGGAACATTTTGGCTTTTCATGGTACCTATTTGATGAGTTTAGTCCTTGGAGATCATCTTTCTCAGCCGGACCGCTACTGTAGTGGATTCGATCCACTGAAAAAGCGTCCAAGATTCCCTTTTCTATTAAATAGTTTCATGTCTCTTTTTTCGGCAGTTCATGTGCGGGATACCAGTACCACCAAGGGGTCTTCCCGCACGAACCGATCCTCCTAACAGGACAGGGTTTCTTATGAGCAGAGAATTGTTTCTGTCAGAATACGGACACTCCTCTCAACCTCCACAATCGTCTCATATTTATTTGGAGAAATAGTACAGCAGTTCGCCCCAAGGTACCCCAGGCGCCCCGCGTTTATTGGTGTTACATTCATCAGAAGTTTGGGCGGTAAACTCCAGCAGTCCAGCCTATAGAATTCGTAGATCATTTTAAATCAGCAATAATTGTTCTTGCAATAATGATCTTTAAAATGGCGTTGTATATAAATATTGAAGATCGGAGGCTTTGCTTTTATGTTTCCAACTCTTCAGTCAAAGCTGACTGAAATTGACTACCTAAAAGTAATACCTACTGTAAAATATTAAATATTGGATAATGCAATTCTTGCTCGTTTTCAAATTCAATCCCTCTGCATAATCACGTTCTGTACTCGGATCGTTCATTTCCCGTTCCCGCAGTCCCTCCGTTATTCTGTGAATACCTGAATACAATTATTCATGACGGGATTGCTTGAAAAAAAATGAAAACAGATGAAAATCGAATCAACATCTGAGTTTTTTTTACATGTAGAGTATCACTGCAGACATTGGAGTGTTTTTCCCAAACAGCCTATATTTTCTCGAAGGATTACAGTTTGAACTTTGAACTACACGAAATTTAATTGTTTGGTAATGCAAGTATCTCATTCTGAACCTTTCAGTATGTACAGCAATGTTGTACTTCTCGATTAAAATCTCGTTGCTTACTTGGGTATTATCTGTATTTATTGCTCAGTTTGTACAAGGAAATTAAATAAAGGAAACTTTATGTTTCGGCATAGCATACGAACCTATAAAAGTGGAAGCAATGATAATGAAAAAATCGTAAAAGTCCTTGCCAGTATGGGATGAAAAGAATACGAGGATATTGAGGACGTAGGTCCAACGTTATGTTGATTATGACATTCAGGGTCCTTCGAGAGGATGATAAACATTTTACCATAAACAGAAATATGTGGTACTTGGATTTTGATTTACGCCTCACCTTTTCTGTCTAGCCCGTATCAAATCGACACAGTGAATGTTATTCGAGGCCCTAGTTCAGTAGTTTATTTTATGTTACAGCCGTTGACTTTTCACAAGACGTGTAGATGGACTCTAGTTAAAGGATACGTCAGGAACGTTCTCTAAATACAGTAATGTAATTCTAAAGCATGTTCACTTAACTGAAGACTTAAGGTCACGGTTTAAATAAGTAAACAAAGCAAATGAATCTAACACCTTGAAAAAGTTTACATGCATCTTATGTCAATCGACGCATCCCAAAAACAAAGAACAAAAGCAGTAAACAAACGCTCTGGTCTGTCGATCCTTTTAGAGAGATGCCAAAGCGATATTTCGTCCTGAAAACAAGGACCTCTCTAAGGATAATGGGATTTTAGAGAAGCCAGTTTTCAACTATTCACCCCGCACTTTTAAGTTGTAGCCGTAAATAAAGATTTGTCGGAGATTTCCGAATACAGATCTGAACTGAATACGAATTCGTACTTGATTCGAGAACATATTTTTTACTTAATCCTAATAACTAGGATTTGGAATTTTTCTTGATAAATTTGCCCCTATTGGCATAAATGTCTTGATTTATGCGGGATTTTCTCTTTAGACATGTCTCTAGATAATGTCTAGCTAAAATTTATCACGTAAAGACTCTACAGTCGGTATCTGTGATATTTTAAAAGGAAACCTTAAAATTCCTAGAAACAAAATTCCACCCAATTTATTCATTTCTAGAACGAATAAAACTCATTCGCAACTATACCTAAACTTTATTCCCAAGCGAATTTTGTCGAAAAAATTACGTACTAAACAATCTGATATTATATCTCATACAATTAGGTAATCAATCATAAAAAATTTGGCAAAACGCCAACATTTTTATTTTTAACTTTCCCTGCATCAAACTATACTATCTTGAACCAAAAGAAAATACTTTCATACAGAACTTATATATTTTTTAATGTGGGTTATATTTTATGAGTTAAAAATAAGTTCTTATCTTGCAGTTATTTGAGTAAATGCTTCCACTCATATAAATAAAGTTTCATTATCAAGAGCTTTTACTACTTGAAGTAGTCACTTATTTTGTAAAAGCACATGATTAATAAAGACTGGATAGCCTTAGGAAAGACTGGAAACTTTGTTTCAAAAAAGGAGATGTAAACATTGATGATAATAATAACCTCGGAATATTTCATTTTAATATCCAAGGACCGTTCCCTAAAACTGATGAGCTGGATTTATTATTTAGTTTATGTCCTTATTTTAAGCTGCGTGGTCGTATTCGAACACTGGCTTAAGGAGATAGAGATACAGCAGGTAAAACTTTTATCTAATTATAACTTATCCACATTTTATAGTTTTTGATTTCCATTATTTTTTTCTTGTCGAACGACATAAAATAATAATACGACGGCCATAAGAAAAATAAAAGTTGACTATGAAAACTCTGGGATCTAGTCGGCTTTGAAAATTTTTGAAATGTCAGATGAATAGCTCATAACGGCTTATGTAAGCCTACGAGAAATTATTTATTAATTTCCAATTATAAGAAAGATATATGGCAAAAATAAGATTTCTCAATTTTTCAGTTTTTTTCAGGATATTTCAGGAACGGTAACAGATAGCTTGCATGTTTTGACGGATTCGAGATGGCCACAAAATAGCGCAACTTTTCTCTAATTAAACCGACCTCGTATCTTCAATGGTTTAGGATATCCCTGTAGTGGCCCTTTAAATAGTTCTAACCCTGTATTATAGGTCATCGTCAAATAATGGTGACATTAATCATTTTATAACGCAAGTTTTGATCTAGTCCTAAGTTACATAGCAGACCCGGACTGTTGTTGGCGACTTTAATATAAGATTGAATAAAAATTAATTTATAACTAGGGATATTCTAATGCTTTTCAGTCAATGTGGTCTTCATAGACGATATATGAAGCAACAAAAATTACAAAAAGAGGGGAAAATTGCATCGATAATATTTTCACAGACTTGCAGCAGGGTTTATACGAGTCGGGGGTTATTGAGGCTGCCCTGTCTGATCATAACTCAGTATACTATGATACGGTGCTCAGCGAAAGTAGGAGATGAGATGAAGTGAGATTCAGGAGAAGAACGAGTGAGGCGGATATCCGGCTTGCTTCAATGCTTGTCAAGTTTGACCTGGGAACCATTTTATGATGATTCAAGAGACGTCAATGAGCTTTTTCACAAACTATTTTGGCTTTTTCATAGCTATATGTATATCTGATAATTTTCTCATAGTAAAATGCAAAAAAAAAAATGATGGCAATCCAGTAAAATGGTTTACCAATGAACTTGAGCAAATGAGAAATACTTTTTGAGCGTTAAAAGTCATCGCTGATTGTACCAAAGACAATCGCGATTGGGTTTTTTATTAAATTTTACAGAAGAGAGATTTCAAAAGCTCAAAAATCTGCCTACAACTTGTATACAATGTGTCCCAGATTCGTGTCTCTATACAGGGATCTCGGCTCCTATTACAGCTACAGCAAAGGTTAAATGGGGAAAGTTTTAGGGGAAACTTTGTGCATTCGAGAACCGGTTTCAAATTTACGATCGGTCATTTGGTTTTGGAAATATCGGCCGAAAACCGAAACTGACGGATTTTGTTTTTCGCAAGTAAATCAGAAACGGTTAATTTGACAGCTGTCAAAATGTGACATTATCCGGACACTTTTTTAAGACGAATAAGATAGCGTGTATGACAGATCTCAATCATCTTTTGTTATTCCGCAACCAACAACTTTCGTTTTTCTTATGACCGCCATGTTGGATTTTTCCCTTTTTGAACGCAATTTATTTTTCTGATTTTTTCTGATCCCGGGGAGCTCGACTTGAGCTCCTGCATTTTCTTTTGCAGCCAGCTTCTGACTTTGCCAGGCATGGTTATCTCAGTGGTAATTGGCTGAAAATTAAAACAAAGAAATAATTATACAAAAATTAAAAGCTTAAAAATAATAAAGAAAAATAATATCAATTTTTTTATTAACTTTATATTATTTTTTTATTTTTATTTTATTTACTTTTTATATTTAAACTTTTTATATTTTATTTTATTAACTTTTTAATAATTTAAATTTTTTACTAAGACTTATTGCATTGCCTTCAATTTATTAGCGTTAACTGGGTAATCGATTTAAACAAAATAGTGCTTTTCACAATTTCGAACTCAAAAGCCACAACACAACTTTTAACAACTGTTAAAGGCCTGGCGCTGGCGCAAGCAATCGTGTGCTTGTGTTGTGGTAATTTACAGTACCTGCGCAGGCCAATCAGGAAAGACCACGTCATTAGATTAAAAACGACAAGTTTTTGGATTTTCTTCCTGGGGTTAAGTTAAGCTGCTTTATGAAATTACCTGTTTTGAAGTTTTATTATTTCAGTCCAATTTAATTTAATTCCAAGCTGGTAATTCACCTTAAAATAGGTGTAAACATTATTTATTTACAACTTTCCTTCTTTCAAAGTACTACCTTGAATAAAAGAAAATATTTTTCTATTAACTTATAGTGTAGTTTTTATGGGCCTGCGTTGCAGGAAAAATAGAAAACTAGAAAATACGCAAAAAATCAAGTGACAACTACATAACCATGATATTTTTATATGCTAATAAATATTAACAACTACTAAAAAAGGCAATGAATGGAGGTATTTTACGTCCGCATGAACTTTTTTATTTTCCCTTCCAATTTTTCTTACTAGCTTGCTCAATTCGATGTTCGAAGGGCCATGTGCTAAAAATTCCATAATTTCAAATAAAGAAAAAATTTATTTATAATTGAAACTTCAACAGGAATTTTCTCGACGGCATATACATATTATACAAAAATATTATTACTAGACTTTTTTTTATTTTTTGAATAAAGTTCAAGGTTTCTTTTTTATACTAAGTAATTTTTCATGTCTTCAAAACTTAACGAGTTATTATAGCAAAATTAGTTTTTTTTAGCACCAAAGGAGTCGTTTTTAGGAGGTAGGGATGCGGCACCTCCCATAATTTTTTTGTGGTTTTTTGATGTGATACTTACACTAACAGTTCCTGAAAAAATTCTTCGATAAAATTTTTTCAGAATTTTTTGTTTGATTAAGGATCACGAGTCATGACTATAGAAAATACAGTGGATCCATCATCAAGATGTCTGTCAGTTCTGGCATAAAATTAAACTGAATTCCAAGTTAAGCATAGACAAGGAAATAGAAAGGGACGCATAATGCATATTTATGAACCGTTGCAGAAAGTGTGATTGTAAATCGATTATCCGGCATTTTTTGGTATCAAAAAATCGACATTACCTTTTAAAAATATTGATACCTATACATTTAATTCTCTTAAAAAGTGAAAATTAGATACTTTGAAGCAGTTATTGCAACCAGAAACCAGGAAGACATTAAATTAATTTACAAATATTCTGACAAGTTGTTGGTCTGGTGTCATATGGGTCACACTATTGCATAAACAGTTACGCGTCTCCTCTCTTTCCTTAGAAAGGAGTTAACAAGTTCCATAGATGAAGTTAACAGTTGACATGCGTTACAAAAGTCAGAGTCTACTGGCAGGCCAGTCAATTTTTCGTCGCTCACCCTATATCTTAGAGTGTCAGTGAGAAATGGAGAAGATGAATTATTTTTATCTGATATTGGACCATATACATATTTACCCATAAAGTTATTTTTATTTTCCAGATGAAACTAGCGAGAAATTTTATTATAAGCGTATAAACACTTACTTTAATTTACACGACCCATTTTCCAAGTGTTTTGCAGACGTTCCTCAAATACTCGCCCCTTTTTTCAACGATTCGTCTTCGCTCTGTTTCTCCAAAGCTTCGCGAATCGCGAACAGCATTCACTCACATGACGGGCATTTTTCACGTACGTTATCGGTTGCGCACAGCGCGCATCGAGTGTATAATGATTGTTGGCCATCAATATTACCACCCCCGGGCCTATACAGGAGCGGAGGTGCGATAAGGAAGCAACGCACTAATGGGTTAATTCATTCGCTGCCCTCGTAGTCCACGTCTGTAGCTGACATCGCAGATTATTATAGGGATTATTATGACACGGTGGTTACACACTTTGAGAACGACTTAGAAAAAAAATTGTTTTTCAATAGGAAGTTTATTGTGCTACAAGGGCATAATTTGGATACATGGACGAACGAAACGAGGCCAGGACAGCTTCAGCTAAGAGCTTCTACTAATGCATTTTCTGAACATGTATAGCAGTTTTTTGCTTTAAAAAATCTTGAAAAATAAAAAAAAACTTAAATTTTATAAATTCCTTGAAGTAGATTCAACGCAGTAAACAATAAACTGAAGTTTAACAATATTTAGTAAATTATTGCTATTATTCCATGCCTGTAGCGGCTCCGGTATTAGACCCGGTGTTGACACCCTGCATCGGTTCAAGGCCAAGATACAGGGATTATGATGGATGTGTCTAGTCTTTGCTCTATATGCCGGCGTTCTTAAATTTCCTAATATTTCCTTATGTGTACCGTATTTATGATTGTAGCCTTCTGCAGTGTTAAGTACAAATTGCTACGTAAGTCCAGTGTTTTGAGGCTGTGATGCAACTTAGGTGGTATTACACCGGTAGAGGAACTTCACAATAGGTACACAAAAGGCATTAGAGTCAAATGGATTGCCACAATAGATTGTTGTACACTTTTTTGACTTTGAGTGTAACTGTTTTGTTACATTTTGTTTTATTTTGTTACAGATGTACAGAAATCATTATTTGACATTTTGCAGGTAGGTACGGACTACGGATGTCCGGTAAGTACCTACCTCCTAATTTTTCGAGGGTATAAAGGGGAGATCAAAACAACCTAGTATGTCATAAACATTTTTTCCAAAAGTGTCCCCAAACGAAGATACAGACTCCAAAAGGCCACCCAACGATTTTTTTTAGCTGCAATTTTTGAACCGGCCTATATACTTCGATGAAATTTTAATATTTTATAGAGGCCATAAAAAGTCATTGTCATTTTATTAGAGTAGATACCTTGCCAGGAACGTCAGGAACGGACTTGCGCACAACATTCGTTGGGTCAAAGTTTTGACAGGTGTTAGTTACTTTATACAGAGCTGAAAACTAAATTCTTTCAATACTCTAGTAATTCTACTTTAAAAACAGTGTTCTTAATTTATTTCAATAAAACTGCCAGTTTTGGAAATAATACGCTTTTTACGAGAAAAACACTCCGTATTAAAGTAAAAAAAGCAAAAAACACAAAAGTTTAAATGATAAACACAAACAAGTAAAAATCAAGTTGTTATTGTTGATACCTACATAATGAGTTACTAAGTTTCGTGACTTTCCTGACGACCTAAAAGTCTACTGTAAGTATGCATGGTTGGATGACTCTTGGTAGCCATTACAAAATAATACAAAATTTCATCGAATTCTATTCAGAAGTTAGATCAAAAAAAGTAAATCGCTGGGTTCTTTTCGGGCTCCGTTTAGGGACACTTTATAAATTTTTTTATCACAGACTTAATTTTTTTGACCTCCCCCGTATGCTGCTGAGAAAAATAGGAGGTACTTACCGGATGCCCTGTATAATCGTGCAAAAGTCGTAAAAAGTAATTTTGGAAAAATTACGATTCTTACTTAATTTAACGATGAATAGACAGAATTCAAGTATTTCGGCCTCTAGGTACCTGTGCATAATTATTTACGAGTGACAATTAGGGTAGAACTTGGTCTGTAAAGTTGTAACTTATCGGATACTCACCCATTGTGTTGCTAAAACTCTGCATAAACAATAAAGCCTTTAGAACAATGCATTGAGAAATTTAATTTCATCCAATTGTCTTCGTTTATCAATAAAGATTTCCCTACAGTAGACAAAGAAAACAAGACCCTGAAAAGTTATTCTCATTCCAACGAGAGAAGAATGCTGTTATTTCAGGTGGTACTAGAGAAGAAATGAACTCTGTTGGTGGGGCCATTAAATGGGTATTTTGTACATATTGTTACACTAGGTCCATATTATGGAAGTTATCGTGGATAAATTTCATATTGTCATCTCACAAAGTAGGTCTCATCGTTAAGAAGCTACAAAGCTATCAAGTCAAGGAGCATAAAATTTTAATCGTGTTTCAAAATAATCCTGCTATGAAAGCTAAGTTCGCAAGGCAAGTGATGAGCTCAATTTTACTCGACTACTGAACATAATCCGTTGAAGCCAGATGCACTTTTAATCAATTATTATTATACATTAAAGCACCATATATGCATCATAAAATCATATTGCAAAATTTTAATCTCACAAATAAGTTACAACAACGTTTTTTAAGATTTATTTATACACTTTGTTGAGATCCATAATGAAAGTGATTTCTTGTGAGAAAATGAAAACAATATTTAAACGGGCTTTTAAAAAATGTAATTTTTGAGATCGAATCTGTAAAACTGACATAGTGATGAACTACGTTTTTCAATTAATAATGTTAATATTCATTTACATGTCTGAAAATGTTAATGACGAAAAATCAACGATTCTACGAGTATGCCTGCTTCGGACGTAAAAATCTAAATTGGAGAAATACGAGTATTATTATATTCCTTCCACGAAATTTTCATCGATCCCAGCGATTAAATTGAAGCCTGATAAAAATAAGTCCATAATCACATAAAAGATGAAACTGGGCTTTAATAAACTTTCCAGAATCAATCATTTTCGGTCCCCTATCAAACGGCGAAGTATTTTAAATTACATTGGCGAGCAGCGAGAGTCCAAGGGAATTACGTTTGTTCAGACAATCAACGTTGTTATGGGTTTTCATTATTTCTGTTTGCCAGTAATAATATCCTCCTAGATGGTCCGTGGACCGAGTTCTCGATTATATTCAATAATAGTGCAATCCGTTTTCCATTTTTCTCCTTTATTGCATTGTTATCCCAAACATAACATGCTTTTTATGCTGCTTTCGTATTTCCTTAGAAGGGTCACATTTTTATGCATTGAAAAGAACGATTGTTCCATTTATTAATTTATTCCGAGTTCTAAGGTTTCGAAATTTCAATCATTTTACTTTTTTGCCAACTTAATCCCCTTTCAACATAAGCCAGGTCAATGTTTACCTTGTGAATTCACAAAAAAAATCTTAGGCTTTAAATTTAACTTTTTTTTTGTAGGTAAATTGGTACCTACCTACGTAAGTAGATTTATTTAAACAAGGACAAAAAAAAGAATATGTTGAAATCAATAACTATATGAACTTGAACTTTAAACTTTATTCTTTATATAGGGTTGCAGGTTGTCTAGGGATCGTCTTCAGGTTCGTTCCGGCTGGAATTATTTTAAAACGTCTTTAGTATTTAACACGCGCAAAAAAAAATGACGTTCGGCTTACCGATACGGAGTTGACCGATTATTGATTACTTGACATTCTGATTATTATAGCTCTGAATTGTCACGGGATTGAACCCATTGTCTAGGTATTTTCGTTCCCACATTAGTGATCACAGTATTTACTTACATATTATAGAGATTATCATATTCTATTAACATATTATTATTCTATTATCATATTAACATTGCTTTTACCTTATACCTCTTGAACAGAAATGAATATGTTAGGTACTTATCGTGGCCATAACTCAGTTAAGACCCAATGCAGCGAGGTTCTCTGGTGTACCCCAGGGCTCAAATTTGGGCCACTTGTTTTATTAATAGATGATTTAAGCCACATCTTTTGTTGCAGTAATCAGCTATTGGCAGTCGATTTGAAAAGTTGTGTCAGAGCGAAATTAACGCATGGCTTAAATGGAAGATTATGTCTTACATCCATGAATGAAAACCTATTAGGTATTGCAATTACAAGATTCATTGCTCTGAATCATCCAGGTGTGAAATATTCTTAATCGTTCTAAATAGAGAAAAATTCTTTTGAAAGCAATAAAGATTATAAGGAAATATTTTAGCAAGTTGAGGACAATTCAAATGGTTGACTATTTTTCCTTATCTGCTAGCAAGTCTGGTCAGCAAACTAAAAGCCGTCATGTTATTAAGAGGTTTTTTTTTTTGATCCCCAGAGACAACTTTTCATCCCGTAGTATGTTTCGTATCATCGGTGTATTACTGATTGTCACAAAGTTGATATATGACGCATCCAGGTGACTATTAGCACCTGCAACACAACGAATGGGATAATAAATAAAAGCCGATTAGGTTTTAACAGGAACGTACGTTTATTTGCACTGAGCGGAAATACAAGCTAGCGTACGAAAACTCGCCGACTATTTGTCTGGATGACGAACATTTATAATTCTTTCACAATAAAACAAATATATTAAATATAATTCATATAAACGATCCATAATAATCCGGACAGAAAGCTGTTCGATTTATTTATGGGGCGAGTATATTATGTTACATATAATATAATAATTACATATAGATTTAATATTCTTCAAATAAATATTTACATACTACAAAAGTTTTATCACCTTTTTATAAGAAATACAAAATGGAAATATTACAAAATTTAAATTTAAATAGATATTGGAAATTTCATTTGCATCCTATATATTTACAAATTCGATCCTCTAAAATTCAATTATATTTAAAATACATTTACAAATACACAATTTAATAATTGGTATGGAACGTACCCGAGCTCTAGGGGAAGATCAACTTCCCTTTGACAATAAAAACTTTTAATTGAACACCAATCCAGCACGTAACTATACCATCTTAATTTAATGGCCCTGCGCAGCCTTAAGCCGGCGAGTGTACGAACTAAAGACAACAAGGAGCTCAATAATTATTATAAATCGCCAGAATCGCAGTTTCTAAACAAGAGCACGTCTAAACTGGAGCATGAAGTTACACGGAACACGCGGAAACTATATGCACGACTTGCATGGAAGATTATCCATCTTGATGAAACAATTGAGGCCAGAAATACATTCACCATCACTGGTATTACATTTGGTTAGAATTTTTTCGAAAAATGGATTTTTTAATTGAGCAAAAAAATGTCAGACTTGCCAAACAATAACCCATATTTAATGGACTAAAATTTTGTGTTTTCTGCACCTACCATTTTATTAAGTTTTCAATTTTGATAAAAAATTGTAAAATAATAAGTACTCCTAAAACTTTGAATACATTTTTTCTTCACCAAGACTTCAGTAAATTTACAATCAGTAGCTGGTTAAATGAAACTTTTTTAATCATTCTACCTATACAGGGTGCTCTATAAGCTCTATGACAAACTTCAACGATCGCGGGCCGGGTGTTCAAAGTGGACGTTCATTTTATTTATTACATGGTTTTTGAATGGCTGCATTTACATCTAACAGGGACGAGATGACAAGCGACCCGTTACCGTCAGATGTAAATGCTGTCATTCAAAATCCATTATTTGATAATAAAAATGCACGTACACGTTGAACACCCGCCCCATTTAATCAAACCCTGTTTAAAAAATAAATGGTTTTTATGTTTTTTTTTTTTTTAATAAACTTGGTAACTGGAAGGGCTGGTTTAGAAAGTCAACCATTTACATGACCCCAACTGGGTATAAGTTACCCAACAAACCATGGTCCAAATGTTCGATTTTTAATGTAACTGTGATTATAGATATGAGTATTCATCCATTATCGTAGAGCATTTAATTGTTAATGATCTTGTGTAACCAGTTCTTTTATTCGATTACTAAAACTCTTCTCGCAAAAATTCTAAGCCATGGAACTTCTTGCATATAATTTAGCTTCCAAATTATTTACGGTGGATAAAACTCTCCTCATTATAATTATTGTATTACAACTATCACATTAAACCGATAAAATCAGCTTTTATCTCAAAATATTATCAGAAAAAGTATCCATTTACCATGGTATATACATCTTTATCGTCTCATCATCTACAAAAATTATTGACGGCTTATCAACTACAAATACATCATATCGACATTATATTATAGTCCACAATCTTAACATATCCGTGTGTGTTCGGTTCTACGAATATACAAAGTCCTTCCATATCTTCCTATTCTGTGCCATGTTCATCCCCTCTGTTCAAGTTTTGTCTTTCTTTCTTAGGTTTTCAGCAATTACTTCGTCCCACCTCTTCCTTTGTTTCTTTGTAGTTTTTGCCTGCCATATCATCTTTGTCCGTCTACTTTTTTTCATTCGCATCAAATGCCCAAACCACTTTTGTTGCTTCCTCTCTATACTGTCTGTTATGGATTCCACCTCCAATTCCGATCCTATTATTTCAATTGCTCCTAGTCTGCTTTTCTGTTGCTTTGTGAGTGGCCAGGTTTATCATCCATAAGTTAACACGGACTTGACTATTGTTTTGTAGCCTGTAAGTTTTTTTTTCGATATCCCTTTCTGCCAAATGAGTGCGTAGTACAATTTCGTTGCGCTTTCCACTCTGTTGTTTATTTCAGCGTAATTTTTCCCACCTTTTTGTAAGGTTACCACAAGGTATTTGAAACACTTCGTTTGTTCTATAGTAGTACCTCCCAATTTTATTGCTGTTTGTAAGTTTTGTTTTTAGCACCTTGTAGAATAACTATTGGTTTCCATGTCTGTCTTTCTCCATTTTCCCCCAAACTATTCCCAGGACTTCTGTCGCTGTTCTTGATGGGCCAGATTTTGCGAGTTCATCGTCTTCAGTACCGAGCGAAATGTCACATATAAAAATGTCTTCCACGTCATCCGCGATGGAATCATAAGCTTCGTTGTTATCCTCTGGTTCCTCGATCTCGTCATATGTTTACTCGAAAATAGTCTGTTTCTTCCTCTTCATCGATTTCTTGCAGTAGAATTTGAGAATTATCACAAGTACCATTGCAATTCGTGCATATAACGGAGCACTTTAATCCAGCCTTTCTGCATCCACAGGCTCCCCGACTCCCTTTTTGCATTTGCAAGAAATAAGTTTTAACAAGGTTTCCGGATCTGGGGGCTCGAGCGTGGTGACAGAAATTAGTCAATTCTTGCTTTTTTTTCAGAATATTTGAGGCAGAATATATGAGCTCTGTCGACAGATGTTTCTTACAATGTAAGGGGGAAGGGGGCCACTACATAAATAATTGGAAATAATAGGAAATTATCACTAGTTTAATTTATTACAAAACTATTTTGATCGTAAAATGAGTGGGAAAGAAGATATTGTAAAAAAAACTGTTTTAGGTGCTATTTTTCCAATATTACTGCGCGAACGGTTAAGATACGAGGTGGCAAAGTAAAAATTAGTTAATTAAAGAGCACGTCAAAATCTTAACTTACATAAAATCACCAATTTTCAAAACTCCCGGAAAACTTTCCAGGTAACCCTGTTTTTGAACACCAATAGTAAGTACTATAGTGAGTTTAAACAGTATTGGCCGTTTTTGTTGTGGCATGTATTTTCCTATGCGCCTTATTTCATCTACTTCCCCCTTTTGCATCAATGTCGACTCCTATTTTTTTGTATTACTGCACTAGCTTTGTCTCCCGTCTCGTTCCCATTTTCGTCTTCTCCGTTTATTATTCCCTTTATTACAGGTTGTTCTTTCTTAGCTCGCTTTCTAAGTTTTGTATTCTCTCTTCTTGTTTAATTACCTTTTCCTTTAAATTCTTGTTCTCCTTTTTTATTTTCTTTATTTCTCTCACAACAGAGTCCAGTTTTCCATCCAGACCTTTGTTATTAAATAAAATGAAAACATAAAATTGGTGTTTTTAGGCCACATGATCATTTTCTTGGTGTATTATATAATAATACACGCAAACCCGATGGTCAAATCATTTTTTTTTTTTGCAAAATACAATAAGGGCTGCTACGACAGCGTTAGCTATAGCATCGCGCTCACGACCCATAAAAATCGTGCAGTATCTATTACTGCGTTGCGTTCAAACTATTATAATTGTGTTAGGTACTTGATTGAATTTATCCAAGTGAAGTTTAAAAGAGACTTGACGAGATCATAGAAGAGAGAAATAGTATCACTTTAAAACAAGGAAAACTTCATTTGAAAAAAAAAAACTAAACTGTAAGTATGCGAGATACTTTAACCATTATCGCTATTCATGAACAAATTTAACTTTTTGTGGTTTGTGGTGCGACTTGTGCGTAAGGCAAAGTCAACTGTGGTGCATTTTTTATGAGTCAGGAGCTAGACGCTGTTGCGTTAGCTGCCAGTCCAATTTCATTAAATATTGTGATAGCTGAATAAAATAAAATAGGGAGTATAAGTAATTAACACCGTGAATTCAAATTACATAGTTCCTATAACATTCTCCAAACATATTAGACGAACCTTTACCTTTCGAAAAATTTCAGCGTCTTTGGTAAGAAATATAACAACATTAGGCTACAATTATCAACACATAAATACAATTTATATAAAATAACGACGCCAGCATTTTTCGAATTTCGTTGATTCCGACGATTCATTTACAAAACCTTATGGAGACGACATGTACATGAAAGATTTACATTTAGGCAGGGAGCACATAATGTCACCTCTAATAAAATTAGGGAAAACTTGTTCATCAAATCGGTTAAATGTTTCATAATATTATGGTAATGCTTTCCGGTAATTGCTACAGTAAAAACGTACAAAATCAATTCCTGTATATGTCAATGCGGATCATTTGTTTGGAAGTATGCGAGGATTTGACAAACAAGTCTTATAGCTTGACAAAAAGCAACGGAACAGGCTTTTAATTTATCTAAAAAGGGCAAATATAATGAAAACATCAACATTCGCATCCAGCAGGTAAAAAACTTGTTAAAACTAATTAATTAATAATATATTACTCTGACATCTAATCTACATTTGTAGTGCCCGGAAGAACAAAAGGTACACTTGCAGCCTCCACATGAACATTAGAAGACAATATACAAGAATCATTCACTCTCAGCAATCACTCACAATTTATTAGTAAAATGTTGGATGAATATAATTAATTATAACGAAGCATGCAGCTGTACAAAATGCTCATTTTTAACGCTAAAAATCTATTATACAAGTGTCTTGGCCACATAGCAATCACCCTATTTTGTTGTTCTCACGTCGAGGAGTATTTAAATAAAAAGTTAGTCAAGAAGGAATGCGTTGAAAAGGGCAGGCGCCCATAAAAGGAAGGAGTAATAACTTTTCTAATTTTCAGCCAAGCAACATTAATAAAAATTAACTTTCAATAGAAAAATTTCAACCAAAAATCACATAACAATATTCGTTATAAACTTCGTAAAATTACGTATTTTTGTAAAAAATTGTAATAATGATTTCAATAATGATTAGTAATGTGAAGCTTTTGATTCGATAAATAATTAGTGAAGAAAAGTGAAAACTATTTTAACCGTAATGGCTGAAAATTATTCTTAAAAAGAACCTCGACGTAATAATAAACCATGTACTAACAGAAAATTTTGCTGATTGTACATGGCCTCTCGTTGCATTTTTGAAAAAAGTAATTTCATCCAAGGTCACTTTCTCAAAAAATATAATTATACTTATTAATACTTTTTCAGCTTTATGAAATTTTTGTTCGAACTACATTACTTTTTTTGATTTTTTTATTACAAACAGTGACATTTAGCCTAGTAACCGGCGGTGTGCGCCTGGCACAGTCTTCAGTTAATACTTTGACACATTCGTACAGACTAACTAAACCTAATTATGACTACACCTAGAAAGACTACAATATCGTCAAGTCTAAAAGTCGTCTGTTCTTAACTCCTCAAAAATTCTCCTGTATTTTCAATCATTTCTGTAATATCACAAGTTTTCCTTATATTTAAATATATTTTTAAAATGTATATTTTCCTATAATATAATACACTACATAGATTCATCTATAAACCTTTCGGTATCTTCTTTCAAAAATACATTTCGATACAATTTGGCTTAAGTTATTGCACAAAGGTTTATTTGAATTATCACTATTACTCAAATTGGAATATATCATTAAAATACTGTTAAAATTATAATTACAGAAACAGAGCGATTTGAATTCGTTTCTATTGATGTTAATAAAGATGTTAGAATATAAGCACAAAATAGTGATTTGGAAAAAAAGGAATCGATAGAAGTCTTCATTTCGCCATTTGAATTGAAAATGCATTCAAAAGTGTTTATGAAATTGATATGTCACAATTACTTCTCTATATTTAATACATTTTACCTACGCATCAAAATCAATTGCACTAATACAGAACAAAACAGTGTAGTGCCAATAATAATGGCTGCGTTTTTAATAATAATTAAGAAACTCCTACACTTTTCATTTATATAAAACGTAAAACTTTTCGATCACAGTTACGTTTTTCATTAGTACGTATAATAGTAGTAGAAAAAATTTATTGTAAATTTCATTGCACTAGGTAATGTTGTTTAATTCATTCAGAAAAAAGTTCAATTATTAAATGCAACATACTACCTATTTTGTCTAAAAAGGTAAGTCCTCCAAACGAAATTTAATGTTCAATTCAGTAGTAACATATCGTAATGATAATTTTTCGTACCTAAGTCAATCCAGATTGTAAATGTTTAACAATAAAATGAAAAAAACTGGGAATAAAACGATGTATATTATCGAAATCCACACTTCAGAATAAACTTCTCCAAAAGTAGATCCTAAATGGAAAATATGACATGGAAATTTGATCGATATATCAAAATGTAATTGCCTAGCTAAAATAAGCCATATAAAATAAGATTAAGAATAATATTATCATATAATAAAATTTATATAATAAAACAACAAATTAAACAACAATCATATTATACACATATTAACAAATATAAAAACTATATACTTAATAAAAAAATGGGTAAAATTTTTACTTTCAATTTAAAATTTTGACTCTTTATGAGATCTAAATAAACCAGAATCGTATACCTAATACATTCCAAATTTATAATAAAACTAAAATAATAATAATTATCAACAGTATAAAATAAAAATTCACTATATTTACAATTGAAGTATAAAGAGAATAATAATTATTATAATAATATGGCACAATATTTGGTGGTGTTTTCAAACGAAATAATAGGTATGTGATAATTACAATAATATAATGGCAAATTTTCGCGTAGACATTGTATCCATTTTTGAATTTCTTGAAAACAAAAAAGTAAAAAGACGTTGAACTGCTTATACTTTAAACCATGTAAATTAAACATGTCAGATTTCAAATATAAATAAGTACCCCTTTTTCAAATTTCAAATAAAGTTTATTAGCTTACAGAACGTCTGAAACACTCCCATACTACTGTCATATTTGATAAGCAGGGATTAGCGTTAACGAGAAAAATAAACCGGACTGTCATATTTTCCATTTAAGGGCCCAACCAAGTGAGTATAACTTTACTCACTGCAAAGAGCTCTCACTGTTTTTCTCTCTATATATGTTTAGAAAAGCCCCTGTCAGTTGCTCAGAGTGATGCGTCGCAATATAAAAGAACAGTGGCTCTCAAACTTTAACCAGACCCATGGAAACAAAGAAAGTACTACCTATCACAACTATACTTACCACTACATAAAATTAGAAAATTATTTATTTAATTTTGGAACCGTACTCCATATTTAATGGCACTGGATAACAAAAAAAGTTGGTAGGTTTTATTGTCCAAAGTGGTATAAAATTTCCCAGCAAACAAGCAATTTAACAAGTATAAACCTTTCATTATGTTGCTAATTTTAGTTCAGGATGATGTACAAGGTGTCTCAGAGTGTTGATTATAAAAATGCGTTTTTTGCACCGGGTAAAGAAAGCTTTGGAAATTTAATGCCAGAATTGACAAATGTCAAAATAGATCGGTTTGATGTCCAACAGCAGGCGTTTTTTGTTCGAATTTTGCTTTAATTAAATCATTCCTAAATCACAGTTCGGCCTCGCTTTCGTGCCCGTTATGCTCTTCACGACGTCAATTAAACATCTAGTACCAATCTTATCAAGTCCTGGGTACAGAAAATCAAGTCCCGCGAAAATGTCGATTCCACCGAAATGTGCACACTAATCAAAACATTGACTGTGTTCTTGATGCAGTTTCCCAAGATCTCACGCAGATTTTTCGTATCTTGAAGGAAGATCTTAAACTGATTACCCTTTACGACTGACGCTTGCCAACTTATCCCTCACTTTTTTTTAAATAACAACCGACAAACATTAACGGTCAAATCTGACAGGTTATGATCCGCGAGTTTTTTGGCCCTGATTTCAAAGAATTTGATGAGGACTTGTGGTTTCAGCAAGATGAAGCTACTAGCCACACATCAAATACTGGAATAGAAGCTAAGCTGTAAGAGAACCGTTTCCGGATAAATTGATATTAAAAAAGGCGACATTAACTGGCCCCCAAGAAGTCCAGACATCGTTCAAATTTTTTTTTGTGAGGCTATCTTAAGAGTCGAGTTTATAATAACGTCCCCAAAAATTTTATTCAGCATTGGAATTGAAACCATTACTCCCAATCTAAAGTATCGCTTGGAAGAGTGTCAGTGGTGAAATGGGCGACATCTCGATGATATAATTTTTTATAAATGAATTTCCGTTAAAAATGTAGGCCTAAGTTAATTATTGATTGCTGAGCAAAATTAGAAAAAAATGCAAAGTACTCTGAGACACCTTATACATTATCCATATTGTGTGGGAAAATCCATTATGCGCGGAAAGGGACCAATCACAGCAAGACAGTTTCATTACACACGCGTAAAGGCCAATCACAGCTTGTCATTGCCATGCAACTATAGCTCTTTCCAGACTGATCCAACTGAGTAAGCAAAAAAACCTGGCCACATTTTGAGTTGGCCGTTTTTGAGTGAGCGCCAACGATGAAACATGTTGTTATAACTTGTCGCGGTGTGGGAGTACTTGATAAAATAACAAAATTAATTTTGAAAATTAACAAAATGAAATTTAAAGCAACAGCAGTGATCAATACAGGGTGATCAGTAACTCGCGCACTCGGAGCATGCTGCGGTAAACTTCACTTTTTAAGAGTGGTAAATTTTTTTACTGCAGTGTTGTAAGTTCTTTTCTTCCACAGATATGACCATTATTCGGGTTAGATGGTTATTATTTTTATTTCCATAGCAATGAAGGGATTTGATTATTTTATATTCTAAGTTGCGTTTAGGCGGTTGCCAAACTTCAAATTTCGTTCAGATTTAGGTATGCTATCAATTCACATTCTCAATTCCTCTGTAAATTTAGGTTTTGTGGAAAAAAAAATTGATAATTTTATGGTATCCGTTCCAGACATTACAGTAACCTGAATTTTTAATTAATCTTTATCACGGTTATTGAAAAAATTACCTTTAAACTCGGATGAGGGAAACTCTGTAACTTGAAAACCAACCGCTGGATTAATTTTTTTTTGCAGAATATCCTTAATTTTGATGGGCTCTATATCGCTCTGTATTCGGACTGCGCGAGTTACTGATCATTATAATGAATTGATTTTAACCGAATTGAATTTCAGATTGAATTGTCAAAGAAACTTCCAAAAATCTATTACCACAAAAGTCTAAAAAAGTATTATACAATTTAAGTTAGACAACGGAGAAACAAGAACATTGTGAAATTATTGTTTGAAAGTGTTCTATTATCATGAAAAGTTGTTTGAACATTTTTCAAATCGGCAAAGAGAAAATAGTATCTTTTACATCCGGATGATGGCTATTATACACTTGGACGAGTCCAATCCTCATGAATAATAGCCATGATTGTGCTCATTGAAAAATATAATATTCTCTTACCAATGAGTAAAATAAATAAATAAACTATTGCGCGAAGGAATGCTTGAAGCATAGCACAAAAAGAAGTGCTTTGAAATGTTCTGATGCAAAAATGGTCTATCTTGTATACGCTCTTAAAAAAGTAATAATAGAAGTAATAATAATATTGTTTTTTAAATTGCTTGCTTACATGTTGATTACTGTTTGAAGTGTGAAATCAGCCTTACTTTCACAGCAACTTACCCTCTTCCGTCTACAACACCTAATTTATGCCATTAAAGAAGGATATGGTCCCAAAATAAAATAAACTTCACCTACAAAAGTAGACAATGAATATTTATACGTGGATTATGTTACTTTTCTTTTTCCTTATTAGTGCTAAGTTACAGTTCCAGAACCACTGTAAATAGAGAGACTCTCAAAGCTCGTGGGTGTCAGGGTATAAATTGGTTGCTGGTTGAGGAGTTGCGCCCGGATTTCTTGTTGTCAGTACTCGTACTCATAAGGAGAATGAGAAGATCAGATGAAGAAGACTTGACGAGAGAATGGTCTATTATTATGTTACATCTACAGTAATAAATGCTCTGTAGGTGTTCGGCTCTAGCCGGCGATGTCGATCACAGGAATGAACGAGATCAGAGGATGAAATGCACAGGATTTGGCAACATTGTATGTATCTATATTTTATTTTCTAACTTTATACAAAATATGTGGAAGTGCGTGGAAATCATTTATTTATACATATCTATCGTCATGTTCACCGTTTCGTATTCTGCACACGAGAGTGAAGAGTAGTGAGTATTATCGTAAATTTGTGAAGCTAACAGAGAACAAACTAAGCTCTTAGTGACGGAATTGGCATCATTCCACAGATTTAATCACTTATATTTCAACAAACTGCAAATATTCGAAATTTTTACCCCAAATATACCCCCCAGGACAAGCTGGACACGGATTTAGGTTCAGGTCCTCCCCCTCCGTTTTTCGCTATACAGGGCGTCGAATAAGACCCTGCTAAAAGTAAAAACCTGAATGACTCCCAGTTCTGAAAAGAACTTTTCTGAATTTGTTAAATGGTCCAGGGAGGTTGGACTCATATCTCGAAATAGTTTATTTTACGACTTATTTTACGGTTATTTGCGATTTTGATAATGTGTGGTTCATTTTGATAATAAAACTTAAAACAGAACAGGTGCTCAAAATGGATGCAGAAGACAAATTGAAAATAAGTGTCTGCGACATAGTCGGTTCGTTCTAATAAGAACGACTGCAAGAAGCAACGCTTCATCGAGCAAAGCTTATTAAAATTATTAAAACTCACCATCATAGTTTGAAAAAGGTCGTCTCAGTATCCAACTTTTCAGCATAACAAAAGTTGTAGTAGGTATACGAGAAGTAACACAGTTATATTCTAATAGATGTACAAATTCTATTTACTGTATTCTCCAAACTACTTTCGACTTGCTCAGAAAAACAAATAGGTGAACATGATCTAACTTTTTGTGACTTAAAGAATTCCTGAAGATTTTTACATGTTATTTATTACATTGCATAATTAAAAAAAGATCCTATTTGGAAAGAAATGAGTTATTAAAAGATATGATTCTCAAGAACGTGTCGGGTATTGTACATATAATGTATTCATATCAAATTTAAAGAATATCAAGAGGCCAACAACAATTTTCCTTGCACCCATGATTAAATCAAACAATGTCGGATCACATTTCCTCCACATTTTTGTCCTCCGTCTCGTATTTTAATGAACATCACTGGGAGGCTTTCACCCTCCCGTCGTCTACTATTTTAATAGCGCGCTTAAGTTTAACTTTATGTGTGTGTAACCGTGTATCGGTATGTGTTTTTGTTTGTTCCTTCTTTCTGGAAGAAGCAGAGTCCCGATCCGTCGGCACCCATACATTATCTAACATAACCGTATCAGGTAGTGGTATGTACAGTACACTAGCTCTGGCGGTAACTGGCAGTGACGCGGCGGCGGCGACGGTGGCGGCGGCATCGCGACGGCGATGGTCCTCTCTCTTAGGTGTGCCGTTTCATGTGAAGCGCCAGGTGATCGCTGCGACTGAAGCAGCGGTCGCAGTGCCGACACTTGAAGGGCTTAGCGCCAGTGTGCTTCCTATAGTGCCTGGTCAGCTCGTCTGATCTAGCGAACCGCCACTCACAACCCTCCCATGAGCACTTGTAGGGTTTCTCGCCTGAAACAAGAAAACAGATAAATTAATATTTGATTAAAATTTACAAATCGGTATTCACAAAGAACTCTCATTGATATTTATTTTATTGTATTATTCTTTTTTTTATTCTGATAATTGATTGGCCAAACATTCTGTCAAGCTCCATCCTTTTGAACTTGTAACGAGTTAGGGATCAGAATTCAAAAAACAAGCGAAGACAAGCCTTCTTTATGAATACCGGCATTAATATATTGCATACAAACATACCTAATAAAATTACTTTTTTAATAGAGCGATGTATGCCTAGTTGGAGTAGTTGACAAGACGTAGTTTGAAAAGATTAAATTAACAGGAAATAGGAAAGTGTGAATTTGATGACAGTAATCTATTAATGAAATTCAAATTTCTGCAGTAATTGTAGATAAGGTATGGTAAACTTGATTATCTCTATCTAGTAGTGTCCGTAAAATAATAGCCATAGGCCATAGTATACCCAGTACATTACAAATTGCTACTTGCACAAACTTTTTCAAATTGTACTAAGGACGCAATAGTGTTATTTATACATACATATACATATACAGGGTGATTGTTATAACCTGAAATATGCAAAAATATCCCGAAAAGTAAGCATACTGTTCGGAAAAATGTTTTTTACAGAAGTTCTTTTGTTCAATGAGGGACATCGTTTGAACACAAAACCATCCTGCACCCCTCACCCCTTGCGGGGAAGTATGTAGTGTAAAATTTTAAACATCAACCCCAATGTTTTATTGCAAATTCGTATTTATTGAGAAAATGTCGAAAAAATAAAAGCTTGTCGGTATATTTATGATACACCCTGTATAAGTGCATAAACAATTAATTAGGGAGTTCCTTTCTATACGCAATATTCAAACTTAAACGCAGACTGAATACTCAACTCATTTTTTAGACAACTTTTGAAAAAAGATAAAAAATCAAGAAAACACCATACACAAAATAATAAAAATATAAAGCGTTTTTGTGTTTGAGGTTTACATTACCTTTCTATAACAGTCTAGCATGGTACTCCGTAAGCGATTTAGCTAGTAGACGAGTAGCTTATCTTTGAAGATTAAAAATAGTAAACAAGTATATGTATGGCATTGCATAGAGACCTTTCAACACAATGCCTTTGACTTGAGATCGCTTTCGTACGTAACTAAACCAATTTAATCCGCATCCATTATAACAAACCGCAATCCCACATGCAACCCGTCTAGATAGATGTTCGAGAAGGGGAGAACAGGGAGAACAGGTACAGTACTGCCAAGCGATGAAAATCAAGTTCTGTTACGGAAAAGTACACGTAATTTTCATTCACCGACAGAACAAATTGTATACCTAGAATGTTTTTGAAAATTCTAAATCAATCAAAATGGTGTATTGGAACAAAGCTAATTTTTCTGTTGACAAAATACCTACATGGGAACATTTGCACCACACGATTTTGTATTATACAGGTGTCCCAGCTCATTCGAAGCGGTCTCTGTGGACCAAACGATGGACTTTTTCAAAAAACTTTTTGAAAATTCAAGTACAGAATCACAATGGCCATAATTTAAAATTATTTTGGAGTATACAGAGTGTTCCATATGACAGTGACATATCAAAGTTATGTTTTTTTAAATGGAATGCTCCCATGTTATTGCAGTTTTAGATTATCTGAGAAGAGAAAATAAGATTGGCTTTTACAGTTGGTGTTTAAATTCAGTAGTTTTTGAGTTATAAACAAGTGAAAATCGTCATTTTTCAAGTTCAAGGCCCTTTACAACGAAAACGGTTCAAGATAGAGAAAAACGGCTTACATGTCCCTATTTTAACTTTTCATGTGCTATCCTATAATGTAGATAAAATGTTTATACAGGGTGATAAAAAATTTGAAAAATTCTGAGATTTCTCCACGCGTCGCCAAATAAAAAAATCAAAGAAAGTACAAATGTTTCTATACCATAGAATAGTACATAGAAAAGTAAAATAGGGACATGTAAGCCGTTTTTCTCTATCTTGAACCGTTTTCGTTGTACAGGGCCTTGAACTTGAAAAATGACGATTTTCACTTGTTTTTAACACAAAAACTTCTGAATTTAAACGCCAAATGTAAAAGCCAATCTTATTTCCTCTTCTCAGACAATCTAAAAATGCAATAACATAGGAGCATTCCATTTAAAAAAACATAACTTTGATATGCCACTCTCATATGGAACACTCTGTACTCCAAAATAATTTCAAATTATGGCCATTGTGATCCTGTACTTGAATTAGCAAAAATTTTTTGAAAAAAATCCATCGTTTGGCCTACAGAGACCGCTTCGAATAAGCTGGGACACCCTGTATATATATTATGATTATTATGGTCACTGAAGCAGAAAAATTATTTCTCAAATTAATATAAGGTTTTACTATACACTGTAGAAACGTGGTATTTGTAAAGACAAAGCTGCATACTAAATTAGTTCCCACTGTAAGCAGGCGTCCATAATCCTCCTCTCGTAAGCGTAGGAGGAGCAGCTCGAGTTGGGCGCGTTTTGTATTTGTATGCAAGACACTTGTATGTTTTGCAGAGCTGGAGGCTAGGATGTATCCGCATAAGACAAATGCACCCTCCAAGCCGGGCGGTTTCATTACCTTAGTTTAGTTTACCGGGATCGTTTTTACTGCTAGCCGGGCAACGGTAATCTGTGCGGTAAATGTGCATGATCCATCTTACGTTGTGTTTGGACACATGAACACTGATGTGTTGTATAAGGCGGCCATTGCCTAGGATACTGAAACTGTGACAAACTCTGATAGTTAGAAAATTTAAAAATTATAGTGTTAACTACCAACATGTACAAAATTAAGCAGGTGATTCAACGACTTATTTCAAGAAAAAAGTTCATATTAACATGGGTCTGCAAACGCATCGTTTTCGAAATGCAGGTGTTATAAAAGAAATTTAGGGTTGCGTGCGTAAAATTTTAACCCCCATAACTCGAAAAATTGGCGTTTTGACACCAAATTCCAAAGCGCCAATGTTTTTTACGCAAATAAGGTACTCTTGGTCAAAAGCTCTAGGAGGGAAAGCTTTTTTCAGTTTTTATCCATTACATACATAATTTTGAAAATAACTGTTTTGCTCTATTGAATTTTGTACGCTTTTGATAATAAAATTCCGTTTTTCTCGAAAACGAATTTGCTGTCAAAACGCAAATTTTCCGAGTGGCATAAAAGTTATGGGGGTAAAGGTTTTACGCAACCCTAAAATCTCCACCACTCACATATTTCAGAACATTGATTTAGAGCCTTAAAAGTAACTATTATTAATGTAAACACCTGTACAAAAGCTGGAGCCTTTTCGTTTCCAAAAAATCGAAAACTCGCACGTGTTTTAAAGACCTCAATATCCACTCATACTTTAATATACCTGACCTTACCTGACCTGCAATATTTTAGGTATAAATTTATTTCTTGAAACCACAAAGTGAGAGAGAGAAAGAGAGAGAGTAAAAAGGGTGAAGAATGAGTATTATATTGTGTGGCCCTAGCGGGTCAGAACTAGTTTAGATCGTTTTCCCACGGTCCGGTTTTCGATGCGGTTTGCCAGACGCGGCAACTCCCCCCGAGTCAATTCGGGGCTGTACGGAAACTGACGAGTCAGGTAAATAAGGTAAATTCTGGTTAGACCCATGCACTATTGGGAGTTTGGATTGATGTGGATAACTTCATTCACACTTCAGCTTCCGTATTGACTCGTATTGCCTCTCGAGGCGAATTGCAGCATCCGGAAGACCGCCTAGAAAACCGGGCTTAGGGTTCGCTTCGTAGGTAAGAAGTCTGTCAAGCCCCGATGTAATTGCTTCCATTCTTTCACGTGAGTGGCTACTTCCTATACGCCAAGGCTTGTCACATGTATCTTGAGGACATGTTCTAATAACATTATTTATAATAATACGTCGAGGTTCAAAAAGCATACGATATGTGTGCAACAAATTGTTAAGCTTTAAAAGGTAAACAATATTTCCTTTGGTGCGAGCTTATAATGTGATGTTTATTTTTCGAAATATAAAGGGTTCTAAATTTACTCCAGTCTCCCCCAACAACAACAACAACAACAAAATCAAACCTGAATTAGTCTACAACATAAACAAAACTAGCATGTTCCATCACACGAGCACTGCTAGTGAAACTTAACAGAAAAGCTACTTTGTTGTGCGAATCACTAAGATGACAGTAGTCAAGGAGTGACTTAATTGATTAATCGGTGTTGCCGCAGCAGTTTTTGTCATCAGATGGCGTGCAAATATTATTCTTTCTCATGATTGAATATCGGTTTCATGGTATAAAATTTTAGACCATTTTTTTTCTTCACAGCAGCGTAACTGGCAACAGTGTATCCTCAATATTATTTCCCTTAAGCGTTGAGAATTCACAGCATGAATATCCATGACTAGATGATGGATCGGGATAGCTATTAATGGTGAAGGAGGCTGCCTACTCGTAACGACTGTAAGGAGTTTTTCCGTAAGCACCCCGCTTGTAATAATATTATGGAAAATCATCCCTTTCCAGCCGGAGGTTAACGCGCATCTGCAACCTACGTTATAAATTGGTCGAATGCCTCTCGTGAGATGAATATGCTCAACTTAGAAACAATAAACTGAACTAGTTGAGGAATATTGATGCAAAAAGTGTCAACGCCCTAAAAAGTTTTCTCGGGCTACTGTATGAATTTGTTTTTGTGTTAATTTTGAAATTTATTATGATAATTTTTATTGTGAAAATAAACAAAAAAAAAGAACAATATTAGAAATAATGTTTGACAAAAGTGACTCCTCGAGAAGCTAGTAATAAGAGTAATTACAGTATTTCTTAATTATCGTTGATATTTATTATACAAACTAGCCTTGTGTTAATGTTCAGGTCCATTAAGCTAATTTACAATACCTCTCTAAAAATGAAACAAACAAAAAATAAATGACACAGTTAACTTATAAAGACATTTGGAGCTATCATTATATTATACAGTAGCAAAAAAAGGTAAAAAAAAAAACAGAGGAGGTTCAAGGTTTAAAATATCTTGAATTATTCATGAAAAAGTGACCAGAGAGCGAGCCTGAGAGTCTAAGTCGGCTGGAAATCCAGCAACATTTTCCACATCCTTCGAGATTCCAATGACGCTATTTCATCTGGATCTAGGTTTTCTTTAAAATATATGCCCACTTAGGCATTTGAAAAATTTAATATTACTATAACAATTTTGTTGAGTTTACTCTACAGCGATCCTGGGAAGTATGATAAGAATAATACGACATTAAGTACAATTATTATTGATTTAGCTGGATATTATTATGCAGTTGATCTCGAATACTTGCATCGTAAATTTATAGAGCTAAATTTAAAAATTAAATTTAAATTTAACTAAATTCAACACTCCTCCATCTACGTTCGAATGGTATTTGTTGAGGCAATTCCATCGACTAACAAGATAATACTCAACTTTATTTTACAGTAAACAATACCCAAAATGTATTTAAAAGGACAAATTTTATTGTTAAAAACACAATTTTTGTATTTTATGGTAAGAAGGACCCGGGTTGTTCAAACCCCGGTAGGACGATAATAAGCTTTCTTCTTCTATACAAAATATTCCTAAATATTAAAATTTATTGTGACATTTAGTAATAGGAATTAGGCTATTGCCATAGCAACATATGAGCAAGTAGAATTATTGATAAATTTATCCACTTGCAACCTCGAAGCAAAATATCCGACAGCAAACAGCGACATTTCATAAATCAATACGGGCGTAACAACGTATGAGTGAAATTGTCTTTACAACACTTTTACTTTCATCTTTGAAATTGTTTTTCGGTTTAATAAATAAGGTAAAGGTGTACCCCTCCCATTATTCCTCTACTCATGAGTAGTAAAATATGATATTCAATTCAAAATAAATTATTGTCATAGAAATTAATTTAGGTGCGATTTCTTTGAAGAAAGTTGTCATTTAAGACAGGAGGTAAAACTCATTGGCAGCCGCCGACTCAAGTTTAGGCCGCGAAATAAGCCGCGCTTTGTGTATGTAAGTATAGACATATGCGCACTCTCGGCGACAATAATAAGTCTCTTGGGATGCGAAATTATAGTTGATACCTGCACAAATAACTTTACCTCTCAATTTTATAACTTTAATAGTTGATTTTTCTTATCAAACTTCAATCGAACATTAATATTTTGTTATTAAGATTTAGGTACATTGACATATCACAGAAATTTGCATGCGAAATTGTTGTGGCTTCTATTTAGAAGTTCAGTAGAATTTAGTAGATTGAAGGAATATAATTACGTATATCTAAGATTAGGAGGCTAAAGCCCCATTAAATTAACGTGGAATACATTATAATAAGAACAAATAAAGTGGGCATACATATTGGACAATCTGTGATGTATTTGTGCATTTCTGTTATCCGACACCAGTTTACAATTAATCGAGCCAATAGCTGCGGTAAAGTTGAGAAGTAATTAAACCGCTGGTGGTTTGTTGGCAGACGCCCGATCGTGATTAGGTGCCATCATTGTCGGAGTTTTCATCCGAGCTCTAGCTCAATCTGTTCCGCTCCTGAAACTCCTTACAGGACTGTGCCTGGCGCTCCACCGTTTCAGCATCCCGGAGAAGCAGCTACTGCTCTCCCTCATATTTACGACGCAAAGTGTTATTTATGGTTATAATTAATTACATTCAAAGGGTTTACGGCCAACATCAACTTCCACACAATGAAAATGTATAAAAATCTTAAGCACGCCCAGTATCTATATTTCATTCGCGAATTAAAGTGATTTATGTGGTTCGGAACATATTTCACAGTTGGCGTCCTGTTAGTTCCAGACTACGTATTTTAGCGGTAATGCTCGGCATTGCCTTGATGTGATGAAATAATTGTGGAGCGGCCGGATTACACTCAAATAATGTCCGGAAAATTGGTTTCGTGTCCGAGATGGACCATTTATCATTGAAATGAATAGATATCTGATATGAATTTTGACAGTTTTTGTTTTTGTTTAGTTGGCAATACCACACCGAAGTTTGAACGTCATCCCCACTCAGAGACAAGGTATGGAAAAATGTACAATTGAAAATTTAGGCAAGCTATGGTAAAAAAATCATATTTGAGATTGAATCTGAAAAACCGTAAAATGACAGATTGTGAAAGTTCGGCAAATAATTTTCCTACGACCACTGTACAAAACACTACTTTGCGCATCGTTTTTTGTTTGAAAACTAGCAGATTTCTCACGAATACAAAACTGTGCGACAAACTGACAAATCAAATTCAATAACTTTTCTTTCAATTTCTCGACGACTTCTTGTTATTTGCAGTGTTTTACTATAGGGCATGAAGGAAGTAAACCCAATCGTAACAATGTGACTGAGGAGTATATACGACGTTTTCGATGGAAATCCGGAGCGGAGGTTCACGAGAGATCGCTCAAGATTTGAATGTTTCTCTCGTTGCAGAGTACACACAACATGTGACCATCAAGGAAATTCAGTCAAGGATTAATTTATGTCGTTGGTTGATACAACTTACAATGGGCTGTAGCGTGGGATTCCTATTTAGACAAGGCAAATGTTACATTTATGCAGAAGTAAAGCCTCATCAAATACCAACAATTTTTTTACAGAGATTGCTGCAAATATTTGGGCAAATGTCATAAATGGCAATCTATAAATGCTTCAAGTGTGCTCAGAAGGTCTCTTCCTCCGAAGCATATTAGTTACAGAGAGAGGTGTTACAACTGTACTGATGATGGCAGACAACATTGTTATTGAACAACTACTGCATATTAAATTTTGTAACTTCACATTGAAGAATAACATTAGGGAATTATAGACTCATGGATTGGTAGCCTTTGATATTGTTGAAAAACGTTCTTTTTACCGGCTGATTTACGAAAATCAACGAAAGCTTGGATTTTTTTGCGATGTCGATTATTTCTATTTATTTTTTCAAGACGTTTTTTTCATTATTTTAACACTCTGCAGCTGTGCTTCAGAGAAACGCATGCACTTATTCACCATACACCCTGTTTAATTCATTAGTGGGTTCTTATATAGTGACCGACTTTATCGCAGTGGTGGCAATAAAAGTCTGCAAATTAATATTGAGAGAGCTGAAAGAGTTTTTATGGATGTAGTTTGTTCGTTTTATTTCTGTTTGGTTTGTTTAAAATTCCACTAATCCATAATGAAAATGGAATGAAGCTTAACTGAATGGCAGTAGGAGAAGAGAAGAAAGAAAAAAGATGAAGTTTCGGCATTTTGTACTATAGCTAATCTGAAACCGAGACGACTTTTTATCTAAAAATCGATTTACATATTAACAATTAACAACCAGTTAGTGACCTAGTTTCACTTATATCCATGAAACTATCCCCAGCGGACTGCACAAGTGCACCGTCTAATTTGTCGCTTGGATATATTGCAGCTAGTATGTGGTAAAAACCGCAGTTCAGCTAAAACACCATTAGCGCTCTCCTATGCAAATATCCCGAAGAAAAGTCAATTTCGAGCTGGGTAAAAACCGTTCCCAGCCGGCGGCGGAGGTGGCGGGCGCGAGCTCGCTGCACCAGACAGTTCCAAATTGAATAATACCCGTTGCATTCGAGTGCAACACACAATCGCTTGGTGATTAAATGCAGATGAACCACTAATTGTCTACCGACTGGCTCTAATGAGCCACGAGACAGGCGTACCCGGTACTAAAAGTGAAGCAAATAACTATTGTTTCGGGTATTATTACTTTCAACTATAAGAATGTCATGGTTGTCTGTCATGGAAGTGGCAAAGTACATACATGAAAAAATAATTCGGGAGATGTTAATTGACTGTTCTGTAAATGCGCACTTCCCAGTTCCGTTCTTTTGTGTGCAGAACGGAAAACAAAAATATTCTCAAAAAGTTGCCTCTGCAAAGCAGAAAAACTCGATACGATAATAATAGGTGTCAATAATAGAAATCATTGAAGAAGTTTACAAGTCCCTTTTATAATGAAGCCACCTCGGCATTTTTCGTTAACTGGAAGTATTGCTAGTATAATTATTACAAGGCTAGTACTGTAATATCTGACATTACACGACTTGTGAAGTAATGTTAATTTAAATTTTTTATTAGAAACATTTTAAGTCCTAGGTACAAGAAAACATTTTATCGTCTTATTGATTTATTACGCCAGTAAGGCCCGCATTCTTTTTTTTTTATAGCTATAGTGACAATGTATCTATTACAGCAATACTTCTGCAACATATTCGAAATTAAGACCCATTTTAATATCACTGCAGCAAGTTTATGAAGTACACCAGAGTTTCCGGATCACGTGTTCGACCTCCACTCCTTTCCTAGTTAACAACCCTTTCTATTTTCCGCCTAGAGCAGCTCGGATATAGATTCTCTATATACCCTCGTCCGGACCAGGGGAAGTGCCATGTCCGAACAACTTTGTCCGGTGATTTTCCCGATAATTGTGTTTGCGGGCGACGAGCGGGTCCGCGGCTGCAGGTCTCTGGAGAAGTCGGCGCGAATTCATCAATCAGATGTGATTCGGTCCGGGGATTCTTCTCCTAACAGGATTTGGGAGTTGTGTGAACACCGATCGAACTGACCGACACTCAGTAGCTACTCCCGGGGTATCCTAGAAAGCAATAAAACTTTTAGCATCGGTACAATCAGCCTCGAAAGTAAGCTGTGTCCTAATACTTGTGTCACGCGTGTAGCATACTTTGTATGAGAACGTAAACTCGAATCAATACTTTTGGTAGTAGCGTTAATAAAAAAAAATAGGAAAAAATGTGGATTGCGCGTGGAGTTTAGAATTTATTTTTTATTAAAAACTATGCGAGATAACGAAATCAAGCAGCAGAAAAAAAATGTACTTAAATATTATAATTTGCTTTATTTTCTGTGTTTTGAAATGGTAGGTAAGTAGTTAAGAGTTAAAAATATTATAGCAAGATGTAGGTAAGATAGAAATTCATATCTATTCACGGAAAACTAAAATTTAAAAAATTTAGTATTAAAAGAAAGTCTGGTACTTCTAAATTCCTTGAAAAATAAGCATTTTAATTTTTAGCTTTTAGTCTAATAACAAGTGAAGAGAATTCTTAATAGATAACATATTCACATGGCAACAACGGCCTTACTTGCATAAATGTAATTCCATCCAAGTAAATAAGACCACTGACGCTCACCCTGTCCAAGCGTCCCGGAAAACAATGACCGACAAATTGGATTTGTCCGGCGACGACTCCCGTGCCTCAACTGGGACTGGGATACGGCCAAGACATGCAGGGGGATTCATGGCGGTGCAGAATGGACCTGACATCCGGCAGGGGAGTCCCGACGATAACGAGAGCACACTTCGCCACCTCGGATGCCACCGGAGGTAATCTGATTGATATTCAGCAGCTCCCAGGACGAAGCGCGTCCGCCGTATACTTCTCGAAGACGGGGAGAAAAGTTATAGTCTCCGAGCAAGCAAAATGCAAGTGAAATGGTCCTTCGATTCGAATAAAGTATGAGCGATATTAAAAATTATGCGGATGTCTATTCTGGTCTATTACATTTCTATTGTGGAGCATCATTTAATCAACGGAAAGTTACAGTAAAGTCGATTTTACCTATACTTGAATAATTTACAAGTTGTCCCAGAATAAAGGGGACAAACTTCTAAGGTAGAATGCTTACTGAATTTTAAGACAAATAGTCCCTAATGAACCTATATTCTCCAAAATGGGTAGTAACGAAGTTACCAGGGTGTTAAACTTTAAAAAATTGTATCTATAACTCCAAAAAAAATTTTATGTTTCTTTTTGTCGTCTTTTTATTAACTAGTCTAATAATACAGCAATACAGCACCTGTGTGTAACTTTAACCAGGGACGTAGGGTAGATAGTGGTCCAACTTGTGTAATGTTTGTTACAAAATGGGCATGAGGTTTGTTAGGTAAATTCTCAACAGTTTTTGAGATTATGTATGTACAATTGAATAAGTAATTATTAGTTTAGTTGCTTAGTGAGTGGGTCGGTTACGAGTTACGGCTCCTCCACTGCGACCAGGGTCTATTGTGGCTAAACGGATAGGCAAAAGATCAGTAATATTTGCATGGCCGAATTTTTAGTGGTCGATGAGTCTGAGGAAGAAGTAGCACCACGTCAAATTTGTCAATTTTTCCAATAGTTGAAAGACATTGACGAAAGATACCTATAACTTGTAGACACATATGTATCTCAAAAACTGTTGAGATTTTACATAACAAACCTTATCGACTTTATGTAGAAAATAGGTCGAGATTTTGAAGATATTTTAAAAAATTTGTCAAAAGCAAAATTTTCCAGTGGCGTAAAAATTGGAGGTAGACAAGCTGGACCCCTATCTATCGTACGCCCCTGGTTCAAGTTACACACAGGTAACATATTTGATGAATTTTATTGGGATTTAGGTTCTAATTTAAATTTGCCACTAAAGATTCTTTACAGAACAAATTAGAAAAACTTTCGTACAGCATGCGAGGAGAAGACTGAAGAGATGGACGGTACCGTTTCGTCCTTATTATGGACTCATCAGCATATCATATCAGTCAGCTCTAAACCACACATGCTATACGAAATTTGGAAGTTGTATCTATTCTGTAAAGAATCTTTAGTGGCAAATTTAAATTAGAACCTAAATCCCAATAAAATTCATCAAATATATTATATAATCAAATAAGTGGTTCAATAAAAATAATTATAAAACACACAGGTAACTATATTATTGAACTGATTAACAGAAAATAACACGAAAAATTTCATAAAAAAAATTTGAAGCTAATTGATGTGTGTATAGATTTCACGGTCGGCTTCTATTGAAATCGTAATTGATTGAGGGATGTTGTGCCGTGGTCCACGAAGATTTGCTTCGGCCAACATTTGCTCCAACCAACGAAGCAAATCTCCATGGACCACGGTGCAACAGCCCGGAATCAATTACGATTTCAAAATAAGAAGCTGTTTTGTAGTTATACAAAAAAGCCATTTTCATGGAACATTATAACACTTTGCAACATCGTTAATACTCAATTTAGGAAGTAGGTTAATTAAGACTTTTTGTCTTAAACTTAGTAAATATTCACGTTTGAAGTTTGCCCCCTTCATTTTGGGACAGCCTGTGTAAGTTGCACGTTTCGAAATTTTCAATTCTATGAGTTAAGCGAGGAGTTAAGCAATGTACTCATAAACCTTTTGTAGTCATCCTTTTTCAGCCAGTAAGCCTTTTGCAGCCATTTAAGAACCGAACCTATGCACGGTGGCCCCGCAATTCAAAATCCTGACTTTACTAAAGTAGTTAGGTAGATATTAGTTTTGGTGACAACGTTTGCTGTAACCAACGTTACTATGGTTAGGTACAAAGTCCTACTTACCGCGGTAAACATGACTTCACCGGTATTACTTAACCTTTATTTTGTTTCAAAAACGATGTCGTAAAAAAAGTTCTACTTAAAAAAATAGAGTAGTAAGCAACAAAATTTTAATTAAGCAAAATACAAGATTGCAGAAAGAAGGATTGGACTTTAATAATATTATTGACGTTCTACAGGGTGTTCATATGAATACATTACGCAACAGTAGAAAAAAATGAAACGAAATTCGTAAATAACCAATTGCCTTGTCTTAATATGCAGCTTGCGCTAACTTCAAATTTCATTATGTTGAGAAACTCCAAATAAATTTCTGTCAAAGTTAATATCAAATAGTTATTTACGTACAGAGGGCCGAAGGAAGAAGATTACGCCCGCGGACGAAGTTTGAGGCCCGACGCGCAGCGGAGGGCCTTTATTCGACTAAGGGCGTAATCTTTCCTTCGGGCAGAGGTACGTACAACGTTTTACGCACAATTGCATCAAAACAATAACAATAATATTCCTAATATAAAATAATAATTTTTGACATTCGTTTAAAATTAATTTGACAGCAGCGTTTGACGCTGGAAAATTAATATAATCGATAAATCAACTTGTATTAATTTCGCGAGGAGACATTCTTCAGAAGCGACTTCTGGTTAATGGAATTACTTTCCAGAATGTTTCCAACTGTGTTTTTAATATTACAAATAATTAATTATATTTATAATCCCAAAGTATGTACGTATTAATAAAATAAAGATAACAGTTCAAACAACAAAGCATATACATTATTTCATAATCGCCGGACTTTTTCTCTACTTTACGGCCCGCTAGTCGTAAAATCATAGTTTCCGCCATGGTAACTAAGACGTAAACAACCAATTTTGATTCAATTGTGCGTAAAATAATTGATTAAACTGTGCAATAAACAAAGTTTTGTTGAAAAAAAATATAAAATTATATTTCGGCGTTCAGTCCGAATATATCACGATGTAGTACGCGCTTCTCCTACTACCATGCACAAGGTTAAAAGATAAAAAGAAACAAATCCCGTCACCCCTACCCTCACCTGCCCGTCGAAGGGAACTCTCATAGTGTTTCTTGTGCTCCATGTGCAAGGTCGCACGTCGCTCACGCAGACAGTGTATACGTGTTTAGGAAATTTGTAGCAAAACAAGTGCCAAACAACTTATATCAAAGCTGTAAGTAGACATAATAATCTCATTGTTTCAGGCTTAATTTTCTATTTAGCATTTGTCTTCAGAAAATGGGGAAATCACGGAAACATAACAGGAGAGATAGAAGTCACTCGCCATCACCTAGTAGAGGTTCTAGTAAACATAGCAAGAACAAGAGTAAGATTCATGCAGAATCTTTAAAACTCATAGAGCGAGTTGAGAAATTAGAAAAACAATTGAGAAAAGAGAGACGGCTTGCTTCTTCGCCCTGTGTAAGGCGGGGAAGCGTTCCTCGTCACAGACGGGACCCTGTTCCGGGTCATAGTCGAACTCTGTCTCGGTCTCGTTCACGCGAGACCCTTACGCCAGCTCACTCTCCCCGTGCAGCGGAGAGCAAGCAGACGAGTGCAAATGAACGTCGCCACCAACGACACAGGTGGCCTTCTCGATCCTCATCGACGGATCACATTAACAGGGAACCGCTTGCAACGGTTACGCACAACTCTCCGGACCAGACTCGTAACCGGTCACCAACGTTGACATATTTCATGCGTGCAGCAGGGAATAGTACAAATGCAGTCGACGTTGGAAAATACAATTTATCTGGAGATCGACACCGGGCGTGCAGCCGGGCTCGTCGTTCTCGCTCTCGATCACCGGTCCGGTCCCAGTACCGGACGGATGTAATAAGAGATACCAAGAAATCATATTCTAATTCTGTTATTAATAATAATTCAGAATCCATTAATTCTAACGACATCGTAACAGAAGGTGCCGATGTTAGAGAACATCAACCTGAGGATGTATTAATCATTGATAATGACGAAGTTCTGCCTGACGATGCCTTAAAAATTCTAGGGGACAACCCGGAAAAAAGCAAGGCCAATTTATCTCTTTTACATGATGCTTTAGCGCCTAGATGGCGCCACACTTTAGCGAATGGTCTCCCAAAAGAAGAGACTTCCGATCTCTTGAATAAATACGAAATACCTGGTAACTTAACAGATTTAAGTCCCCCAAAATTGAATCCCGAAATCACCACTATTTTAGACAAGCAATGTCTTACGAGGGATGGATCTTATGTCGAGGTTCAGAATCAGCTGGGAAAAGGTATTTGCGCCCTTGGTAAAGGCTTAAATTTGGTTTTAAATAATTTCGAATGTATGCCTGCCGACATTAACGGCGAGCTGCTTTCATACCTGTCAGATTCAGGGAGAATTTTATCAAATTTATTCCATCGGGTTTCTGTTACACGCAGGAATCTAATAAATCCTTCGCTGAACAAAAATGTTACAACTCAGATAGATAAATGTTTACCGTCCGAGTTTTTATTCGGTTCGGATTTGGGGGAGAAAATACGAACTGCGAAAAATCTGGAAACAGTGGGAAAGGACTTAAGGTTACCAAAACCTGGTACTTCTTTGCCAGTTCGAAAATCATTCAAATGGGGGGGGAGTAGTCAACAGAGACCCTTCCCGCCGTTAAACTTTCAACGCCCGGTCCGTCGAGGGAGCGAGACGAGACCACCCAAAGGGCAGCCCCAGAGAACACCTCGCTGGGGGAATACCAGGGAGAACCAGAAACCCCCCAGTCACAAGAACTCCTATCGGAGGAGAGTGTGAAACCGGTGAGTATTTTAAAAAATTATGCAGGTCGCCTTCAATTCTTTTATGATGAGTGGTTGAAAATAACTTCAAATCCAGTAATATTAAACTGGGTGCAGGGATACAAGCTTCCTTTTACCAATACCTTTATTCAAAGGCGGTATCCAGTAAGTAAACATTCACTCTCGAACACCAAGTTTATTTCCGAAGAAGTGGAACGGTTGGCTAAATTAGGTGTCATAGAGAGGTGCAACTCTCAACCTGGCCAGTTCCTCTCTAGAATATTCTTGGCCGATAAATCTAACGGCAAAAAACGTTTTATTTTAAACCTTAAGGAACTAAATGTATTTGTGGATGCCCCCCACTTTAAGATGGAGGATGCCAGAACAGCAATGAAACTCATGCATAAGGGCTCCTATGCTGCTTCAATTGACTTATCGGAAGCATATTATATGCTCCCGATAAGTAAGGAAGATAGGAAATACTTACGTTTTTCCTTTAACAACAAATTATATGAGTTTACATGCCTGCCGTTCGGACTAGCATCCGCTCCGTACACTTTTACTAAACTTATGAGCCCACTAATGAGATACTTACGCTGTAAAGGCGTCTCATGCGTAAATTATCTTGACGATTTTTTAATTATAGCTAATTCAAAGGAAGAGTGTACCCGTTATGTAAAACTGACAATTAAATTGCTAGTATCGCTAGGATTTCTAATTAATTATGAAAAGTCTGTACTTACCCCCAAAACAAGGTGTAAGTTTTTGGGATTCATATTCGATTCTCAGAAAATGTCGATCGAATTACCGAACGAAAAACGGAAAACGATTCAATCTTGGATCAACTACTTCAAAGGGCGGAAGTTTTGTCAAATTAGGAAGTTGGCTCAATTCATAGGTATCCTTACGTCAGCTTGTCCAGCAGTAAAATATGGCTGGTTATATACTAAGCGATTTGAACGCGAGAAATTTCTTGCGCTATGTAAAAGTTCGGGAAACTATGACGCGAATATGAAACTTTCGCAGGATATTCTTCCCGATTTACTTTGGTGGCAATCACATATCGATTGGACGTCAAACGAATTTAGAAAAGATCAATTCCAGCTTGAGATTTACACCGACGCTAGCCTAACTGGCTGGGGTGCGTCTAGCGGTGGTGAAAGTACGTATGGTTGGTGGAAGGATGTACATAAAGATAATCATATAAACCTTCTGGAACTCCAAGCCATTTTTTACGGCTTGAAATGTTTCGCGAGATATCTAAGGAATGTCAATATCCTAATAAGGACAGACAATACCACAGCCCTCGCCTACGTAAACAAAATGGGCAGCATCCAGTTTCCAAAACTAAATGACTTGGCGAGGTTAATTTGGCAATGGTGTGAGGAGCGAGATCTGTGGATCTTCGCTTCATACGTAAGTTCTAGCGATAATTGGCAAGCTGACCGAGCTTCGCGGATGTTATTCCCCGAGACGGAATGGTCACTGAGTAAGAGTGCCTTTGAGAAAATTGTTGGTAATTTTGGTTATCCAGATATAGATCTGTTCGCCTCGGCTGAAAATCATAAGTGCCACAGATACATTTCTTGGCTAAGAGATCAAAAATCGGAAGCTGTGGATGCATTCACAGTGAACTGGTCCTTCTTTTACTTTTATGCGTTTCCTCCGTTTTCATTGATACTCCGGGTACTTCAAAAAATTTGTGCCGAAAAGGCAGCTGGTATTCTGGTAGTCCCTTTTTGGCAAGCCCAACCATGGTATCCACTTTTCACCAAACTAATTGTTGGCGAACCCTTGTTCTTCAAACCGGAACCTTATTTATTGTATTCTCCTTACAGCAGTCTCCAACACCCTTTATCGGAAAACCTTACCCTGGTGGCCGCGAGGTTATCAGGGAAGCCTTTAGGAGAAAAGGAATACCGGATAATGCAGTCGAAACAATGATTGGATCTCTAGCTGTTTCTACAATTAAGCAGTATAACAGTTCATTAAAACTGTGGTGGGAATTCTGTAGTAACCGTGATATCTCACCATTTCAAGGAGAAACGCCACAGGTCATAACATTTTTTCAAACATTATTGGATTCGAAAAACAATAAGTATGGTTCCTTCAATTCCCATAGGGCAGCTTTGGCTTTGGTTGTATCAAATAAGATAGGCACCGATCCGTATCTGAAGAGATTTTTGAAAGGAATATTCCGCTTAAGGCCATCTCGGCCAAAGTACGATGTCACATGGGACCCACAACCAGTCCTTAGTTATTTGCAGAAAATGCCCAACGACAACTTAAAACAACTTTCCCGAAAATTGGTGACCCTACTAGCATTAGCAACAGGTCAAAGAATGCAAACTCTTTCGCTTATCAAGTGCAAGAATATACAAATATCAGACTCTGGCATAAAGATCTTCATTTCAGATTTCATCAAAACTTCTGCACCAAACAGATCACAGCCTAACTTGGACCTACCCTTTTTTGATGGTAATCCAAATTTATGTGTTGCATCCTTAATTAAAATATACCTGAAGACAACTCGGGACTTAAGATCGCCGAACTGCAGCCCCTTGTTTTTGACATACGCAAAACCGCATGGTCCAGCCACCACACAGTCACTAAGTCGATGGGTTAAAGACACACTACAAGCTGCAGGAGTTGACGTGTCAATATTTAAACCACATTCGACGAGACACGCCTCTACCTCGGCAGCACTGAGGAGAGGTTTATCATTAGATACTATCAAAAATGCAGCTGGCTGGACAGAACAGTCCAATTCTTTTGCAAAGTTTTATAACAGACCAGTCAAGAGTACTGTAACATTTTTACAAACAGTTCTCGAGGAAGTAAGTGATTAGTTCATTTTGAGTTTTATCTTGCAGAACTTAAGTTGATGATTTATATAGAAAACTTATTATGTTTACTTGTACAAGTACTAGATACCTTGAATATCGTTTATATCAGAATTTGTTTATATGATTTGCTATCTATTTAATTTCTTTTAAGAAATAAAAAACTTTTAATTTTCATCTTCTTGAATATACCTATAATTGGGTCTATTATAATAAAGCAGGCCGCTCAGAAGGGTTGAATTTTTTGGGTTGGTTTTACGACGACACATCACATCTTTCAACAACTACATCGTGATATATTCGGACTGAACGCCGAAATATAATTGAACGATCAAACGAACTTACCTGAAGTGAAGTTCGATCGTAATTATATGAGGCGTTCAGTCCGAATATATCACACCCACCCGTACCCATTGGCCCAGTCGTAAAACAATCTTCAAACGAAATGAGAGTTCCCTTCGACGGGCAGGTGAGGGTAGGGGTGACGGGATTTGTTTCTTTTTATCTTTTAACCTTGTGCATGGTAGTAGGAGAAGCGCGTACTACATCGTGATATATTCGGACTGAACGCCTCATATAATTACGATCGAACTTCACTTCAGGTAAGTTCGTTTGATCGTTCAAATATTTATGATCTATGCGAGGCTCATAAAAACGGCCAACACTGTAGCAGCTTAGAGTAACGATTGTAAATTGTTTTTCCATTCTACGATTACTTTTAATCACAAATAACTATGAAAAAAATAACTTATTCAAATTTTATCAAAACTTGCAGAATCAAAAAAACAAAAAATATAAAACCATACTCTCCTTTTCAAGGAAATCAATTGACAGTCGTTACTTGGAGGCGTTTTAATATAAAAAGTGGCACAATTCAGTCAGTTTGTAGGAGGCTTTGAGCCATTGAGTAAGATTTTTTAATCTTTTAAATCGAAAGAAAAATGAAGCTGCTACACAGGGTTGTCTGTTTTTTATGAACCTCTCTGTACCTATATCTGTTGATTTTTTTAAACACTGCTGTTTTAAAAATGTTGCAAAATGAAAAATTAACTTTTTTTGTAAAACCTTGCAAAATAAAAGACCACAAGTTCAACTAATACAACGATTGCTGATTGTTTTATTGATCGGGACATCCCCATCGTTCTGAATGTGGAAAACACAGACCGGATATAAGAGTGGGAGAGCAGCTTTGACAAAGCAAAGCATATTAAAAGCTATGCATATTCGTAATGCTCATGCCGCCTGAAATAACCTGAGGCCATGTTCTTTATTAACGGCTTTGGAGTGGAGGAGACTTCTTTATTAAGCTCGGTTGCCTTCCGGGTAGCACGCTTTACCGTCTTGGTTGTACATGTACCTAGGTAAAGTCGCAGTAATACAGCGCTAGAGCTATTGAAAAGTCGATCATGGTCGTTTTGTATGCCATGAGTTTTCACGTTTCCAATAATAATAGCTACGGACGCAAGTTCTAAATGTGTAATAAAATTCATTAAAGTTACCTAACTATTATATCTGGTCTTACCAACGGGACCGAAAGATAGGGAAATTTGTAACCATACCTGAAACAAAAAAAAAAGGTCAATTACTTGTTTATATTATACATTGTGATCGTTATATATTTATTGTTAAAGAAGTCACCGAAATCAAAGTTAGTTTCCTGATAAAAATAATTATGTAGGTCTCTTTTTAATAATTATTATTAAATTCGTAGATCCTAGGTAATTTTAATCCAATTTTCATCTTTTCTTTAAATTCTTCAAATGCTGTTGCCTACTATAAATTTGTACCCCAGTTAGGTTGACGCTATACTGTTCTGGAAAAGTTTTAATTAAGCAGACAGCATCCGTTTAATGAAAACAAGGATCGAGAAACAGTAAAAAAAAATAAATAAAGGGCAATGCCACACATCAGACAAGAATGTCAGTTTATTCTAAATATGTTCACGAACGATATTTATATTTAACGAACGGGCAGCTTGATGACTAAAGTTATAAAGTCAGTCATCAGTTATTTGAAATTATTCGTCAGAAATTATTAAATCCGGTAGAACTTTTCTATAGAAGCTTTCCGAGAGTGTCTAAATCGTTCTAGAGATCAGATAACAAATCAAAAAATATTATTAAGAAAAAGAAATGAGAGTAGGTATGTATTTGAATATTGAAAACAATGCGTTTTTCATGCGCTGTGTAAGTTATAACGCAGAACCGCGTGCGGCTGGTTTGGAAATAAAGCGTATAAAAAGTTAATTCCGACGTGCGAAACGGGAATGTAACAGGGTATCCCGTCCATCCCTTTCGCCCCGAGTTTCCGTCGGCCTTCCCCTAGCAGGCTGTCGGTCAGTTGCTGGCCCAGCTCTGCAAAGCGGCGGATGCGAACAAAGAACTGATGGACGACTCACCGCAGAAAATGAGAGAACGGAATTTGCAGCTGACGGAAACTTAATTACTTTGTATTGTACTTCCATCGATTGCCGTTCACGGGTGTTGTTATTCGATTCCCGGATCCCGAGAGGAGATAAAACGTGCGAATGTGTCTCGATCGGTAGCTTGGTTCCCCCACGCGCGGAGATACCGCGGTCCTTTAGAGCTGCCATAATGAAATTAGATGGGATAAAAGTAGAAACGCAATTTGTTGTTGCGGTTTTTGGTTCTCGTCAAATAGTAAATTAGATTATATGCGACAAATTGAGTTAATTTATTCTTTTTTACTGTTAGGTTGAATAGGTTAGTATTAGGTATACCTTATAGTCCAACTCTAGACAATACCTATAGTACACAGGTACCTCCTAAAAGCTTTCATATTATATGTGATGCCACCTAGGTATATGGAGAAGAGCAGGGGCAATTTAAACAGAGGCTATTGCAGGCACACTTTATCATGGTAATGTTTCAAGTTTTTAATAAGGAATAGGTGTTTTAATGTTTTATTAATATTAATACATTGAGCCCAATGAGGCCTTAATACACCTATCCTATTGGTGAGCTAAATTTCTTTTTTCTTATATACAGTGTGCCCAGAGTAAGAATGAACAGAATGGGGATTTCGGAAACCGTGAGAGATACAGGGTCGGTTAGATTAGCTAAAAGTAGCCCAATTTAGTGGTCGATGTTATTTTGAGACAACCAGAAGACACTTTCAAATTCCTACTTTTTAACTCTACAAGATGGCGGTTACAAGGTTTCAGTTCAACGTTTAGTTTCAAAGAAATCACCATCAACTTTATTTTCTTATATGGGCCGTAAAAAAGTACACCCTGTATTAGTTTCCAATTACGAATTAAGCTGGTTAAATTAAACGAAAAAAAATGGTTTCTTTTGTTTTTTTTTTAAATTAGATTTTGGTGTAGTAGGCGACGAACTTATGACACTGATGACAAAACAATATAATTGACAAGTTGTACTAAATATGTCAATTATTATTTTTTCTGTGCATTGCTGAATTCGTAATTGCAAATTCTATCTAGTACAGGATGTACTTTTTTACAGGCCATATAAACAGATAAAGTTGATGGTGATTTCTTAAAAACTGAACGATGGACTGAAGTTTTATAAGCACCATCTTATAGAGCAAAGGAAGTAGAATGAAAAAGTGCCGTTCGTTTTTTTTTTTTACATATTTCAAAATAACTTCATAAAATAAATAAAAACAAAATCGTAAGATTTTTATTGCCGAATGACATGAAAAACCAATGTGGCGGCCATAAGAAGAACACAAGTTGAGTATGAAAATTCTGGGATCTAGTTGGCTTTAAAAATGAAATAAGAAATTTCCACTTTTCAGCTTTCTCAGCATATTTCAGTACTTAATAGCTAAAATTAATAAAAATTTTGTTCTCGATTCTTAATAAGCATCAAATTGTGCCAACCTTGCCCGTTTAACCGACTCTGTATCTGGCAAAATAAGAAAGTTGCCCATATTGAGAGATGGATTTTTAGAACCATGTAAGTATAGATGTTTAAAATCTGCAGTAAAGGGAGATACATATGAAGAACACTCAGATATTTTATTTGCAGACGATCTGTCTACTGATATGCTTCTATGAAGATTATCTCCGCAACTTAAGTCAATATCCTTTGTGATATCCATATTTACATTTTTGTAATTATACAGGGTCTCCCAGCTTATTCGAAGCGGTCTCTGTAGGCCAAACGATGGATTTTTTCCAAAAAACTTTTTGAAAATTCAAGTATAGGATCACAATGGCCATAATTTAAAATTATTTTGGAGTATACAGAGTGTCCCATATGACAGTGGCATATCAAAGTTATGTTTTTTTAAATGGAATGCTCCTATGTTATTGCATTTTTAGATTGTCTGAGAAGAGAAAATAAGATTTACTTTTACAGTTGGTGTTTAAATTCAGAAGTTTTTGAGTTATAAACAAGTGAAAATCGTCATTTTTCAAGTTCAAAGCCCTGTACAACGAAAACGGCTGAAGATAGAGAAAAACGGCTTACATGTCCCTATTTTACTTTTTCATGTACTATCCAATGATATAGATCAAATGTTTATACAGGGTGATAAAAAATTTGAAAAATTCTGAGATTTCTCCACGCGTCGACAAATAAAAAAATCAAAGAAAGTACAAATGTTTCTATACCATAGGATAGTACATGGAAAGTTAAAATAGGGACATGTAAGCCGTTTTACTCTATCTTTAGCCGTTTTCGTTGTACAGGGGCTTGAACTTGAAAAATGACGATTTTCACTTGTTTATAACTCAAAAACTTCTGAATTTAAACACCAACTGTAAAAGTAAATCTTATTTTCTCTTCTCAGACAATCTAAAAATGCAATAACATAGGAGCATTCCATTTAAAAAAACATACCTTTGATATGCCACTGTCATATGGGACACTCTGTATACTCCAAAATAATTTTAAATTATGGCCATTGTGATCCTGTACTTGAATTTGCAAAAAATTTTTGGAAAAAATCAATCGTTTGGCCTACAGAGACCGCTTCGAATAAGCTGGGACACCCTGTATAGTTTCCAAAATTATAATTATCATTACGAAAATCAAAAAGGAATTAAAATGTGCTAATTTTTCTCTTATTGCCTGTTAATAATAATTGACATTAAACGAAGTGACCTTCTAGCTCCATCGGTGAGACGGCTTACGGACAATCGGAGGCGGAGGAACAAGCACAGAAGAAGACAATGAGGTTGATCCGGGCCGAGCCAGAAGACGGATCTCTCCAGTAATGAAACCGGAACTTCGGGCAGCTGAGGGAAGATTGATGCTCGGAGGCGCGGTGCTTAGGCCTAATGCCTGCCGCCGAAATAGCCTCCGGCAGAACTGCATACGACGCGTGATTTCTGCCACGATCCCCCCAAGACAGGTATAAAGTAAAGTCGTTAGCCGGGCGGAAATTAAAAGTTGAAAATTCCTGCTATTTGTTTGGCTTAGTATGGAATATATCACGCATAATATCCCTGGGGGTACATACGGGATGAAGCTGGTCGCTATAGTGTGGTGGTTGTTATTGTGGACGAACAGTTTTTTGAGTATTTCGAAAATGGAAAACTACACTCTATCTTTAAAATGTACGTTTAACGACTCATAAAAATTGGTATAATAAAATTCGTTTTATTTAACAAATAATGTTATATGACATTCCAATTTTTTTTTATAATAATGTTTGCCTCTAGTATAACAAATTCTCTCTCCATAGGAAACTAATAATGGCGCAGCCATACCGCGTGTTTTGTATCGGCGGACCGTCCTTAGGAAATCCCATGCCACTTTTAATAAACCGTAATATTATTTCCCCGATTCATTTTAGAGATAAAATGAATAACACTTTTTTGAAGGGCCTTGTATGATGGACTCACGCGCAAAATATCAATAATGTTCATTCAGCGAATTAAGCGATATTTTGAAAAATAAAATGCTGTTTCAGAAAATGTTTTTCAAAATATCGCTTAATTCGTTGAATGAAATTTATTCGTATATTTTGCGCGTGAGTGCATCATACAAGGTCCTTCAAAAAAGTCTGGTACAATTTTGCTCTAAAATTAATCGGAGAGATAATATGAGAGGGTATTAAAATTTGCACGGGATTTCCCAGGGACGGTCTTCCGATGCAACACCTGGTATGGCTGCCTTTTATTTTACCTTTATATGGAGATATTTGTATTAGAGGCAAACATTATTATAAAAAAATTTTCATGGCTGAGAAAGTTTTCTCGTTCTATTGTATCGGGTGATCCACAAAATTTTTCATCAACTAGTGCCTTGGAAAAAATGAAGCATGTCTGCCAGTCTGTCAGATAAAATGTAAACTATTGGTAGGTGTGCTCAGGTGCAATGAGCTCAGACATGACTGCAATAGCTATCTCTCTCTTCCAAGGCATTAGTTGATGAAAAATTTTGTTGATCACACGACATAAAGATAATGCGGTATGGTGCTTACAGTAAAAAAGTTTTGTATAAAAACCTTTTTAAAAAGAAAAAAAATATATTTTAAAATTTTTGCAAAACAAGGAACTTTCACTTCATCTTTTTATGTAAGAGCCACGGTTTTCCAAATTTGTAATTTGGTCTTGAGTGCTATACTTACTTTTTAGCCACTATCCACAATCACGTGCATGCAATGTAAATTACAAAAATGTTTTTGGATGTCCAACCTCCTATATTCCAGAATATCAATCAAATCTTCCATGTTAACATAATGATTGTAGATTCAAGAGGCTTTAATTTGATGTGCCACTTTTTTTCCAGACTTATAAACATTCCATAAATAATGGTTCCCCTTTAAACTTGTAATTTTTCAGCGTTTTGTTTGATCTTCTCTCTATATTATATCAATTTTAGTAAAAAAATAATAATAAAATTACCGTAAATTATGACTGAACTAAAAAAAAATTCTGAAATTGACATAAATTAGCCTAAAGGTCAGTTTTCACGTTCATGTAATTTGTGCAAATAAAGTCTTCACGTAGGTACCATCTTATTATCTCTTTTGTATTTTTTGTACCATGGAGAGTATAGGAATACATTTTTCGATAACAATGAGCAAGCAATGAGAAAAGAAAGCGTAATGAGAAAGCAAGAATTAATGAGGGACTTTGTAGAGACATTTTTTGCTCATAAAAAAATGTATCTTTATATTCGCTTGCTGGTTGCTGGTCTATAAAGTCTTACAAAATGATAAATTCTGTAAGCAATGGAAAAACTAATTTCCATAAAAATTTTCAGGAAGTAATATGTTATGAAATAGTGAAAGCCATATTCAACCGTGATCTGGTGGAAGCAAAATAGGTCTCTGTAGAGCAAGAAAACTACCAATAAACTCATCTGTCTCAATTAAAACAGAAAAACCTGATGTAATGCAAATAATGAATGTCAACAAGCAATTTAGGTACTTAATGAAAATCGGTTAGCAATCATAAAAAAGTTATATTATTTCATTATTTATTTCTACTTCGACACCTACAATGAGAGATCCATCAAATTTCGGAGCATTTTCCCATTTGAAAGCATCTATTGTATTTATTTACTTCTGTGCAATTATTGTTCGAGAGAGAATAGATCCTCAGAACGTTTCAGTAAATGCAATCTAAAAACTGTGAAATGATGAAAACTCAGTCGATATTATGGAATAATAATCATTGGTAAATGTTCCAGTTCAATATCATACAAAAATATACCTTGAAAGACACACAAAAATATTATTTTTTACGTACAGAATTTACGGTAAAGACTCTAGCCTCTAGCAGTAAAGTTAGCACTAAAAATAGGATATTCAACCCATCAAACACGTTTTATATTAATTATGCCTGGAGTTCAAAGCAAATTCAGGACTGCTATTTCCTTGAGTGTAATGCGGTCAGAAAAGGAGGGGCAGCTCGGTTTTAACATTTATTAAATCTTTAAAGGGATCGGAGGCAATTTGAAATTTAATAGGCCCAAACATGGCCTAAAAAGCCTTCCTTTTGAAGTCGGTAGGCTGATGACTACTATGTGCGGTCGCCGAAAAGGGATCATTGCGAAATTGGATTCATATTGACCTTTTGACGAACATTCCCTTGATTAACAACACTGGTCACCGCACTTATCCCGTTTGCGTTCCTGTGCTGTAGTACGGCAAATTGATTGTATGTCAGAGCCATTCGGATAGAAAATGATAGCTTTATTGCCAGTAAGTGGTTTTTATTTCTAAACGGAATCCACAAAATTACAGATGGAATAAAAAATATGAATTTCACTAACTTTATTTGGAAAAAATTAAACGTTCGCTGTAATCTTTGTTTTGTAAATGAATACACAAACAGCAAGACTTCAAACAAAGCAATACAGCCCGAGATCATATTTAACAAGCTGCCTAAATGCATGTTTTTTAAAAAACGAGTTTAAAATTCTTTGAGAACCTAAAACATAATAACTACATGTACACATACATCTTGAGGATCTGGCAACTGCAGAATCCCGTTATGGTGCATACTAAATAAGTAAGACTAATGCCCGTATTCACAAAGCGTTTCTGTCCTGTAATATCTCGAAAATAATTAAATAAATGGGATGGAGATATGCAGTTTTTATGAGTTAGAGTGAGATGGGTATTGATTGATTAGTAATTAGTTAGGAAATTATCGTTTGTGAATACGGGCGTAAAATCTAGAATTCTTGCTTCGGTTTTATGGTTAGAAATGGATTTCAAAGATTCATCATGTTCATCTAAATACACGCCTGTCTAGCTGCTGCAGAATTCCAGCTGTAATTAAAGTTAATTAAAACACAAAGTTACAATGAGCAACATCAACGTATGAACAGAGAAACGTGTAGGTTAACAAAAATGCCTTATGTCAGCTTTTTATTTATTATTGTTCTAATCAGTAGTATCAATTAAAACATCAGATTTTAATTAAAATATTCAACAATTATTTATGATTTCAAAATGTACCAATAATAAAACTATCGTAAAATAATCGTGGATATCGGGTCTTAAAAACACTCGTTCTATTTCGAGCACTCCGGCTTCGCCGTCGAGATCGAAACCTCGCGCGTGTTTCAAAGACCTTATTATCCACTCAACTACTTTATCTACGAGTAATTTTTCACTTTTTTACATTATTCTTACTTCATACAATATTATGATGATCATGAAGAGTGGATAAAGTAAAAAAGAGTGAAATAAAGTGTCGTAGCGGTTCATTATTTAACGGGCAAGTTTTTAAATCCATCGATTGCCTATGCGCATTAAGCAGTTCTCCCAGCAGTCCGTTCGTTAATTCACCGCAATGTTCCAGTTTTTTATTTCGGCGCTGGAAACAATCTATCTCCAGCAGATCCATCGGTCTTGGAGATCGATGAATCCGCTGGATTCTTGATGAATGTCAATTATGTTAGGTTACATTTGGAAAATTTTGACATTTACACTTTTTTAATCACAAGAAATTAAAAATGGAGTATTTATTAGTTAAAAAGTTGGTTTGGCATAGCTCCATCATCTTCTGAAGAGACAGACAGCGAAGATGACCTATTATTTTTCTTAAATTTGAATAAATGTAGATATACTTAAACATATAAAATTAACAATTATATAGCAAAAATCGTTTGCCGCTATTCTGATGGTGATTTCAAGTCACATTTTAGACTTAGCAGAACGGCCATACAAGTAAGTCAATCTTGGAAGTCAATAACAGATTGTACATTATTGTATTTTTAATTAAGTAATTTATTAATGTGTTATTACAGAATCTTGTCTCTGAAATGAAACATGGTAAACTGTCCATAACTGGCCGATCTCCTGTTCCATTCAATGACTGCATGTATGTTGATGACTATTTGGATTCTGAGCAATCAATTTTTGTATTATAGTTTTAATAATTGCACCGACGCCTGCAGAAGACAGGACCTTTTTATTTATTTGTGAATGTCAAACAACAAATAAAAAGGGGTTAGGTTTCGTTGTTTATTACAATAATTATTCATCATAAATTCATCGAGAATTCGCATTCAACGGAAGCATCGATGACGTCACATGGAAACATCGAATAATTTCAGCAATGTATTTAAGGTTGCATTTAAAAACTTGCCCAACGCATTTCACGCTAGTCATAACCTGAAATGTATCGATTGATTTGAATAGGCCAATCACGAAATCGCATTCAAAAACAATTGAACATGACGGCGCAAGAAACGTAATGCGAGACATCAAAGTTTATTCTCAGATCGGCAGACGTATCTATTGTTCGATATGTCTATTGTTAGAAATAATTTTAGTTTCATAAAACCAGTTGAACGACTTGTACATTTTATTTTTGAAAAATATTAGATCAGCGAACGCACTATCGGTAAGGTACAGATCTCCCGTCCATAGTCCACCCACACTGTGCCCCACATTCGTAGATAAAATTTTGTATGCAACATTATGCATAAAGCGCCTTTTTTTCACTTCTAGGATTGACGCACTCGCCTGCGGTCAAATTTCCCAGTCGTGAAAAAAGTAGGTATGCACCACTTTATGCACTTGTTTCATAAATAACTAATACTCTTATATAAAGACATTGAAACTAATTATTTTACCCTAGAAGGGAAAAATAACCGTTGAGAGCATGAGACAAATAAAAGACAACAAGGGTCGTGGATTGAGCTGTCAGTCTAAGAGGGTCCACAAATAACAAGCGGGTCAGCAGAACAAGGTACTCTTTATTAAAAAAAATCACAGTAGTTATCACATGAAACTCTTGAGCATGGTTAACAGGTAATAGTAAAACAAGAGCGTGCAGTTCAGCCGAATGAATTGGTTTGATAAAAATCGATCAGCGAGGGCACTTATCTTCGGTGATTCTCTCCCGCTGGAAGATGGAGGGTTTCAGCCGGGGGGACTGCACAGGTTCGGAGGCTAGTAAGTTAGCTGCTACGGTGGTAAATTCGGCAGCTCCGGCAGTACTACAAGTGTGTGCCAATGGATCTGGTGCGCTTCGGTACGAAGAAAAGGTTTGTCCAGTCGGAAAAATGATCTCAGGTACTAACAAGGTGCTTCGGTACGAAAAGAATGAGCTCCGGTACGAAAAACGTGCTTCCGTAGGAAAAAGCAAGTCAAAAACGTGGATGATGTTTCTGATATTTGAACGGTAAATTCCAGACGCCATTAGGTGAATTATTTGCGACAGGTGTTTGGCGGAGACGGTCTTCCTTTCGCGATTCCAGGAGAGAAAAGAATTCCACAATTAAAAGTAGGATCTCAGGTATCGGCGTACAGGATCGAAATTCGACAATCGAGGTCGACGAAACTCGAGGGCTCCAGCCGGGTGCGTTTGCACCGCCGTCGACTGACCGAACTAAAAGCCACCATCACTCACTTATGCGACGCGCGCAACGCGGTTGTCTACGGGTCGCTGGCATTTAGCCAGTAAGTACAAAATGTACATTACAACATCCATAACCAGAAAACTTTTAGCTCGTTTCTAGCAGCTCTTTTAAAATATAAATAATTTTCAACCAAACCTACGAATATCAGCCTAAGATATCATGACCAAAAAAAAAAGAAAAAAAAATTCAACTTCCTGCAGATTTCCTTTAATAAACATTATTTTCATTGTAAGGCACGTAAAATTATAGAAATGAAAGATCATGATTAGCCTGGTCGTAGTTTAGAAAGCAAGCCAAACACCTAAATAGATCTACTTTAGTGAGACAAGAAGATTTCATTAACAGGAACTAGCAGTAGCAGATAAGGCAGCAAAATAGAAACGGGACGGCAAAGAACGAAATGGTTGTAGTGCTGGAAAATTGAATAGCAGTAATTTAGCACACTAAAAGAATGAGGAAAAGGGGCCGCCATTAAGAGTATTAAACTGACTCTCACCAGAAAGAATAAGGTCGGGGCAATTTAGCCGCTACCAACCGGCGTTGCTGTGATCAGGACAATGTGCTAGACCTAAATAAGTCCAAGATTTTAGTACCAAAAAACAAAGCTATGGAACTTGAGTTAAAGTAAAGAAAAGCATTTAATGAATATGATAATTATAATTACCCACTATAAATACCATTTAGTGTTCCTTTGCTATATTTTTTTTTTAATCAGCTAGGGAAGCATAAGGAATAAAAAATCTAATGATGTATATTCACGAGCGAGAAGTGATTTCTCCTTTACACAGTTTGAAAGAAATGCTTTTGATATTAAAAAAAAACTTATTATAAGTTTACTCACTGATTTTAATAAGTGAATTATTCATTAATAGGTGAAAAAATTCATATAAAGGAATGTCCTAAAATGATTTGTTGTCAATGTTCCTAAAGATTTTATTATGTTTATTATGTTATGTTATGATACATTAAATAGATATGATGACTTATATTTTTAAGGATTTAAAGCTCCGCATGATCTGAGGAGTTACTGCTCAACTATTTTGGTTCTCACTAGCTAGCGGCATAATTTGTTGCATTTCTAAAGAGCACCGACCATTGCAGCAATGATCGATCATATTTTTTATATATCGACATTTCTTTGGTGTCTAAAAGCATTTAAATGTCGAGTATAAATGTCGGCTTGCAAAGTATCTTGGACGGTAGCCGCCGCTTTTATATTGAATTCAAAAGTTTGAGAACTGAGGGATGCAGCATTCAAAGACGATAAATTTTAGAACCCTGTATCCAAAACATTCATTTTCACAAAGCAACTAACACGTTCATATCGCTGAGTTAAATGACGTTCTCCTAAACGAGTATGACTATGAGACAGGGGAGCGACGTAATTAAGTCTAACAGAATTGTTGTCTAGACGTACTTTGGGATACTTAAATCGAGGAATACTAGGCAAGTAAATTTTAAGACGATTAGTAAGCATTGTCTTAACGATCTCTCCTCTTCCGGATCTCGTGATCGAGAACCACTTCCCGATCGAGCAATGATAAATTTGGGACACTCTGTACATTATGAATATAATTTTAAAATGTCCCCTTAACGGGTCTGTATACTTAAACAAAATTTTATCTAAATCAAGGGACATGGCCATAATCGTCAGTTCCGTTTAGCGTGAATAACCAAATCTACACGCATTTACGAAAAATTTACACGCATCATTATGCTATCAACAGGCAGCTTTCTCATAAGGAGATGGATTTGGAAATATTTTTTATCTCTTTGATCGAATCTATAAAACTTATAATGATGCAGAATTTGGCATATTAAACTTTGAAGACATGGAAAAAATTAATTTCTATGGCCAACGTCAATTAGAAAACTTTTTGATCATGTCTCCACTTCCCATAGATTTACGTACTTATAAAAAAAAAAAAACTGAACGTACTCAACTGTATTTCTGAACTTATTTCAGAGAAATAAATATCCATAGCGACATGGAGACCTTACCATTGCCACTCTTCCGTTTTACACTCCAGCTTGCAAACATAATGATATATCGAATCAAAGCACTGAAATAGTCATTCAAGAATATTTTCGGGGCAGAATAGGGCTATTTAGAAAGTTGGTGGAGTTGGAGCGGCGAAAGCAGCGAAGAAGAAATGAATTTAAAATTTATGACGGCTAGAACGGCGTCGCTAGTGACACGGTCAGTGTAAGCTTGGAGGCTTATCCGGATCGGGACGGCTTAGCCAATTAGGCGAATGCTCCAGTCTCTGAAAGAGATGTCTCCTCATTCGTGCCGAACGGGCAGACGACTTGGCCTCGATCAACAGGTGAATATCATTAGGTAAACAATCCAGTGCTACCAAACACGACAGGAGGTGAAAACCTCCACAGAAGTTGATTTACCAAGTAGCGATACGACAAATCTCAAAACTTCTACCCCAACCCCTAACCAGATTTATCTCATTGGGAGGGCACGAGGGTGGTGGGCCCCAAAAGAAACCGGTGAGGAGCAGATGAGTTGTTCTCCTAAGACAACAATCAAATTTTATTTACTTCTACCTAAATTAAATGAAAAAAATACTTTGAAAAAAATAAATGTTATTCACTTATAGACGCGGCAAACAAATGACTCTACTTTCACCAGTTACTATATAAACATTACACTTCTTTGATACTTCATATACGGTGATTGTGTGTGATATGAGATTAGTGATCTTGACTTTCTTTACAAAAAATTGTGGTTCTGATCTGAGGATGAACACATTTTTGAAAGCGAGTGTTGGTGCGCGTAGAAAAAGACATACGAAAGAAAATGCACGCTTTCAAAGTAACTGAACTGAATTTTTAGTAGGCACCCACAACACTGAAAATTTTCAGGAAGCGCATTTTTTTCTTAATGCCAAAAAATATTCATAAACGATTACTAAGATTAAAGTAATACAGGTTTGAATAATTTACCTAAATGTCCTTTTTATTTAGTATAAAAATAATCAAAACTACCAAAAATCGAAAATTAATATAACGCAAGAAATAAGGTAAATATTGCTCTCATTGCAATAAAATTTGTCTAAACGCAAATATTAGTTTCGCTTTCGGAGGTTTTTCGTAAAAATGTTTTTCCACTGATGATTGTCTCCCCCATACGATGTCACTGATGCATAGCGATTCATAATAGAATGGTCGCTTCCAATTATAAACGAGATGACAATGATGTATGATATCTAATGAGAATGATGAGATAAGTGATAAATGATAACTGAGTGGGTAATTGAAATTTATAGTCTTTCAACATTCAAAAATAACGGAACATATATTTCTCTCTCCCGGAATCATGATCATCGAGTAAATGAAGAAATGCACTAGATACAGGTAACTAATAAATAAATAATCGTATAAACGAATATTAATCCTGGGCAAGAATTTAAAACTCTTTGGACAAAATAGAACTTATATTATAGGTCAATATTATTCCTCTTAAATGTTTTAGAGAGTTAGTTGGATCATTTGTTAGGAAGATTGGAAAGCTGCTTAGGGTGCTGTAGTTAGACTTTAAGTCTGTTGGGACATTTTAGAGAAAATCGATGATATAAAGTTTTGAATTTGTGACGTTATTTTGGTCATAACCTTAACTTTGACAATTTCAACGAGCATAAATTCACGCCTATTATTCGCGAGGGTGAGTTTCTTAAAAAGTTTCATAAATCACAAGAATGAATAATAGCCATTACATGCTAGCAGAATGCTACGGTTTGTCCACCACAAAAAAAATACTATACTACTAGATAACAATAAAAATTATACTAACATCACTGACTCGGAATTAGAGTTCACTGCCTCGATTCTTATCCACTTCACGAATGACTCGTAAGCTGACATGTATACAGGGTGAGTCATTTTTTATATAGCAGGACTACACCAGTTTATAGATCACCTGTTTTAAGGAATAAAATTTCCCATAAACATATGTCCGGAAACGCTTAGAAAAAAATATAGAGGGTGTTGGAATTTTTTTTGCAGTTTTCTCCGCATAACTTTCTCTTTCAAACATTTCTCAATATTTTAATTTCATACCAATTTCGAAATTCTTCATATACAGGGTGAATTATAAAAAACGCCCCAAGCGATAATTCCGTTAATTTTGAAGATATGACAAAGCTTTTTGGAACAAAGTGGCGTAGTTTATCATCATCTATATGTTGAGATAAACGCTCGATCAACACAACTTCCTGTTTAACCGGAAGTAACATCAACTTCGGGTTTTTAAATAGAACACCCTGTAAAACTTTATATTTTTTAAATGTCCGAAGAAATCTAATACAGGTGGTTTTCACCATTGGAATTTAGATTGAGCGGTTTATGAGTTATAAACAAGTGAAGATCGAAAATTTTCAACTTCAAAGCAGTGTAGAACTAGAACGGCTCAAGATATCTAAAAACGGTTTACATGTCCCTATCCTAACTTTTCATGTTTTATCCCACTATATGTGGAGTAAATTTTAATACAGGGTGATGAAAATTATCCGATTTTTCATCACCCTGTATTAAAATTTAAACCACATAGTAGGATACTATGTCAAAAGTTAAGATAGGGACATGTAAACCGTTTTTAGATATCTTGAGCCGTTCTAGTTTTACGCTGCTTTGAAGTTGAAAATTTTCGATTTTCACTTGTTTATAACTCATAAACCGCTCAATCTAAATTCCAATGGTGAAAACCACCTGTATTAGATTTCTTCGGACATTTAAAAAATATAAAGTTTTACAGGGTGTTCTATTTAAAAACCTGAAGTTGATGTTACTTCCGGTTAAACAGGAAGTTGTGTTGATCGGACGTTTATCTCAACATATAGATGATGATAAACTACGCCACTTTGTTTCAAAAAGTTTTGTCATATCTTCAAAATTAACGGAGTTATCGCTTGGGGCGTTTTTTATAATTCACCCTGTATAATAGTTTTTAAGTAAATTAAGTGTAAACTTTATCATACCGCAAAAATAAGCTCATTTTGTCCATATTAATTGTTTTTTTTTTATTGAAATCAGTTTGATTAGTTGAAAATTTTCATATCAAGGATGTAATATTACTTTTAAAAAATTTAGAAGGCTGTATATCTCGTATATTTTTGACTTTTTTAGGAAAAGTTGCTTAAAGAATTGATTTTCGTTAAAGATTTTCACGTTTGTATGTCTAACAACAATAGTATATTTGACGTCTTGTAGTCATTTGTTGTGCAAATAAAATAAATAAATAAATCCATAGTGGTAACTATGGAAAAGAAAACAAATTTCATTAATCACTAGTGATTAGTGTACCATTAATCGCTAGTGAATAATGATAGTTGATGATATACTTACATTAGGAAACTAATGCTAATTGAACGTATTATTAATTAAACAGTCGTGGATCGTGGACAAATAATATTTTTTCAATACATCAGACTTTATTTGTGATTTCATTTTCGCCATTTCATTTCGCCATTCTCCAAAATGCCTTAATAGACTGATGCCCGTATTCACAAACGATAATTTCCTAAATAATTACGTAATTATTTAAATGAGTGAGATGGAGATATGCAGTTTTTTTGCAATAGAATGAGATGGGGATAATTGATTACGTAATTATTTAGGAAATTATCGTTTGTGAATACGGCCGTTAATGTCAAAATACAGCGTCACAAGATACTTTTCAATCTTAATAAAAATGACATATTTGATTTTTCGCTCTAAAACACTTATAGCGGAGCAGATAGTATACCTATTTATCAAAGTTCCATTTTGCATGTGATTTCCCTATGTCTCAAATTCAAATTACCAACCGGTATATTTTTTTATATCACATCTATTATTAGAAGTATAACAATAGGGGAACGTACGAATATCATAAGATGGAACGATGGGGAACAAAACATTTTTTCACAGAAAGAATTCGGAAAGTGCTTCAAATTCATTGTCAAATAGCAAGTTTTTGTTCGATGGCTGATTCCATTTTCCATCACAGCAACGCTTGTTACAGATGTAACCCGGTCATTGGCTCCGCAGCAAACAGCCCCTCATTTTAAACTGGCGCAAAACGCTCGTCGAATAATCGCCGTTCGGGCCTTTTCCCCGACGTTCACTTTCCGCGGGAACAGATAGCGTTTTATCAAAAGTGCGTGCCTCGAATGCGGACGTGTAAAAATGACTGCACATTTTGATATTCTAATGTTTGCGGGGTCTCTGGTATGAGGCGGTGCATTAGTAGAATTAATTGCTCTGCATTTACTCTTCACTCTGACAGAACGTTATACTTGGAAATGAGGTTGGTTTTTGTTAATGCTGCAATGAATGACTAGCGGCTACATTGTGCAACGCACAACCAAATGGACCATATTCATTATAAAAAGGCTCTCAGAAACATTCCACTTCACTCAGAAATAGCGAACAATTATAATATTTAAAAATAGTATGTCATGCTACTAATAGGAGTAGAAGGCGATCGCGATCATTTTGTGTTTAGCGTTTAGCTCAACTATTGAGGCCGAGGCTAAGCCGAGACCGTGTAATTGAGCGAAATATACGTTTTTTTCCGCAAGCTTTATACAAAAAATAAGATAAGAAAACAATTTGGGGATAAATATTCTATTTTAGAATTGTTGATATGCAAAGTCATAAATTTTATGAGATTTCGATCGTCAGGCGAAGTCCTGCATGTCTTCCCTTTGGATTTCGACGAAAAGTTTACGGCAATGAATTTTAAAGTGAATAAAAAATAAATCTCGCTGAAATCTGAATTAAAATGGTTTTTGACGTTTCTCTGCAAAAATATACAAGCCTCTAGCGACAGTACATTCTCGCTGATCTCGCTCTCGGCTCGGTAATAGCCCTAATAAGCCCTAAAACTACGTTCCATCTTCCATTCAACATCTAACTGACGCTGAATCCCTCAAACATGGAAGGCAAAGCGAATTGTTATACTAACTATAATAATTCGCAAATATGGTAGAGCATTACAGTGGGATTCTCAAGTGAAGTGTCGTGTGCTAGATGCTTGTTACAAAACCAGAGTCGTTACTCTATATTTTTTCAGTCAGTATTGTCATAATTTTACGTTAATGAATAGTATTGTGTCAATTTTTCACGATGTCTCAAGCTATATTATTGTGCTAGGATAATAATGAAATAATTGTTCCTAGTAACATAGTAATAGGTAGGATTCTCCTACAAGGTGTATACAGTATCATAATTGCGGTATTTTAGAACCCTTGCAAAAAATATATTCTCTGAAGTTCAGAAGTTCCGGAACTTCCGGATACAGAAACTTCATCTTTGTCAAGCTTCAACTTTATAAATTACTGATAATCGCATTTCTCAAAACATATTTGAATGCAAATGTCAGCTTATTATATGTATATGAAAAATTAAGATTTAATGGTCGTAATCACGAGGTGTTTCGTACTTTCGTACTTTTACGAAATCATCACTTCGTACTTTAGATATAGCCAAACAAATTTGTTGAAGTATAAAAATACGAACTGTCATGATTTCGTAAAAGTACGAAAGTACGAAGCACCTCGTTACTACGCTTTTTGGCTGCACAATTTTAGCAGCATAGGGTGCATATAGCAATTTCGTTTTTTCCATATCCTCGCTTAATGTTTTTTTTTTATCTAAACATAACAACTGACAACAAACTATGATGTGTGATCTTTCCCTATCTAAAATAATCATATCCTATTATTATACATCAAAATCATAGACCGCTGATGCAAAGTAATAAAAAACGGCTCATTATCGACACCCCGTTGACGTATTTAAAAATTAATCGATGTCCTGGAGGAGGACAATACATTCAAGGCTGTCTAGCTGATATGGCTGATATATTCCACGTTCCAGAGATAAGATATGTAGATCGAGTCGACATTTCCGCGCCCGACATACACCATCTGCATTGCTAAGCGACAATCCACTTGCCCGATGAAATAATCAAATACAGGACGGATTCCCGTAATGTTCTGTCTGATGTTACTTAACACTGCTTCGGCCAGATGTGCCGATTTTGATGTAAATGCAGATCGAATGCGGCTGGGGATAGTAATTATTTCATAAATAACTTTTTTATAAATTTTATAAATAACTTTTCGATATTCCCATATTTTGGGAAGATAAAATAATTTTTATACAAATAACAATAAAATGAAGTGTATACATCATATACACAATTAATGTAGCATACTTGCCCGCTTGGACTGCATTTATTTCAAATGTTCAGATATTTTCAAATATTTGAAGATTTTTGTTATTTTTAGGGTAGCTATTTGTCACCTATCAAGGGTATGGGGTATACGTATAGTATTTTTTTTTTAATTTTTATTCGTTAAATACATTGTAAAAAAAAGTCAATTTTAGCAATTTAGCAACCATAAATTTAGTTTTTAAGGGAGTTTTTGCTTGCCGCTTCTTCGAAATAGCTTTTTTGTTAATGTCAGTTACTGCACACAATTTCTACACTGAGATATAAAGCTACACATCTGGATTCACTAGTATGTTAAAGGCTGTTCTAACACTGGATCCATAGCAATGAAGTCAGTGGTTCTGCACTCGAGTTTCAGGGTCAGTCGCAACTGGAAAATTGAGTCGGGCAACCACTGACTTACACCACGATGATTCCAGCAAAAAGAAATGCCAGCAGAGATCAGAGTGTTCCACGACAAATAAGAATGTGGAAAAACCCGTATGGTCAATATGATGGTTGTCCAATACAGTTGTCCGATATTGTCAACTGTCAAAAACCGTCAAAATGAAATGTTATGGCGAACATATAATCGGAAAAATAGGCTCACCTACTCCAGTTACTCTTGAAGGAGAAAGGCTTCATTATCACTCTTTTCACGACAAGAGCAACAATTTTCCGTATCTTTTTTTTCAATGGGCACACGAAATGGTAAATTATCCAAATATAGAAGGGGCTCAATTTAACTCCAGTAACAGCCCAGAAAGAATCTTAGAACAAGGGGCTCCAGGTCATGGATAATAAGGAAGAATCAATCTACAGTGTTTTGGTTAGTTTGAACTTAATATGATGAACAGTATTTTGAGATAAATTTGAGAAACCTAAATATGAATGCTAACTAAGCGTGACATAAAATTAGGAATAATACATCGACTCTCCAAATTGAGGGGCTCTAAGGTCTCCGCCCTGGATGGGAGCAGAGTGAGTGGTCCGCACTATGCTAGCCAAGAAGTGAATACTAGCACTTCGCTAGTTAAGCAGTCTATTGAAGAACTAGGTAAGGTATCATCAGTAAGGTTAGTGAAATGAATTACAGAAAGTGTTCCCCAAGGGTCCTGCTTTTCGTGGAGGAAAAGTTGAGATCGTAGCAAAAATCACCAAATTCTATACCGACTTGACAAATCATGGCAAGCCAAAAAAGTACCATTTTAAAGTTAAATTCCTTTTATACAGTACAATTCAGTTTGTCATTGCAATAATTCACAAATATTTTCAACCATAGAAATATTTTGTCCCCTTTTCATCCCTTACCAATAAGAATAAGAACCACCATGAAGGAAGTACCCTTTCCGAATTTCAAGAAGATGGCTGAAGTAGTTCTACGCGTACGCTAGTACCCTGTAACAAAGTCGCAAAGTGAAGCGAATAAGGGTTTGTCTTTATAAACAGAAAGAACTCCAGATATTATCTTTAATATTGAAAATCGCGATGTCTCAAATAATTTTAGACAGAAAACTATCAAGAAACATAATGTTCTCAAGCTAAGTTTTCGAAATGCAGTTTAGGTATATCAAAAATTTAATTTAAATCTTACTCGGGTAAATAATAATAGAGGTATACGTAAGGTTTCATAAAAAACCATAAAAAAGTCTTCCAATGTTCGTTTGCTTCTAGTTAAAGAGGTAACATTTTGTAGACCACTCAAAGAATTCGCGAATGCACCACTATATGTATGCGTATAAAAAACCAAAAGTACTACCGTGATTATATAAAATAAAGGTCTCACTTGAAAAAAATTAAAATTTCTCTACACTTCATAGGTAGGTACTTAGGAATATAAGTAAATATACAGAAATATGAATTCAACCTTGGATTCCATATTATAAATTATGGGTTTTATTAAATTTAGCCATTTAGCAGTTCATCTGTTATTCATTCTTCATAATTTCTCATCCTTTCATCAATTTCCAGCAACTCACTGGTTTATTCAGAAATCGTGCCATAGTTGAACACAAATAAGTGTATGAAGAATCGCTCCCTTCCATTTTCTACCCCGGATTTTAGAAGGAAGGGGAAGGGGGAGAATTAACATTGAGCTCACAGCCATCAGGTAAACATTATTCTCGACTAGCGGCATTTAATAATCCACTCAGACTGCATGACACCCGCGGGCCTACTTCCCGGTTCAGTCGGCCTTCTCTTCCACTTCTTCCAGTAGCACAGAATACGAAAAGGCATCTGTGAAATTACCAAAAAGTGAGTTCAATATTAAGTGGATCGCTCCCAGTGATTAATATGCATCAAGCGTAGGCAAAACATTGTTTTCCTGTACTTTGTTAGTTGGTAGGTACTTAATGAATACCTTTGCAGGATTTAAACAATTAATTCATAAAGAGAAGTGTCTAGGCAAGTTGCCCTATGTAATGAACTTTGTACGCCGCTGCTCTCCCGTGTCTGTAAGGTAGAGTAGTGGGAGCTGGAAGAGTGAGACAAGAGACACTCTCGCCACGCTACGAGTTGTTGTATTATTAAGATTCTAATTCTTGCAACGAAGGGTAGCACACAAGGGCTCTCTGAGTTTGTATTTTTACAATTTACAATCAATTAATAAACGATTAAACTACAAGTTTATTTCAATTACAATTCTACAACAATCCAATAAAAATATACAGTCCACTTTCAATGCAAACGAAACATTGGTCCACCGACCGGATAAGTGATTATATCAGAAATTATTAGTAAGTGCAAATCCGGACTCTCCAGACTCGAGACGCAAGCAAGCAAGCAACAACCACCGACAACGAAGTCCGACCGCGTCAAGGTCACAGTTCTTGGCATCGATCACAGTCACAACACAAGGCAATAGTAATACAATTACGTCGTGGAACTGTGAGTAACCTGTCAATAAATTCCTTTACTTTCCTTATTTAATAAATAATACCTAATTATTATTCTATTTGAGTGAGTGAATTAAGGTAAATATAGGAATCGTAAATAATCATTGATTTGATTAGGTAAAAAATATTTATTTAGGTAGATAGGTATACCTACGTCTAATTTACCTACTTACTGAAAATTTATTCTGGGTTTTTGTTTATCATTATAGTAGTACAACTACATACATAACTAACTAGGTACTAACAGGGCTAATAATTAAGAGCAATTAATTATTACTGTTCGGTAATTAAATTACAAAAAATAACAAATTAGGTACCTACCTACTACAAACAAAAACAAACCAAATTTTAATCGAATAGTTGTTAATTATTGGTCTTATTAAACGTTACCATAACTAAAATAATCGAAAATTAATTCAATACATAATGTCAACAATGACAGAAGGAGAGATCGCATTATTAATTAAGAAACGCGAAGCGATACAAGGCAGATTAATTCTCTTTCGAAAGTATTTAGCAGACGTGGTGGATAAATCTTTATTACTAGATCAAAAGGAATTAATTCAATTAGAATCTAGGATACAAGGTCAGGAAGAATTACTATCCGAATTTCAAAAAATTCAAACTGACTTGGAAATTTATCATGAGAGTCTAGAGGCACAACTTCTAGAGCGACAAGCTTTTGAAACGTCGTATTTTGAGTCACTATCACAAGCTAAGCATATTCTAATTCAATACCAAGAAATTGCCCCACCTTCATCGGGGTCAGCTCTCGAGTCCGCTAGTGGGATAGAAGGTTCGACTGGCGAAGGTAGTTCCGGTGGTAGAGCAAGTGTGGTTAAGTTGCCTCAAATTTCATTACCAAAATTTTCTGGGTCATATGATGAATGGATGGAGTTTCGGGATACATTTGAAAGTCTTATCCACTTGAATAAGAATTTGGGAGATATAGAAAAATTCCATTATCTCAGAACCTCGTTACACGGGGAGGCTAAACAAGCAATCAGGGCTTTAGAGTTTTCAGCTACTAATTACAAGGCAGCCTGGGAATCCCTCACGGAGAGGTATAACAATTCAAATTTATTGCGCAACAATTATCTAAAGGGTATAATTAAATTTCCCCAAATAACTCGAGAATGTGCAGAAAGCTTGAGAAGGCTAATAGACACGGTTTCCAAACATATGGGGGCTTTGAAATCATTGGGGGAACCTGTCGATAGCTGGGATACAATCGTAGTGTTTCTTTTAACAGAAAAACTTGATGAAGCGACCTTTAGGGAATGGGAACGTACAAGTATCAAGCAAGAAGGGTGTACTTATCAAAAATTTATAGAGTTTCTAAAAACTAAGGCCGACTTTTTGGAAACTGTTGAAAGCAACAAAAAGGTTACGAGACAATCGTTCAAACAAAAACCTTCTGGTTTAAATTATCAAATTAACGCTCTTTCGATAAGCAATAATGGGGGTTCCTGTCCTATATGTAGTGGTCCTCATTATATTCAATACTGTGCAAATTTTCTCAAACTACCGGTTTCGGTTAGGCTTACTAAAGTGAAACAATCACAGCTGTGTACAAATTGTCTGAGACCGAACCATAATTCAAAACAATGTACATTTAGCAATTGTAGGAAATGCAATCTTCGCCACAATACTCTCCTCCATTTAACAAATGAAACCAAGGGTGAAACTAATAATACAAACGTTACCACCCAAGATCAAGTTAAAGGTTCGAATATTGACCTGCAAGCCAGTGGTAGCGACAGTAAACAGGTTTATGTAAACAATACGTGGAACCCAAAATGTAATGTTTTATTGTCGACTGCTTTGATACGAATACAAACTAGTGATGGTTCCCTGCAAACATGTAGAGTTTTGCTAGACAGTGGAAGCCAATCAAATATTATTACCAATGAATTATGCAAACAATTAAATCTACAGAAGATGCCAATAAACCTTTCAATAATGGGTATTGGTCAAATAAATTCACAGGTGAAATATAGATGTAAGGTATCTATTGGTTCAACAAATGAACACTTCAAAGCTACCATTTCATGTATTGTCATGCAAAAAATTGGCGGAAATATACCGGAACAAGATTTTGATCCTGCTTCTTTGAATTTGCCTGCTAATGTTCAATTGGCAGACCCAACTTTTTTCCAACAAGGAAAAATTGACATGATTTTAGGGGCTGAGCTATTTTATTCCCTTCTGAAACCTAGTCAAATCAATTTAGGAAAAAACAAACCAATTTTGCAAGAAACCAAATTGGGTTGGATTGTTTCTGGCCAAATTAGTTCTAACCTATATACAAAGACCTTACAATGTAATTTTAGCCACTCAAATTCGCGATGTGATAATGAGTTGCATTCCCAATTGGCAAAATTTTGGGAGTTAGAAGAGATTTCTTCACAAGAAAGACTTTATTCAAAACACGAACAATCGTGTGAAGATATTTTTAAAAATACAATTCAAAGGGACAAAACAGGTAGGTTTATTGTAACCATTCCTTTTAAAGAACCTATTTCTAAATTGGGTGACTCAAGGTCTCTAGCAATTACTCGGTTCAAATCTCTGGAAAAAAGGTTAGAGAAAAATCCAAGGTTATACGAAAGGTATTCCAACTTTATGGAGGAATATGAAAGGTTGGGACATATGTCAGAAGTATCTGAGATTCCTCAGTCTGAACCCTCTTACTACTTACCTCACCATGGGGTCCTTAATGAAAAGAGTTTAACCACCAAGCTAAGAGTGGTATTTAACGGCTCTTCACCTTCAGACTCAGGATGGTCTCTTAATGACCTGCAATATATCGGTCCTACCATACAACAAGATTTGGTATCAATAGTCCTTAGATTTCGCCAGCACCAGGTCTGTATTGGTGCTGACATAGAAAAAATGTATCGACAGATACTTATTACTCCCACGCAAAGAAAATTACAATTAATTGTTTGGAGAAATAACTCTTCAACAAACCTCAAAACTATGTCTCTGAATACGGTGACCTATGGCACCTCGTCAGCACCGTTCCTTGCGGTTCGCTGCCTCAAGCAGCTTGCCTTGGAGCACAGTGATACAAATCCTGTGGCTGCTAATATTATTACCCGAGATTTTTACATGGACGATCTGCTTACCGGAGCAGACAATGCCACGGCAGCACTTCAACTCTGCAATGAGATAGATTCCATATTAAAGTCTGGGGGTTTCCACCTAAGAAAATGGTTATCAAACGATTCCCAAGTTGCGGATCACTTGAGAGGTTCAAATTCAAATGATATCATACAAATAGGCGAGAATGAAATTACTGCAACGTTGGGGTTATATTGGTCTAGTACAAATGATAATTTATTGTATCGAATCGGGGACACCCCACAAATGGGAGTTGTAACAAAAAGATCAGTGTTATCTAAAATTGCGCAAATATTTGATCCCCTAGGACTACTTAGCCCTACAATTGTTCGAGCTAAGATAATACTTCAAAAATTATGGCAATTGCATCTCTCTTGGGATGAAAGTCTACCTCCTGATCTGGAAAAGACTTGGATGAATTTTAGTTCACAATTACCCTTGTTGAATCAACTTACCATTCCAAGACGAGTCATATGCAACCAAGCTTGTCAAAGTGAAATCCACGGATTTGCAGACGCTTCACTAGAAGCTTATGGAGCCTGCATTTATATCAGAAGCATAGATTCTGCTGGAGATGTTCAAACGACTCTTCTGTGTGCCAAATCAAAGGTGGCTCCACTCAAGACAATTACTATACCACGTCTTGAGTTGAGTGCTGCGTTACTATTAGCCGAGTTGCTTCACAAGGTACAAGGTGCAATGACATACAATTTTTCAAAAATTTACCTATGGTCAGACTCTATGGTAACTTTGCATTGGATTCACACTGATCCTAGTAAGCTGCAAACGTTTGTTAGTAATCGAGTCTCAAAAATACAAAGTTTAACTCAACCCGCAATTTGGTATCATGTATCTACCCACGACAACCCTGCTGACTTGCTATCACGAGGACTACTTCCTGAAGACTTGCTAAATTCAACCCTCTGGTGGCACGGCCCAAGTTGGCTATCTTCAGGTACGTTACCAGAGTTAAATTACAAATTTGACTTGCCTGATTCTCTTCCCGAAATCAAAAAGCAATATCAGTGCTATAAGGTCACTGAAACTACAAGTTCGTTTCCTTTTGCACAGTTTTCTAAGCTTAATAATCTGCAGAGGATCGTAGCGTATATGTTTCGGTTCTCTTTCAATTGCAAAAATCCTGCGAACAAACGCACAGGACCACTTACTTCTATGGAATTAGAAACCTCTCTGAAACAATTAGTTAGAATCGCACAATGCGAATCCTTTCCCTCAGAGCTAAAGGCTTTTCAAGAAGCACGTGAATTACCATCTAAGAGTAATATTTCTAACCTAACTCCATTCCTCGATCAAGAAGGAATTATTAGGGTGGGGGGACGACTTCAATTATCCTCCTTCAAGTATGACAAAATACACCCAATATTATTAAACAGTAAACATTACTTATCCAAACTACTGTTCCACCATGAGCACATTCGTCTTGGTCACGCTGGACCACAACTACTTCTGTCCTCCATACGAGATAAGTTTTGGCCTCTTTCCGGTAGAAATCTTGCCCGAAAAACCGTACATTCTTGTATACGATGTTTCAAATGCAATCCTAAATTGAAGCATCCTATCATGGGAATCTTACCAGAAGCGCGACTATCTGCAAAACAAGCTTTTACCATAACCGGGGTTGACTACGCCGGGCCCTTCAAAATTAAAGATCGCTCAGGTAGGGGAGGAAAGATTTTCAAATGTTGGATCAGTTTGTTTATATGTTTTAATACCAAGGCCATTCATCTTGAATTAGTGACCAGCCTATCAGTGGAAGCTTTCCTAGCAGCATTTAGGAGATTTACGTCTAGGCGAGGCAAACCGCTGCACTTGTATTCGGACAACGGAACTAATTTTGTAGGTGCACGTTCTCAACTAGATGATCTTGGTAACTTTTTGTCAACAAATTCTTCCAAAATATCTGAAATCGTTGCAAACGATAATATCAGTTGGCATTTTATTCCGCCATACTCACCTCATTTTGGGGGTCTCTGGGAGTCGGGAATCAAATCTGCTAAGTACCATTTAAAGAGAGTTATAGCCGATGCTCTACTTACCTTTGAGGAATTTTATACAATCCTCACTCAAATTGAAGCTACCTTAAATTCCCGTCCTCTCACGCCAATGTCCAGTGACCCCGCCGATCTGGAAGCACTCACACCAGGTCACTTTTTAATTGGTCAAAAATTGACCAGTCTACCCGAGGCAAATTTGCTGGACGTCAAGGAGAATCGACTATCCAGGTTCCAGAGACTGCAACAATTCCATCAAAACTTTTGGAAACGCTGGGCCAAGGAATATGTATCCGAGCTTCAACAACGCACCAAGTGGCAGTCTACTCAACAATTACTCAAGATTGGAGATCTTGTACTAATCAAACAAGATGACCTGCCACCTTTAGCCTGGAAGCTGGGCAGAATCGAACAACTTCATCCCGGTCCAGATGGAATTGCCCGAGTAGCAACCATTCAAACCAATCGCGGGCTCATCAAAAGAAGCTTCGCTAAAATTTGTATCCTACCTCTGGAAGATCCCTACGAAGAGAACTGAAGAGTGTAGTGATTTTTCTTTATTTACAAACTAATATTACCAGTGTTGTGTCAATTTAATTCATCAAACTGTGTATAATTGACGTTTTTTGTTTTTTCTTTCTTGAAAGACTCTTTCAACGCCGGGGGCATGTCTAGGCAAGTTGCCCTATGTAATGAACTTTGTACGCCGCTGCTCTCCCGTGTCTGTAAGGTAGAGTAGTGGGAGCTGGAAGAGTGAGACAAGAGACACTCTCGCCACGCTACGAGTTGTTGTATTATTAAGATTCTAATTCTTGCAACGAAGGGTAGCACACAAGGGCTCTCTGAGTTTGTATTTTTACAATTTACAATCAATTAATAAACGATTAAACTACAAGTTTATTTCAATTACAATTCTACAACAATCCAATAAAAATATACAGTCCACTTTCAATGCAAACGAAACAAGAAGGTTTCCTCAAGGTTCAACATATTAGAAACTTTGCGGGCTTGGTGTTCAAGTCATATGCTAGAGACCATTCAGAAATGACATGTAGAAATCCGATATCTATATGAAATAAATGTTGAAGTTAAAAGAAATATTGTATAATGTACGTAAAAAAAAAGTTCTAAAAGAAAACGTTTATTCAAGTGAACCCAGCCCCACTCTGTAAAAGTTTATGTTTACGTTAACTTTCTTTAAAATTCCAATGTTTCCAGTATTTATGTCTCAAAAAAAAATCACTTTGCAGTTCCACAAATGAGAACTGCACTTAACTAATTTCAAATCAATAAATGCTGAGGTTAAGGAATTTTATTCAATAAGGACTGATTAAATTGGACATTGAACTTTTGAGCAAAGTGAAAATACATTTCTTTGTATTGTAATTCTTATACTATAGATCCTCGAGCAACGCATTCCACGAGAAGAAGGAGTAGGTACGTTTCACGAATGAGCAAATATTTGGCGTAGTATGTTGATTAATTTAATATCTAAAATATTACGTGGGGGAATGGGAATAACGGTTAGTGATTCTGTCTCATGTCTCAAGTGCCCACGATTTGTCATGAGACACCAAGTAAAGGATAAGGCAAGCTCTTTTGCTAAATTAGCTCGGGCCCTTCGCGCAACCGTCTTAGTTTGTAATCAAAGGACGACAAGAATTTAAACTTGGCAGAAGACTCTTGATGAGCCAAGTTCCTAAAGTAATGAACTTCAGTCGGCTCCTCTTATTCTCTTTCGATTTTGTTGGTACAAGTGACGTGACGCACATTTAAAATTGTTTAATTAAAATCAAGTAAAGACAGAAGGATGTATAAAAACATCTATTTCGTTGAATACGCACGATATCGAATAGAAAAAATGTTACTACATATAATCAATTCAGCAGAAAACTTCAAGCGTTCTAGATGTGTTTGCAATTCAAATTATCGTTACTACGAACACTTGAAGGTCAGCTATAACATCATTGGTAAACTTACAACTTTAAAGTTTATTCGCATTTGTAGGTATAAGTTGCCAATAAACTTATAGATATAGTTTTTCTGATATTATTAGTCACTGATGTGGTTTTTTAAATTTAACATCCACAGTAACAAGTAGCGCCCCTAGCGAACGAATTTGAATTCGGATCCCAGAGTTTTGACAACAGAATCCGCCAGGCAGCGCTTTTTTTTCAAGGTCGTACGCTGCCTATACATCAATGTATCCACCGAAAGCATAGGTACACATCTAATCACTCGCGAGGACCAATTGCCTTTTTATAGATTTTTTTTGGTTGACGAAGAGCATTAGTCAACTCAATAAACTCCAATTATCGCAGTGCAAAGTATAAAAACCACAAAGTTCGACAGTTTTGAACAAAAATGGAGATCATGCTTGGGTAGCTTTGATCTTTCTTCATTAAAAGGCGTTCTTTATATGTATAGTCCAAAATTGGTTAGCTATAGTATCATCAAATTGGTTTATTTCAAAAAGGAAAATCCCCGACAAACTTCAAATTTACAAAATTTACAAATTGTGCAAATAGTGACGTTTTATTGCTCATTCGTTTGACCACGTTGGACCACCCAATTATTTCGTTTGACCACGTCCAGATTATAAGATATAACTTTTTCTCGTTCCGGCTAACTTCACATCTCTCTGGACGCTAAAAAAGTTCCAGGGGTCGTTAAAATAATTTGTCCGCGCCCTCAAAAAAAAAAAAAAAAATTGAGCGAAAGTAGTTATAACAACGAATCCTCTCCGCTCTCGGCTAACTTCACATAATATTCAAAATTGTATAATAGAGATGTTTCATGACTCATTAGTTCGACATCATTTGACCAGGTTCGACCAACCAATAATTTTGTTTGACCACGTTCAGAAAAAAAGAAATTGTTTTTTTAATTTCCTTTCCGACTGACAAATCTCTCTGGAAGCTAAACGATTAGTTTCCAGATAGAGTTCTAGAATCGTGAAGCTGACCGGAACGTAAAATAAAAAAAAACTTAAATCTTGTTTTCTGAAGGGGGTCAAACAAAATTATTGGGTGGTCAAATCAGGTCAACGATGGGCAATCGAATACGCTGTAGCAATTTGTTTTCCAGACTTTTCCAGGCCACTTCGCGAAGCTGCTGTAACTGGAAAAAGATCCTTTTTTATGAGTGTAAATTGAATGAAACGAAACACATGCGCGAGTAGCTGTTATGTTGGTTTGCACAGTTTGGAGAGTCCTGTCTGGTCATGACGTCTTGTTTGTAATTCAAACTTTGTGACTTCATTTGGTACATACTCGTCTCACTGCCTGATGCCTCAACGTTTGTTATTATGTAATATCATGTATGATCTCATGATAGAAGTCGGCTTCCCATGAATTTACAGGTTTACAGTCAACATGTCGGCTTGCTAAGTTGTTGCTAGGATCCAGAAGACTCTGTACACATTTGCCTTAGTTGAAACGGCTGATGATGAGGTGTCTGCGAGCTTTGAAAATGTTTATTTATTACTTTGCGAAAAACATTTCATATCTTGACCAAATAAAACCTCTCAGGACCCATCAAGAAGGTGCTTTCGTGAAAAGCCACTGAAATTAAGCATCGTTATATTTAGCCATATTTCGGTTCGCATTATAAAAACTCCGCTGACATTGGTTGCTATACTCAAAACTTCAAATAATTAAATGTTATTAAATTTTCGTTCTGCAATAAAATTCTTGATTGCAGGAAAACCAATCATTGTAATCTTAATGAGAACTAACGTTGCATTTTAATGGTCATTGTGAACAGGCACGTTCTCTGAAGTGTTAAAAAGATAATTTTCGTCGCTGAGCTGCATCTGTAATACCCCGTTCTGAAATTTATGCATAATACCGAAGTTCGCCATGTAATCTCGCTTAAGAAGTTTCAGAACTGGACGTGATATACGATTCTGAAAAGTTAGGAAAACTGCAAGGGAAACTTTGAGACACCTAATGCCGCAGGCACGTTTGAAATTTATGAAGTATCGCTACTCTGGTTTCTAATGCATAAAGCAGGACGGATTAAGACCGACGAGACGTACTGGGGATTTTTAATACAATGCTATCCTCTTATAAATGAACATCATTTATAATTCAAAACAAATTAATGTAATTTTCTTAGCACAGTGGCGGTATCTCAGACTTCCTCGTTGCATATAAGAGTAATACTAGAAAATTTAACTCTCGCTCCTTACAAAATAAAACTTTTGTATCAGTAGCCCTGTGATATTACATTATTGCATCAGAAAACTCATCTCTAGAAAACTCGCCTCATTGTTTTGCTAAACCGAAACAGATTTTGGTGAATAAATTATACCGTGAATAAATTTTATCTTCAATCGATGAGAGCAGCAAATAAAACGGCAATAGAGAGCGTGAGTTTTACCCTCGTTGAGAGTTTCAGCGGAAGTTGCATCAAGTTGTAGTAGAACAACAAACGTGGTAACTTAGTCTTTAGTTAACTTTTACACCTAATTAATCTTGAAATTTAGCCCACCTGAACGTGGAACTCCCGTAGTAATTTACGAGGTGCGGAGTTTCCCACATAAAACTTTCAAAAGTTATTCAAATTAGGGAGTTCGGTGTAAGGAAGGTGGAAGAGCAGGTTTAGTGAGAACGACGAGAAGTAGCTTGGTAATTATAAGAACCGTCCTTTCGGAAAAACAACATTGCCGTTCCATTAGCTGGCTCGATCTCGCGAAGTTAATTAGGCCATTTTTACGTTCCCAAGATCAAAATGCAGACTGATTAACATAAAGGAGTAAGGGACCACTTTGAAGGGCACATTCGGCGGGGAGCTTTGCGCTCGCACTTTAAAGTAACCGGATGTAATAATCTTTATGAATAAAGTCGTGCAACACTTGAACGAAGTCTAATTAGAACTCAATTATTTATTTCGCCCTCTCGAGGTTCGGACGGCAGTAAAAATACTCTGCGACGGAGCCTGCCTACGCGGCTTAAATTAGCTCAATATTTTAGAAATAAACAACATCTAATAAGACACGTTCTGGAAACAAAACGAAAAACAATAACGGCCAAATGCTGCACGGTTATTTAGTTTCCATCAGGGTTGCTATATCCATTTCTTGTTATTGGGTTAGGGCTAATCTCGAAATATTGGAAACACCAAGATATTAGCTTTTAAAAACCTAAGATACTAGAGTGATAGTGTGAGGTTTTTAAAAGATCTATTTTTCCAAGTCACTACTCACTACTATTAAACTTCTTTGACTACTATTAAATTTCTTTGGCTGCTTTTTGAATAGTTTACGAAATAATTTTACCTACTTATGTTCTATACTCGGATTACTCGGTTCTATAGTATGATTATTGTTTTGAGCTACCTACACACGTTATGAGGTGACCTCCGAATAAAAAGTTATTTCTTTGATTCTATTATCTAATATACAGGGAGGGAATATTTTGTACTACCCATAATTGGGATATCGTAAATGGTAAGAGATACAGGATCGGTTAAATTAGAGAAAAGTTGCAAATCTTTATGTTTATTAAGTAGTATCTGGAATAAAATTTATGGAAACTTCAGGCATTGCTGAAATATCCTGAAAAAATGAAAAATCAAGACTTCTTATTTTCATCATTTATTTTTTATAATTATTGTAAATAAATTAATTATTTTTTGTGGATTTAGATAAGTTGTCAACAGCTCTATCCACTTGACATTTACAAAAATTTTCAAAGCCCACTAGATCCTGTAGGGTTTCCACAGTCAACTTTTTTTTCTTCTACCCGCCATAATATTTGTTTACGTCGTACGGTATAAAAAATCAAGGAAACCAAGGAATTTATCACATTCAAAAAAAATCTTCAAAATTTTATTCTTAAATTATTATTTCGCCGAATGACGTCAATAAGACGTCGCGACGTGGCATTGCTTGCTTTATGTTTTCTTATGACATTTGGTTTAACAAAGGTTATTTTTGTTTCGAAAAAAGAAGAAAATTTCGATCTTTTTTAATATGATAGTGTTTGGTTTCCTTGATTTTCTAAATACTGAATGACACCAAAAAAACAATATGGCGGCCATTAAAAATCGACTATGAAAAAACTGATCCAGTGAGCTTTTAAAAATTTCGTAGCGTTCGTAGGGTTTGAGCATTAGACCAATCAGCTGACAGGAAATTCAAAATATAACCCCAGAGTTATATTTTGAAGTTTGATGAATACGGACATAGGAGGAGTGAAAGCACGCTTGTGCACACGTAACCTATGATGATGTCCACCGTTAGAATGTGGAAATCCCACGGAAATCTAGACTGTTTTATTTGACAAAATTCAAAAAATGCGAATAAAAAAGGAGTTTAGGTAGACTGGGAATTATTACTGGAGCATACAGTAAAGTACCTAACCGTGGTGGTCGTACACCGATGGTAGTAACTACCGCGAGGATGAATATGCAAATAATATCTTATGCTTATTCATGAAGCTGACCACTGGCGGATCAGCAAGAATTATGGCCATGGGCGACTCCAACCAAAATGAACTAAATAATGTTATCCAGAATTAAAACCTACCTTTATGTAAACTGTAGGTACATGTTATATGTACAGGGTGACAATTTTAATTTTAATTTTATTTTAATTAATTGACCTTTCGATTATTCCCAGAAATTGAAATAAAAGGACACAATAATATTTCAATGACCTGTTGTTGTAATTTGAAAGATTCCATATTGTGTTACCAACCATGATCGAAAAAAGACAGATACATATCTACATAATTTAAATATTAAATTTGCAAGTGGAGGTGGAAATTCGACAGAAATTTCGACTGCTTGATTAAAAAAAAAGTTATCTGGCAGAAATGAGAAATAATTATTATTATTATTAAAGTATACAGTGAACTCATGAATGAAAAGAACTCATTAAAACTTAATTTACTCTACACTTGATGTCCACAACCCAGTATATACATAAGTATACTTGATAAAAACCTACGAGTATTCACCTTGGTTTATTATTATAGCTCTAATATAATATAAGGTTGAAGTATATTTAGGGCAATACAAATTCTCTAATAATGACAAATTTTATCACTTTTTCCAGTAACTACGTAAGCAGTTGAAGAAGGATACAAGGTGAGTCACCAGCAGTGTTCGTCCGGAAGCCGCGAGTGATCTAAATAGAAATCCAAAGGTGGTTAACAATTGTGGTTAACAATTACCTAGATGCTTATCACTTGGACCCACACTGGTTTCCTGCTTGATTTTTGATACCAAAGGCCATAAGAAAAACAAAAGTTGACATTATATTTTGAGATTTTATGAGAAAATTTCAAAAGAACAGCTTTCAAAGTTGAATTTTTTAACCAGAACAGATTTTACATAAAAAAAATCGTTTCATTACTGATCTAAGCCAAAGACAAGGGAAAAACTTTTCTTTCTCTTATTCATACAATATTTTGCTCGAGAATTTCACTTATAATAATTATTATTATTATCATTACTATGGGTCATGGTGCATGCATCCTGCATGCATGAGCAAGCACTTCCCAGTTAAGTCCTCATAGGATTTAAACTTCACGAGGCGTCTTCTTGTCGCTGTAGGGTAATAGCTTCTTTATATTGTTGGTAGTTACGGTCACCAACAGAGATGTCGCTACTGATTATAGATCCCGGAATTTCTTGTGAATGAAAGGGTTAAGTGCGTGGATGATTTTTTGCAAAAGACAGGGGATTGCACTTGTTGGTAGGGCATGCCGAATGAGCCATCCTCACTAAAGAAAGGGATGTCAGGTACCAGGGAGAGAGTCTTCAGCCACCAACCGCCGAGAATTACCCTTACCATTGACGAGGGAGCGGGGCAACGGGACATTGACATACCGGCTGCTTCTCTGACACCTGTCCTGTCACATGCTTATACCTTAATTATTAGAGTTATTAAAATTTCCTAAAAATTCCTTTAAAATTTCTTCAAACTTTTTTTCGAAGAATGTTGCCCCTCCCCAATAATTCCGAAAATAGATTAAAATGGATCACCCGGTATAAAAATATCGTAAAACGGCTTAACATGTCCCTTTTTTATTGAAAATGATTTTCTCATGAATTCTTTATGCTGTGTCCTACTATGTGGTTTAAATTTTAATACAGGGTGATGGAAATTATCAGATTTTAAATTACTCTTTATTAAAAATTTCAAATATACTGTAAAGTTATACATGAAAACTCTTAAGATAGGGACATGTAAGCCGTTTTCCGATATTTTTAGCCGTTTCCGATGTACACTGCGTTCAAAATGCAAAATAGCGATTTTCACTTGTTTATAATAATTCATGTTGTTTAAATTTTACTGTCATGTTGATTTAAATTTTTGAAAAAGGCAACCTTAGATATATCTCGGTAACGGAGCCGTGGAAGCCATTTATGTAAATTTTGTCTTTTTGAACATCCTCCACACAAACACTCCACTATACAAACACTGTATACCGTGTCTGCCAATTCGAGATCACACTGTATATATAGCATGTTGTATACAGGGTGAAAACTTGTAAACGGGTCATAGAAATTTAAATTCATGCAAATATCAGTTTCATGCAAATATTTCATCCAGGCTTAACTTTAGAATAAAATGTTATTGAAATAACTTCTGGCAAAGGCTAAAATGTACTTAATTAGATATTTTTAATTTTGAACAGGCTAAACTACCATTAAGTAATGCAGAAAAATAAAAAAAATCAATTTTTTTCCAAACATACCTTATAGGCAACTACCGACACATTCAGTGAATTAGACACATTATGATGCGCTATTTTTCTGCTATGTAATTGTGCCTACATTTCTATATTAAGTTATGAACAAAATCTTGAAAGTACCTAATTTAAATAAATTTGTCTGATTTAACTTAAAGGTACTTGTCAATATTACACAATCCAACAATGACAATAATCGACACACAATGTCAATAAAACCGGCAAATCAGTGCAAAATTTGAAAATTAATCAGATTTTTTTGGATATTTCTGAAGCGTTTTAACTGAGAATAGGCTCGTTAAATAGAAATCGTCATTGTCAAAAATTATTTCCTTTATCATTTTCCTCTAAATCTAAACTTGGTGTGGAGTATTATTATTTGCACAAAACTGAATTTGCATGTTAAAAACCTATGACTAACTTACAAGTTTCCAGTCTGTATAATGATGCAGCTGAAAGTATTGAATGAAACGTCAAGCGAACTAAAGAACATTTCTTACCAGTAAAAATCCAAAGGGACATATTGGTAGTTCACAGCAAAAATGTATTCCAGTTATTCAAACACTCTTACCTGCAATAAAAGAAAAAAAGTAAATTAATAAGTATGTATACTTAGGTATTGTATATTATTTTGTGTGCTTATATTATCACTAGCAAGCGGTATTCAATTTAAATTTAAAATTATATGGTACACTGAAAAGCAAAAAATAGAGATGAATGTCAGCACAGGGATCTGAGAAATCAAATGAATCTGAGAATATATTAGTGCAACTTATCTCCCGGAGAAAAGTTAATGTGATGCTTCTCCAGTGGACTGTATAAATGATGAGGCTTTTTTAGTCAGAACAGGAATAAAAGCTAAAACGCGTCCCATTTATCCGGTATTCATGTCCTTAGCAGTAAATTAGCTGTAGAAACTGTAATTAAGTTAATTCCTTAACAGGATCCGTTACATTGTTTTGCACCATTTGTAATTAATCATTGTAATTAGGATCATCTTGTCACAGGAAATGACAGCCCACCAGCAAAAACAAATATTTTAAAACTTCGGTAGTGGTAATCTTTTTTAAAAAATGCACACCGACTGCGTATTGCAAAGCCAGATAAGAACGCTGTTTTATTTATTTGCCCATGCAGTTTTGTAAGAAATAAAATATAGATAGCAAAATTGTAACTAAAAGGCCAAACTAGACGAAGACGTGCATTGATCTAGAATCCAATGAACCTGCTACCTTTACACAATATGAATGTCACGTTATAGAACTTTTATCTCTGGTTTCCATTTTTAGGAAACTTTACGAAACTGTCGAAGAGATTTTTCAGATAAAACTAAAAGCAAAGTTGAACAGCATATTTTCATTCTCTTGTGAGAACGACTACCACTACCACTATACTTTCAATACAAACTGATAAATGCAAGAGAATGATGAAAGATTTAAAAAATTCAAATGGATCAGGGAACAGAAGGGAAATATTCCGCGAACGCAAGGATATGAATCAATTATTATACGACTGAGAGCGATTTCAAAAGATGGGATTTAATAATAATCTAGGCGCGCCACATTAACCTGAAACCTGCTGATGATTATGTGTGATTTGGAAGCTCAGTCACCCACCGCATCTTTTCACGATTTACCACCGGCAAATTACTTGATCGCTGGATTTACGAGCAACCGTTCGCACTTTACGGCTCAACCGATTAGAGGAAAAAATATTCAGGATAAAAGAAATAAAACTTGGGAATCTCATTTAATTGCGGCCCATGAAATCCCCAGACGTGACAGTAAAACTCCCTCGGGAATAATAGAATGATTGCATACATTAAAATAATCCTAGAATCTGGAATTGTTCGAGATTGCTTAGCATAACGTGTTGACGTGTAACATAATATTGGCCATACGACATTTTTAAGCTTGTAAAAATATTAAATTTACATATAAAATTAATTAATAAGTTAATAAATGATACGATAATTAATAAATATACAGGGTGTTGATTTTCAAAGCGGGCCATAGGGGATTAGCATTGCGAAAGTGGTTTTTGAGGATTCCTGCTCGCCGTTTAAACTGACAGAAATGGTTTTGGTATCAAAATGAAGCTAAAATTATTGCGCATAACGCTTGACATCAGAAATCAATTTAATTTCACGTTGTTTTCTAAAATTCTTTAGTAAAAATTCAAGTAATTGATAATGTTTAATCACAAAATAGCATGCCTTGCCTAAACAATAATGACGTTTCTACGTTTCGACAATCCAATAATAAAACTTTATAAGTCAGTAGGTAATAATAAAGTCTGGTTCTATTTAAAAATGGGTCATACAAACCAAGAAAGAGTCTTTATGATGAAAACCTACTACAGTGTATAGCCAGTTACAGGAGGGTTAAATAGAACCAGACTTTATTTTTACCTACTGACTTATTGCCAACAACTGAGTGCAGTGCCTCCCGATGTGCGTAAAGGTAGGATAGGCCTACTTCCAAAGTTTGACAAAAAGATGAACGACATATCGTAAAACGATACGTCATTCATTGATTTGTGTGTTAGCAAGATACATTGTACTGAAGAGTCCCAATTAGGACGAAACACGTGTCTACAATTTCCACCCCTGACTCACAGCATGAAATCAATGAATGACGTATCGTTTTACGATATGTCGTTCATCTTTTTGTCAAACTTTGGAAGTAGGCCTATCCTACCTTTACGCACATCGGGAGGCACTGCACTCAGTTGTTGGCATGCGTTTTAGCTGCCTGGGGTTGCATCCTATGGCGAAAGCCGAACCCACCGTGCTATTTTATTTTTATTTATTTTTATCATTTTGCTCACTATTAAGTGACTAAATTGTGCTGTGTGTTAGCAAGATACATTGTACTGAAGAGTCCCAATTAGGACGAAACACGTGTCTACAATTTCCACCCCTGACTCACAGCATGAAATCAATGAATGATGACGTATCGTTTTACGATATGTCGTTCATCTTTTTGTCATTTTAGTATATTCTGTGGATATTATAACGGAATCGCGTTTTCATTTAGCAGTGCAGTTAATTATTTAACTTTTCTTTATATTTTTCCTTGTGTTCTTCGCGGTGCATATAAAACTTTAAATTTGCAATCAGGATTTTTTTTTCTCAGTGCATTTTGTCTGCAAGTGAGATAGGGATAGCGGGTCGCTCATTCAAATGAGATGAATTGTTTCAGTCGGAAAAATCTATCTGTTGGAGAAAAATCAATAGGTTTTAACGTCTTCGACTTTTGCAAAGGCGACGAAAACAAAAATGTACGCGACACAGTTGAAAAGTGTTCGAAAATGACGGTATAGGTAAAACCACAATTTATAAAATTCTTAAAAAGAAGGGAATGAACGGAGTAGGTACTAGCTGCTCCAAAAACAAACCCTGGGCATTACGGTAGACGATGACGCTATAAGAATAAATTGCATTAGAGTCGTTCATTCATATTTTATAAACAAGGAAATTCCCCCGATAAAAAAGATTTATACACGGACATCGGTAACGAGATGATTGTGCAGAAAAATGTGTAAAACTAGATGAGACACTTATTAATTCAAGACTTAAATAAAAAAATTAAAAAGCCTGCTCATTGATAGGAATGAAATTATTCATTGCAGACGCAGGTAATCTATACGGGAAATCAACCGCTGCCGTCAAGAAAACCTATCCATATATTATTTGGATGCATGAAACGCTGAACGTTGATGGCCATAGAAAAGAAACAGTTTGTCAGGATTTTTAAATGTTCAGTCAAAAAAGCAGGCATTTATGGAAGGTTGGTCAACTAAACTTCGGGCGCCATCAGGCAAAAACAACCGTTCAATTAATTACTCACATTGGTAGTGATATTGGATTTTTGAACGATGGACTGATAGTTTTTGAATCAAAACAGTAGGGGGACTATCATCAAGACATGGATGCCACCATATTTGAGAAGGGTTCAGTAAAATTTTGCCAAGTTTAGAAGCGAACTCTGTTAGTTGTATAGTAATGGACAACGAATCATATCATAGCTGAAGAGAAGAAAAGCTACCCACTGCTACTTGGAAAAAAGCCGACATCTAGCAATGGCTAAGGGATAAAAACTTTTACTGATGACGTGGTCAAAGTAGAACTATTATCCATCGTTAAAAAATTCAAAAACCACTCCATATACAGGGTGTATCTAAATAACACCGAAAAAATTAAGGGGTGATTCTGTGATGAAAATTAAGGGGGGTATTTGGTATAGAATTTTTTGAAAAAACTCTCCCCGAAAAAGTTACACCCCTCCGAAGAATTAAAAAAAAAATGGTTTTTATTTTTTATTTTCCCTGTATATTAAGCTAAAGACACGAAAATTGGTAAATATTAATTGTCAATGAAACTACATATTTTTAATTTTTTTCAACCCTGAAGTATGCTTAGAAGGGTTTGAAATAGTCAACCCCTAAGATATTTTACCTTACAATTTTTTTAGGTTAAAATTTTTCTTTAAAAAAAAACACGGCTGAATAGCTCAATTAATCTACAAACTTTTTAATCTCCACAAGTTTTTTCTGAAATTTGCGCACTTAAGAGAAAAAAATAAATGTATTGCAAGCTCATGTTATAAATAGTGTTTTATTGAACAATAGCCAACCAAAAAATTAGGCAAAGATTATTGCAACTAAAACAATAGTAAACAAAGAATGAAAAAAGAAACTGTCGAAGGTAAACAATACAATAATAATGCTATTGTTTTTATGAATGTCACTGCAAAGCACAGACCACTAGACCTTAAGGCAAAATATCCTCGCGTTAGCTAATCTTTGTGAAAATGCATTTCTTTTATTTTTTTTCTCGTAAATGCTTAAGTTTTCGAAACAACTTGTGAAGATAAAAAAGTTTGTAGATTCATTGAGCTATTCAGCCGTGTTTTTTTTAGAGAAAATTTTTAATCAAAAAAAAAAATTTTGTATGGTAAAATATCTTAGGGGTTGACTATTTCAATCCCTTCTAAGCATACTGCAGGGTTGAAAAAAATTCAAAATATCTAGTTTCATTGACAATTAATATTTACCAATTTTCGTGTCTTTAGCTTAATATACAGGGAAAATAAAAAATAAAAACCATGTTTTCTTAATTCTTCGGAGGGGTGTAACTTTTTCGGGGAGAGTTTTTTCGAAAAATTCTATACCAAATACCCCCCTTCATTTTCATCACAGAATCACCCCTTAATTTTTTTCGGTGTTATTTAGATACACCCTGTATAACACATTGTAGATGAGAGAGCAAAAAAATTTTACGTAAAAATTGTACGTTTACTGCCCTATCTTTGCGAACTAAATCCTATTGAGGGAATCGGGGCTCGAATAAAAAATAAAGTGGCACCTCTAAACATAACGTTCAAGCTCGCGGATGTAAAATAACTTCTGCTTTCAGCCGAGTCAAATACGTGTTCAAAGAAAACTGGCTAAAGTGTAGGTATTGCTCAAGTAATTTACATGAGCACTATATTATGAAATGTAAGTTTTCCATTATTCATTAAAACATTTTCGGACAACAATATCTACTCCTCTGGTCGACTTTCAAAGCAATAATATTTGTAGATTCTATAGTGATAGGCAGAATCGTATGTTTTTAGTAATCGGATTTTCGACGATTTTTAATTCAGATGTGCCCATCACTATTAAATTCCAATCATATCTGCAATAACTAATTCTGCAGCTGTAATGAAGTTTATCAAGAATTTGTGTACTAGCCCTTAAAATTGCTATTATTGAGCTGATAACAGTTTCTGTTGATTCACTTCATTTACGGACAATGTATAGTACGCATAATAGTAAGTGAACAGAACCTTAATCAGAATTATTGCGGAAAGTTCCTATTAATATTAAAGTGAGTTAATCTTGTCACATGAGAGGATACATATTTTCGCACCAGGTTCGTTACTAAATTCGAGAGAAAGAAGGAACGGTGAATTAAATTTAAGACATTTTCATTTTCGTAAGGCGTTAATGTCAATGAACACCGGTTATATAAGAATAGAGGGAAGAAAGGGAAAGCTTCTCACACGCTACACAGTATTTAATTTGATTTGGGGCAGAGACGTGATGCCTCAGGCCGAGCTGTATCTTTTTTATTCAGGAAGCACTTATTCCAGGTTTCTCAAGGATTTCCAAATCTAATCTCCCGCTTTGAAAAAGAATATCTCAAATAAATCTCAACTTTAAACCACAATAATTCTAGTATGCTATGTTACAGCCATCGTACGTAAGAACTAAATGCTGCGTTCTTATAAGCTCATATGACAAATTTTCTTTTTTTTTTGCTAATTTAACCGACTTCTTAGCTCCAACAATAACGAAGTTAGCGATGGTAAATAGAAAAAAAAAAAACAGAAAATAGCGGATTTTTCATGAACTTGCGTATACATATTCATTTTACACCCATGTAGACTTTGGATCACCATAAACAGTTGAATAACTTCCGTGCGGGTTCCTTTGTAAAATAAAAATGATATCCTGATACTTTTCTCAATTAAACCACCAGCAAATGTCAAATTATTTACTAATTTTTTGTCAAATCGATTTCGTATTTCGTTTGAGAAAAATTTCTACACAACAGCTTTCCATTATGTAGTACCGTTTAATCATGTTTACTTTTTCTTCAGTTGTGTAGAAAATCTCTCCAACGGAATCGATTACAAATTTTAGAAAACGTTTTTAAAAATAACTTTTAATTCACTGAATGAAAATTATTCGTATTTTACACGTGGGTCTATCATACAAAGGCATTAAAAAAGTATCATACAATTTTACTCTAAAATAAATCGGGGATATGATAATAATATCAGAGGGTATTAAAATTTGCATGGAATTTTCTATGGACGGTAGTTATTAAACAATATCTGAGTTGAGTGAAAGTTGAAATATCTGAAATTTTGTTTAGGAAATATAAGTAGTTTGGTATTCCCGGGCATACCTATTTCACTTTGCACTTTCAGTAATAATTGGTGTAGGTACCTACCTACCTATATTATTAAAGTCTTGATTAAACTGCGGAATGAAATTTATTGTTTTCTCTTGTATCCTGCTTACTTATGTTATTAAATTCCAATACATAATCCCCTTTATCGCCTTAGAGAGAATTAATCCGAGTTCCATACACCATCAACGCGACTTCCTAACTCGGTGATTTAACACAACTCGACATCAGAGAGGTACTTAAATAATATAAGGGCAATAATGAGATTCTTAATGAGGTGCTTAACTTTCATCTAGTATATTACATTTTACTATAAATTGCCTAAAGTGTTCTTGTTTAACACATTTCTAGAAGCCATTACAACGCTATCAAAATAATAATGGTTGCAATAACGAGGTCATTACACTCGTCCAGACACGTCCTGCCGTTTCCTGCCAGGAAAACCCTTACTATATCCTTCCTAGATTAGGCTTCACAGACACGCCTGCATTGAAGATCCCTCATCCAATATTCCCATGTGTTATTCTGCCTCCCTTCTAGGCATTCTCCAAACGAGAAACTACACGCAGAGCAATCATAAAGCAGATACATATTAAACAAATAAATTATTTACTTATTTATTTATATTGTGAAACGTTTAAAAAAAAAATACTATAACAACAATTAAAAAATCTTCTGAGAACGGCAGAATATAGTAAAAACAATTGCAGTATAACAGAATAACATTAACTGTTATTCTGATAAAATTGCACATTTTTTTATTTCATACGAAAGTTTCACAAGACTATAACACGCTAAAACGCGGGAATTTTCTTGACGTATTAACCGGTCAGTGGACAAGCGTTTCCCCGGTTTTTTGAAGTCTGCGACTGTCTATTAAGTATAACGATTATGCGAGTAACTCTTGTGCATTAATCGTATAAAATAGTTTATTTTTTCTTTCGTTCAATATACATGTTTTCGCCATTTTCGAATTATATTTATGAAATATTTCGTGGTCAAATAGTAGATACAGTTCTCTATTGTAAAAAGTTCAATTTCATTCCTTTGAAAATGTGCCCCACACTGACTATAAAAATTACAAAAATTTCATTATTTTCCACCGACGCCACTGGCAAGCAAGTAAAAATTTGAGCAAAATTAAAATCGCTGGTGTTGCTCTAATGCAATACCAGATCATACCTCATTGCTTCATGGATATCCGACTCTTACAATAACTTCACTCTCTTTAATTAAAAACTATATAGGACTCGGAGGTGTAAGAGGGTTTTTGTGAACTTTGAAGGAACACCCTGACAAACCATGTGACTTTTCAAAACTTTTTTGATGAAAATACAAAGTAAAGCTACAAAGGACGTTTTAAAAATCTAAAAATGATTGAAAACACTGACTAACCACTGACGTCACCCAATTGATGAACGTTTTCGGTCCGATAGTTTAATTTGATTTGCACCATATTTCAAACTGCTGTAAAGGCGTTAAAAATTAATATTTAAGTACCATTCTTACATCAAAATATTTATAATAATAGTACCTACATAAGTTGAAAAAAAATTGAAGGTAAATTTTTTTTATACAAGTTCCTATTCTGAAGCTTTAAATAAAATTTGTCAGGACAAAATCCCGCGTCTGGGAAAAGCTTTAAAGAGAGAGATACCGGGAGGTCCTGTAAGCTAAACTCGGCTCTAAGGGTGTCACATCTTGCCAGCAGGACCCGCAAGATTTATAGATTACACTCCTGATGTTTATTATTGACCTTTTGTTGTTAGGATATATCACCACCACTTTCCAGCTTCTGAACACTTACTTTATCGGAAAGGTTCTAGGCAGTACATTTGTTCTCGTTATAACCAGGTTGAAATGCCTCTGGCTTCAGTCCAAAACGGAACTATTATATTTTAATCTATTATGGTATATTATAAATCTAAGAAATTTGTCAAGAATTCCGGGATATAGCTACACATAAAAGTGTATTTTATTAGAACAGACGAATCATAACATCATGATGATACCGTCAGTAAATGGATTATTATTCTGAATAAACTATAGTCACAATGTAGGTATCACTTACTTAAATAATCGCAACTTTTTAATGCAATGAAATATCTCTTGCAACTTCTGCTGTATAGTTTTGAAATATTGGGCTATAGAAAAATATAGTACAATAGAGTCCCGCTAAACCGACCACGCCGAATGATATGACTCGGATTAGCTGGACTCTACATTGTCCATAATTTCATTGAGAATCACGAAAAAGCAAAAAGAAAGACAATCTTGAAAAATTAAACTTCATACTTAATTTACGAAAAAAAGAAGTAATCAAATCTTCATTTATATTAATCAATTCTTCTTGAAGTTTCAGAGCCAATAATTCAAGATTTTCTGCAAATCAATGGGGTTAAAATCAGCACCATTTTATCAAAATCAGCCCTCCATTATTTCCAAGACTTCGTTCCTCGAAAAAACGAACGGTTCTAGCAGTATGAGGTCTTGCATTATCTTGACGTAAAATTAAATTGGGACCCCCCCCCCCCGATTCGCAAATTAATGGAATAACAATTTGTTCTAGGATCCTGTCAATGACGGTACATACATTGACGAGATCCTTGAAGCAATTAGCCATTACTGCTCCATTTTCCAATTCAAGGCTGTGCGTCCGTTCAAAGTTATGCCACCTCAGACCATGCATTGACCCATCAACATAAGGTATCAAACTTCTCATCAAATATTGCATCCAAATATTGTTCCCCTTGACGTCTACAAACTTGTGCACGTCATTGTTGTAGAGACAAACTCTGAATTCATCGGTAAACCGCTTTCTACTGCATTTATCCATGTTCCAGTTTTATGCCGGTGTCCAAAATCTCTCCTAGCTCTTTGATGCGCTTGAATTAAATGTGGAACAACAGCGTCACTTCGTGATCGTAGCTCTCTTTCATTGAGCCTATTCCGTATACTGTCTGGGTCGATATTTGTCCGCCAATATTAACAAAATGAATTATATTATCAATTATATTAACAAACAGCTATGAAGTTGTTTTGCGATCTTGGTTTCAGGGATAAATTGGCCAAATGACGATATTTTCGGAGGTGGTGGGGGGTAGTTACTCTGTCGTTGCGGGTAAGGTCTTCATCTACGAGAATAATGCCGACTTCCAGAAACCTAATCAACAATCTGTGAATTACCGGTTGACTGGTTTATTGAAGCAACCGGGATACCTTCCTTTGAGACCGGCCTTCTTGCAATAGTGTGATAACCCTAACAACTTGAATCACATCAATCTGTCTTCTTGCTACGATAGATCTTTCCAATGCATCGTGGTTCATGATTTAACTCCAGATTACTTATAATTACTTATTTATTATTATTAAGACATTCAGTACTGTAATTTTTCGCATAAAAGCCTGTAACATTTTTTTGCATCATACAAAAGAGTCCAGCTAATCCGTATCATATCAGGAGGGAGTCGGATTAGAGGGAAAAAGAAGAATTAGGTATATGGTTTTAGGGCTCATCGAAAATCAAGTGTTATGAAAAGCGGGCAAAATGTTTTTTTGTACCAAGAGTTCACACACACACATACATCTTTACTAGGGTACAAGACACTGATTATAGAAGTGCTAGCCGTAAATTTCAATAACGAATGATCCAAGAAACGTCTCGGAAATCTCCAAGCAATCAAGTAGACACATTCAGAGAGTTTACGAAGATATAAAAGTCGGAGTGGAAGGTACAAATTGAATACTGTAGTGCGAGTGCCGACTGGAAGTATAACTGTAAATCTGGCCAAATGCATCTGTTTCCACGGTTGGAACGATATTTAATTACTGTGCAGTGATTATGGCTCTATACTGCCACATACAACATCAAGACCTCTAACATCTCACAGCCACATACCATAATGGAGATTTGTTTACTTTGAAACAAACCAGCTCTAATTAAACTTTAAAACAATAAACCCGACAGCGTATGCTTATAACAGACGCGGTCCATAGTTGAGTTTTGCTTTATAATTATTATCGGAATGTAGAAACTCATATTAAAACAATAATATTATGAAAATGAAACGTGGTAAAGAAATAGGTGAAAGCATTACAAACATAAAGTCACAAAAGTTCTCATAAAGGCTGACAAATTATATGCATCTAAAAGCAACGGTGGCTGTCAAGTCAACCCATATTGGGGAAATTCATTTATTATTATTATTGTTGACTAGGTACATAATCACATTTTTTATGTATTTCTAATAATTCTATAAATTTATTTAATTTTACTTTAGTTTTTCAACAATTAAGTTTACCGAATCTCTTATTATAGTTAAAAATCTGCTTTGTTTCGAACATGTGCAGTAGACGAAATCACAGACATTCTCACTTCTACACATGACAAATTTCTCTGGCAATGCGAGCAAATGCAAACGTTCGTCAGATGAGTGACCGGATCAACATAAACTACACAGAAACATACGAATAAATCTCTTTCAACTTCACTTTTGAGATTTCTCGTACGTAAATCGTAGCATTCCCCTGATGCCCACTATCAAGCTACTTAACTCCACTTTTGCGTACAATAACACAAAGTCTTGTCCACAAATCCCTAAGAGCATTCAACGAAAATGCAATCGCTCAATATGTATGTGTACATAACGATGATGGCGTAACCAGGCCGCACTATAATACCACTACCGACTGTCAGCCGTCCCTTAACGATGTAGAAGGGCTGTATGTATCAGAATTTGCTTCCCGTCATGCAATCTATACAGAATACATGGGCGCTAGAGAAGCAATCGAGAATAGCTTACATTGTGAAGTTCACACGTCGTTACTAGAGAAGTTCCCACATCGTTACTAGAAATGTACTGATTGAAATTGCTCGACAAACCGTAACTACATGTCGCTGTCCATTGAACTAGCGGCTTGTTGGAAATTTGAGTACAGTTTGCGTTATTGCGGAAATATTCAGCAAGGCTACTGAAGTAACTATGTACTATATTATTATTCTTGTAACTATGTACTATACACCGTGTTTTATATTAAGTCGGCACTATTGCTAACTTCGTTAATATTTGACCTAGAAAGTCGGTTAAATTAGCAAACTAGTAGTATTTATTCTCCTGAATAAAATGGCGAAAACAGAAAAACAATTGAACATCGCGTTTTCGAGATATTCAAAAAAATGTAATTTTTTTAATGGAACACCCTATGTATTTTTAGATGGATCGGTTGCAAATTTTTTTTAAAGGAAAAAGTCTTTATGCACTATGATCCTAAAATAATAAATTCATTGATTATTTATTATTTTACTACTCCTACTAAAGTAGGTTGCGATAATAAATGTAATTTAGTGTACCTACCTACGTAATGTAAGGTAAAAAAATATGTCGTCCTCAATACTGCATTTTTCAATAAAAAATACACAAAAAAAGTAGTTGTTATATTGAAAAGATTTAATTTTAAATAAACAAATAACAGAACTTGTCCGTGTTTTAAATTAAGTCGGCACTATTGCTAACTTCGTTATTATCTGAGCTAGAAAGTCGGTTAAATTAGTAAACTAGTAGTATTTTTTTTCCTGAATAAAACGATGAAAACAGGATAACAATTGAACATCGCGTTTTCTAGATATTTAGAAATATGAACATTTTTTATGGAACAACCTGTATATTTTTAGATGGATCGGTTGCAAATTTTTTTTTAAGGAAAAAGTCTCTATGCACTATGATCCTAAAATAATAAAATTTTACAACACAAACAAGTTCTGTTATTTGTTTATGTAAAATTAAATCCTTTTCAAGGTAACAACTCTTATTTTTAGTGTATTTTTTTATTGAAAAATACACTATTGAGGACGATATAATTTTTTTACCTTACATTACGTAGGTACACTAAATTACAATAATTGTCGCAGCCTACTTTGGGAGTAATAAAATAATGAATAATTAATGAATTTATTATTTTAGGATCATAGTGCATAAAGACTTTTCCCTTTAAAAAAAAATTTGCAACCGATCCATCCAAAAATACATAGGGTGTTCCATTAAAAAAATTACATTTTCTTAAATATCTCGAAAACGCGATGTTCAATTGTTTTTCTGCTTTCGCCATTTTATTCAAGAGAAAAAATACTACTAGTTTGCTAATTTAACCGACTTTCTAGGTTAAATAATAACGAAGTTAGCAATAGTGCCGACTTAATATAAAACACGGTGTATACAGGGTGTCCGGTAAGTACCTCCTAATCTCTCGGGAGCATACAGGGGAGGTCAAAATAAACCTAGTCTGTCATAAAAAAAACATTCCTAAAGTGTCCCTAAACGGAGATACAGAGCCCCAAAATGGTACCCTAAGATTTACTTTTTTGTCTCTAACTTTTGAACCGACCTGTATAATTTGATGAAATTTTAATTTTTTTATAGAGGCCATAAAGACTCATTGAGCCATATCAGAGTGGATGTTTGACGTCCCAAAGGAAGCCAGGAACAGACTTACCACTACACTCATTGTGTCAAAGTTTTGACAGGTGTCATGCTACAGAGCTGAAAACTTATTTTTTAAATACGCTGGTCATTCATCTTTAAAAAAGGTACTCTTAATTCATTTCGATAAAACTAGCGGTTCTCAAGATAAATCGACTTTTATGCGAATTTTGATCAAGTTCCGTAAATAGCAATCCATTATGTAGGTGGGTTTATCAACAAGAACCTGATTTTTACCTGTTTGTGTTTAGCATTAGTATATAACTTTTGAGTGTTTCGCATACCTAAAAACCTATTTATCTCGAAAACCGTCAGTTTTACCGAAATAAATTAAGAGCACCTTTTTTAAAGATGAAGTTTTAGACTATTCAAAAAAATGGTTTTTAGCTCTGTAAAGTGACACCTGTCAAAATTTTGACTCAAAGAGTATGATGGTAAGTCTGTTCCTGACTTCCCTGACGACGTCAAACATCGACTTTAATATGGCCTGATGGCTCCCTGTGGCCTCTATAAAGTGTTTAAATTCCATCCAATTATACAGGTCGGTTCAAAAGTTAGAGCCAAAAAAGTAAATTGCGGGGCACCCTTTTAGGGCTCCATATCTCCGTTTGGGGACACTTTATGAAATTTTTTTTTATGACAGACTAGGTTTTTTTTTACCTCCCCTGTATGCTCCCGAGAGATTAGGAGGTACTTACCGGACACCCTGTATACTGAAGTAGATGAGTGACTATAGAACTTAGAAACATCATAAAGTCATTATAAACGTCGGATCGTTATGGAAAGCAAAAAATACGCTAAACTGTGAGTCATGAGGAATTTTACAAACTTCTACCATAATGTTGCATGTCCCTTAAAGGGAATATCATGTGACCCTTAAAAAGTGTCAACTCCCCTTCTCAGAATTTTTTCCACGTTTTTTTCACGTCGGCTAATAATTGCAGGTTTTTTGCAAAGCCGATCGCCTGATTTCACGCCTCTAGATTTTTCTTCTTTCCATCCTTGAAAAGTAGAGTTTTTCGAGATAACCCACATACAATTGAGAACTGCAAGCGGCCATAACTGAGGCTATTGATAACGTCACAGCAGAAACACTCGGTAATGTCTTTCAAAACATGGAAGGAAGAAATAATCTGTGCATATACATGCAACAAAACAGGCTCGACTTTGAGCTCTTCTCTATAACAGATAATTCAGTTGAATCATTTTGTAATATCAGCTCTTTCATGTTTCAAAAAATTATCTCGCTTTGTACTTGGTTTTTTGTAGATTTTCAATCACAGTAGGCGAAAAAGTATGTATGACACTGATAAAATTGACAGGTAACATAAACAACAAATTCATTGAATTCATTTTTCTGTCATTTGATAAGTGTTACCAATAATGACAACCTAAAATCACTTGAAAATGCATTTCGCCGACGACACCGCGGCCAGCGATACCTATCTATTCGTTCATGGCGGATCTAACACCAAAATTAGTATGTGCATTTGGTCGATTTCTTCGATATCAATCTAGACAATCTCGCTGAAGTAATTCAGTTTCGTTTTATTATTTAGGAAGTAAACGAAATTAATTATTATTGTTTAAAACTTTTTAGGTCCACCCCGAAAAGTTACATGGCGCTTAATTTTGGCGCTGCTTTTTGAGCTCAGTTTCCTGTAGTTTAAGGTATTTAACCTAATGCATTGTGCATTGTGTCGATTGAGGTCAACTTCAGTAGCGCCGCCAAGCGGATGTGGGTGACACTGTAAGGTATATTTAGTGTAAAATGGCGGGAGTTTTAAATATCCAACACTGATGAAAACTCGTGGTTTCTTCTTTTATAACAGACGATAAAAAAATCCGCTATTCAAACTATAGACACTTTAGACGCTATTATAGAATAACTATGGCGGGAAATATTATATTCTTTATAGAGTTGACAAAAAATGTTGGCATATTTTCCAACATATTGGCATATTTTGGCATACCTATTGGAATGAAAAATGTCACATCGAAATATTTCGCGCACTAGAGCGAAAAGTATTTCTTGAACGGTAACAGATATCACGGTCAATATTTCCCTAGCATCAAAGAAACAAGCGAATTTGCACTAAATTAAAAATTTTCTTCGGTCATGTTTATGACCACTATTTTTATTTTTACTACTATTTTAATAGGGCTGTCTCAAAAATGTTACATGAATCTCAAGCGCGAAATTATGGTGCTTTTGAATGAGTTTTTATAACGGCTCAAAAAAGCTCACATTCTCAAGTGCTTAATTTCGCGCACTGGATACATACATAACTATTTATTTGAACTTTATAAATTGACGACGGAATATTTATATGATTAGACTGTATACAGGCCTGTAATAATATAAGAGTGCTCAGAATAAAAATGGTCTATTTCTTAAGAACATTATTTTCTGATCGTTTTTCGGGATATGCATTAACTACGATAACGCAGTAGCAGGACAGTTCAACGTTACTGCCATACTTGACTTTTTGATCCAAGCAGATTTTAATTATTGCTACTCATTTCTATCGAAAGGGCAAGTCAATGATTTCATATCTGAAGCCACTCTCGCACGCATCGCATATCTGTCACATCAAATCAAATATTCATGAGTAATTAAGTGATTACTATTTCCCGGCATACAGGGTCACAGTGTAATCCAGAGCATTCCAGCACCCGAAGGGCGCTTGAGGTAAATGAAAAGTTACCCATTTCACTTGACATTCTGGTAACTTGTTAAATCATAAACACACTCAACGTCTACTGAATGTTTAATTTCACAGTGCTTCTGGAAAGTGGTTATTACAACTGAAACTGAATGCATTAAAAGCCGCTTTAGGTACGTACTTACCTGAATTTTATCCTGAAAATTCTCAGGTCTGTAATATTAACAAACAATTCTTAATTTCATATAGGTCTGTAGATACTAAATATTAATATTATGTAGTACCTAATTATAAAAAAAAAATAACAAGAAAAAGAAAAAATGGTTGCAGAACTACAAGAGTTGAATTTCATATAAATATTTTTAGCAAATTTCAAAACATGTTCTTGAAACTTAGTGAAGCTCTGGAGACGAGCGAGTCTACTGACAAGTCTCTGGTTATAAAAAAATCTATTAACTTTAAGAAGTTAAATTAAGAAAAATCTAATCTACGATGATAAAAAAGAAAGCATCAAGTTTATCGGGGAAATAGGTAATTTCTGATTATAACGAAAGGATTAATTTCTGCGGCTTAGCGACGAGACTTTAAGTTCAATACAGGTACTTGGAAGTTTACGAGGATGAATAGAGAATAATCTGTCAATTAAAACTTGTCCTGTTTAATTGGAAAGTTGACGGGAACAAATCGACGATGCGTATTCGAGGCTGAAAAGGCGAAGGGGTTAAAAACTTTTATTAGAAGGGACGCAGACCCATTGAAATCTTTTAATTAAACCGCACTCTTCTGAGACACTTGATGGGAATAAGGTCAATTACTGCCGATCCGTCGCTGACCTACCGAAAAACTCATTAATCGGCAAAAAAAAAAAACACCCGAACAGGGACGTGACGGCCGGTGGACTTTACCAGTGCATGTGAAACTCACGGGAACTCGCCTTCATTCGTCTTGGAATGCCATTTCCTGGACCATTCAGGCTTCTTCCCGCCGCGTGATAAATTCTTTTTCCTTTCGCGGAAATTTTCATTCGCTGTTCGTTTTGGTTTTAGCCTTTTCTCCGAGTATTTGGAAGTTGGGAATTTCGTGCTGCCGACGTCGGTTTCTTTCCAACCCCCCTCTTCCTCTTGTCTCTCTATTCTCTTGTACACTCTTTTAGACTCTTGGATTGATTGCAGGAAATTTATGAGGAAATGAAAGAACATTGGGAGAACAAACTGTGAAGATATTCCACTTTAACGCCACCTAACTACTTCCTATACTCGCCTATCCAGCATCTAGGTAAAGAAAGATCAATCAAGACTATAACTAGAAAAATATACGAATTATAATTAATTATTTTTACATCATGCGTTTAGGTACTATGGTTTTAAATTTCACGAAAATTTAAAAGAAATCTACTATTGCCCTTTTCCAAAGCTGCTGGTTAACCCATATGGTGGTTAACAGTCATTCGAAGCTCACCATATTGGCATCTGAGACGTGATTCGCAGCATTTTAACATTAGAAAGGGTGGATAATTTAATACTTTTCAAAAATCTGAAACAAAATTTAGGAAAACTTCAGAAGTTGCTGAAATATCCTGAGAAAACGGAAAAATCGACTTTTCTTATTTTAAATTATTTTTCCTGTACTCATCTGAGTGTCCCATACAATGTACTGAAGAGTTTATCCGTCATTTTCTTAACATCCTGTATACAGGGTGTCCCAAGATTTCTTTATCAAGGGATATCCGCGTTATTTAAAAAAATAAACAAATGAAATTCAGGAAATTTCAACCATACCCCTAAGGCTTTGCAGCTGCACCGTCAATGCCCCTTTACGCCTTTTCACCCCTAAGTAATGATCCCCTACTTTTTTTTTCAAATGACACCCCCATATTTTTTTGCTCGGCAAGATTGTTGACTTTTTTCTGAATACAACGTCATACGATTTTTTTTAAATCGAGACATATCTAGAACGCCGAAAACAATAGAATATCATAACAAAGGAGGGTTGTCAAGGAGTTGCAATTGCTTGTTTTTTGTGTTAATGTTTCCTCCAACCACCTGAACTATAGTAATACCGGTGTTACTGGATTAGGCGTTAATAATAATTGCTTCTGTGATTTTAATGTCATATTAAATGTTAATTGTTATCCCTTGACAACCTTCATTTGTTAAGATATTATATTGTTTTCGGCGTGCTAGATATGTCTCGATTTAGAAAATCGTATGACATTGTATATTCAGAAAGAAGTCAACAATCTTGCCGAGCAAAAAAAAATATGGGGGCGTCATTTGAAAAAAAAGTAGGGGAAGATTAGTAGGGGTGGAAAGGCGTTAAGGGGCATTGAGGGTGCAGGTGCAAAGCCTTAGGGGTATGGTTGAAATTTCCCGAATTTCATTTGTTTATTTTTGTAATAAACGCGGATATTCCTTTATAAAGAAATCTTGGGACATCCTGTATATTTTTTTATTTATGTAGTTTTTGTGGTTTTTTTTCAAAACTCAAAACTGAAAGCTAACCATAAAAAACTAACCATTGCCAGACTTTATAGCTCCCCTGTAGACTCATTTACTAAAAAGACTTCCCTGAAGTGTATTAAAGATTCACCTTATACCTACCAGAAGATCTTTCTAACAACATAATAATTTTCAAAGAGGGTACTCAGTTTACAGAGGAAACATAAAAAAGTGCAGACACTGGTGTAAAATAAGTCAGATTAAGTGGTCATATGCATTAGTAGAGCTTTCTAGAGAACTAGAGTTTTTGAGGCGCCGTAATGCTCCATAATAGCATCGTCATCATCCTCAATGCCCAGGTGCCTCACACTAAGAACATTATTAACGGTTTTCTTATATATAAAGCTTTGCTGAATATCTTTTTTACCGCAACTTTTCCTGTCACATCATAAGAAACTTGTGCTACCAAAATCTTTCAATATTAAAAGAAATTACGTTTCTAGTTGTGCAAGGACAAAGTTAAGAGTAGTTCATCTGTCTATGTGTTTTCCTAGGTGTTTTTTATAATAGTTACGATGGCATCAGTTGTCAAAATATACAAGACTGTAGATACTGAGGTGAATACTAAATAAAATAGAAGGCACACAATGGAAAATGGAAGCAATTAACTTTCTTGAAAATCAAGTGAGGCACATGCCCCCTTTCCAGGCACATTTTAATATAAATCAAAATTGAAAAAAGTTCTTCTCATAACGATAACTACAGAAAAAGAAAATAATTGGCACTTAACGAAGATAAAATTGAATAATGTGATGATAAGAAGGCAACAAAACTTTAATAAAATATTTACAGGAACAAGATGTTTAATGCAAAGCTAAGGCCTCATGTTCAATGCAAAGCTCATGCCTCACCATCCTAAATTCCCGACTCAACCTAAAATAGATAGATACAATTTGACATCAATACATACTCCAAATACCTACGTTTCTATTTCAGAGTATCGCACCAGAGCCTCCCAAACTGATTTACGAGTCAACCAATTCCTCAACCGGAAGGGGGTGAGCTCAACGTCAAACATTTACAGATCTCCGACACCCGGAAACGCAAATGATGATCCATCCCGTCTATAAATTGCCGGTTAATCCGGCGACGGCACTCTTCGCGGGCCCCTCTTATCCGGATCTGTCCCATTATACGTAGCGATAAGAAAGGGGGCAGCAGCGGGGTTAAGGGAATGATCGGCTGATTGCGTATTTGTAGGAACCTCAATTAAGCCGGGCCTTTGCGAATACCGACGCCTTGATTAAGGTGTGTATATGAACAAATCCCATCAAGGTTCACTATGCATGCATCACAAAACCTTGCGATGTTGCCACGATCACGAGAACAAATACTGAATTTTTATTTAGTTCTTTATTAATTATCGATTTTTGATTTGAATCTTGAAACAACTGGCCTGAATACCAAATATTTAATATAAAGAGTTGCCTCTTAATTAAATAAAATTTATTGGTAAATGGGAAAAATTAAAATAGATTCAGGAAAATCATAGAGATAATAATTAACACGAGGTTCCGCCTTTCATAAAAAGTGACATTAATAGTTATTATTGTTGTTTATATTAATCTAGGCGATTCTTGGAAAATATTTCGATCTAGAAAAGCTCCTCCTAAGATTGTCAAAATGAAGTTTTTAAGCTTGCAATGCGTGGGTAGATATAGGTAATTACATTTTCTAGTCCACTCTTTCATTATCTAATAAATAATAACTATTAGCAACTACCTACATTAAATAAGAATAATCTGTCCTACAATGGTTTTCATAATGATGCAAATTTTCATTATCGCACTGACAAACTGGCCAATAGTGGTACAGTAGTTTTTACCTCATCGGGTTTTCATGGTAAATTTTTAAAAATTTACGGCACATGTCACACACAGGCGCCACTGTTAGAACAAAATGTTCTAATTGTCTTATGTTGATTGGAAGAAATATAAGGCACAATTTTTCTCCTACCTGACTAACTAGTTCGTATCCATACATTATTATTTTTCCGATAGAATTGGGCGTTCTAAAGAGATAATCGGTACAAAAGGTAGGTGATAACTACTATAACCGCTACACTACTTGGGGAGGATGCTTCTATTGTCTGGTCTTTCATCTAATCTAATCTACTAATAATAATAATTCTGCAATTATTATAAGTGGACATTAGATAGTGAATTGACAACAGAATGAATAAGATGCCAAAAGTTTTCCATGTATTGGGACTCTCTTGGGAATATACGGTAATATCGCGACCAGAGGATATGTGGCAACAGCGGCGATCCCACGACTTATGCATATCACGTAGAGAGCGGAAATTTATTCTCCTCCCGTGTGTTTTATAAATGAACGCAGCCCCCGTCGACTGTAGGAGCCGAGCGAGGCCTCAATATTTCATCCTGATCCCGGGACATTTCTCAATGCGGCTCCCGGTCCTCCCGGTAATTATGACCCTCTAATAGCTAGATGGATCATAATTATTAGCAACGAGTGCAGTGCAGGAACTATTCATGCATTTTACGTCTATGAATTGCTAAGCGGATGGAAGTTTCAAACGAAGCAGACTAGAATTACATGAAATTTGTCAGAAGGAAAAATGAGGTTCCTTTAAAAATGTCACTTCCAATCCAATTTAAAACGAGTCAACATTTTCTTACACAAAAATTACTTCATTAGATCTTTCATGACGTCATTTCAGTTAGCTTTTCTCGCAAATGTTCGGAGCGTCGCCAGGGTGGGCTTTACAAGAGAGGGTATCAGGCTGTTAAATCATCAGAAACGCCATTTCAATTTTTCAACAAGAGAAAATTAATTTAATACTATAAAAAAAGGATTCCCTGTGTAATTTATCAAGGTTTCATTTTTATTTATAAGTTAAGTGTTCTTAGATATTGTGCATATACAGAGTGAGTCAATTACAGCGATTTTCCTCTTGAGTCATTTTGTAGGGGGCAATTCGTCCAGCAGAGGGAAAATGGCAAAAAAATTAGTTCTCAACTTTACATCTTCATATCTCGGTAAATTTACCAGAATTTTTTTTCTCACTATTTTTCCTGTGCTGCACGAATTGCCCCCTACAATATACCGTTGAGGAAATTCGCCTTGAAAGACTCAAATTATATGCCTATACCTACTTACTTCGAATAGAGAAATTCCAATAATTTGATAGCTAATTCAAGCGGTGCTACAACACAAAAAAGTCGCGCCACCATCAATAACAAAATTGCTTACATCAAATAAATATACATTAAATTATTTTTCTGTTAGTTTTTTTGTGACTTCAATGTCACAAAACAAGGTCCCATCCTTATTGTGCAGCTCTGAACAGGTCAGTGTACAGCAAACAATAAATCGAAGACTATCATCATGGTTGTTACGTCTTATTTACTCCTTTATAAGGGGTATTTATAGGGAAAATTATGGAGATCTCTATAATACGTAGAGGTAGTTAATTCCAAGTCATAGCTGCGCAGATTAGAATCCATAATTTAATTTCTGATGAAGTGAGAAAGGGCTGCTAATCTTTCCGGGTGCTCTTTCAAGTTAGGATTTGTGTTTAAGCTTTACAATTAAGGCGATCCCTGGAATGAGATTATGTAGAGCAAATTAATATTAGTTAAAAAGGGCATTATTCAAATCTGACGTGGAATGTAAATTAATTGTATTGAAGTTCTCCGAGAATTTATGGAAGGGAGAAACAAAATAAATGGTAGATCTCTCTTGACTGATAATTTCAGTGTAAATCGATTTTTATATTCATCCATTTTTAAAACAACGAGACTTACCTAAATAATTTATGTATTTTCGAAAAATTTCCATCATGTATAAATACACTTTAAAGAAAAGCAAAGTCTATAAAATATATGAAGTATTTGCGTAAAGTTAAATTCTAAAATTTGGAATGTCGCAGATTTACACGCAATAGAGCATCTATATCTGAATGGGGTTATTTTTGAAGCTAAAATATTTTCCAACTCTTTATATTTCAAAGGACGGGTAAACATATTACTTTGGAAGAAAAAAGTCAATATATTCCTGAATTTTAAAATACCTTCAAATCCTCACATCGAACAACGATATCATCAAAGTAAAAGTCGATAAACGTAAGCCGAAAAACAAGCTACCAACACAGGAGGAAATTCCTCTAATCCTTTTGGCGTTTGATTTCGCATTCAGCCTTAATGAGTTTGCAGCATTTCAATTCGACGTCGCTCTTTGGGGACCGGCGGGAGCACCGGCTGCATCCGAAGACGAGGAAACATCTCCGCGACGAACCCTCGTTCAAAGCGTCTAGGACTGACAGGACTTGAACTAAGATTTATTCCGGGCAATATTTCAGGAACAGGGCCTCGATATAGCCTGCGAAATGACAACTCCTTTATAAACAAGTCACGCGCGCTGACGCAGCCCTGTCATCCAACCCTGCAATTTCCTTGTAAAACATAACCGTATAAATTGCAGACGCGCTCCTTCCCGTGAAGGCCTCTCACTTGGTCAGCAGATCGCTCGACGTCACGACCTGGTTGTGACGAGACTCCCGAGCTGACCCTTTGCGTGATTGGAATCGATGAAAAGCTCCAAATGAAAAACCGTTTCATGGGCTATGAATATACCGCAATGAATTTGCTAACTCTTACAGATTGTTACTTTTTTTTATACCCTTGAAATCAAATCAACTACGACGATCTTTCAAGAATCTCAACTAAAAGCAGACCTAAGTATACTTAGGTATTTAAAACAAATTTCAGAAGCCTTTGGGTATGGGTATATAAGCACCGTGGGGAAATCCAGTGTGGGGAAATTACCTCGTACCTTCGTACTTATCGAAAAATTCTCTGTCATCTACATCTTAATAATTATAATATACCCAATAAATTGGGTTTTTACAATTTTTAAATTATTGGGCTGTTTCATTAAAAAAATTCCTTCGAAGTTCCAAAGTTAATTTCTATAACAGTAATGTCGTTTTCTTAATATGAATTTTAACTTATCAATTTATATCTGTATGGAATAGCTGAATTACCAACCTTATACATAATTCGCTTACATTTTTTAAATCTTTAACAAATTTCAAGTCACTTGCAACAGTTTCCCAAATTAGCCTCACAAAATTTAATGCACACTGTATACTCTTTATTTGTCAGTTAGATTTAGCAGGTACGATCAGATAGCCTGCAATAATTATTATTACGGTAATACTTCTGGGAGATTATAAACGATGGGATCTGACAATGGTCATTTAACTTTTAGCATTACTCCTTAGCAAGCATTAATCCTTTTCTAAACGATCGTAGCCTGAACTGCAGTCTGATCTGAACCGACATACTCAATTCTCTTGAGGCCATAATCCGAATATTATACTCTAAAGCGAGCTCTGAAGACTAATCTTTTCGAGCAAATTCACAAGCTGCTCTTTGTAACAAAACAAGAGTTTCGACAAGGAGCTTTCCAAGCCACACCTTGCAAACATAGGCAAGCCGAAAGACCTATTGAGACAATAGTAGGGTTTATTTCTATAGTAAGTAGTGATCGCGTTTAAAGTGCTTTTTTCATTATAACGGCAGTGATCAGCACAAATTGTACGCTCTATGATAAATCATTTTGAATGGAATAAACATTGAAACAGCATCTCAATTGTGTGAATTTTGAGTCCTTAGAAGGCGAAATAACTCTGAAAAGAGTTAAAGAAACCAAAAATCATAATTCGCCGATGATAGAAATTCGGTATAGAGATCTAAATATCGATTCCAAACCACAATTGGCACTTTACTCAACAGAAAAATAAAGTTTTTTGAAAAATTCCTAGGCATGCCCACTAAATTTAAAAAAACTGAGATTATGTTAGAAGTAATCTTTAACAGAGATTACTCTTGCAAAAGATAATAAATTCTCGATTTCCTTTTTCAATTTCGTGGGTCAGCCATGCTTGGTTTCTAACATCTCTAGATACCTACTAATAATTTTTGACAAGTTGGAAATAATTCGTCTTAAAATAATTCGAAAACTTAAAAAAATTTCAATCTTGCAAATATTCACCATGCAAAAGACGCAATCAGCAACGTACGTTAAATCAGTTCAAGTAAGGAAGCTGATAATAAAGAACAAATAAGTTTGTAAATAAAAGATTCATAACAATAATCACGGTTGGCAAACAGGAATATAAATAAAAGGATGGCCGCCATTGTAACGGAGACGCAATCAAGAATCCCTTAAGAAAGACTGAAACTTCGTATGGAATCTATGTATGTATAGAATCGCCGACGATAGAGGTTTTTGTGTGTAGGTAAATATGAACTTATGAACTGGGGGCACACGTGACCTGGTTCAGTATGTGATGAAAAGAAATCCAACCAATACAACCGGAACGGATCCGGGAGTTGCACACTAAGCAACTTGTGCAACCTTTTATTTACTACGGGAGCGATTCCTTCTCCTGCACTGCCGAATCGACAGTAGGGAGAAATGCAAGCTATGGACGCTTATTCGCTTCCTACTCCATACATTACAAATGCAACCGATATTCAATCTGAGATCATAAATGGAAGTTATCACAGAAGTTTTCAGTCGAGAATTGTACATGCGATGTCCCAGTCAACATTTCATGCTGAGAAAGCAATTATTCCTGTTTCTGGCTTTGCCATTTTATGGTTTTCAATTCATTCTCATGTTTATCTTACCCTGAGAGTCTGAGCAAATTCTTATAAACTTTAGAAAATGTTACTGACAAAAATAATGTTAACTCTTGATTATTTATATTGATCTCTATTTCAGAACATCAACCCTCACCCTTATCAGTGGTTCTAAACATAGGCTACCCTTCCAGAGCCTTTGATTTTTTTACATCAGCCACGCCTACCAATAATTGAAAGTATACCAAAGTCACCAAGATTAACTAGTTCATTGCCCCGTACTGAAGAAGATATACAGTTTCCAGAAAAGATATGGTAACATAAAAGTCAGCTAACCCAACTGGAGGTGACTAATTCTCCCGGCTAGGGCAGGTCACCGTATATCTTGCATCCTTTCAAGTAATCCTGGCGGCAAAGCATATGGGGTGGGGGGATAAGGGAACGCGCTCGGAATGTTTCGGGAATCCTTTGGCTATGGGAATGCGTGTGTCGCTCAGAGGAATTCGATGCAGCCTTTATTATGCCACCAGGGTGGTGGTTATGCTGCCCGTTCTTAAGTATTGCCCTCCTGCTTATAACACACCAACACCACCAGGTTGTGGCTGCTTGGAGCGATAATATTCCCAGTATTCTTATGTAGGATACTTCTATTTGCACCAGAAATTCCAACAGCACATGAGAAATTTCGTCAAGAGAAAGTTATGTTCAGTTTGCTGTTAGTTGTATTCGTCAAAGGATGAGTTAAAAGCGAAATTCTAAGTATATGTCTACGTCAACACAGAGGAATGCCTTTTTGAATTTAAGCCGACGAAATATTAAAAGATAAGACTCAGCTGCTCAGTTATTTCTCAAAAATTTGTTTATTTTTTGTACTAAAATTCAAGAATTTAATTCGCTCTAGTTGTCAACCACGTGAACGTATAATGCTCGAAGTTTATCTCATAGCAATTATATAATTACTTACTAAGCCTCGATTTTTTTAAAACGTCCGGATAGCACTGATGCTGGAGGGAGATACCCCAAAACATCCAGGGTGACCCTTGAATTCTATTTGTAAAATCAATCAAAGATTTCAACGTCCATTTAGTAAAAAACCCTTTATTTTTTACCCATTTAACACTTTTAGTTAAACAAATACAACAATGTATGGGGAATGTGATGAGGAGACGGAAAGGGAGTGTAATAAATAGTATCCTTTTCAGGTTATTTCACAGGGAGAATTTTATTCTTGTCACAGATTTGCGTCGCTGTGAATTCCAGTGGGGTACCCTTATCAAGTAAGTAAAGCTTTAAAAAAGCGCCTTGTCGTAAATTGTGCATTTTTTTGTAGACGTCCAGGGTGAACATGGGCCGGGAAAAGAAAGCATTCACCGTTTGTTAGAAGAAATAAAGCGAAAAACACCGGCAAGTGATTCTTTTAATGTTATGCAAAATGGGCGCATTTTCCACGTTTCCACGTTTCTGCTTATCGCGTTTCGTTTAATTCCCATTTAGAGCTTGAAGATGTTGTAAAACATCGTGAAGCGGAAGTTTTAATTCTTTCTGTATGGTGGTATTTTTGAAGGATTATCACAAACAAAGAAAGTAATAATTCAGCTATGAATTAAAATTTCGTATAGGTACAGAAAGCAGAAAATGTATTGTTCCACCCACTCTTTTTAAGTATAGGTATGCGCATGAGACATAATAATTTATATATTTTACAGTTTTGTTGCTATGAGGAACTTTTTTATTGTCATAGTTTTTCCATAATTCCTTTTTGGAACGATCAACATTTTCTGCAAAACAGCGCGACATAAATCACAAAACTTTCATTCAGTCAAAAAATTTCGTTTGTTGCTTTATGATTCAAGAATATAGCTTAATTTAATTGTTACAAAAACTGCAGGTTATCGAATTATTGAATATTCTAAATTTCCATTTTAAACTTTCTGTTAACAATAGTCACTGAACTGAAATGTTTAATTTATTTTTCTCTTTTATGTTTATGTTACGTTCTGAATCAGAAATTGGAAAGTTGTAGTTGATGTTAAGAAGCACGAATGCACACAATTCACAGTTCATAAAGAAAATTTATTGAGTCTGTTGAGGAGTTCTGATAAGTTAAATATAAACTAGAATTGCTCAGCGAGTGAGTAAGAACGATGCCAAATAGTTGTCGCGTACTGACTACGGAGTTCCGGTGTATAACGCGGTCTATCGCAGCCGGGAACAACGTTCCCTGGAAAGCAATTCTCATTGACAGGTAGTAAATATCGGCAAGTGTGGAAACTTTAAATCCGCTTCATCTGTTACAACAATGCAGAGACGGTTTGGAATCTTTGCAAGCTGTAACGTCAGCTATAAATTGTCGAGCCTGTACAATTTTCTCAACTTGCTCAAATATTTCTTGGGAAAATACCCAGTTTTTCCTATTTGGCTGTATACTGCTATTGGAAAATCAGACTCGTATGTTATTGGCAGATCAAGTGCTGGTGTTTTGTACATAAACCAGCCGTGATTCACGTTCAAAAACAGAACAATAAAATTTCATGATTTCATACTGAAACTCCGGAGAAACGGATCATAATCAATTATGAACGAGAAAATTTGACGTGACAAAAATAACTAAAATATTGGGAATCTTGAAACTATTATTATAGATTCAATAGGATACTAATTAACAATTTGCCCAAGTATTTTAATTTACAATACCCACTTCTTATTGGTGAAATACTATCACAGAGGAAATTACTGAAACTCCATTGTTCGACCGGGATAAGGGAGTACTTTTCCTAGTCCGATGGGGTTTAGAATGCACGGGAGCTAGGAGATATCATTAGTTGCCTCTAAACTTGTCTTCAACTTGAGAGCATGTCTCCGTGAGGCATTCCATCACCGTCGGGAACTCGAACAATCCACAAACTTTAATCACTACTTGTATCAAAACGTAACGCTGAACTATTAATTAGCTGAATTATAATTTGTCGTCATCTTACACTTTGAAAAAATTTGATTATTTTGAAGTTTCATCTCCTTATTTGGTCTATAATAGTAACCTCATTTGAATAATACGTTGAAAAGAATTTGTTCTAACTTGGTTAAACTTTTCATGAAAGGCTTCCATAAAAAGATTTCATTATTCTTCTAAAAGGGAGGTTGGTTTAACCTGCAACCCGGCCAACTCTGTCTTTTTTATTTTTTTATAGTCGTCTATCAGTATAATAAGTCGTTACTTCCTAATAGTACGAGAGCCCATTAACAAAACAAATGGCATCGTGGAAGAAATTTAGGATAGCCTTCATCGCAGCTAAAATGTTTAAAAATATGAAAAATCGAGTTATTTTATTTTAGCCAACTCTTTTTTTTTGTATTAAAAATAGATTTTTGTTGGTTAACATATAAGTCGTCAAGAGCCATCAATTCGACATTCCAAAAATTTTCAAAGCCGACTAGATCCCACAGTTTTCGTAGTCAACTTTTGTTTTTCTGATGGCGGCTATATTGTTTTTCATGTCAAACGGAAGAAAAAATCTAAGTCTCCAAAGTGCTACAAGATACTACAAAGCCAACTAATAAAAAAGCGTATCAACTAATAAAAAAGCGGATCTTAAAAATCAGTTAACCTTAACGATAAAAATAAATGCATGAGTAAGTGTAGACTACTTATAGATGGTAGTTCCACCGAAAACGTAAAAAATACTTACCATCAGTTATTAGGAAATGTTCAGATTATGTCAGAATTCTATGTTTCCTCAAGGAGCGGATAAATACTTCAACACAGGAGAGCCAACAAGGAGCCGGTGCACCGAACATAAAATGTACAACTAACCCGAGAAAACTTGATAAAGAAACTCGAGACTCTCTAACAAATTTTCGTTGGAATTGAATTAAGGATAAGACGATGTCGTGTAAGATTACAAAGGTTTCAAGGAGGAATGAATTTAAATAAGCCGTTTGTAATTGGTTTAAACATTCAGCAGAAGATGTACGTGGTAGGTAGGTACTCATGATGTATAGCTCAACGTAAAAGCGTAAATTATTAAGACACTTGCAGTCTGTATGTACGTGTTTACAGCACAATGGGATTGAGTTTCTTCGAAAGCTAAGGTAGACAAAACTTAATTTTGAACTTATTTTTAAACTTTATGTTGGGTTGTTTCATATTATAACTGGAACCAAAATAAATTCTAAGAAATAGTAACAATTTTGATTGAATTGTTATTCCGTAACAGATGTGAAGACAAAACAAACTTTTCTGGATAATATAAAGTGCAGACCACACGTTCCAGGTCTTCTGCAGGCGAAGAATGTTTTATTCCTTCCCGAGACATCGGACGTTCGTATGAGATAAAAGGATCAAACTCTGAACTTTTAAAAGTTTTATACGCTTTTGTTTTTGTGATTCTTGTTATGTACAACGCTACCTTCTAAAAGTTTCCGATCTCTCTACAATTACAAAATTCAACTGAATCAGGAAATAGATGAACTAAGCTATAAAGACACAAGAAATAAAGTTTCGGTTTATTACGCACGGTAATGTTCAATGGAACCATTTCGAGGATTTTCGTTGACAAAAACCCACTTTTCTAAGTTTACCACTTCCTTCTTTGCTGCTTTAACTATGAGAGTTTGGTTTTAACTTATCAATTTCGTACCTACTGCTGCAGGAATCTGATTATTTTTGAAGTAGGCGGCTTCATGTTAAAAGTGCATAGGTATAAGTCCGCAAAAAAAAATAGAATTGATGTTTTTTATTCTTTTCTTTGGAACTATGGACAAACCTTATTCTATTGCATAAAATACAGCACCTTGAGATTTTAATTGTTAAATGTCGTCTGATAGTTTTTCCTGGTGTTAGAAACTTGGGATGGCGTGCATGCATAATTTCATATAATTCGTATATGTACATAAGTCAAAAAAATTACGTAATTACGAACATGAATCAGGCACAAGTCCATTTATTTTACAATTTTGGAAAACATTTGCAAAACCGTAGCATAAACGAATAAAATAAATAGTTGAACTTAATTTTGAAAATTACAACTAACAGTCAAGTCAACTACACACTAATATCACTGAAAAATCCTCAAAATAATAATTATTTTCATTATTTTTTAGTATTACAGTAGCATATTGACATATAATAATAATTGCTTGGTATTTTAATACACGAGGTGGGGAAAAGTTAGGCTACGCACCAATAAACCTTAAATATTTGAGTCTTGAAAAAATTAAAAAAAGTCAATTTTTTAATTTAATTTATATTCTAATGGCGTAATATTTTTTATACATGGCGATTCTTGAGTGACCTTACATACACCAACGATAAATAAAGGACTTCAAGACTGGTTGAAAACCACAAATTTTTTTTTTTTGTAATTATAGTTACGAAGTTACAAGGTTTTGTATCTCTTAAGTTACAATAAAGCTTTGATAAGTGATATTTTTGAAACGATTGAACGAAAACAAAAACTAGGAATGTTTCCCTCCGGAAATTTGTCAACACCTCATTCTGAATAAATTAAAAATAAAATAAAAATACCGAGCCGGACTGGAAAATTTTTGCTCCAAGGCTTGTTGTTGAGATAGTTAATTTTCTGTAAAACTATAATCGAATTTCAAAAGTTGAGTAAAATGTTGGAGTCCTTTCAAATCATTATTTAATTCGAACGGTGCACCTAAACAATTTCGATAAAAATTGTCAAAGTGAAATTTTTGGGTAGGTATATAATTATAATTTTCGAGCAGATTATGTTTTACTTACTGTTCGTCTGAATCCCTTCAAAAATTTTTTTGCTTTGTTTCTTTAATCAAACTTTGATTACAGAAGCTTCACTTTGACAATTTCTTATGCAGAACGGTTAAGCGTGTGGGTTTAGGTGTAGGTGTGCCGTTTAATTTGAGGAATGATTTTCATAGTTTTTCCTCGGCTTTTCAAACTGGATGACAGTTTTTCAGAAAAATTGCCAAAAATTAGCTTTCTCAACAAGCATGGTAGTAAAAATTTTCAGTCCGGCCCTGGATTTTTAATTAATTCAGAAGAAGGTTTTGACAAGTTTCCGGAGGAAAGCATTCTTATAAATTTCGACAAAATATATCTTTACACGTTTCATAAATATCGCTTATCAGTTTGTACTAAGGAGATAAAACACCCTGTAACTTTATAACCAACAAACCAAAAAAAAAAATATATATTTTGTGGTTTTACATCCACTTTCAAGTCGTCCTCGAACAACTTATAATAATAGGTATGGTGCTCCCGGTTAAATAACGAAGTAGGTGTCAACTACCGGTATTTGTGGAAGTGCGGCAACCTTGAAAATATTTTCATTGATTTTCTCATGGTCACTTATGTTCAAACAATTTTTTTATTGAGGTTCTAGGACAAATAATTCCCAAGATATGGCCCCTTACCTACCTTTATGAAACACCCTGTGAGCATTGTGAGCAGACCATAAAAATAGCATATAATTTTGCCACGTTTCAACCTTATCCGCTTGTGGATGTAATTTTTAACAGTCATCTAAGTACAAATTAGATTACACTTTTTGCTTAGCTCTGATAGTCCAGTCATTATACATTATACTTTTGGAAATAGAATTGAACCGAGATATTTCTGATTTACTCATCGAATAATACCGATTTCCAAAATTACACAAAATTTGACCGGCGGGAGTTAATTCCCATAAGGATTCTGCGGGGTCCTATACCTACCACGAAACGATGAGCGGTAGATGAAAAATGTTTATGACTCAATTATTATAGAGCGTAAAAAATCAACAAACACGTATTCTATCTCAATTTTTGTATCTCCACGGAGAGCTGAGTTATTTAAAAATAAATAAATAAATAAATTAACACTTATTTCCAGATGGCGGAGAATGCACATAGAAAATCTTGGTCGACAATTTGAAGTTAAGCTTTTCTAAACTCCTCTCACACAATATCCGAAAATCAGCTTTCTCGGTTCACTTGCATTTCTAACCCTTTTTTTCGACGTAACAACTGAATAATGAAACACAGTTATGACGGGCAGAACAGCAGTCAAAGATATCCTCTTGTATGCTTTTTCGTATTCTTTTACATGAATTCATTATAATTTCTAGAAAGTAATTACACCAGCAACACAGCCAGATCCTTTCCAGTCATCACATCGTGTCTTACGTTCTCCAACTTTTCCACTTTACTATGAAGAATGATAATGTCGTATACCGGTCTAGCTTCATGGACCGCAAAGTTGAGACACATTCAGTTTTATGGAGTTAATATAGAGGTTGTTAAGTGTTCTCGCTCCATAAATCTTAAGAAATTATTTTTATAAACTATGGTTTCTCTTCAAGTTTGCACAACAAAAATTATCGCCACAATGATAAAGTGGACTCTTTAAGATTATATAGGGAATCACATTTTTCTTTTTTCTTTTTTTTTTAGCATATTTTAGCAACGACAGAAGTTATCCCAAATTTTCTTACAAATTCTTAAGCAGTATAGAATAGGGCAACTTTTCTCTATTTTACCAAACTCTGTATCTTTTATGGTTGAAGGATCCCATTGGTGTGACCACTGTATATGTGTATATGGAAAAAAAGCTAACCTCTCATACAGAAATTCAAGTAACTTTACCGAGCTCCGAATTTTACCGAATTTTAAAGAAGATAAGGCTGATTAAATTACTAATTAAGACAATCAAAAATTAAATTCTTGTTCTGGTGCAAAACAGCGAAGAGGAGCATGCGATCTCATTAAATATGGATTTTCGGTGGTCCAGACGTAAATATTTTCCGCCGTGAAAATGCCACCACGGGTAAAATACCGTCCGACCACAAAACACCACCGATAAAATTTGTATTATTATACACGAAAATTAGCCTGTGAGGTAAAACATTTTCTATGCACGCAAAAAACATTCTGCCCAAGCGGAAGGGAATGTAATAAATATTGGGCATTGTCAAGGTTTTCAAATTTGAAATTGAAGAAAAGCCTTTTTAAGCAAACTTTTAAACTAGCAAGCAAAATGCTGCGTATACATATAGGTACAAAATACTCAAGCAAACCAAGCAGCGCTCGTTTCAACGATCAAACATTATCTGGTTTTCGCTTTGTAATGCACGCACATTTTAATCAACTTTGTCGGCCTAGTATAATCCCGCTTTTCACGCAAACCGTCGATGTTGGCACTGCTCTCTTCCAGTTGTTGCTAATCTACGACGATCGTAATCCGGCCCCGTTTGTATCTGGAATTTCGCACACTGACCGCAAGGCAATCTGCGAGGGATGACCCCTTCCCGCTTTCGACGGCCAAGGGGCGCGCTGGTATCTGTTCGGTGTTTAATACAAGGTAATCTCCAGGGGCAGGATTAAGCTCGCTCGACACCGGCACATTGACTAATGCAAAACGGATTAGGAGCTGTTAGTAGTTGAATAAATGGAGCAAATTACAACTGTTTCATAAGAGATTATGCACAGACGCCGCAACAAACCAGGCTTTAATAGCTCCAGGTCCCTCGCCATCCAAGTACGCGTTCCTGTGCAGTATGTTAACTGCCTTCAAGTTGTTGAAAACTCCGAATTTACATCAATTCAATAATTTTTCAAATCCTCCCAAGGTGACTTATGACTTCAGAAAAACGATGCATAGGTATAGGCGAAAATTCTCTTTTACGAGTATATAAGGGATGCCCCAAAATACATTAAACTTTTTATTGGTTCATATTGGGTTTGATTACCTATACCTACTTACTCCCAAAAGGCCGAATTATATAAAATAGTCATTTACGAGCAAATTCTAGCGAAGTCTTCAATGTTTAAAAGCCAAGGCCTGAAGAGCATCTTGGAGAACGACTAGATAACGACCACTTTTTTGTAAGATGATATTAACTCAAATGAATTCATCACATTATCAAAAATGCCCACTATAATATCAACCAAATCAAAGGCATCAAAAGCCTCTTCCAGCTCTGTTTATTCCTCTGATGTGACAATGGAAGTACGCCCCGGCAGCGGAGTTTATCCATTAATAACTTTGTACTGCTCTAGGTCAGAGGCAGAGCAGCGTCTTTATAATGGGAAGATGAATGTATGGTCTGTGAATAGGTCGATATTCTTCGCCTTAATGATCCTCCGGACGGGTCGTTATGGCAACGGGGCTCTCTCACGCCGGTCTTAGTTCTTACCCCTTCGCATCATCAGCGCGTGGGCAGTAAGCGGTGACGGCTGCAAGGCTTTATTTTATTGCAAAATCTGCACGCGGATGAATATTAATCATGGTTATCGTGTCGGAGAATGCAAACTCGGACAATGAACAGCGAGAGTGCATTTAAGACGTTCCCTGTTCAATTTATAGCTAGATGAGAGTGTGAATGAATTATGTGCTTTCGTATATAGTAGCAAACTCTCGTCAAAAAGCGTACCCCTAAATAGAAAAAATTATTTTACACTACGCTAAAGTAGATGATTAACTAGACTCTTCGACTAAAACTAAAAAGGCCTTATCAAATAGGCCCAACCAACAATACCGAACATCCTCCCTTAAATCGTACGATGTGCGGTATCTGTATTACCGACGCTAACGCTTACTAGGGTAGCGCATTCTCGTTATCACACACATTTGAGATTGAAGTTGAGAATGTCAAATTAACTTTTAAAAACGTCCAGTTTTCCATGCTTCAACTGCCTAAAAATGCACAAAATTCGTGAAGTCAGCGTATTTTCTAAAAATAGTAAACTTTCACTGCGTTAAGGTGCATCCTCACTGACCGAACATTGAATTTTTGCTGGAGTTTTCGTGTTTGTTCATACGCGTTCTTGCACGTTCACGCGGAGTTTCCAGTCCACACCAACAAAAATTCAATATTAGATCAAGCGCGGGGCCCAGCGCATCAGTGAGGACGCACCTTTAAAAGATGTTTCAACAATAAAAAATGTCTCTACTTCTTCGCGTTGCCTAAAGGTAGGTAACTTTTCATTATTTTAAACTTATTATATAGTCCTCTATCAATATTTATCTATTACTGGGATATTCTGGACACCAGAAAGTTTGTCAGGTAAGATTTATTACACCTTGATTAACGTTATTTTTAATGACCAGTATGGGAGGATCTTAAAGAACATTCTATGAGAGAGGATTCCTTGATGTCCATTCGGTCAATGTTTTATTTCATTTTTCAAACTTTGCTTTTTTATACTCGATACCTACGCCTGTGACTAATTTGCCAATAACATGACATCCACCTGCTGAAACATCAAGCGTCAGTGTCGGTAATATAGATACACTAGAACGACAAATTTTTCAGCGCCCTCATGATTGCCGCATATCACTTATTGCTAATAAAGTTATTGACAGCTTTGTCGCTGACGAGCTTTGTTTTCAGTGTTGATATTTAAAACTCCCGCCATATTTCACCAAATATAGTTTTAATGTCACCCACTTACGCTTGGCGGCGCTGCTGCAGTTGTCCAAAATCAACATATTGCATTAGGTATAGAAGTGAAGGCCAATAGAAGGTATTATTAGTTTAGCCACGATGTAGCTAGGTTACGGTGTGCACACTCGCAGCTCTGAAATGGCACAGTCGCCAGGCGGAGATTTCAGTTTCATCGCGGCCGCCGCGCGGCGCTTCTGTTACTTCAAGGCCTCAATTCAATTATTATGGAATATGGTTTAGAAACATCGTGATTTTAGCATCGAACTTATGAGTTTTGGTTCGGAGAAGAGCATAATAAAAACGGTAATTCTGCGATATTAATTGAAAAGACAATCGACACGACAGTCGACCTAAATGCAACAGTAGCGCCTCGGCGGCGGCAGCCGGTGAAACTAAAACCTTGTGCTAGAAACTGTGCCGTTTTCATTAGCGGCAAGGACGGGGGTAATGCGTACACCGTAACCTATCTACATCGTGATTTAGTGTATTTGCGGTCTTATGTAACATACCGTTCATAACTGCTAAGCATTGATACAAGTAGGTACTTAATATTGGATATCGAAGACATTATTATATATTTGTAATAAATATACATATAGATAAGTGGCATGTGTAACATGTACCTACATACAATGGAATGTGATCTCAGACATGAGATTATTACAAAGAGATATTCTTAGAGAGGAGTCTAATAGGCATAAGAGGCAAAATGAGCATCGGTATCTATGAGACAGTCAACACTGGCAAATAGGACACCAAGAAGCCGATGTGTCAGATAAACCGGTGCTAGATTAATTAAACCAAACAAAGCTCTTCTGCGTGATTGTATGAAGCCTACAAGACGCCTGGAAAGGCTCGAGTATCAAACCAGTCTACAGTCATACATTGGGAAACGTTCATAAGGACCTCGACACAATATAATTGTCTGCGTAATTTAGGTGTGATTTTCTCAGAACAGCTTTCCTACCGCGTTCAGGGAAACATTAACTGCTAGCAGATGTGTCAAGGGAGTGATTAATTTTAATTCATTTACTAATTTCTTGGCGCGTTTAGAGGGGGTGTATACGCAGCAGTGAGGACTCTAGTTAGTTATGTTAATAAGAGATTAAGTATGAACGTATCCCCCAAACATTAAATCGTTAGAAAATTCCTATTTTCGTAACTAAGCCTTCCTTTATATTTTAATTACTTAATAATTTCATTATAGATTGCACACAGTTATGAAGTTGTAATAAATTAGGAACAGAGGTTGCAAAAAGTAATAGAGAAAAATGTTTGAAAATTAATACCTAATAAATTAGGAAATGCCTGTTCAGGCGACCAACTTGAATGTCTTAATTTTATTTCTATTGAACAATAAATTCAAGGACCATTTGTGCAAGCGGTTAGAGGTCGTTATTCAAAAGAGACTCGACAGCTTCATGTTAAGACTGGAGAAACTAATCTCGTTACCAAGTTAAATTAACCATTAACCAATAAGTTTTACTTTCGAGAACAGTTTGGAACGGAGTTTGATAATTTGTAGCTTTTCTTGCACTCTGAAACATTACTGCAATTGCACAGGGAGTTCGGTAACGAGCAAACGAGATGCATACAGACTCGTACGTACACTTGACGCGTGTCCGAGTTTTCCGAGAGGTCGTTTAAAATATAACTACTGCAGGTTCCAGGAGAACTTCTGGAGTGAAAACACAGCTTTGGATGGTAGTGTTTGAGATGTGATTGATGATGCTCATGTTGGTGTTCGCTTTGCTAAAATCAATTCGGTACAATACTGCTATTACAACAATATATTAATTTCATTCAATATCTGTAAATTCAAGTAAATATCTGTAAAGTGATCAAAGTTATCTTCTCATTGTCGATCAAGTGCGCAATGGAATTAAAATTGTAAGAAAATGGCTACATGCCACAACGAAACCAAAAAATTAGGTACTATACAAATCTATTGTAGATTGAAATAGCCTTAATCAAAAAAACTATTGATGCATAATACAACCCTTTACTCTTTAACTCTTTGTTGGTATTTAGGGGTCGCTGATTGAAGTATGTAAGCCACATAAGACAGAAAGAGAAAAACGATGATAGACCAAGTTCGCATTTTATCGTCAGCGGTAGAAGTTCGTTCGTCCGCAATTAAAAATACACGATTTCTGATTAATCGCATAAAAAGTGGAGAAATAACAGAAGGTACGTGTTCTGTAAACTGTTGTTAGGTCACAATCCTTATAGTTTCGTTAATTCGTTTTACAGAGCCTTCATACGTTTCAAGAATACTTGGCTACCTACATACGAAGATCACTGATGGTTACGATGGCGTCATTCTAATATCCAAGCAAATCTCAAATTTATAGTTTTCCCTTCCACCTACTTACTTGTGATCTGAAAGCGGTGATCAGGGGGGCATTAAGCATTAACGCTTCGGTTGCTAACAAATCTGAAAGCCTCCGGACTGGAGCGAGAGAAAATAATAACCCCGTAATTTTTCCTCAACTGGGAAATTAGAGGGTAACAATTTGAAGAAATTTCCATCAAGATTCTTAAAATTGAAAGACTTACCTGTATGCGTTCTCTGATGCGCCTTAAGGTGACTGCTCTTGGTGTAAACCTTCTTGCAGCCGATGAACTGGCACTTGTGTATCCGACGCTTGCTGTCAGGTGAATGGTCGGCGAGGCGGGCGTGCTTGGCGGCGGTGGCAGCGGCGGTAACGGCGGCGGCAGTAGCTCGCGGTACCACTGAAATGAACCTGGCAAGGCCTTGATGCGTCCGCAGTCGTACAAGAGCGGTGTTGGCACGAGGCGCATGGTGTCCGCCACCCACTCGAATGCCACACACGGTGGTAGTCGCGTCCAGATCACTACCGGCACTCGAACCGCTGCTGGACGAAGTACTTGAGCCGCTGCCTAGGCCCCCGCCACCGCCAGACGACGATTCCGGCGACGACGGCGGCGTCAGCGTCGCGGGATTACGGCTCGTGCATTGGTAAAAATGCCTGAAATTAGTTCAATCACTTAGTTGGTAAATTCTGTTGGGTAGGATTTTTTAGGGCATTTTCGTAACGTGTAGTGACAACCAAATAAATGTATAGAAATTTTTAAGTGGGTGGCCATGATAAAGAAAAATCTCAACATAAAATGGAATTTTAACAAAGACGACGCAATGTCAGAGATAAAGAATCAAAACTCAGCCTGGAGATGGAAAACCTCATGAAGGAAACACGAGAAATGACAGACAAACTCACAATAAATAGTGCAGGATTGCGACAATTAAATAAAGACATCTCCAAAGTCATCAGAACGGACATCAGAGCATATAATACCAAGGCACAGATCCAGGGTGACAGAAGAGAATAAAAGCTTGAAATTTTGCGACGGAGGTTATCCATAGGCAAAAGAAATATTTGCAAGTTAAAGACGCAAATAGTGATAAAACCAGCGGTGATAAAGCGGTACTAAAGAGTGATAAAACCAGTAGACCAGTAAATATGATATCCTGAAGATTGCCGAAGACTTCTACGCAGAGCTCTATAAACGTAACCCGAAATCTAATCAAAGCCCCAAGATATCAAAAATACAGAATGTGGGATCGGAAGAAATACCAGACGTAGCAACAGAAGAAATCACAAATTTCCTTTCGGAAATTAGAAATAACAAGTGACCGGGAGAGAATGATGTGGTCATTGAGTTCATCAGAAAGGGAGGGTCAACCACAAACTGAACTATTTATTACCAACCAAGAGAGCAGACTGGCTTAAGCTCGAGCTATGGGACGAGTAACCACCTGCAAACCATAAAAATCATAAAAGAAAAATGCGCCGAATATAATAAACCACTTGTATTGGAGTTTATAGGTTATGAAAAGGCGTTCGATACTAAGTATAGACATACACAAAATGTTGCAAGCCTTGGCGGAATGTCGAATCGGCCATCGGTATAGCACAATAATAAAAAACATCTCTGACACTACCATAGTCTGTATTAGAATTCATGCCGATACACAAAAGTTTGAAATACAACGTGGCGTCCGAAAAAGCGAAACCATCTCGGCGCTGGGACGCGGTGGGTTCAAAATTATTATTCTGAAGACGCAATTTATGATAAATCTGGTAACAAGTGGACACCTCCATATAGACGATGCCGAAGTTGAACAGGTAGCATCATACAAATATTTGGGCTATGAAATCAAAATTGGTGTAAATAACCATACATACGAGATTAACAGAGAAGAATAGGCCCTGGGTAGAAGAACATAAGAGAGATACTTAAATCTGACATCCCTATGTGTCCGAAACGTAAGGTCTTCGACCAATATGTCTTCCCGTCATGACCTATGGAGCTGAAACACTGACCCCCATAAAAAAAAGCTATAACTAAATATCTACGTAATATACGAGTTATACCCAGAGAGCGATGGAAAGGTTGGGGATCTCCCTCAGGGACAGGGCCGCAAATGAGTGAATAAGAAAGAAGAACATGTGATATGGATGCAGTGGAGCGAATAGCAATCCCTAAGTGGAATATACTGAGGTGGTCATATTGCTAGCGCAACAGATGAACGGTGGACCAAGGAAATAATCGACTGGAGATAACGGCAAAAGGCTTATGTGGAGTAGAGGAAGACCACCAACTAGATGGACAGACTGGTTGGGCGCATCCTAGGACACTGGATACAAACTGCGCAAAATAGAAAGGAGTGGCAAAATTTACAGGAGGCCTATGTCCAGCAGTGGGCGTAAATTAGTAATAACTACTAAGGACCACATATCCGAGAGCTACATCAAACTTACTACACCCTAACAAGCATAAGAAGGGATATTGGACTGTCATTGCAATCTTAAAATATACCATGCGGATGTTTTGAAAGAGAACCATATAGTCGTTGAACGTAATGTTCTTAAAGTGACTTGATCTGCGAAGAGAGGAGGCTGCGAGATTCGGATCGCCAAGCGCCTTTTTTGGTAAGCATAACTGGAAGTCATCAGAAATGTATGAAAACCACAGGAAAGTACAATAAACGTTCAGTTCATCAAGTGTTCAAGCGAAATAATCAAGAATTGCATTTGCATTTGACGGCTGCCAAAATCAAGTTCAATGAACCAAGAGTCAATTTGATACTTGACAGCTAATAATAATTGTTCAGTTTTTGCTTGTCAAGACTTACTATAATATAGATCAATATTAAACCTACCTGAGGGTAAGTGTTTCCGTCCCATCGTCGCCTCTGATCGCAGCGTACGTGTCCTCGTCGTCATCCTCGTCGTCGATCTCCTGCTTAACGAGAACAGCACATGAGAGCGCCGCACCTCCATCCCAGGAACAAGGCGAACTGGCCGAGCTAAGAGCGTCTAGGTGTCGGTCTGCGTCCAACTCCTCGATGCAGTTCACCTCGTACCACGTGCCGCCATCAATATCCGTCGGTAGTTTCTTCAATGTTTGCATCTTTGGTTCGTCCTTTAAATAGCGCTCCATCTCGTAACACGTCTGGAAAAAGGAAACGAAAATTTTAGAACAATTTACGTCAAGTAATAATGTTGCTTAAATTATCTTTTTTAGAATTCACCAGAGCATAATGGATAGAAAGACAGAAGAATTTAATATTTCGATGACCAAGGATGGTCAGGGGGCTGGTAGAATTTTGACTACCGAGGCCAAGTCATTCTTGTCTGTTGGTTTCTCCAACAAAAAAATTACACTTAAAAAAAAATATTTAACTTCATTTAAAACGATTGCTATGCTCGAAACAATCGACAGCCTTGACCTCAGAAATCGGCTACAAAGCATTTTTTTTAGCATCAGATATATTTTTCTCCATAATTTAAATTCTCATGTAAAAAGCCTCATTAGTCATCAGATTTTCAATCAATAATTATTCTATTAAAACAATTCGAAGTATAAATCCCGGCGAATTTATATGTATCTCCGAACATTAATTACAATGAACCACAGAAGGAGAGGGGATCAATAGATATCCCCGAATTGGATCCAATTCCAGGATGAATTAACCCTAAACTTCCCTGTCCTAATGACACCCCTGGCCGAGATCCCAAGCGAGAGCTCTGGTCGCGTCTAGCGACGATAAGACAATCGGGTCGGATATTAGGTCATTAACAATCGTCATGGGGTCGGCGCTCTCATCCCAAGACTCTTGTTTACGTTTCCACATTACCACATTATCCGTGGGAAAGTGGGTCAAAGCCTAGGCGGCGCAGCGCGGGACAACACTCCCCATGAAAGGCGATGGATGAAGATTACCAGATATCGAAACAGGAATTATAGTTCATTCGGATGTTAAGGGAAATGTGCCATTTATGTTATCTCCTCGTTGGTTGTCTTTGAGGAGTTTCTCACAATCTTCTCCATCTAGCTGCATTATTTACGCGTATTATGAATACACTTCAGGATTTCATATCAAAAATTGCGATCATTCGATATAATTATTAATTATTATACTAAAAGTACCTACGGAATTCAAGTGACCTGTGCATTATTGTCATTGCCAAGAGTTCCATAGACAGAACTGGTGCATGGATTAGTTCCTAGCTTCAGACTTTCCTGGTGAAAACTTCGTATAAAAATAGTATATAATTGTATATCAAGGGTGGAACGAAGCCCATTTTAGCGAGTATGAAGTTATCGGCCCAAGCGTAGCGAGGGACACTTTCATACGAGCTTGGATGGGCTTCGGTACGGCCGAGTTTACACGGTATTTTTTAGCGCGATCGCGTTAGAACACTGAAAACTTGAATGTAAAACTATCAACCTATGTCAATCGTTGATTAAATTGGTCATATCTTTGTTACTAAAAGACCGATGTGGAAAATTTTTCACACGCATTTAGGTTAATTAATTGTCGTTGCGATCGTTCTTTTAATTTTTTCACACATACACAAATGAATATGAAATTAATTGAAAAAGTAGTGAAGAAACCGTTTATCGATTCATTAATTTTTTAAACGTGTGAGCTAATTTTCGACCAGCGAGGAATTTTTTTATTTGTGTATACAATTGGCGACATATGCGGATCGAATTGAAGCTAACAGTTCAAATTAAATGTTGAAGATAAAAAAAATGGAAAAAAATTCCACGATGTAGAAAAAAACAGGAAGTTACAAATAGAGGACGCGGAAAAGAATAAACGTGAAAAAATGAACTGCCAAAGTTTTTCCCGATCATGTCAGTTTTGCTAGCCTTGAAGGTAAAAAACTATAAGTATGTACCTTTTATGTATGTAATGAACCTCTCTATCGCACTGTTTTGTTATTTTTTTGATCACTAAAAAAAAATCGAAATCATGTGAGAAATTGAAGCAATTTTTTTTATGGGCGATTGTCGCTCACCTAATTATTTTCAAAATAAAAATCTCCATAAAGTAAGTACGTCTATGCTTCCCTTACATTGTCGATGGAATCTCTCCGCAATGTACCGTTACCGAAAAAAGTCCGGATAGGTGGTACAGTGCAAAGAAACAAATACGGCCCTGAACGAAGACTTAAAAATTTTCGGATCCGGCTCATTTTCAATAGGTGAGCCGTGCGCCGCTTCAATCGAGTCAAATTTTATCCTCCCCGGATGACAAATGGCGCCTCTATAGAGTGTTTCTTAGCAAACGCGCAGACATAAGACCGGGCGATAGACATTAAGAACAACTTTGGAACAATTTGTAGGCACTAGGGCGAGAAAAAATAGTCGTTAGTGAGCTGGATAAATTTCTACATCTTGAAGTGAACAACTAGTGTCGGATGCAATCTAATGAACCTGGCAAAATAACAGAAACTGAAATGTATGTAACCAATCAAATTTTGGTACTTTCCTTATGTGTGGCTCAGTCTCGTAGAATTCTTCTATGGGACACTTGGATTCAAAAATAGCCCAAAAGGGAGTCCTTGTTATAATAAAGCATGTTGTGAGCTTGCGGCACGGTATATACTCTAACATCTCATGTGTGCGATTAACATGTAAAATTTCATTGATTAGATGATTAGAACAGCGAAAAACCTTGACTTTGTGTAAAATAAAGAATCTCAAAATCTCTAGTAGTTATGCGAAAAAATATTAATGTTGTAAACTCTTGACCAAACACCGGAAAATATCATAAGACACCACCTAAAACTCCAAATGAAGCCTCGACGCCAAATGAATCATTGTCGGATTTGAGGTCAATCTTATACCGATTATCTTATACTTCTCATAATTTTTGAAGATGTACGCGAAGCTCTAGAAGACTTATCATTAAAATTGTTCCAAGAATAACTGCACATACCTATTATATTGATTGGGTGATTGAATTGCAAAACGTCATCAGGAATGAAATAGATATGACTAGTCTAGATACCTGCCTTTAATGATTACGGTTACTAATCATAATAGGTATTGTAGTCCGTGTAACAAAGCTATCATAACACACTAAAGGTACCTAGTCAGTCCGTTGTCGACTGTCGTCCTGCCGAATGCCGATTCATCCCATCAAACAATCAAGTGGAGGGCTTTGCTTTGCCAGTAGAATAGCAACAACCAGTCTATAGCCTCGACTGGCTGATGTGTGTCCATACGCTGTAGATAGTGTTTGCTGATTCTCTTCTACTCCCGTATATCGGGATCGGCATTCTCATGCTAATGCAACTCCTGTTTAGAAATCGGTTACTGATTCTCGGATTACAACGTTTACATGTTGATTAAATGACTATGTACCTTTACCATCGCATGATTTGGCTACTACACGTAAACTGTGTTAGCTTTACCTAATTTGTATCAGTTGCAAAACAATTAAGTAAGATATCCGCATTAAAAAAACTGCCATTACATAATCGGTCAATACATTGAATATAGAAGAGCTTTTAGATAGATTAGTTGATATCTGAAGAGTCAGATTATTGTATGAAGTTCAACAACTCCTAAGTATAACATATAATGTTTGTCGGTACAGTAGACGGTAATAGAATTCAAAATGAGGGTTAGAATTTATCCCAAATCCATACTTGTGAAATGGGAAACCCTTGGCCGGTAGAGGAAAACTCCAAAGTTTACCGCAAGGATTCTAAAGTTGCTGGCTTGGCTTGTGCGCCGATAAGGCACGCTTCCCATCCAGAGCGCTTATTTAATCCATTCATTGTGACTCTAAGTAGCTAAAACTCCTTGCCATGTCTATACTTCTAGATATTATACAATCCTAAGACCACTTTGCAGTCTTAATGGAAGGTTAGCATAAGGCGGTGATAATAAACACTACATACCTTAATAGTGTTGACAAGTTTTACTCGCTTGCATTAAAACAAATCTTAGAACTACCTAATGTCTTCATTCCTGCTAATCGCGTACTGTTTATGTAATGAAAAGCAAACATTCAGATAACATATTCATATTAGGTATCCTTTAATACATTTATGTTACCAATAAAGCTGTTCACATACACTGAAACAGCCGTATAAGTATCACAAGCCTTATCATATCGGTTCACAGCCAATGCACCATTTATGGTTTAAGGCCTTACAAAGATCATTCTACAGGCCACTACTGTACTTTTACTTTTATCTATATCCTTCTGCAAGTGTAGATTCCAGGTAGACAGGTCACCCTCCCAAGTGAAGGGGTTTGAGTTCTACCTTTTTTTTTTAATAAAGGGTACAGTGTGTTCTGTAGGGTTTACTCGTAGCCCTACCTTTACCCACCATTCCTCCATATTGTTTAAATGAAAAAGTGTTTAAACAGAGCCCTTTAAATGAGCTCTGAGATCGTTTTGGAATGTTTCCGTATGAATAATTTGACTATATCGTCCGCTTGGCCCTGGGTATAGTAACTGCCTTCGTCGTTTAGCTTGACCGCTACCATGTGCTACAACAAGGAAGAGAAGACTCAGCCCTGTGGATATTTTCTGGCAACGATAACCCCGACGTCTGGTCAAACATTGATGATTCCACTTTTCTGTCTTCCAACGTAGTCTTCACCTAGTAGTGGTGTCGTCCACTCAATGCCTTTTGGCAGCCGAGATCATGAAGGAAGTGTTTTCAAATGCCCCGTCAATGTCGAGAAACACCGCAAGGGCAATTTCTTTGTTTGATTCACCTAATTTACCTTGAAAAGCATACTATACCTCAGTGGTCTGCCTAAAAGCCACACATCTACCTGAGGTACCTTTCAACAAGTTTTTCCACTGCTTTCAGTAAAAACGATGTCAAAATGATTGGTGTATATGTCTTTGCCTCGTCCTAGTCGTTACGCCCAAGCTTTAGGTGAAGACCTTTATTTTCTCCCAAGCAGGAGGTATGCATATAGCCTAGTATCAGGCTGACACTATATGGGATCTAGGCATAGGAATCCTTTTTGTAGCTAATATATGATTTACAAGAATTTCACAGATATCAGGTATGTGAAATTAACAATCATACTTCACAGGTAATGTTTATTTCATGGTTCCTTTTTTCCATTTGATTCGTCTGTGAAATAATCCGTTGAATATCACTAGAGCATTAAATTTATTCAGAATAAATTTTCAAAATGTTGCACTTGAAATGAGTCACAGTCGCCAAAACCATTTGAACGCAGGACTTTAGAGCTCTAAAAATACTCAAAAATTCCCTCTCGATTTTTTAAAACCAAATCTACATTCAGCTATCCCCGTTATTTTTCCAAACGTTTCGGTTTATTATGAATAAATCATTTTCTCGAATGATATTACTTAGGTACGACTATAATAATAATTACAATGGTTTGTGCTCGGGTTTGTGTTAAATACACAAAACATTGTTTTGAGTGTAGGTACATACTTATGTTGCATTTCATACAAGAGTAGTGTAAGATATTTGTACATTTTGTAAACTGAAACTGTAAGGAATTGATACTTTCGTGAATTGTCGAGAAAATTACGTTTCCGAAAAAAAATTGGTTTTTATTATTATCAGATGATGACATTTTACCACACGCAGAACAAGCCCGAGTGGACAAATTTCCATGTGTGGATAATATGTCTCTAATCGCGAATGTTTTTCGATATAGGTACGCAAAAGAGAACTATTTTTGTCAGTCACTGAGATATTCAAAAGACGGTGTACGCCGAGGATATAAGCTGAATTCACGAAAATACAAATTAAAAAAATATCTGCTCATTTTTTTTCATGTTGACATGCATACTATAAAAAATTGCTTTTTATCTGAAACAAAAGACAAAAATTAGACGTGATTCGTTGTTTTCAAAATAGAATTCGTCTGCGGGAAAAATATTTTATTTTTTAGACACTATATCTCTACTCCTTGGAAATTAAATGTTGAAAAATTCCTTATAGATGGCCTACACACTAAAATGAAACTGCATGCTGCAATTCAACTTTCTTTATCAAGCAATTTGAACTGGAACGATATGTCTAAAAATTTTAGTGCAGGTGATTGATTATTATTGTAGGCGTATAATTATTGTAGGCGTGTAACTTAACAAGACATAAAAAGGACTATTTTATAGTCCTTTTTTTTACAAAATATAAACCGACTATTAACGACACAATTCATCGTTTTTAAAAATCCAAATTTCAAGTTTTCAGCTAAGCTTTGAAAACGCAGTCCGTTAAATATGAATGTTGCTGAATGTTAACACATTATTAGTTTGTTGTTAGTTTAAGAGTTGCAAGTCGAGAAAAATTACGAACACAAACTAAAAACTAAACATGATAGACTAGGTAAACACGTTACCAAAAAGTTTTAAAATTAACTTGAGATTTAAAACTGCATAAAATTAATGAAGAAACCACGGACGAACTAAAAACTCTAATTAAAATCGGAAGTTTTCCTCTTGTTAATACAAGAAGCCTCAATTAAAGTAAACCGATCGTTCCTAAGAACGAAGAAGAGTTTTAATTAAAATAATGCTTGTCTGTACAGTAAAATCACAAAAAAGTAAATTGAATTATAATAATTACTTGGTAGTCGTTTGCACAGAAACATAAACATTGCAGATGAGTATACTCTGACAGGGAACGAAGAATTTTTTACAAAAGGCGACTGGATCCGAAATGTTCACTCCGAGCTTTATTTACTAGGAGTCTAGAAATTAAAAGTCTGTGGTCAGGAATTGGCAAACAATGAAGTACGGTCTGGTCTGGACTGCCTTTGTGAAGTCTCCCGTTCTAGAAGACCTGTCCAATAATCGGTCCGTGGACACATGAGCGCATTCATGCCAACTGTGCGGAACGATTATCGACCATCGACTCACTCGATGGCTTGTTTGTTTGGGTCACTTGCTCCAGGATAACATTTTGTTTCTGGACCGACGTTCGATCCCGAACTGCTGTAGTTTTTATCGCGGCCGTTTATCTTAAAGACTTTTCAGTTGGAAGTATTTACGAAAGTCGTCTAATCCAAATGATGCCTTTACGGATTCTTTTGTACAGGATTCATATTGTTGACCATTTTCTATTTTTTGTATTTTCATTCTATGCAAAATAACAAACATTTCATCCGTTTGATTTTAAACTTTTATTTCTCTGATAACTATATACTTAGGTGTGTATGAAATCAAAAGTTTGCCACTAATCGTCCAGTGAAATGAGGCAAAAAATCACCTTCTTGGCTGCCATGTTGGATGTTTCGAGTTTTGAGCTTTGCGTTAAATTGTTTTTTCGGTTCTATATAACATCACATTAACAACTTACAAGACTTAAAAACAGCGTGATAGTATAAGGGTTGAGGATTGCACTGGGTTGAAATCCAATTGAAGAAAAAAGGGAAAAAAACGATCGAATAGGTAGGTAGTAGATCGGAGCTGTTTGTTTTCACTGACACTTAATGCTGTTCATTTACTTAGTTTTTTCATAGCAAAAAGGGGAAATTTACACGTCTATTATTAATAATCTGTTCGCCATCTCAACGCAACGGTCCCCGTGACCACCTCCTGTTTTCCCACGCAGCAACAGGATGTGATATCACTTCTGCTCCTACAGAAAAGGCAAAAAGAGTTCATTCAAAAAGGAACCAAAAAAAAAAAAGATTGTTTAAGGGATAAATGCCTGTCTTTTTTCTGGCGCTGTATGGGTGCGATGTTAAAGAGAGCCAATAACAACCCCAGGCATTGGTTCCGTCCGTCGAAACAGAATTTGATTTCGCTGCACTTTCACGTACATCAGCAGCAAACTGTGCAGCTAAACAACATTTGTACTGAGTTTCCTAACCAGGTAAAGGCCAAAGTTCGTACCTAATTTCGTTTAGTTTAAAATCTCTTGGGATGACTAAAAAAAAATTGGATGGATGGTGCACGATGGTCAGTTAAAACCCATCTCTGGTAAAGAAGATACAGCACCGGAGTGGGCACTCCATATCATATTCTGCAACTGCAAAACCTGCTGCGGAAAGAAATGAAAATGCTCTCAGTTGCACAGTAATGTGCGGATACTGCTCTGGATATGGTAGAGCAAATCGCATGCATGTGGCTAACATGTTCCCAACTTATTTACTACGGCCAAAAAATGCAAACATTTTAGGCTAGAATTTTTTGAAGAAAGGTCAATAAAAATATTTTATTTAATTATTTAAAAAATGGGAATATTTTATATTTTTGGTGGTTTTACATAAAAAAAAATGTAAAGTATATACGCTTCAGCGCAAAGACGAACAAAATCGGACCGTTATTTCAGTAGATTTGCTCAAACTCAAGAATCCAAGATGGCGGATTTTCCGCAATTGGGATCGTTTGGATTCAGGAATTCAATTAGAACACTATCCTCAACATCTCTGGAAATTTTGAGCTATTTATTTCAATTTTTTTACTGCCTTTAAATGAGACACATCAGACAAAAGTTATAAGATATTTAAAATCAATTATCAATTATATTGGGTATGATCGATCGGTAAAAATGGCGTAAAAAATAGGTACCTACCTTACCTTTACAGATTTTATAAAAATATTAAAAATATGTTGAGTGCAGACTTAGATAACGGCTTTGGATAAATTACATACAAAAATTCCATACCAATCGATTCAAGCGTTTGGAGGATTTTTCCCTGAAAAGTTAAAACCAAACTTCTAAATATACTTCGTCCTCCCGGCCGTGTCGAGCGGAATTTGTTCATGAACGAGTGACACTATAGAAAATGATTTCCATGACAGCAGGAGTCGTGACAGATTACACGTTCAAAAAGTGTGAACGGTGTGTTTTTCAATTATTACTAGGCTTAACCAATAATCAATGAAGCCAGGTACGTGCAACGCATCAATTCATAGAAAGGCAATAATTAATTCAAAGCTTTAGCTGAATGACCCTAAAGCTAAGTCAAGCTTAGGCTTACCCAATATGCAACGGAATCAATAATTGCACAGTTTACTAGTCGAATTGGTGTGGTTGATTTATTCTTCATGCTGATTAATATTATCCAAATACAAATATGAAGTACTTTACGAATGAGGAAAGAGAAATAGAACACTCGTTTTATATAATCCCTGCATTGCAGAGAGGCAACTCAAAAACTAGCCGTTTCAAAAGATTATTTTAAATAACATGGAAATGCGCTATTCAAGTGCCAGACTCAAAATGTTCCCGATTATATTTTCAGAGAAGAGCGACATAATCACAGAACAACTGCGAAGCTCAGAAGTTTTCTCTGCAAGTGGGTATACGGTTTTCAGGAGTGCAGATTTGATCCTTTCAACGATAGTAAGTTAATAAAATTTACCCGTTGCACAGTAATCCGATCAAAAAAGCCCTCGTTCTCTAGTGTTTTCCAAGTTGCTATAAGTATTTCCTGGAATTGCGATTCAATTATTCCATATCACTATAGACTGAACAAATTTGTTTCAATTTCACTTCAGCCACTACCTAGGCATTTTTTTGTACAAAAACTTTTCACAAGTAAGATACTTTGAAAAAGGTTTCTCATTCAAACAGGAAAGAAATGAACCAAAAATGAATAAAAGCTGAACAATGAGTAATGTTTCCATTTTGTGGAAATATTTAGTGAAAATTTGTAATATTTCTTCAACTAAAAAAAATATAACTAACAATGTTATGAAAATCAAAACACTCAGCATAATACTCCTGCTGTCATCATATTTCTTTGTTTGAATTTGCCGCTCTTTCTTAAGTGAAATTGCCGCGTAATTGACGGCTGCGGAAGGTGGGCATCGTTACATGGGTCGTTATATAAATAGGTCTTGGAAAAGTTAAGGTTTGAATTTGTTGTGAAACCATCAGCAGATGGAAAATCAAACATCATGTGCATAACCACGATTGAAAAAAAAAACACCTAATTGACAGATTTTTGAAATACCAGTCGTTTCTTTTTCAACCAAGTAAATTGACCTCAAGTTATTATACATAGGTAGGTACTCCAAATTTTTCCAAGATTAAAAAGTAATTGACTAAAAGACAACAAATAAGAAAAATATGATGGATAACTTTACCAGATGATACACAAAAATATATTTGGATGAAGAACAAAATTTGCAGTTTAATGATTTTTACCACGTAAAATTTTTGAAACAACGAATAATGCCGAATCTATACCTAGATGCTCACAAAAAAATATATAATAATTTTATTTTAATAAACTATAGTTACATTTTACTAATAAAAACAGGTAGGTACTTGAAACAAACGAAATTGGTTCCCCGCAACGAGGGCACGAAACAAATCGTAAATTTCATTAAACGCCCCCTCTATTTGCGACTGCACAGACACATGCAGCGCGAACACTACAAAAGTCCAATTATTCACCGGTAACCATTATATAGGAAGTCCGGGAACATAAGGAGTGATGCCTTAGGAGCAATCCTCCGAGCCGTAGGGAGAAATTACAGCCGACTGGGATCCATGGGTGACACACCACCGATCTAATGAGATTTCAATTCCTTCTTTTGTGTGTCCGAATAATGAATGACCGGCGGGTTGGTGATTCAGTGGGGAGAGGAACTTGCAGAGATGTTCCAGAGGGACCTTTATAGGACGGGGGGTGAGATTTCATTGTTACAAACAAGGTTGCTCAACACTTGTGATTATTGAGATTAAATATATGGTTGATAATAATTATTGTGATTTGCAAAAAGAATATTTTATTTATACCTTACCCATCTAATTAATGAGTGCCTTAACGGTTAAAAATGGTAGAGATTTGTAAGTTTGCATACCCAAGTATCGGCATCTTCAAATCCGGTACGAAATATTAAATAAATAAATTACAACAGTAGCAAAATAAAAACATAAAAATGAGTGGACACAGAAAAAAATGCAACGATATAAAGACCTACAACCGTTATAATTGGGCGGATTCTTATATTTTTTAAAAGTTATTTCGAGTTGAGTGTGAGGTCATTATTTAAATTTCAACTCGTAGTTAAAATTTTGAAATTGTAAAGGATGCTGGAATAGAGTGGAAGTATTTAAGCACTCTGAACAATAATTTAAATTTGTTTCAAGTGAGCGAATTAACAACTAACTCGCGCTTAAGGAGACTGCTGCGAAATTTTAACACCAAAAAGTCTGAAGAGGTCCCGCTATGCTCAACATTTGGCCTCTCATGATGATTATTCTAAAGCGTAGAGTATGTGTGTACCTATAGCAACTTGTACCTGTGTCCATAGAGGCCATAGAGGAACAATAGAAAATAGTGAATCTGAAGAGTTATCCAATCTTTAGGGAAAAACCCATAATCTTAAAGGAAAACTGAAATAGTGCTGAAAACTACGAAAAAAACTCCTGTAACGCTTTCCCAGAGAGAAAGAAAAGTAACCTTCTAGAGTTAACCCTAAATTTAATGATGCCTTATACTTCCGCAACGTTTTCTTTACATTAACATTTATTTATTTATTTATTGTTCCTTGTTGACTAGATGGATTTGAATTGTTGAATAATATTTTGACAGACAGAAAAATGTATCTGCCCCGAATTGAGTAAATGGCATTTCCTCCACTCTCCACTTCCAAAGATGTTAATAATGTGGTTTAGCAAATAATTATAGAGCTATCAATCTATGATATTATCAATAATTCTGATGTAGGTAATCTGCCAGCGATAAGATTAACATTCCGGCATCAACTTCAACAAGTAAATGCCACACATATCTCCGACGAGGCATGAAGGGCAAATATTCGATTGTGCTCGTTGAAGCTGAACTTGTAGGCAGGTGTAACAACTTACAGGAAGCATGTCGTAATCAGTCAATGTACCGAATTCCCTTATTGCTTCCATTTACCTCTATCCTGTTATAGACTCGGGTGAGGGATCTTATTAAACAACGTTTTGCGGATGCACAAAATTAGCAGCCACAAACTGTATAAATTAGGTATTCAACTTTTTCTGAAAACCAAGATGGATGTTTAAAACATATTTTGAAAAATGATGTATTCAGTTTGAATCTGATCTGATTGTTTTCTTTTCTGCTTTGCCTGTTGCAAGAATTACTATTGTACTTAATTTTTTTACAGGCATTCATTATTTTACATTTATTACAGTTCCCTTTTTTTAGAGCTCACCAAATAAGGGAAAAAAAGTTGACATATCTTCGAAATTAGTAGGCTAAATGTCAATACGAAAAGTTTCAATTTAAACTGCAAAACGATAGAGGAGCTATCGAGAAAAAAGTTCCTTTTTATAACATAAAAAACGAATGAACTGATCGACTTTCCAAAAATACCACCACTAACATGAATGATTACGTCAGCTCGTTTGTGCTGCGCAGTTGGTTATTCGTCGAGTATTTGTCACTTTTATTTTAGTCTAATGATTATCCCCAAAGGCAATTATTGTCTCACTCATCTAGGTTAATGAGATATGGTTAGCTCGATGGCGAAATCTGAAACTCCCCCACTGGGAGTTTCATTTACAAAATAAAACTTTTTCGCTTTTAATGCATTAAAATAAATTCACTCGAGTAGTAAGATATTTTCAACAAAGTTAGCAACGGTGGACATTTAACCATATGTTTATACAAGACTTTTGCTTTCTTTTTATGCCCCACACACTGTAAAAATGTGGAGAGTTTCTCACGTGAAACTGTATAAATTTTACAAAACTTTTATAATATTTAGGTAATCGAAATATGATAGAATAGGAACAATAAAACAATCTGCAATACCTGAATGTTACTTCTATGAAATATTTCTTCTCTTCTTGATTACCATATTTAATTTTGGCAAAGATGCTCACTATATTATGAGCAGATGGTCAGTTCTTTAAGCGGTCCGTGGAGCGTGTGAGCGAAAGAATGGAGAGGCGGTAGATAAAAATTGTGTCTTTTCAGCTATTTCCCGCGAAGAGAGGAAAAAGACGACGAGAAGAAAGTGTTTCGATCTACGAAAGGTCAGAGTTCACAAGCTTTGCTTGTGATGAAACGACTCTCAATAAATAATAAAGCCCGAAATATTGAATTATTCGCGATGTACAAACATGACAATTCCCGCCAGTTGATTTGGAAAGCTCTCTCTTTGTGTCAATAACGATGCGTTTTATGAAGGATTTGTCGTAGTGATATATACGAACGAGTATTCCAGATCCTTGCCAGAACTCAATAAAAGAGAAGTATTAACTTTTGTTTACTGTTTCAGTTCACTCTACTCCATATAATTTCATATTTATGTTTCTATTTCAAATATATTTATATACAGGGTGTCCCAGCTTATTCGAAGCGGTCTCTGTAGGCCAAACGATGGACTTTTTCAAAAAACTTTTTGAAAATTCAAGTACAGGATCACAATGGGCATAATTTAAAATTATTTTGGAGTATACAGGGTGTCCCATATGAGAGTGGCATATCAAAGTTATGTTTTTTTAAATGGAATGCGCCTATGTTATTGCATTTTTAGATTGTCTGAGAAGAGAAAATAAGATTGTCTTTTACAGTTGGTGTTTAAATTCAGAAGTTTTTGAGTTATAAACAAGTGAAAATCGTCATTTTTCAAGTTCAAGGCCCTGTACAACGAAAACAGTTCAAGATAGAGAAAAACGGCTTACATATCCCTATTTTAACTTTTTATGTACTATCCTATGGTGTAGAAACATTTGTGCTTTCGTTGATTTTTTTATTTGGCGACGCGTGGAGAAATCTCAGAATTTTTCAAATTTTTTATCACCCTGTATAAACATTTCATCTACATCATAGGATAGTACATGAAAAGTTAAAATAGGGACATGTAAGCCGTTTTTCTCTATCTTCAGCCGTTCTCGTTGTACAGGGCCTTGAACTTGAAAAATGATGATTTTCACTTGTTTATAACTCAAAAACTTCTGAATTTAAACACCAACTGTGAAAGTCAATCTTATTTTCTCTTCTCAGACAATCTAAAAATGCAATAACATAGGCGCATTCCATTTAAAAAAACATAACTTTGATATGCCACTGTCATATGGGACACTCTGTATACTCCAAAATAATTTTAAATTATAGCCATTGTGATCCTGTACTTGAATTTGCAAAATTTTTTTGAAAAAAATAAATCGTTTGGCCTACAGAGACCGCTTCGAATAAGCTGGGACACCCTGTATATAATATAATATATGAAAAAGTTACATCAATTTTATAAAGTAACAATTTTTTTTTTGGTGAGGTAAATACCAACATAACAATCGGAATATAAAAGTTACAAACAAAATAAAACTAAAAACCTCGCTAAAAACATTGTTCAATTGTTTTTTGAAGTGGATTGAACGTATTCCTTAAACATTCATAAGACTAATTGACATATTGACTAAAACCAAAAGAAATTATATACAGGGTGAGTCGGCGTTAAACCGCCATACGTAAATCATGCCTGGAAAATTTGATTTTGAGCAAAAAAGTTCATCATAAACATGTAGATACTTACTCGAAAATGCTTTCTAAGAACGCTGCAGCGATTTGTAATTAGTAAATTAGTAAACTTTATTAGATAAGCGATTAGTAAACTTCAATAGATCAAACAGATGATACCCTACTTCAAGACTGCGCCTGCAGTCCTTGGCCTGCATGCTCTCATTTGACCAACTTTGGAATAAAATAAAGAACAAGGTTTATTCTGAGCCCGTTAACGTCGGAGTTACTCTACGGGAAAGGATTGCTGAAGCAGCCCAAGAGATCACACCAGCAAAGTGCCGGGCGTGAAAATGATGGCGACCTTTTTGAAATTTTTCGAAAGTTTCAAAATTGAGTACTTTTGCCGACGCATTTTCCGAATGCATGTTTATATGTATAAACTTTCTTCTCAAAATAAATTTCCTATGCATGGTTCACCTATGGCGGCGGTTTAACTCCGACTCACGCTTTGTAAGAGCGATTTTTTTTTATCTCTCACCAATGTGATTTCGAGAACTAGCAGACAAGTAGGGTACAATTTTATGCTCATTAATACCTAGTCTGAAACAAAATTAAGGCAAACTTCAGTCGTTATTGCTTGAATTCGCTGAAAAAAACTGAAAAATCGAGATTTCTTTGTTTAAAAGAAAAAATTTAGTGAGCCAAAACTATTGTTTTTTATGTCATTCGGAATAAAAAATGGAAGAAACGAAAACCCAAAAACATTGAAATAAATTTTTCAAAATTTTAATTCTTCTTTTTTCGTGAAATAAAACAAAATTTTCTTCACGGAATGACGTAAATATGAACTGATTTTGCTTGCCTTATATTTTATTAATATTAATTTTTATTTTAATGTTTAATTTGGTTTCCTTGATTTTTTTATATAATAAAATGAAAAACCAATTTGGCGGACGTAAGAAAAAAAAAGTTGACTTCAACTTAGTCTGCTTTGAAAATGTTTTAAATGTCAAAAAATCTCATAGCGACTTACGTGCCTTCCAAAAATATTTTATTCAATATTAAAAAAGGTATTGCTAAAATAAGTAATCTCGATTTTTCAGATTTTTCAGCAACAACAGAAGTTGTCCTAAATTTTGTGTCAGATTCTTAATAAGTATAAAATTGTGTAGATTTTCTTTAATTTGAGGGAGCCTCTAGTTAGTCCTCTAGATCTCAATGATCTAGAAATCTGAGTAAAAAAAAGTTCTGTACATATTTGTACTCCTGCTAGTCCTGTGGGTGGGGAGACTTTCAGTTCTCTCATATACAGACTGGAAACTTGTAAGTTGGCTATTATTGAAAGTGGGTTTTAACATGCAAATTCTGTTTTGTGCAAATAATAGAGAAAATGATAGGTAAAACGCTTCACTAATAAACTAAAATATATCCAAAAGAAAATTAGTTTTCAGATTAACTCTCATTTGCCGGTTTCATTGACATTGTGGATTGTTTTCTAGTTGGATTATGTAATCATAAGTCAAATCAGACAAATTCATTTAAATTACTTTCAAGATTTTGTTCATATATATGTATAACTTTATCGAAATGTAGGTACAGGTACAATTATACAGCAGAAGAATAGTACCACATCGCAATAAAATGTACTGAATGTGCAGGTAGTTGCCAATTAAGTATACATATTAAAAAAAAAATCAGATTTACATTGTAAATTTTCTGCATTAGTGTTAATGCAAAAATAGCTAATTATAAGTAAGTACATTTTCATTTCAGCTATTGCCAGAAGTTATTTCAATAACAATTTATTCTAAAGATAAGTCTGGAGATATTACTTGCATAAAACTGAATTATTTGCATGTTAAATTCATATGTCCCACTTACAAGCTCCACCATGTATACGTACACTACACACCACACCAGAATTCGAACGGCACTATGCGATAGATTTTTCTAGATAAAAACACTTCTGATACTTCATGATTACTCTCAAAAGATTCAAGAAAGTGCAAAAAAGTGCAAAAAATAAATAGGTATTACAAAAAATAAAATATTTTCTGGTGTGGGATGCACAAACAGGTACAACCTATAACATTTAAGAGCAGTCTATTTTTCACACTTTTTTTCAATCAAACACACAATATGTGTATTACCTTACCGTTTGTAGAAAAAAGCGCTTTTCCAAAATTAAAAACTTGGAGCAGTTGTTTAACAAAAATACAAGATCTTCAAGTTCTTTCAAATATTGTAAAAAAAATGTCTACGCCAAAATATGGCAAGGAATGTCTTTGAAGCATTCGCAAGTTGCAACATCACTCGTGCGCACATGATTAATTTAAATAAAGACTTATTGATTCTAGCCTAATCTCATAATAAGTACATTAATTATTATATTATTGTCTTTTAAAAATTGTTAGAATAATAAATAAAATGATGAAATTCAATTGCTGCTCGTATTTATTCATATTCCAGTGTGATAAAGTACAAGTGGTGTGGTGTAATGCATACCCGATGAAACCGATCTAATAACGAACCGGGTGATGTATGGTTTGTGTAAGGCCGAAACACGGCATGTCGGGATATATAGGATATGAGCCGGGACCGTTGACGTGTTGATGAATAACGTCCCTGCAAACACCATTTGCATATCCCGTCTTGCCGACAGAGTGGTAATGTCATCTCCCTTTCATATATCCACGGGGACAAAATAGCACGAGAATAATGGCCATCTCAGTTTCCCTTATTAGAGCACACTTATTCAAATTACTGTACGCGTTTCTTACGTTTTTTTCAGAACCACAATGCTAAAGAAATATTTTTGTTAGTTAACCTGAAATGGGACTCGGGGAATACGTACACCAAGAGTTCTCAAACCATCACAAAATGGAAAATTCTTACCCAAGTCAAATATTATGTAAGTACACCGCCCACAATCCTCTCTAACGTCTACATTTAGTTCCGTCAAATTTTAAAGTCAAGTTAATACAGGCTGGTCGATAACTGGCCAGCCAGAATCAAACGTCTTATATAAAATCGTGTTTTGAACATAAAAAAAGAATAATGTTTTTTTTCAGATCGGGCTTCGTTTGGGATTACAGTATTATAGTTGAGAATATAATACAGAGTGACACATCTAGATAGACGGGGACTCATTGTGAAGTTTTTTTTAATGCTTTTCTAATGATTTTCTAAGGGTTCGTGAATTAGGAATTGCTGAAAGGGAAGGTGTACATAACCATCATACATGCAGCCGCGCAAGAAATTGCTGTATTATTGGTGCAGTACTTTGATGAACACGACCACTACTAGACGAATTACCAGCCGATTCCAGTTGCCACATAACTTTGTAAGGAGCACTATTATTCATCGAGAAGTTTTACATCCGTATCAAAACCAAAGAGTTCATCACTTCCAGCCAGGCGATGAAATACGGCGGTTGGCTTTTGTCACTGGTTATACTTGAACAGAATGAAACAGAATGAAAAAATCCTAATTTTATCACTAAACGATTTGCATACAGAGCAAACGTGGTCTTCACAAAATCCACACGCAGTTAGAATTCGAGGTTTTCAACAAAGATTCTCGATTGGTGCGGTATTTTTAATGGAGAACTAGTTCCTATTCAAATTTTACCTCATCGCCTAAATGCTGAGGCTTACTTAGCATTTTTAGAAAAAAAATTATTTTGGAGAGTTCTTACGGACGAACTCAAAATCCGGCTCGAAGGACCAAAAAGTTTGCGTTTATTAGGAAGAATTTGATATTTGAAAATATGGGCCTTAACGACCAAATGAAAATCAGGAATGCGGATTATTTAAGGAATGCGTTCAAACTTACGGTTAGTAAGTAAGGTTGTGAATCGAGGGTGCGTTAATTTGTAACAATGCGAGCGACGCAGAAGGTCGCGTATGTAGAAAGTTTCGTTCGAGGACCACTGCGATTCGGTCTTCACGAAGGACGAAAAGCGAATCTTTTTAATCCTGGAAATGAACTGCGTCCTGCGAGTCTGCAGGATACTCCTTCTTCCCTCCTTTCTGCCCTTTTTTACTCTCGGTCCAGGTACAGGTCTAGTGGTTATACAACCCAACGGACATCCGATTTGCTTTGACAGTAGTCTACACGCAACAGGAAGGAAGTTTGCGAAATAACAGGGTTGAATGGAAGTAAAAATGTAAAATGAAAAGTGGGACGCAACACATATTCACTCGCGAAAGGGGTAGCAACATGATAAAGCACCACGCATTACTGGAAGAAATGTAGTGGGGTGGCTTAATAATAATTTCAATGGGAGATGGATTGAAGGGCATGGTCCCGTTCCTTGGCCTGCAAGATCCCCGGCCCTAAACCCGTTAGACTTTTATTTATGGGGAATTTACACTATTCAGCATTTAGAAGGGATAATTTTTAATTCAGTTCGTAACATTCAAAACACCATAAATTTTGCACAAGTTGATATAATTCACTTGTTTTGCGTTGCCAGGCGTGTATCAAATCACAGGGGGGCATGTTTAAAAATTGTGTCTTTTATGTACTTTTTTTTTTACATTGTGACCAATTTGAAGAAATTGGTTTTGTATCTGATTCTTCTCTTTCATTTTATTCAAATTATGGAATAAAATATATCTAATGATAGAAGTAAATTTGGTGCCTGAGTTTTTTTCCAGAGGAGGCCCGATCTGAAAAAACGTTATTTTTTTATGTTTTAAGTACGATTTTATATAAAACGTTTTATTTTGGCTGGCCAGTCACGGAATTTTTTTTTCAAAGCTGCGATTTTACTTTTTTGTAAATATTGCCCGAACGAAGCCATGCAGATCTGAAAAAAACCGTAATTCTTGTTTTTATGTTTAAAATACGATTATAAATAAGACGTTTGATTGTTTCTGCCCAGTTACCGAACAACCTGTATAGGTAGGTAGATAAGGTGATCTTAACTGTTCAAACTTGAACAAACTGGCCAAATTATTGCAATAAGTACACGTCTTGTTTATACGAAAACATTTTACTTAGTTAGCTGGAAAAAATATGATTTTAATCTTGCTTAGAACTCTGATAAATATCGGTTCTCTGTAATAGCACGCAAAGAAAATTGCTTTCGCCTATTCGTGTCCAATCGAAATACACTGTTAATAACACAAAATACTTGATAAATATTATACCTATGCCTTCAGCAGATAATGTTATATTATAGAGATCTTGCAATACTTATAAAAACTTTCCGTTATGAATTAGCTCATGATGTTGCGTTGATTCGTTTATGTGTTTTTTGTGGACTCTTCAAGATGCCACATTTGTTTTATTTTGGCACAATAATTTTATAGGCGCTCATTTTCATTTGAATCAATATAGGGCAAAGAGTTTTGAGATTTGTATAGTGTAGGTAGGTACCTACATATGCCCACATTCACAAAGCATTAGTTTCACAAAACTGAGTATAGCTTTTGTCTAATTTTACCGAATTCGTATCTTTTACCGTTTTCATGATCCCCGCATATGCTGCATGATTCCCACTGCACCTTATCTAATGAATAATTATAATTTGATTCACATAAGACATCTGTCTGTGAAATTTCCTCAGAACCGATGGTATGGAAAGATCGAGGAGATATAAGGCTACGGCATAAGGATATAGGCGGACGGACATGACGATCATAAAACTTCCGTAAAAGTAACGAAACCCTAAAAATGTCAATTAAATTATCATTTAATAGTGAACCATCATCGATTTCCAAAAACAGCGGGAGTGGCATAATTGTGTTTTTTTGTCATCCTCCCCCCCTCCTCCTTCCTGCCCTTATTCAAAGATATTAATATGAAAGAATTCATAGCATGAGTGCTCTACACTCGTGCTAGTCTCAAGAGTGGTGTTATGATGGTTGAATTTCTGACAGTGAAAAAGTAATGCCCAATAGTTTTCTTCGTATAGGTTTCAGTAATAGGTATTAACTGTTTTGTTTCATGTTTAGATTATAATAGACAAAAATAATTTCTGTTATTCTCTGTTACAATATTATATAATTCATCATGTTTTATTAAAGAAATTTAGTGCTGAGAAGCTTTTTAGCCCATAAAAAATAGGTGGAAACACAATTTGCTCTCTCTTTAGAATCCATCTCTTTCTTCATCACTTTAGATCGGGTCGAAAGAAAGCCTTTCCAGACTTCGTTGCTGACCGGTCGGGTGGACATTCTCCCGTTCCCATGTCACGTTCCTCGACCCGAACGGGCGCACTCTCTAAATCCCACGAGTAACTGGAAAAGTTATTATTTTCAAGGGGCTTATGCTCCCTCTCCTCCCAACTGACGCACGTGCACCAAGACTTATCAGGAAGGCAGAGAGAACACGAACGCCAGACACGGAATTAAATCATGGCACTGCTTGCCGTCGACCATGAATCAAATTATTCGCCCTAAATGGACAGCTCAGGAATTACTCCACCCTGCCACCGGATAGAGATATGCCCCATTGTTATCAGCGATATAAGGGTTGATTATTTTCGTGCTAGCGAGTGGGGAAAATTCAATTGTTATTCGCCAGCCACATAAAATGATCCTTAGAAATCATCAAACGTTAATTAACTACAAAGTTGGTTGAAATGAAATTCGTACGCTTTTATAAATTCCATTTTGTTCTAAAACCTAAAAAATATACTGATATCATATTAAAAGTTATTGTTGACATATTTTAGCACTTACGGCACCTATAAAACCCCAACCAACGCCCTTCAAAAACCTTAAAAAAATCATAATGTACTTACGATATTTCGTTGCCTACTATCTATTTCAGATACATTTATTATTTTAAAGATTTGTGATCTATTCTTTGGAGGCTTCAGGTTGAATTTGCAAGGTCGCGAGACATGAAAAGCGTTTATAGATTACAAATAATAATAATCCTTTCAAAAGTAACAAAAACTGGTTCATTTCATCCTATGCTTTTGCACGTTTCTGATCCCATATAATCTCCTTTCCTTTTGAAATAATTTCCTTTAGTCAACGCCTTCAAAGCATCACCTTTACTTTTTTACTGTCTGGAGCGAAATAAAATTTTCCGAGCGATAGCTGAAACACCTTTTGTTATTGTTCCCCTCGGTAGCTAAATGTACCGACAGATTCAAGATAAAGCTGTCTTGTTTGTGCGTAAGGGTTTAATTGAAAGCAAAGTTAGATTGCAATTAAAGGGCGGCACGATAACAATTCTTATAATTCAATTGAGTGGAAGTTGGACAGTTGTACCCCGAGACCCGACTAAACAACTTGCCGGGCATTCACAATAATAGTTAGCTGATGTTCATGTTATTATACCAACTTTACCAATAGAAACTGAATAACAAAAATATAACAGGTCTCGGGCCATTCTCAGGGAAGGGACTCGCCCCGACTGTTACTCCCTCTTGCTAAGCTTATGTGGTTCCGCGTTTCAAACTGAACTCAAAAGTTATTCTTGGAAAACTTTCTGACGTTCGTGGCACCTAATTAGATTTTACTTGTCGTACTCTGGCCCAGCAAATGTCTAAAACACGTGGAGCTGACGTTTAATTCGATAAAGACTTCCAACTATGTAAATATTTCTACTGCTTTTGTTTCAATTTAAACCAATAATATTGTTATAAGTACACTAACACCTGAGTGCATTAAAGCACACCCACACTAAAAAATACTTCCCATATCAAAAATGCATTTTTCTTTCAAAGCTACGAAGTTTTGATTGCTAGCAGTAACGGTTCAAGGGTCAGCTAATTGAAGAGCATCCTATATTCAGAATAAGCCATGCAGAGTTGGAGAAACACAAATTATAGATCTACTTTTATTTGAATCTTCACTGCAATAACTTTCAACTGGAACTTCTCTGTCAAACAACGAGCCCTAAGATAACCTTCAACCCTAGAGACTATCAATTTTAAAAGCTGCGAACAATTTTGATCTGATGGCACTTTAGTTTATTGTATTGAGATAAGTTGACTTAAATCGACTTAGTTTCATCCGAGGAACATTTCGTAGTAAGTTGATGTAAAAACCTATTAGGGACGCCTTGTATAAAGCAAAATATTATATATTCATAGCAGAGAACTACAACCATTAATTTAAATTTCCATGCCATGCAGGTAAAATAAAACCAACTACATTTACCATGTTGTTTAAACAGTGCAGCTGCACTTTCATCTAAATATCCCTTAACTAAACAGTCCAAGTCCAATGGTAAGCCTGTGCCTGTACCTACGTGGACACGTCGAGTGAATAAAGCAGGGCTCCGGCGGCAAAGAGCGAGTGCCCTTTGCGAAGCGGGTTGCTCTGGTGGCAGAGGCCGTAACGAATTCCCTGTCCGGCAGTATTTCTCCCGATTCGCTTCCTTCGGTCCTGCGGGAGCCGTGCGGCTCTCTAATGCCCCCGACAGAGGTGAGTCCCTCGCTTAATGTGTTCTTTATATGCATTGGGATGCCGTCCTACATCCTATTATGTGCAACACCGCTTCTACTTTCCACTATGTCGGCCTGGAAATCTTTGATGGCCCGTGTCCTTTATTTCTCAGCGCTCGCCGGTGGTAAAAAGTGACGGCGTGTGTACAGAAATGGCTAAGATAGGCCGGAAATGGAGCTTTTATGACTTTGGCAATACTTTTTTCTCCTTGGTGAGTCGGTAAAAAAACAAACTTTTGAAACATTTACGCGGACCGGAATAACTAGCACTGTTAGACTTTTTGCCTACATCTCTTGATTCAATTGCCTTCCACGACTTTGCATAACGATGAATATTACATGAAAAATTTCTGTAAACCATTTTCTCACATTACAGCATATCAAAGACTCAAGATTGTTTGCAGAATAGAGGAAAGTACCTACGCTCTTTAATACTAAGTTGGTTCATATTCGAGATATTCTTCTTCAAGAAAGGTATCAAATATTCATGATGTCCTGGCTTAATTTTCCAGTCAACCTATACAAGTGGGCTCTTAAAAAGAATAAAGAAAATACAAAACTAACGGTGAATTTTTAGTTATGCAGCCTCTCTCTAGCGCTGCTTTTCAGAAGGATTTCAAGACAACCTTATCAGATGCGTTCTTTATCTTTATTTAGATACAATAAGAAGAAGCATATCCTCCTCTTTCTTAGCATATAACATTTTTATCCGTTTGGAACCTTCTTCGAGTCCTATTACCTTGAACTGAATTTTAGATGAATCTCCGGTGGACGAATTTGCGGCTTTAGTTAGACTGAAGAAACAAATAAGCATTTCATTGAAAATATGAAAATGTTAATGAATGTGTCTAAAATTCTTCAAAGTTAAAGAGTTAAGTCACTCTACAATGTTCGGAATTTGATATCGGCATATATGCGAAAATTAATGGGCCACTGTCAGTCAATTTTTTGTTGCTCACTCTTTGTGTTCCTTGTTGACAGCAATTAACTATGAAAAAACGAGAGCTAAAGGACAACATCGTTCGCGTCTTTGGTAACGGATCCAAATAGGTCAATTAGTTCTATTTACGATAAAATGTCATAACAAACTTGATTTTTTTCTTCCTTCACCGTCTCTCTCCCTTACAAAGAAAAGTCCTGAAGGCCTGATAGGTTATTAATGTCATCAAATTTAACTATAGTAAAAATACTTTAACAATCGTAAGTAAACATAGTAATACAAGTAAAATAAACACAATAATTCTTTTTCATGTGAGTTTCAAAGATTTATCATGAATTTAGGGAAATCGGATATTTATTGAGATATGAAAAGACGTGGACCGTTAAAAACTGTGCGCAATCCAGAAAAATCCTGAAAGCGATACAGTTGCCAGTCACAAAATCCGTATTCACTCGTTACTTAATGGACGACTTTTCCACATTACACACTCAGCTTGTTTCTCGACGGATTTTCATCCTTGAAGGAACAAATAGCTTTGGAGTTGAAACTGGTTCAAGTCTTGGTCTTCAATGCTGGCGAAGATGTTTCTTAACACATACTACCCCCTCAGATGTGATAAAAGTTTCCTCGATGAAAATCCAAGCGTGAATATTACTTGATGCTTCCCAAAAGTGATGATAAATTCTATAAAATCATTATTTTTCGAAGACCTCTGTTTAAATTTTGTTACGCTTTCTGAATTCCTTATATACGAACACATTTTGGTAATAATTATTATCTTCGTTAATTTTTTTTTAAATTTAGATTAGACAATTTTTCTTGTGTTGTGTTCGGTATAAAAATTCCATTAATAAAAGTGTCGCAACGGGTACTTTGCCATTTGAAATTTCAAGATGACATCTTGCCCATAGGAGTGAGATATGGTGGGGGTTGAAAATAATTTTTCTGAATGAAAAAAAAAACGTGAACGTGTTCTCGCATTTTCTTTTTTATTTTTGCCAACGATTTAATAAAATTTATGGGTTACTTTTGGGAAGTATTATACCGATTATATACTGAATACGGTGGTTCTCACATAAGACACCTGTCGGTGAAATTTTATCAGAATCGATGGAAAGATGGCAAATATATAAGAATCTAAGAGTGCGACTTATCGACCGATGGACGGATAGTGACGAATTTTTTTTTCCATTTATGGGTAGTCCGAGAAATAACGGCACATTAGGTATATTAAATCACACTTTAGGGATAAATTAAGTATACACTCTAATAATTATAGAGATAAAAAAGAAACTATTGAATATTTGACAATAATTTCATTAAAACCAACAAAAACATTTCCAGTTTCGTACAAAATTGTAACAAAATTAAAACGAACAATAAGGTTTGCCTTGTATGAAAATAGAGGTGTGATTAAAAACAAAAAACAGTTTTTCTCACATTATTTCTAAAAACTGGTAACTGAAACTTCCGGCGAAAAAAAAACTCACGAGTTGAATGTGGCAGAACCAGGAATTTACGATGCTCTTGGGAGAAAATATTTTTCAAGTAGGGCGCGTTTCGGTGCATATAACGTCTCCCCCGGTTGCACATGAACTGTTCCAGTACGTACACTCTAGAGCCGAAATGCATAAATATTTTTTTATTTTTACGATTTTTTAATAAAAAAGACGAATGGCAAGCTTTTGCGAGCTACCATAGATATTCATATTAGAAGGGCGCGCAGCAAAACTAACATCAAGACTCGTTTTGGAGTCTCTTCAAATATAAATTAAGATATTAAAATTATCACATATTAGATATATGTACCGATACCTACATAAGGGTAAAATTTGTCAAACTATTTTCATGATATCAAAAGCAATTCGCCTAGGTCATGGAAATATTGATAAATGAGCAATTCTTAGGTTGGATGCTAAAATATATCGTCAGTCATATTACTACCTATGTCTAATAAAGGGATCAATAAAATGTGCCAAGGCTATTAAATTAAAAACATAATAATGGAACACCCAAGCGGAAAGCACCTTTTAATTTTTCATAACAGGTCCATCTGTTCATACCTGAATTATTCTGGTTGTTCCAAACTTTTGGGCTTCCTGAATTTACAAAAATTATTTTTGTGGTTTTTGCTATCGAAACACAATATGCAGGTCTATAGATTCAGGTCATACGCTACGCATGCACCATAATGTCGTGCCCGGGTGCACAGTACTGTGACCATCCAGAAATGTCAAACCACATGATCATCCATAAAAGACAAATCATACAGATCCATAAATTGCAATTAAAGTTTAAATTCCCAGTCCAGGTACTTAATTGAGCAATAATTTCAGTTCACGTAATCCAGGTAATAATTATACTGCGCAGTTCCTTTACATGTTTAAATAGAAACTTGTTTGTCAAAGCGATATGTGCGCTGCCTTTTTCCTTGTTACAGGACCATTGGAAGCTAATCAGCACGGAGGCAGTGCTCCACCAGCCATGGACCGCCTATGAGTCATTTTCAGTGTAGCCAATTCATTTGAAATATTTAAAATATAATGAAATTGTAATTTCATAGATGGGCGAGGTTTTTCCGAGGGGTTTTCCTGTCACTTAGCACCAATCATCCCCTCCATGTAGCTCGAAGAAAATATACAGAAATTCAGTGAATATTCATACAACTTGATTTGTGATAGATATTTATTATTCAATACTTAAATTTGATAGATATTGTTACTCAAAACTGAATATAGCGAGCTATGTGAGAAATCTCGAGTTTTATTGTAGTTTAAAAGTTTTCCCAATCAAACCCATCGATCTCGAACCAGAACCAGGTAAATCGAAGCAGAACCAGGTAAATCGAACCAGAACCAGGTAAATACACCAAAACAAGGTGAAGAAATCTACCACGTAAGTACATAAGGACGCAGGAGCGTGTCTTATCCTGAAGGTAAGGTAGAAAAACGTCTCAAATGTCTGGTTTTTAAGATACAGGGTGTTGAAGTTTTTATGTATTTTGTATTTTTAGAACAGCCTGCATCTTGAAAACAATGCATATTAGGACATACGCTTACATTAGTTTTCCGACTTAAAATTGATCCACAAATAAACTTTCAATGTGCAAAAAATAACATAAGCACACCCCAGTTTTTGAGCTTTTTACAGTGTCCAAGGAAATGCTATGAATTGATTTGAGATACGAAGAAAATTCAAAACAAATAAAAGTTTTATTTTTAGTTGCTTAATATCAAAAAGAAAAGTCAGTGGCGTACACTTTTATTTTCAACGAGGTGAGAGGTTGCCCCCCCTGGACGCCACTGGACCTAATAATACTAATCTACTTGAGGCTTAAGGAGCTCCTTATTACTACAAATAACTGTGCCAAAGTTCAACAAAATCTACAAAAAAAAAATGTTTGAGATATTGATACTTTACTTAATACCTAAATGCGATAAAAAAACACCCTGTATCTTGAAAACCAGATATTTTAGGACACATAATTATATGAACTTTTCTACTTAAAACTGGCCGAGGAATACACCCTTAAATTAATACCTTCAAGTAACACCTGTATAATAAATTGCAACAATCAACTTGTTCATGCCATCCTGATGTTACTTCAAATTTCTTGAACATTTCTCTCTGTGATATATCTATAGATATCAAAATGTTTCTTTCTTCCATTAACCAAAAGATGCACGAAAATAATATCATTACACTATAAGAAATAGCTAATTAATTATTATGGTGTCATTCGAATACTATAGGTGTCATGGATTACTAGCCACCTTACTTATTGTGTGAGTAAGGTCATCGTAAGTTGGAATGGAGAAACCGTGTAGGGGATTAACTGGATGGCGTTAAGACCAGTAATAATATGGTGGTGACGAAAATAAGAAAAGAAGTCTCTAACACCCTAGTCACCTCCTAGTCTTGATATACCTAGCGTTCAAGGAGGAAGACAGATAACTTGTATTAAATAACTTGGGAGTTTTGGGGACAGTGAAAATTGAACGACGTAAAAAGTGATGGGGGACATAAGATTATGTTTACATTTTTGAAAATAATTCCGTAGGTCCATTGTAGCAGTAGAGAAGCAAAAAGTCGATTTTGATTTAATGTTCCATTTTATAGCTTTGTAGTTTAAACTTTTCAATTGGGAAACTTTCCTTTTGTTCTTTTCTTTTTATGTTTATAGCTCAGATAGGTTCGTTTATTTCCTTTACAACGCGACTCTGAGTTACTTGTTTTATGTTAACTGGTATACTTTTTTTTTCAAAATCTGATATAAAAACCTTACACTATACCTATCCAAGGTGTTAAACAATAATTATTGAAGGGGAGTTTTTAACTACAAGAGCGTGGATAATATTATTCTTCTACCTACAGTATCATTATGAAATCGACATCATGCAAGAACCTCGGCAAGCACTTATTGCCAAGAACTCTTCCCATAGAGTAAGAGGCAAATATCTCCTGAATTCCGTCTACAACCTTCTAAAAATTATCCGTCTACCACCCTCACAAAATTCGACGTTTGCTTGAAAAAATAGCTTTGCTTTCGTAATTTATGAGGTATGATATGTGGATTTATGAGGTATAATCAATAACGAATTGAACTTACAATATACACACTTACAAAAAATGAATTGTACATTTACAATTATTACTTTTTGTGTTCGTATAATACATAAAGTAAGTTCTCTTTTCGTAAAATGTATTCTGGAGATGCTGGAGTAACATAAAATCGACAACTAAACATTCATTGGATAGGAGAATTTATCATCAGAAATTCTGATGAACAGGATGAATCGCCACGCACATCGACACTGCTAGGCCGCAGTTGGCCTGAATAATGGAGAGCGTTCAATTGTCTAACGACCTTGGAACCTCCATCAAGTGGTCTCCTGCAGATTGATGGAGATGTCGCTCTCACAGAGAGGTATTTATTGGAGACTCTCATGGAACAACACCCGGCCTATGGATTTGGGTAATATGGAAGCGAATTATAAGCCCAGGGATCTATCGGCCGAGCTCTCTTGTGAAGCTCTCGCTTCCACAGTTCCCTCTAACCCTTCTGATTTAAATGTTAGAGTTTGCTTGAATAATTATGAACTTGAAACTCAATTTTCCGGTCTTGTTTGTTGTCATTAACTTGCCCCGTTCAAGTACACTGGTCTCTTTGTTATTGGCACGACTTTAAACAATTGCCTGTTTGGAAATTTTAATCCAGTTTTCAAATTTTAATGTAAATGGATTAACGGATTAGTGTGTTCTAAAGGTGTTTCAACTTGGGAATTGTATAATTTCAATTGTTTGACGAGACACAAGGGGTTTTCCCTTTTACATTTCCATTAATATGTAACAATTTAAATATTACAAAGGGTGCTTGAAAAAGAATCCGTTTGGAGTAGGCCTGACAGTAAAGAGGTTTGTCTAACTTAATCCACTTTTTATAACTGACAGTTCTTTATTTTGCTAGGTTGGGTCTTGAGTTGTCAAAACATTCAACAATTTAATAAAATAGGTACTCACTCTATCGAGCTAGACGAGTGAAGTGCCCTCCTGGAGATATTTGTAATAGTTTGGGTGTTTATCTCGATGTACTTTTTCTCTCGATTACCTAATTGTCTTTTTTAACAGTCTCACAAAAAATATCGTTTCCTTGAAAAAATATCCTTGACGTAAATGCATACAAAAAAATCAAATGTAAGCCCGCATAATCTGGTTAGCCACACTATGGATTTGTTAAAAATGGCGCTTCGGAAGTTTTTCAACAAGTAGGTACATCCTGTAATTATGAGAATTGACCAGCACGATATGCACGATATTTTCAACCATGTAACCCTACACCTTCAAACAATCAATCCAAAAAAAACACTAACAAAAATCTAACCTGTCAGGAATGTCTCGATATCAACAACCAAATTCCATCAAGTTTACTCCCATTACGAAAATAACTTTCAACTATAAACGTTTTCGACAAAACGACACTAATATGAGCCACATTTTTTGATTATACAGGGTGTCCCGTAATTAGCGTGCAATACTGAAACAGCAGATTCTATTTTAAAAAATATGAAAAAAAGTTCCTATAAAAATAGGTCGAGAAATGCTTCCTAAGGGGGCTACAGCCCTCGAAAGGGGAGCCCATGAAGATGGTTTTTATTTAATACCTCCGAACCCGTTCAAGATAGAAAAGTGAAATTTTGGGAATTTATCAAACTTTTTATGGCCAATAAGATGCAATTACAAAAATTAAAAAATTTCCATCAGGGGGGGTCAGATAGGTGAAGAGTGAGGTTAAAATCACCCTAACTTTTTTTGTATGTACCTCGTGCCAGCATTTGAGATCAGATTATGAAATGTTGAAGTTTTTTTACACAAAAAAGGTCGTCTTGCTGAATTTCGATAGCATGCACCGTTTTCGCTTAAAATCGATTTGAAAATTACCTTACATGGCATAAAAATTCATATTGAAACACAACTAGAGAAAAATATTCAACGTAGGCCATGGATCACGGGATGTAATAAGTAACAGTTTGTTTGAAAATTGTGTTTCACGCTAATTAAGTAGAAGAAAAAGAAAATTTATTGAGTACTGTTTTGTAAAAATGGAAAATTTCACTAACCAAGAGCTGGCTGAAATGCACTTCGTATATGGATTCTGCAATGGTCGTGATCTGGCGGCTGAGCATGAATACCGACGACGATTTTCAAACCGAAGAGCTCCTACACGTCAAATGTTCACCCGCATACGTCAACGTTTACCGGAAAATGGCAATTTTTGACGTGCTCGCGATCAGGGGAGACCCCATCATAGGAATCATGCTGTGGAAAATTTTTGCCATTTTTTTGCTCAATAAATTTTCTTTTTTTTCTACTTAATTAGCGTAAAACGCAATTTTCAAACAAACTGTTACATTATTACATCCCGTGATCCATGGCCTACGTTGAATATTTTTCTCTAGTTGTGTTTCAATATGAATTTCTATGCCATGTAAGGTAATTTTCAAATCGATTTTAAGCGAAAACGGTGCATGTTATCGAAATTCAGCAAGACGACCTTTTTTGTGTAAAAAACTTCAACATTTCATAATCTGATCTCAAATCCTGGCACGAGGTACATAAAAAAAATTAGGGTGATTTTAACCTCACTCTTCACCTATCTGCCCCCCCCCCCCCTGATGGAAATTTTTTAATTTTTGTAATTGCATCTTATTGGCCATAAAAAGTTTGATAAATTCCCAAAATTTCACTTTTCTATCTTGAACGGGTTCGGAGGTATTAAATAAAAACCATCTTCATGGGCTCCCCTTTCGGGGGCTGTAGCCCCCTTAGGAAGCATTTCTCGACCTATTTTAATAGGAACTTTTTTCATATTTTTGAAAATAGAATCTGCTGTTTCAGTATTGCACGCTAATTACGGGACACCCTGTATAAAACCAACCAAATGAATTTAAACAGAAAACAAAACAAAATAATATTTTTTTTTAATCTATCATAAAGTCGAAGATCTTGACAATTGAAATGAGTCAGGATAAGAGTTATTAAGGAATAACAGTTACAGTAAGTAACCGCGAGAACGTATCACTATTCAAGAAAATCGAATAAACTACATAGTAGCTGTACTATTCAATACTTCGTATAATGCTCGACGTATCAAAATTAAAGCTCCGACCTCACTCACAATTTCCACAGCGAACTGAGGAAGTGTTACCAAATTAACACCCGATTTAAAGATATATGAAACAGTTTACATTTATACCAGGTGCGGGTATCTAATCTCACTACCTAATAACTGATAGTATTTTAGTGTATTGTAATACCGAGTAAACAACGACCTAAGCGAGGAGCTAATATTAAAAACAATGATATTTTCACTCATTTACTTCAGCATTTTGCCTCTTAGAGTATTTTAATAATTAATTGGTACTTGTTTTGTTTGGCGGAAACTTCTTTCCCTTTATGAAATGTTGGATTAACTTCTTAAATCCGTGAAAAACCATCCCCGTGTTAAAAATTTTAAACAAACTCACAAATATTCCCGGAAAGAGAGTATAGAAATCTGACATAAGGATCATTAATACTTTAATACTTTATTAGATTGACTCTACCTTAATTCCATTCCAGAAGCTCGGCACAAAATATTATTCACTCTGAATATTTTTTTTTATAATTCATTCCATATTTTTACAAAGTAAGTAACTCCCTGTAGTTTCAATTTCAAAATAAAATAACTATTTTTACTATTTTCTGTTTTATGTGTACCTACTACAACTAATCAGCAAATACGAAACCTTATACCTCTTAAGAAAAATAAGTAAATTTATGTTTCCTATAATACTTAATAACTACAAATAAAAACAAAAAAATATTTACTACAGAAGAAATTCCGCGATGAATCTTGATTTTTATCAGACATCAATTTGCATCTTATTACGAAGTAAATATCCCAAACGATCCAACAGGACTTTCATGGCCACTTATATGCATTAAATATACTTTACAATATCTCATATACTATAATAGTATTTTTGCTCCTCTCGTATCATTTATAAGGGTATCATCTAACACCTCCCTTGGTATAAAAAGGCCATCGTTTCTCGATTTTATGGCGGGTCGAGATGACGAATGTCGGCCATTCCTGGGACAGGACAAACACAGGGAGGGCATTATCCGGACATTAAACGACGCCCCCGGGCTGTTCCGGTCTAATAATGTTGACATTGCGTGCATATTTTTCCAAGAAAGCTCCCCGCAAACACAATATTCGGACGACGGAGTTGATAAGATGTGCGAGTGAGATCACACACTGCATACTAAGAAGGATAACCGCTAAGGGACTTCATACAGAGTGAGTGATATGCAGGGGTGGTGTTTGGGCTGTCAACGTGATGAAGCACCCAAGACACGTCCTATCTTACGAGCTATTTATATCCAAGAAAGGAGTAGGGTTACTTTTCCTATGGTTTTTCATACTAAGCTTTTCTCCTGTTCATATTCCATGCAGCGGGCTTTTATTTGCGAGAATACAATCAAGCTTATAAAAATAAATAATGTAACCTCATAGTTATACGAATGATCCACTAATAAAAGGGCTATCGTTTAACGTGTAAAATATTAAAAAGGCAAGAAAATATAAATTTTGTTTTATAGAGTGAAAGTTAAAACATTAAGGACTCTTGATAATAATGGATACATTTCCAGGCTACATACCTAATCGATAAACCGATGAAAAAGAGGCATGATGTTGACTCATTTTTTTGTACTAACTAGTTATTTTAGTTTTTCATCAAAACACAAAAACGACAAGAAAGCAGAGAAAAAATCATCCTATATCTCATCCTAAAATCATTCTATATCTTATCTGAAGACACCCTTTTTTATCTAACCTTTTTCTATTGTTTCTCTCTATCCATTACAAAAAAAAAAAAAAATTGAATTTATTTTTTGAATTATTTTGAATTAGTTAGAATTTTGTAAATTGTAAATTCAAAGCAAGCAGGTATACTCACTCCCACATCTCCATAAAGGATTATTAGCTCCATTTTTATTGTCGATATAACCCTACATACAGAGCTTCTAGATCCTAGACATAAAATTGACACTTGAGCCACGCGATTATACTATTAGTGGATTCCGTTATTTCTGGTGCGAGTTGCCTAATAGTTTGGGGTTCTAGATCCTCATATTTGTATACGGACTATTGATGTGAACCTCTACCACATTTTCGCATGACTGACCACTGCAGAAACCACACTCAACAGGACCCAGCCTTCCCGGCAACCACCTGCTTCGCCACATTCTATCTCTCCTAGAAGTGCATGAAAAAATTGCCGATAAGGTCTTTAATGATGGTGTTCTGTAATTGTGAGCACAACGAGCCGGTTGCTGTCATATTTTCGCTTCAGTCTTCTGGATTTTGTTGGATCCCATATTCCATTAATAAACTTGCTGGACGTTGGTGGAAAAGAAGCAAGATTGAATTAATTTCTTGTAGCAGATTTGGCAAATCTTCTAGGTATACCTATGTTGCCACCACCACATTAAGCACCGAGAAAGCATTCTCAAGACATTTGCGATATGTTCTGAAGTAGAATTGTGATTCTAATGGTCGTACTGACTGGTTTTCTGCGGAGAAAGAAATGTCGGGCGACGTCGTATCGCAACAACTACACGCATTAAGGAAACAGAAGTGTTCTACGCGCTCACTCCTTGACTCGTGAAACTAACAGCGGAAATTCCATATTGTCTGCTTGCTGCATGCTCAATCAAGTGCCAATAATATAATTCTGAGACTGCGCAAAAATAAAAGTTTCACACCTCGTTATTTTGCCTGATTTTGATATAGCGCCAAGGGATTACGATTTTGTTTCTGCATATCAGCAGCCCCATCCTGTATTTTTCCGTTTTATTGGATCCAAACTCCAAAAAAAATGCCAACAAATTTTCTACAGGGAGATATGTGGAAGGTATGTGAAGAATACAGGATATTATAATCCGCTGTTTTCATACTCTCGTTTCTCAAATAAATTTATCTTTCTAGTTTCGATGAGCAAATTTTGAAGCTTCATGTCTCACCTCGAAACGGTTTTCTAATTTTCGTTTAACACCTGTATTTACAGGGTGATCTCTAAAAAATTAACTGTCTGCTCTTTAAGGACATAACTTATTTCTTCATCAACCGATTTTGGAAATTTAAGCCTCGCATTGAAGGCAGGGAAATCCAGAGACGAAAATTGAATCAGGACAAACATCAAAAACAAAATGTTGCATAAAAAAATAATCAAATTTAATTTTTTTTTAAAACAGGTTTTGGGAGGAAAACAGAATGAAATCCAACTTGTCTCCGAACCAGCCGTCCAAATGTGAACTACTAAGGAATTTTCTTGCTACATAAGATAAGATTAAAAAACGAAAAATTCTAACAATCACTACTTGACTCAAACGACCTAGCGATTGGTAAAATTTTCGTAACGATGGTTATACATACCATTGTCAAGAAAGAAACAGCGCTGAAGTGAATTTATCTAATGAATGCAACTTAAATTTTTCACAAACGAATGCTAGTTAGGACACAAGTTGATTAGTTAGGACAAGTAGCTGAATTTAATTTTTCTTCCAAAATCTGTTTCCACAAAAAAAATTAATTTGAGTAATTTTTATACAATCTTGTTTTTTTCAATGTTTATCCGAGTAAATTTTACATTTCCTTGCCTGAAGGTTAAGCAATACGAGGCTTATATTTCCAAAATCGATTGGCGAAGAACAAAGTTATGCCCTTCAAGAGCAAACAGTTGATTTTAGAACATCCTTAAATACAGGTGTTAAATTCAAATATGAAAACAGTTCTCGGGGTGAGACATCAAACTTTAAAATTTGCTCATCAAAATAAACAAGAAGAATTTATAGGTGAAACGGGGGTATGAAAATAGAGGAGTGATTTTGCACGCATTCATTATTATATCACCCTGTAAAAAAAATTGTTGACAGTTTTTTGGAGTTTAGATCCAATAAAGCAGAAAAATAAAGGATAGGGTTGCCATGCGAAAACAAAATCGAAATCCCTTGGGAATATCGAAAGTTATCCCCACTCAAAATCGGGAAAAATTTTGGGGTGCGAGACTTTCATTTTTGCGTAGTGTAGTATAATGTGGAAAAGAGCTGCTATGATTCATTTTGCATGTAGGTAGTAGAAATGGAAGATCTTATGGAATCTTCATTACCTGATTGATACAACAAATATAACAAGTTATTGAAAAGCTTTTTTTTTTCGTTCCCCTAGTTTTTTGGGTTTGAGCAAACAAGTTCATAATGGATACTTTGCTGTATCTTTGCAATGAAGAGTTCTATTACTTACCCGATTGTACCAGTAAAAAGAGGCGAGAAAAGACGTGCCTACTTGGCAGTGTTTTCAACTTATTTTTTCATATTTCATCACTTAGCTCTAGCTGGTTTTAGCAATAAGTAGATAAATATAACATAATTGAAGTGAACTTATAACATACTTAAAGTGAACCAAAAAAAGTAGCATTGATCATATGAAGAAAAATTAAGTCAACAATAATCTCTAATAAAACCTTAAAACTCGAAAAACCTGAAACTCACAAAAAAATCTAAGCGGATTTTTGAAATATAACAGGGTTTTTTCAACCCTCTATTGTAGTACCTAATATTTAATGGGAAGTAATGTTCGAGATGTTCGCAACACATTTCCATAAAATGGAAAACGATCAATTTAAACGTTTTATAAATTAAACGAAATTCACTGGACTATAAATCATTTCCTGATATACAAACAAAGGCTCCAATTAATTTAAATCTATGCAGTTCACTGAAGCTCCTGGGTAATTTCAGTTTTTCACTCTCGTTAAAATTCGATTATTAAACTTGCAATTTTCCCGTTATTCACGAGCGATTTCTTCCATTGTCTTTTAATGTCCAGATTATGGCTCTCTCAATTCCGATCAGATCTAATCTAGCGTACTGTAGTTCCCGTTCCTTTGGAGCTGAGTCCGTTTAATGTCTCATCGATCCATGATTAAACTTGTGAGCGATTTTTCCAACTTATACCTTTATACCTTAATAATAATTCTATTAACCAAAATGTAATCAATATTATGAGATAAGAGTGTTTAGTTATTATTAATTTAGATGTACCTATGTTAGATACATTATAATATAACTGTCATATAAAATTGTATGCGTGAATTAGCTACTCCAGTTTTCATTATTTTAAATTTCAGAATGATTAAGTGCAAATAATCATTCCCTGTTGAAAATTAAGCAGTTTTTTTTTCAAATAAAAATAAATCATTGCCTATCCCCCACTGTTGAGATACGACCTAGTCAGTTTACTCAAGAATTTATGATACCTACCCTTTTCAGATTATATTGATCACTTCATTACATACCATATATCAATCATTCTACCTATAATTTCCATATTTATATATTTTATTTAATTAAGGCCTTGGAATTTTTTTCTTTTTTGATATTTCTTTTCATCGATTTGATTTTATTAATCGATTTCCACGATTAAATCGACTATCGAAAAACATGCTTTTTTCGCAATTTTACCACTAAAGTAGAGTTTTTATCGCTGGTGCCCGAAAGAAAAAAATTAATGGAATTGAATGTGCCATTCTGTGGTCCTATATATTAATCACCCGAATCCTCAAAGCTTAAATTTTTTTATATTTAAAATTGACCTTTATTTCGGGGGTTGACATAAGTGATGGACCAGCCTGTATAAGAACACGTTACATCAGTAAAATCAATTTATATTAAATATAAACAGCGCCATTCTATCTAAGAGCTTCACAATACAATTTACACTTATCGTCTGCAAATGCTCCTTCTAATTCCAATTGTGGGTGAATCCCTTTAATAATAAACGCTTTCTAGGGAGGCTTGAATTAATTTCTATTTTCTCAAGCCTGTCTGCTTACTATTTTAATCCAGCGTCAACTGTTTAGGGGCATGAGACAAAAGATTCAAATTGGGGATGAGATACTAGTGCCTGAAAGCTGGCTTAAGCAAAGCGGACGGAAACAAAGATGATGACCCGCTGTTACCTAACCTCACCATAACTAGACCCTAAACTCCTTGGACTTCATAAAGAAGGTTAGTGTTGCCTAGGATAACCCTTTTGCACTTACAGCAAGGCATTATTAAATAACAATAATAATTTGAATAATGGTCTAAGTACATCCTCAATATTCATGCACATATACCTATTGATTTAAAAAAAATTGTTGTCTAAAAAAATTGCAATCTAAGATTTCAATTACAATAATTCGTTGATATTTTTTATTCAGAATTACGCTTATTTACCGAGTCAAAGGTCTTATATGGTTAATTAATTGAGCCACACAAATGTCAAAACTGTATAGACATTCTGGCGAGACCGCGAGGGCGAGACCGTCAAAGTGAATCAAGATGGTTTTTTCCTCAAAAAATGTACTTTTTATGAGAGATGAAAATTATGACGTCCAATTATTTGTCCAGTTTAGGACAAATACTGATAATTAATAAAAAACAAAATGGTAATAAAAGTTAATAAAAGAAATACAATACAAGAGTTTTTCTTATCCTCGGCCATGTCTCACGAAATACTTGTGCGATTTTTGTGAAATTTGAATTTGGCGGTTTCAATGCTACCTGAGTCTAATAAAAATATCTTGAAAACTGAGTCACTTTCGGTTTTACTGGAAGTCGTCAAAAACTTCGTTATTTAAAACAGCCCCTGTATATTAGTATACATTTTTAATGATTTCTGAAACATTTTTTGTTGAGTTGTCATCAGATAATTTAAAAATGTAGTAATAATGTACAGGGTATCCTGTTTAAAATAAAGTTGATGGCGACTTCCGGTATAACCGGAGCTACCTCAGTTTTAAAAATATATTTTTTAGACGCGGATAATGTTTCGACCGCCAAATACAAATTTTCACAAAAATCGCGCAAGTATTTCGTGAAATATGGCAGAGGACATGACTAACTGACTCTCGTTATGAAACACTCTGTATCACCGTAACTAAAAAACTTTTATTACCTACAACAATAGCAAATTAATATTTTGCTAAAATATACATTTTCTGTTGGTTCATATAATATTCTCTAGCTCCAGACATAAGTGGTGCAAAAAGGGAAGGAGATCTCATCTCACGTAACATGTCGAGGTGGGTGCAAATTGCATTTCGCCCTGCATGCACATGTGTATCATTTGTCAAGGCCGACCCTTTTCTTTGAGAATCGTAAATCAATGACTGATTTCGCCATTCAGGAAAACAGGCGTGCGCGTGTCCTTTATGTCACGGTCATCTAGGTACTCAAACAAATTAAATTCTAATGTTTGCTCATGTGCGAGAACTACGGGGAATGTTGTTTTCTATCAATCAAGAGGGAGCAGATGGAACTAGAATTGAGTAACGTAAGGAAAAATGAAGATAGAATGATTGTTCTGGTTTTTAAATTAGATTAGTTTTAACAAGAATACCCCACCAACAAACGAAAAAGCTATTGCGACATTAATATTTTATTATCACGATTAAGTAAACTGATATCCATCGCAAACAAATACAATAAAACCATAATATTACGTACTATTTACAAAAAGAAAACTTAGGAAAGTAACTAAAATACAACATTAAATATATTCCCAGAGGCATATCTTATAAAAAAATTCGCAAACCCTTAGCAGCAGAAACCAATTTCTGCACCAATCAGAATTATTATTGTTTTTAAAGTTGAGGAATAAATCTAAACGTAGTTATGATTTCATGACTTGAATATTTTTAATACAGACATCTGATACTGTTTACGAAGCTAAACGCGATAAAAATTCAGCATTGGTTGTACAATAATAGAGGAAAAATAAAGAAAAACCGGAAACAAACTGACACCAAAAGACACTAACTAAGTATAGGACAACTCGACAATATTGCCTGTTCTAGAATGAATGATGTCAAAGAATTAATGGCAAAAATATGCTCAACTTAAACAAGGAAAGTGAGCATATTCCAAGGTTACGGGAGGGGTGTTCCTAAGTATTATCTTGCAAAAATTTCTTAGATCGCTTGCATATTGAATAGTTTAGGGGGATGAAAACCATGTTATTCTTCATTCTTTACTTTCGAAGAAAACTGGCGCGGGCGGTAGCCTGTGGTTTAGGTCGCTGATTGTTGAATCGTTAACGCTGTCACCGTCTATAGGTTCGAATCCCAGCTCGGCATGATTGTTTGTGCGCGTCCATATAACTATATATAATTTAAAAACATGTATCTGGTTAAATGAGCTCGATCTCGAAGCCAAATTACCACAGTGGAGCGACTATGCCTTATCTACACAGTTAAGACCGATTTTCCCTCTTAAAAAACTCAGATTTTTTAGGTGGTATTTTATAGTACTGATACACTTATTCTACGAAACTTTCTTAAAATCGTTAAAGCAACTTTTGAACAAAATGAAAATTAGGTACGTAAAAATGGCATGATTTTACACGTTCTAGTCAGCATAACATTGGTCCTTTGGTTTGGCGTGTTGGTCCCCTAAGTATTATTTTTATCGTTTCATAAATTTTTTGAATTAAATTCTTGAAACTTTGAAGGCTTTCTTTCTTAGGAAATGTTTCTGGACACCCCTGTATATATTTTTTTTACATTATTTTAGTATATCGCAATTAAATGTTAGTTTTCGTTAAGTGGTCATATAATTAGGTACCTCAGACAATTTTCCATGTTTTTATTACCTAAGTTACCAATATTGCTACGGTGACTAGCTTTGTCAACATCATGCAATATTATTTTGGATGAATATGGCCTGCCATGATTGTCGGTAACAACATGGCACATGATTGTCGGTAACATGATAAGATTAACAGACATTATTATTATCAAGTAACACAAACAAAACAATGGAATGTTAAAAAAATCTGTTCACTTTCAGTAGGAAAACAAAAATTACGTCGACAGGTGTTTGTTAGCTCCTTAGGCGCAAGCCTAACATGCTTGTCTAAGAAGATAGGACATCTAGAAGACAATATAGGTGCGGTCTGGTCTATGGCCCGAGGGCTGTTAAACTCCCGTAAAACAATTTCTTAGGCAATCCGGTCTGGACTTCATTAATTAACACGTCAGCCGCTGCAAGCAAGGGGTTCGAAGGGGTGGGGAGTCATTGTGCGTAGAGCCGCTAACCGTAAAGGGCCGATTAGACTCCTGGAGGGCGGCCCTTATCGCACCCCGGACCCGTAACTCACGTGGAGGGTCCGCTCCTTGCGTAATTAAGTACCGGCGGGCCTTTTTATTTCCATAAGTCTCGCACTTGGCCGAGCGCGGCGCGCCGGTCTAATTTGCCGGACTTGTTTTATAGCACGTGCATAACAGGGGGAAGGGAGTTATTATTCTGAGTTGGAGCTTGGTTCGAGCGCGACAGTCGAATAAGAGTATACGAGCATACTGCAGTTTAAATTTAAATTAAAACGTATCTAGAAACTTCAAGCTTAAGCAGGGTTGCATGAAGTGTGCACCCACTTGTAGAACATTTTCACATTTCGGAACTCTTTTACTTGTAAGTTAAATCAAATGATCCATCCACCCCTTCACAAACTTACCAAATATATTTAACTGTTTAAATTTCTGATTAGAATAATTATTAAGCTGTTACCCCGTTAGCCGGGGAATGAAGTATTGAGCGATAAAAAAAAGTTTATATAGAAGTACCTAATCATTTTCAATAGAGGAAAAATTATGAAGACTGTGAGAATTTTGTTAAAGATACTCTTTTGTAAAGTTATCAAAAACTTACAGATTCTAGTACTCTCCAAAGGAAACCAAATAAGCTATATGTGGTACTTCCTTTTTCCACCTTTTTCATTTTTTATTTCAAGTCAAAATGGTCACACATAATGTACCATCCTGAGAGCCTGCAGGACACTGGTAGGTAAGGATCAAACTTGATTATCAAACAAAACTTTGACACAGTTCAATCAACTTGGAGTAACTTGCAATTCTGCTACAAAAATCTTCTCCGGCGCATCCAGAACCAGTCCAAAAGTAGGTTTGCACTGCAAAACTGGGGGATGGAGACCATCTGCTTGCAGACGAGATATCGGTTAGCATTAACTTGTTTGTATCCCTCCCAGAAGCAATCGATTGTATATGAACTATCTTCCATTTCCATCCCCGAACCTGTTTCCAAAACAACTTAGCTCCAGATTCAAAACCTACAGACTAACTCCCTGTGTCCCTGTGCACAACTGCCAACCTCCAACAGTCGTAATGGTTGGCGACATTTTCAGTCTTAATTGGATGAACTTTAGACTTATACAAAATCAAACTTTGGACGGCAATAAATTTTGTTCAACGTCAATGTCGAAGTTTTGAAATGCTTAAATAGTAATACTAACATCTGCTAGATGCAATAATTGATCCATGTAGGTCACTTGAAACCCATATAAGCAGACGTACATGGATGCATTTGTTTTTTTTTCTATAGGCAGACCTCTCGTGATGTCTGATATGGTAAATTGACGAGCTCTAATTAAGGCAAACCGGAGCTATGTTTGTCAGACATGTGATTTGTATCGATAGGGACAACTGATTATTTTTCTTTAATACAAAAATACTTACAGGCCTAATCCCGTCAAAATCCTAAAGAGAGTCTTCAAAATCCCAAGGCGGAGGCGCTGAATGAGTACATAAGTAGTTGGAATGCAAAGATATTAAGAGATTTGGGCAATATTGCCGAAACCAGGTAATTTTTGTCAATGTTCACTGGTTGACTTCAGAAAGAGGAAAAAGAAAAGGACCTCGACGCTTCGGTAAATTTTAATAATCAATCATTAAATCGATACTCGATTGACGGTTATGACCATCGATGCTGGATGGCGGTCGATACTAAGTTGAATAAACGAAAAAGCGACATTGCAACTTACTATTATACCTGCACGTAATACGAGTGTTGTATGGTCTTGTTGGAAACAAAATTAACTCTGATCCTATGGTTAATATTCACTGTAGTGTTTCCTCAATGTATACTTAATATTTCTTTAGCACCCTGTATAAATTATGCTCATATTTTAATAATTGATTTTGTAACAAGCTTGGCACGTCATCAATTTAGGTTTAGTTACATCCTTTTAATCCGCACGATGTTGACATATAGGCGAGCATATAGGCCACAGACCACAGGCGTCGCGCCGCGTCTTATATTTGATCACGATGTAATATATATTGACCATTCAAATACATTCTGCTGCACAAATAATGCTTTCGATTTATCACACGTGCCAAATTATCTTTAATTACATATCTCTTTAGTGTAGTGTTACTTATACTTAACAGCTCAGACTGACATGTGGTCAAAAGCCTCTTTATTAAATTTGTAGAGACAAGACATCTATATTAGTGATGAGGACGATAGGACGAAAATTAGGTAATAGGACCTACCCCGGCTGTGTGTGACTTGAGCCGCAGAACGGGACATTTTCTATAAACCAAGATAGATCTGGGTTCCCATATAATCCATCAACTGATGTATTGAATCAGCAAAAGATAGCCCCTCTTAGTCGTAGCGCTGGTCCCGCTGAGACTCTTTTATTGTTTCTTTTTCTGTTTAGGTTATTAAAATCAGTGTGTCGATATGCCGAATTGGTGAATAAATTATATACCTATATATTTCTTCTAATAAGAACCTTCCTGCAGACAGAGTTGCCGACTTGGCCTGTAATTCCGATGCTACTGTAGATCCGAAAGAGGAGTCGACTCATTCCGCATTCCAGAATCGTGAAAATATTACGATTTTACTCACGGGACCGTAAAGTACCTATATGTTCGATTAATTCTTCAATTAAATGAACCTTTCAGTACTTGGGCGCATGGCAGGCCCCGGGGCAGCATGGACTGTCGAAGGGATTAGGCAGGTAGGTGGTAACGACGCCGTCGTTTCTACCAATAAACAATTATTAATGTCTTGTAAGCATCTATACACCAAACTTGCCTAATAAAAAAACAAGAGAAATTTTATTATACGTCCAGCTAGTGAGGAAAAGTATAATGCAATAAGAACGGAGGACTTTCTGAAATATAAAGTGAAGACCACGACATAATTCGATTTTCTATAACCTATACAGGCTACAGGTGAATATTATTCTGTTGAATAGAGACTTTGTTGCCCGTGAAGTTTTGCTATATGACTCCTTAGATTTGATTGCCTGAACACCCGCCATGTGTTATAGGAAAGATGGGACCCATCTTCCCGTTGCTTTTATGGCTGTCGCTGATGGTTTCAGCCCCGTGCAGTGGCAGCCAGCATAAATAACCAGAAGCTCGCCGCCTCGCAAAGACATTTATATATTTTTTACGGTTGTTAGGAACGTTTATTCTCTGTGACATGTTAGAGTATGCTAGGATACTGCCGAACGAAGCAGATATACAGGACAGACTTGGAGTAGATATAGGGCGAGTAGGTCAGGGGCGGGGTGGTTCAAACTCTTATATGGTAATCTATCTATGCTATCTTTTTAGTATGACAAAACCTTACATGATATACATGAATGAGGCATATTTTGAAATCCATAAAAATTGTATAAGCAACAAAGAAATGTATGCACACAATACGAAATAAATAATAGGTACCATGAATATGATTGCCCGCTTAAAAAATTTAGGGCGTCGATTATTGAGAGGTAAAAAAACGAGCTTTCATGTTGGGTTATTTGTAAAAGATGATTTTTGCTTGGGTCTTTTGTTCGTTCCATTGTACTTATAAGCTTTCAACCTTACAAAGGGATATTTTTCTCAAGGTCTTTATTGACAAGTACTTCTAATCCGCTCTCACCTCTGCCTCAAGAGCTCTCGCTAGTCGATGAGAGTGTAGTATCTGGTTGATAAAAACGACGACACATACACCCCATCAGTGACTTCATGTAAAGTCGGTAGCAAACACGTCTACATACAAGGTTTAAGGTTTCTTCCAAAACATCACTGATATAGGAGAAAAAGAGTTGCGTACAGTATACTAGTAAGGATTCCTGGACCTGTCGTCTGATCGATGTGCGTCTACAGGCAGGAAGAGAATGAACATCGAGGAAACTGTAAACTGGAAGGCAACAAGAAGGCAACAAATTCAAAAGAATTCCAGATTACGAAATCGTCTAATGAAATAGATCAAAAAACATCAAGAACAGCGCTATCCGCAAAAAAAATTATAGATCAGATTAATTAATTAATAAGGTTAATAACAGCAAGAGATGCTTTTGTTGGTAGATAATTATTCTAAAAATGGTAACCAATTTCCACCCATAAAACGTGGAGCTACGCAGCACCAGAACAACATGAATCGTGCGTTCATTTTACAAAAGTAAGCTCGTTTGATTATTTGAAAAGAAAAAAGTAACAATTTTCTAATCATAAACCAGCCAATAAAACTGAAAATATAACCATTGAAGTATCTGTAGTCTGTATATAAAAGAAATGGAACAAAGAGACAATATAAAGAAGATAATCTAAAGCCCTTCAAACTTTCATAATATTTGCACGAATAACTTTAAAGGGACTTATTATCAAGCTTGTGATACTTCAAAAATTTCCTCCCATCATTTTAAACGAATAGCAAATACCGCAAGACACAGCATACGTTTTCAAGTGTTAACAATTTGTAAGACGAAGCGCGATAGCTTCATTCCACTTTGACAATCATAAATGGTAATTGCGTAACGCTGCTGATTGTATCTTATACCTACATATACGTTCATGTTGAAATTGTTTCCCTCACATGCGTTATTATAATTTTACAGGACAGGTAACTGAATAAATTTCGGCAGCCTGATCCTTATAGTACATATAACGCCACTTCATTCTCTTTCAAGCAAGCCTCCCTCTTTATTGAGTTATTAGGAATCAAAATCAGTTTCAGACAGATGAGTTCGCGTTTTTAACGATAAGTCCACATCATTACATAATAATATGCGTTAGTATTGTGAATCAGCTTTCGCTAAAAAGGCGACTTCATTGTGTGTCTGGAAGGTGAGCACACAATTATTGTGGTAAGCACGAGTTACGACTAACTATTGCACTTTATAACGCATCAGGAGAGTAGAGCTTTTTAGAGGAATCAGTGATGGATTCTGAGTACTTGCTGACGTGGCATTATATTTCTCAAACATTTGGACACTGTTGTAATAGACTTACAAAATATGATACATGCTCTTTTGATTAAAATTTGTAGCATATAATTTCTAGGATGCATAATATGCAAAAGGCAAACAACTATATTATAGGAATGAAATTAGAGCGGTTCTATTACGTGGCTAGCACGAAAATGGGGAACAATTTCCAGGTGAGATACACTTTATAGCGACGACCCTGGAACTAATATACATATTTACGTTCCGCTGACGTAGCGGATACATTGACGTAGCGGATTCATGGTAACGTGGTATCCGCTACGTGAATGAAATTTCCTGTACCCAACGAGTTAAGCCTATATTAAATCAAGGAATATAAGAACTTTAACCTATCTCAGATTATAACGTCAGTCCTGCCTGAATCAGCTGATGTGACTGTGAAGCAAATGCATGTGTCAGCACTGTAAGGATCTTAAGGTTTTAGTAATGAAATACTCGGAAATACCTCTATCAAAGTTGCCGTTACTTAATTTTTTTTCAAGAGTAACTTAAACCTTAAATTATTTGTGATACAAAAAAAGTAGAAAAATTACTTGGAAGTAATTGTCATTGGTAGCCGGGACGTTAGTTTTACTTTGAACATTACTACAAGGTTCCGCGACTTTAATATTTAATTTCAAGTCCCAAAAAGGTAGCCCACTTCAACAACTACTTTAAAGTTAAAAAAACTTTGAAGTAAATATTAGGCAACCTGTAAAAGTTATTGCAACTATCATAATTACTTCAAGGTTCCAACGATTTCGAGGTAATTCTATTAGTGACGAGAAGGTTTCATAGACTTTGACAGCTACTAAGAAGAAACATAACATATAATTATACAGGATGTCCCAGATCATTCGAAGCGGTCTCTGTAGGCCAAATGATGGGTTTTTTCAAAAAAAAATTTGCAAATTCAAGTACAGGATCACAATGGACATAACTTAAAATTATTTTGGACTATACAGAGAGTCCCATATCGATACCGAGAAGTCGATTAAAGAATAGACCTGTCAAACTCGTGAAGACTTTGACAGGCCGTTTCCATAAACAAGTAAGTACCTTACTAACCTCCCAGGAAAGTAAATAAAACTTACGTTGCAGGTGCTCAAAAAATCTTCTTTTGCATTGAAAACGAAACACATTAAAATTTCAAGAAGAGTAGCAGATAGTAACTAGAAAAATTAAAAACTTTCAGGCGAAAATTTGAATTAAGAACAAACAAACCACTTTGAGGTCACAGTTTCCTTTGAAGGAATTCTTTTCCGAACATCCTTTATAAACGAATATATAAACTTCAGCGAGAATCTTAGACGACCTACATATTAACATTAGGCAAGGATCTGCTTGGTAGTTCATACAATATATTATCTATCCTTACGGAGTGAACACAAAGTGGATATCCTGGAATCCCAAGAAACGGAATCGCAGCATGGTGAAACGGGCATAATTTATAACAACCCCCCATTCGGAATTGTCACATTTAAACGACTCAAATCGTATACTTATTCTAATTTCCGCGTGCGACACCCCTGCAATCTGGAAGAAAATCGGGACAATACATCAGCTGGCCAGGCGCGATGTGCTTGGGCATAATAATATTATTCTACCCATTGTCAGGCGTGCATAGAGCTGATATATTTCCCGTGGCGTTTTCAGCGAGAATTGTCGGTTCCTTTATACGAGCAGTATAAATTCCTCGGGAGGACGTGCGAAATGGCGCCGGTCTCTAGAGGAGATGGCCATATCGTGACATCGGGTCTTATCCTTTATTCCTGTAGGATAACGGAACGGGTTATGCCCCTTGCCAGAATTCCGCACCAAGGATCTCTTATAACCCCTGTCACCGTTCAATTCATCCTTATTCCCGTAACCGACACACTTATTAATTCCAAAACCACCGGCTCACACATGTGTAACTTTTTATTATATTACATTTGAGTTAAGCTATTTGATAATCTAAAAAGCTACATTACCTAGAACTGATAATAAAGATATATGAGGCGCAAATCGAACTTTAATTACTAAGTACCTATCATATAAAATTAAAATAAGTAGGTAAACAATTATTAGGTATTATTATCTCGCGACATGGCGATATGATGAAATAATTTACAGGATATTTCGCATGATATTTAGGAGAAAATTCTAAGAAGTTTACATTTTTTTAACTTGACTTATTTCCTACAGAATTTAACTTGTTTTTTTGTGACACTTTTTATGGAGGAGGTGGGCCTGGAGAAGGAGAGGAGATGGAGAAAGAAAGGGAGAAGGCGAAGGAGCGGGAGAAGAAGAGGCACAGAGAGGGGCTGGAGAGGGAATTACCGTAGTGAGCTATGTGTGTAACCACTCTTCCTCTGGTCTGATGTACTGAGTTCCAATTCCTAACCCGATTCTCCGGGTCCACTGAGCCGGCGGAATACATGTCTAACCCATTCTGGATGGTGACTTGACCCTCGATAATTGTTCCTGCAAATAATCACGCCAGAAGTGACGTATGAATCGTTCTTGTTTCTTGGGCTTTCAAATATTCCTACGAAGATTGATATAGTCTATAAGTCAACCACTTAGTTTTTTCTAGGTATTTTCCAGTTCGACACAACACGTCGAAGCGATGCTCAGCAAATTCCACCATTATAACCTCTTGGGTTCCCCAGGGACATCTAGGAAACCCCGTATAATCAGATCTGGGTTCTAGGTTTTGGGGGACCGGAGAGCGTTTCGAGAGCGTGGAGACGTTAGAAACGAATCCAGTGTGTGTACTGCTGGTAGAATACAAATGTGTTGTGATGTAAATCTGTTATTACAGATTTACTGACGAAACAGGACGAGATACCGTCAGGCCAAGGCCAAAGGCTTATCAATGGTGGATGCAAGCTGGCGTTGAGCAGCGGTGACTACTGCACTATTATACAAACTCATCGACAGATATAGCAATAAACGTGCGCTGTAATTTTAGGATCTATAGGAAGGTAGATCTTATGCACAATATATACACCCTTCTTATTGGTTTACCTGAACCAGGTAACCAAAAAGTAAGGTACCTAGGTATCTGGATCATAAAATCATTACGCACTTTTAGTGAATGTTCGCTGGCCCGACCGTAGAGTATTTCCGAGAGTATTTCGAGTACATTTCAGAACAGGTTGAATCGGAAAGAATTTGAAAAACTCCAGCACGCGTGAAAATAATGTAAAAAGAAACTTATATACAGGGTGAGTTATTTTAATCGACGCACGCGAATATCTCTGTTGGGAAGCCAGATACAAAAAAAGTGTACAGATAAAAGTTATTCATGACAACGGGGGTCATTCATCTGACTGTGCTAATGACTTTGACCTTGGAGACCCATTTCAATGCCGTTTGAAGGTCAATGTTATTTTTTAAGTAGGACAGCCTGTATATTACCAATTGTTTTTAAATATTTCCTGAGAAAATCCAATAAGAATGGTTTTTACAGTTGCAGTTTAAAATGACTAGTTTATGAGTTGAAGTGAAAATCGAACATTTTCAACTTCAAAGCAGTGTATAACAAGAAAGACTCAAGATATCGGAAAACGGCTTACATGTCCCTATCTCAACTTTTCATGTGGTCCCAGATATTTTGATAAATATGAGCTGACAAAAAGGTCAGACGACTTTATTTTGACGACCTTTCCTCCTTTGTCTTAAAATTCATGATTGCATGTAGGTGTTTAGAATAATTTCTAGAAAATGGGAAAGTCAGACCTCCATGATTATTATTACTCATCCAACTTGCGAATCAGTTTTTAAAACTTTGAGTTTAGAATACAAATATCTTTTTAACATGACCACTTCAGTGATTTGCAGAGTAAAAAAAAACTGTAATGTTGCACCTCTACAGATGTATTTAATAAGATCATTGGTGTAACTTACGGACTAAACAGGAACTTATGAACTTACGGACATCAGCATTTGACAGATAGATAAAATTAAACTGTCAATTTATCCTTTGGTTATTTTACCTGTAACAAAAAGACACTCGTTAGTTAAAATCGATATAGGTACCATAAAAATTTGTCAGGTATACTTCCTACTTCCTAATAACTATTTCTTTGAAACTTGCTTTGATATTTAAATTTAAATAGGCACCCATTATATAATAATAATACATAAAAAATTATCCAAAAATAGATGGGTAAATAAAAAGTATAAATTTATTTCTATAAAACTGTATGTATGTAAATTAATACGTAGGTAATAATATGTACATATGTAAACTGCATGTAAATATTGTTTCTCCAAACGTATTATACATTATGAACGTGAATTATGAACTAGTTCAAGTTCAACCATATCATGTTATTATGTTACGTTATTTGTTCACAAGTGTTATGTTATTGTGTTGTTTTAATAAACCGTACAAAAATCATCAGTCTTTGTTTGAACTCATGAATATCTGTAGTAAGCAGGTATACTTTCCGTCTCACAATGAGCTAACCTAGATTATCTGTGGTTATCCTGAGGACCAAGGATATTATCACAAGGCGATCCTGCCATTCTGCCTAGTTTATAAGTTATAACACTCTACTAATTATTATAAACATCAAATGATTATACACTGAGTGTTGTCTGTTGTGATAACTAAGGATACATCATCTCGTTATGTTTCTTACTCCTTCTATTGCATTGCATAGTCAATCGAGTTAAATTGGGACGTATTGTCCTAATTAATAATAATAAAAAAGATGAGTGAGAGTGAGACGGAAGTACGACTCGCGTCTTGATACGCTTAGATTGATACGATAAGATTGTCGTCCAGCTCATCGGCTACTGTCAGTTGACAGTGACAGCGGAAAGAGGTTTGTTGTTTGAAACGTTTTTAATACGAAATTAGCAGAATTACCTGTGATATTGTACGATGTGATAAACTACGAGTAACTTATTAATTGCGTGAATGCCTAAAAATCTATTGCCTTGTTTTTCTAACGTTTAAAAAAAACGGACTGAGTATATTCTCGCAACGAACAACAAAAAATTATACAAAATTCCTGGGAAACGATTGGGTCTTGTGTGGTTAAATTACTAGGATATTTTACTGCAGAAAAAGAAAACGGAGGTGTTATGCTTTCTTTTAAACGCCAACCAGCAGGTAGGTGACATGCTATTTCTAATCATAATAATTATAACAATTCACACGCCACTGACACGAACTGCGATACCACATCTGGTTCGACTTAGAAATAAGTGTATGAATCAAATCGAATTAAATGAAATTGTTTAGCCAGAATCAGTGTGGCATGACAACGGACAACACTCAGTGGACAGAGCATATTTACGTCAAGCTCTAAGATCCTAAAATAAAATGAGGTTCTTAGGTATTTTCATAGAATCTCAATAGTGCCTTTACATCCCTTACAAGACACTATTGCGCCTGAAAATTGATTTCTATTAATTATTTGATTTGAATTCAATAATTTTTGTTTCATCGTCGAAAAAATGAAACATGACGTTTCGACAATCGGTTCCGCACAGGTGACTAATTATGGACAATGAAGGGCATCACAACGAACTAGGCCTGTTGTGCCTGTAACTTGTAACTTGGTGCTGCTGTACGCTAAAGTATCTTGAGATAAAATTGTGATAAAGGTACGGAAGCCCCTTTCTGTAGCGATCTGAGAGAGAACAGGTCATCTCAATTCAATATGGTGACTTCCTAGTTAAATCTCATTACTGAAAGCCAGCTATAAAGAAAATGTCTAACTGTTTTTTATTTCAAACAATCTTTTTACACATTTCTTTTCTTCTCACAAGACTGAGGAGTAGACAGGAAAATTATACAAACTGTAACTGATACCACAAACGTGTGTTTACCATCTTATCATTACTGATCTTCAATAAACAATAATTAGATAAACCTGAATAATTTTCCCATGTAATACGCGTATGCATTTCTTTCTTCAAAGCTGGTAAAACAGATCATCCAACTTGGACGCGAGAAAGTATCTGCTACGTAAAAAGAGACATCCGACGAAAACGACACTATAACCTTCCCTACGCTTATGGAATAAAAATCTGTCAATATCCAGATACTTTTATAAGTGTACGCGAAGTGTAGGTACCTAAATACTCGTTGAGTGAAGTTCTCCTGGGATATAATATGACCTCATAACTTTTTCAAATCCAAATTGGTTCTATAAAAACGTATAATTTTATATTTTTACAACACGGTTGAACAAAAAATGATATAAACTTCCTAATACCTTCTGACAAATGTACAAATATAGGCTTTTGTGCATTAACCATCAGCCAACCCATTCAAATAAGACTCACCTAGAAGAAGGATCAGAAAGACGAACGAAATTCTTAGCAGTCAAACATTGTGATCTGACCAGTCACCACTCCCTTTCATGGATATTTTATTGTAGTCTATCCGTAAAAATGAATGTTTGAGAGACCAGACCAGAAGAAGGGGCATTCGAGTTTCTCTAGGAAATTGGGCGTAATGGAATTTGATGAGCCTCTCGATCTCATAGCTCAACAGTAAATGTATTTACAGTATTTTGAAGCACAGACTTGAGCTTCCGTTTTAAATAAAAAGCAGCCGAAAAAGTCTGATCAACAATAATGGTTAAAATAAATTCAAATTTTCATAGGTTGTGGAACCAAACAACTCCACCATGCTACCACCGTCGCCGACGGTAATGTGCTTGTGTATTAACTCTCAGAAATCCCAGAATCCAGAATCTCGGATAGCGAACACAAGAAATTGGAAGAATAATGAAGTAAGGAGGAGGCGCATAGAATAGATACCGTAATTTCAATGTACCTATTCAATAATCGCAGAAATGTCAAAGATCATCTTTCCTTTATTTAGTAGCTGTGTGAGATCAGAATTATGACCAATTGTCAAAGATCATATCTTTCCTTTATTTAGTAGCTGTGTCAGATCAGGATTATGACGAATAGGTACAGGTAATCTTTCTCACCGGTCGTTCTCCTATTTTCGATTTCAAATCTGCATAGTACCTAGACTAGAAGAGCTGTTGTACATCGGCTCGAACAACGTATCAGTTTCAGGAAGAGGATGTGAACATAAAAACAAGGCATTATCCTGGCACTTATTGGGAACTGCAGCAACTGCTGGTTCGAACGGCGATAAATGAATTCGTGCATGCATTCCAGCGATACAAACATCCATCCCCGGCAATGAGCCGTGAATAGTGAATGCGGCCGTGTCACGTTCCCGCAACATAGTCGAGCTTCGGGCGCGATTAAAACGTATCGCCTTGATTGGAGCCGGCCGGTTTATTGCATTTTTATGTCGGCCACGTGCGGGCACTAAACAATACACTGTATCAGTCCTGCTCCTGCATCAACATCAACATACGCTCAGGTTCAGGCTCAGGCTCAGACTCTTTTACAGCTCTCGGATTTGCTCTACTTTTTATCCCGTTTCGATCGATTCGATGTCGTAATAAACGAGCACTTAAATCGATTAGTTCCTTTTTATTTTGGTAACATACCTGATCACTTTGTACACAATGTTATTTATAGGTAATAAATCGGATAAAGAAATAGTTGTTCGTTAAAATAGTAGGTAGTAGGTACTTGGCCAGCACTTTAGTAATTAAATAAATAAAAATTATTCACTATGTTTTTTTAAAACATATAGCCATGTTTTATCTCGCTTTAGGATGTAAGGTAGGAAACTTATACATAAAGTTAGCATTACCACATTTTTCACAGGCTAGCTTCACAGTTCTTAACATTATTAGGGATAATTTTAAAAAATGAAGAGCGACGAAGTTTTTCTTTTGACTACAAATTTACAACAAAAAAGCGACAATTAATGCAAGTGTTACATAATACAGAGTGAGTCAGTTTTTTGTAGCAGGACATCACCAGTTTATAGAAGAAGAAATAAAAGTTCTCACAAACATATTAGAAATAAAGATACAGGGTATATCACCCATTTTTCGCTAAACAACTTTACGCCCATGAACTTACAAGACCTTACTTATCAGCGTTGGATTACCTGTAGATTTAGACCTTACAAAAAAATGTTACACTTATGAATATTCTTCATAGTTTTTGAGTAAAGTGGGATTACTCTGCAGTGAATGTGCATTTAAAATAAAAAAATAAAAAATTCTGACCGTGATGCACCTCCCATATTCTTGAGAATATGTCCAAGTATAACGTTTTATAATATTCCTCGACCAATCATGCATAGATACAGTTCAACAAGACCAACATGGATTGACATCATAAGTCATTCCTTAAGAAAGCAAAATCATTTAGGTAAATCACCTAACGGACACAATCCAGAACTCGGCTAGCTATTATTCAGTCCGCGCTCGGGCAGTTACTGTACCTGAATCATCTCGGGCGTGTCGCGTGTCTTGTCAATGGTCCATCCAGGCATAAAGTTTGCTATATATAGTGAAGGAATAAAGCTAGTAATTAGAACATAATTATAATAGAAGGACAGTGGCTTTGATCTATGGTAATATCAGTCACGGCGAACTTGGTTACTGAAGCTTTTCCGGCCAGAACCATACTATAATATAACAGGTAATGACGTAGCCGATCAACTTACTAAAGAGAGACTGTCTCTAGCAAATTATTAAATAATTGAGGTAGATCCGAAAATATTATCCCTATAATTAAAGAAAAACTACAAAAGTACAGAGCCAGTGGATAAATAAATGAAAACAAACCTTCGAGTTAAAAGGCAAATGGTATTTTTCATTCCAGGAACATTTTCCAAACAAAATGCGGTTTTCAAAATTTCCCTTCATAAATCGTAGACACATTAGTACCACTATAAGAATGAGGACTGACCATTGTCTTACAGAAAAACATAAAAAATGGAATTGGGGTGGTTGAAACTCCATATTGTAAGTGTGGACAGGTCGAAGACTTTTTGAATGCCCAATTAACAAGTTAGATCATTTCGACATTTCATGGACATTTGATTTAATGTGCCATACCTACCCCAATGAATGTGATAACAATCCTGTTCAATCTTAATTAAATGGCATCTATGGTATTGTCAAGTTTTTGAAAATGAACCAGATTTCTTCATAGGTGATCCTGACTTTTGAATTTTCCCTGTCTTATATCCTGTGATCTATCCAGAGGCAACTTTCGGGTGTGTTAATGCTCTACCGTTGCCTCAGAGAGAGAAGCGTTGTTTCCTGTGTTGTGTTTTGTCCAAATACTACACTCCCAAAGTTAGTTACAAGACTTACAAGCACTAGAAATCGCCAGGATATCAAAATCTGGCCAAATCATATAGAATCACTCGAGACTGGCTGTATGCAGAAGGGTGTCCAAGCCTTAGAAATAGAACAATAGCTTTTCCGAAATAGCTAAATAAAGCAAAACTTGAAATGAAGGGAATTGGGTTAGCTTTAACTTTAACATACGTACTTACTGTACGTATTGTGTGTAGCATTGAAGCATTGTGGCTAGTATAGAAAATGCACTAGCAGAAACGCTACAGAATTCTGCTTATTCAGATGTCTTCCATAGTGCAATATTAGGCTGTAGGACTCTCGGTGCGTTATCTTTCTTTATAAAACCTAGCGTAAATATTATGAATTTTTTGTAATTTTCTTGACAACCGCATGCATACATAGTAATTTTGCTAGCCGAATTCAGACAACTACCACTAAAGAATAATATTTTTTGTCAGTGTTAGAAGTTACTTTTTCATTGCAAATCAAGAATATTTTTCTGACAACCTTCTTCCCACTTTAAAAATCAGTTCACAAATGATAACGATAAAATTGTCAAGCAGAACTATGAAGAAGATGGCGCTAGAAAGCTGTTCATTAATATAAAAGTCTGTAACTTCAGCATATAAAAGCTGGAAAACACTAACACCAGTTGTGTGATGTATTTGCGTCTTTATTTGTTTAGTTTGCATTGAATGTAGATGGAGTGGAGTGGAGCGGAATCGGAAACCCAATAAAACGAACCGACCGACCGTTGATGCATGTATCTTGTTCACCTGCAACGATCTCAGGCAATTTAAAAATCAATTTAAAGCAGAACAAGTAGACAAACAAATGCTAAACGAAACACCGAAAAGCACATCAGTTTCTCCTTGTTCTTATTGCGGCGATTTTTTACTTTCCTGGAAAGGAATTGCATCCGATTGCTGCTGTCTTTTGTAAGTGGGCCTTTCATGCGCAACGAGCTGTCGCCGAAAGATGGATCCTTCAGCCTGCTGACGCTGACGCTAACAGGTAGTGATGGGCGCAAGTTCCTCTCTAACGTTGTGAAGGCTGAAGCAAAGCTCGGGACGACAAAATAACAAATGAACAAAATGATATACAAAATATTAAAGATCGAAAAACGAAGATAATAACTGAAAATATTAATTGCAGTCAAAATTAAATAATATAAGAAATATAATTACAGTAGATGAGCTCTTCAAGTTAGCCATGGAATTAAACGAAGGTATGGTGTATGGTCCATCCACAAAAGGGAAAAGTTATTGGTTAGAAAAGTGATGACGATTCTTTGGCATATTCAATAAGCTATTATTCTATACTGTAGGATTACCTGTACATTTTAATCCTTTTTGTGAGATTCACCTATCCATAAGGAAGGAGTTGTCATTATGAGGTTTTGAAGAACTTTTTGTTAAAAATTAATTCGAACGAATTTTACAGATATTGAGGTAATTTAAAATAATAGGAAACGATTAAATCATCTGGTGTCCGAGCAGTGTTCGGACTGTTCCTTCTATTCGTTTACAAATTGTAACAAACGTGATGATTAATGATTGGAACTAAAAACACCTACAGATTGTATCTTTTCTATCTAATACCTATATACTGATCATCCCTTCACGATAATATAACGCAAAAGGATTATTAACAATATCGAACGACTATCGATTCTCTAATAAAGTTCTGAAGTGCTTACGAGTAACTAACTTTACGATTGTTATTCAACTGGTTTTATATCTCAAAGGCGTCCGCCTTTGGCCCCGTAATGTAATTGGCCTTTAATGTTGATGGCAGCCCAGGACTGACGCCAGGAGTGCGTTACGATGGCTACAATTTACCTAATTAAAATGTAGCAAATCCTGGAGGGGATCCCTCTCGTAATTCACTTATCCGTCATTCGTTCTCATTTATAAATTACAGGCAGTTCGTCGTTGAGTCTGAATTTACGAAGAATTACAAATAATGACTTACACCTTATTATTATTATTATTCGACCAGACTTCTGAGGTCACTTCTGAATTACAAGAATCAAAAAGGACTGGGTGTAGCAAAATATATTATTTAAAGAATTTAGTTGATAAAGAAACTGAGCCACCTGTTAATAATACTACGACTACGACGTTTCAAGCAGTCAGGGTAACTAGATCAACGGGGTCCAGAGCAGGCAAAAAAATTAATTTGTAAAAAAAAGTAAATAAAAATTAATACGAAAAAAATGTTGCCTGCTACATGGATTTCTGAAACAGCCAGAGGATTAATTTATAACATAGTCAACCCGGGTCAGCTCCTCTGGTTGTGAATAGGGAGAAGAGATTTATTGATGCTTTATTAAATTAACCTAAGTTAATATTAATTTTTTGAAAAATCAAAAAATCAAGATCAAAATTAATTTACTTATATTTTTTCTAAAGTTTAAATTTAAAAACACGCCATTTACGACATTTTAATATAATAATTATCATTTTTTGAAGTATTTTTAAGTTTTTACATGTTTTTTACATTTATTTATGAGTGAACAAGAGACCAATCGGTCTCGAAACGTTTCATTTGTATAAAAATATTTTTGAAAAATAGTATTTTAAAATCGAACCTAAAACCCAAAACAAAGAACATTTAACAACTACTAAGAAACAAGGTTCAATAAAAATAATCAAATATATGTTACAAATAGTAATTGCCTAGAAGTTCGAAAAATCAAAAGACATCCTGTAGATGGTACGGATTTCAGATATGCAAATACCAATTTGATTAACGGATTTACCAAATGGCAATTGAATCTGAAAACAAATCGACCGTTTTAATATAAATGAACTTTAAGAAAAACTTTCTAGATACTCCGAAACAACACGAAAATTTCCAGATTGCATTTTGATTTCATTCGCATAAAAGAAGGAATGTTTGTTTTGATAACGCAGAGTTCAAAGACTTTAAAATGATGGAGCTTCAGTGTACTATGTATAACTGTAATAACATTTATGCGGGAGTTGTCTGAGCGGAACAATTACATTCAATTGAAGAACTCCCAATACGTTGAAGAAATTATATTCTGCATGCTCAAGTGAGCCAGCACAGCATACTCCGATCCGATCACATTGAAAGGTCCCGCTTTAATTCCGCGGAATGAGGATGTGATGTGAGGGTAGGGTATAAGGCATTTATATAGGCGCCGACTGCGCCGAACGAGCGCCGCGTGTTTTGATTCTCTTCTTCAGTTCGCCGCGGCTGTTTGTCTGACGGGAGTGGGACTGGCCGTATTAATCATGTCTTCTACATCGTTAGTGTGTAAATACACTTTCCAGAGAGCTTTAGTTGCTACGAACCATTCCTCAATTTTTAGCCCACGTCAACTACCTGTCCCCGTGTTCCTGATCTTTACTATGCATTTACTAAAATCTATTTTTATAATAAAAATAAGCATACCCAAGTGCTTCTAGCTGAACAGGTATAGAGCACAAAAGCTTAATTAATTATCAAGCAAACATTTATAATTAATTTTCGCCACCATAAGTTTGACGGTTTTCACAACGGTAGGTCGATCTCGAGATATTTGACAGAGCATTGAACCATACAGTAGGTAAGGTAACATCTGCAAGTTCTTAAAAACAACCATTATTGATTAATTGAATTTAACCAATCAGTGAGTGAGATGGAACCGCGTTTCTAATTATATTAAAATGAAGTTTTTAGATGGCTGAAATTTAAAGTTAATAACAATAATATGAAATGAAAACAGTTCAGGTACCAAATTATCATTACAAAGAGATTGATAATTATTGAAATTAACTTACAAGGTGACAAAGAAGGCGGATTGCAAAGGTAGTAATGGATTTTTATATTTTACATTTCGGAACTTGAACCTTAGATGTTCACTTTTCAAATCAAAAGATTTTTCACAAAATCTTGAAAGGGAAAGGAAGAGAACGCTTACTAAAGATTTAATAATCGATCATCAGATCGAAGTTCTATTGCCGGTTATCGAACATCGAGGGCAGATGCTTCAGTTAGTTGTTAGTGTCAATGCAGTAGCCCTGACCGTTGCTGAATTACTAAATCAATAATCTATTGAAATTAAATGTATTTAAAAAATTTATTATAAATCCTTCCATTCCAGGGCATTACTGGAATTCATGGGTCGTGGCCAAACGGTTAATTATTGTATCTCAATAAAGTTACAGTAGTTTCTCTTCGTTTTTCCCTTTTGTCAATTATTGCTTTTCACAGTATGTCGAAATGATTTTATTATTTTTAAAATTCCTAGTCTTTGATCTATCAATCAATTTCCCTTCATGTCAAATTGGTTTCCTTTTATATCAATTGCTTTTCCACTTTACCTAAGTGTGGTAGTAGGTATTACATACATTATTGGAAAAGTATTTCGTATAAAGTTAATCTAATTTGACACAGGAGGAATTTGATTTGGAAAACAACTCTGAGGTTTGATAAATAGGAAAATTGGTTGAAATATGCTGGTCATGGGATTCATTAAGTGGACAGGGATAAAAGATTAGAACATTGTAAACCAAAAGAGAAGACGATAGATATCCCAGACGCACTATCCGCCAGCGATGTTGTCTAGCCTTTCAATTTTTAATTAAATTGCCGTGTCACAAGTTGCAAATTGTTGTCGCTTCAATGATTTTCGTATCAACATTACAACATGCAGATTCTCCATCCTTTATTAGTCCGGATCATCCCGATATAGCTATCTTCCTCCTGCGTATTTCTGCATGCCTAACATAACTCAGTCAACACAGATAAAATTAAGAGAAACAGAGATACTGCAATGACCATTTATTGGAACATGGATCGAGGGTGAAATCTCTAATGGGAAAATAAGATTTAGAATAAATCAAACTTTGTGATAATGTTGTTGACATCCGCTATCTCCTCATATAAATTTTGATACCGAATGAACTAATTCAGAAAACTTTATAAAATTCTAGCAAGAATTGATTGCTATTAGGTTGAGAAAAAGACGCTGAAAAATCGGACAAGATCCCGGAGAACTTATTAGGGGCCCGTGATAAATATGTGGAAATTAGAAAAGCGGGCAAGTTGTTAAGCAACCCTCAACACACATACATCCGATCACCTGAGAGTTTCGGTCGTGGCTGCTCAATTATTTATAGAGGGCTACAAATATTTCAGCGACCCCTTGCTGAAACCGCACTAATGACGTTTTATGTGCTTTACTGTATAATTTATTATTTGTCTCCATCCTCGTCTTCTCTTTCTTTCTCCCTTGGTACATAAAGAAACCAACGAATTTATTATACTCGTTCACAAGTTGTAATGAATTTCACCCTTCCAGCCTGTACCGCCTTCGAGGGATGGGGAGCATCTAATTTGTCTGCCTTCCCTGAGTTATGCCCTTTATATTCTTATGCATGGTGAATTAATAGCTGTAATCGCGCAATAATATACAAGCCCGAAATAAATTCAGAACGCTGTAAGCTCGGAAATTCAGAAACAGCTATGAATATTCTAAACCGAACCGTTTAAAAGAATAAAAACAACACTAATCCATTAATGCAATAAAAAAAAATTTCGGCAACTTTCATCGAGAGTACCTCGAGTTTCATGCACTTTCGCAGATTTATAAGAGGGCGCTGACTAAAATCGAAATATTGAGGCTTTGTTGTATCTATAAGGGCGATCATAACAACTGAAACCAACAGTAAGTAGAGAATGGATTAGAATATTTTGCAACGGCAAACAATGTTTACTTAGGCAAAACATAGAGAGAGAGACGTTACGCATGAAAAAAAAATATAAAAAAATAACAAAAATAAGGAAAGAAACAAATAAACTCAGTAGGCCAAAAGTAAATGGAAAAAAAAACCTGTTAGTTGACTTGTCTGTGCGTCCGTCGATGAATGTTTCAATCATCAATTAATATATTATTGTCACTGGGAAATCATAAACTAACGCGCGTCAAATTAAATGATTTTAAATTTACCTACCAGCGGTAGTCAACACAGAAAAAAATTTCTACCTGGAATTAAAGCTCGAATGTTCCTTCCTCTGTCGGAACAATTCAAACAGAATGTTACATTTAATTTGACCTAGCCAAGTTCGAGTCGCTACATAACTTCAATTAAGGGTCAATAATAGCAGATACAACAAGCACAGAACTTCAGGCCTGTCAATAACTTAGACAGTTACAAAGACAATACCTGGTTCGTGCTAAAGCATCTTAACGAAGACGCCACCATCTCAACAACGGGAAACTACCCTAACACCGAGAGGGAAACTACTACAACTTTACACCAAACTACATGAGACGATAACCACTACCACTTTACAATTCACACCCTCGACAGTGCTCGCCAACGCGGACATAAACGGTTATATCAGTTTGTCAAACTTGCTTGCTTTCCCAGAGTAAGAACCGAACAGAAAGAGAGTTACTCATTATATTACAAGCACTAAGCAGTAGTCTGTTTGTATTTCGTTACCTCTTGTCGATACCTGTGGTATTATAGGTACCTACTTGTGGCAGATACATCCATATATTTAATAATGTATTAACAAACATTATTTTCAAAGATAGCGACATTTTTCAGAACCATCCCTCGAATCTATGTATACTCCAAGGTTAATATCAGTTAGTCAAAGTTGGTTGGTTCCGAATTGCGGGCCTGTATTGTTGATGTGGAGGCCGTATTCTGTATTGTGCGTGACGGCACTTCAAAACTCGATTAAATTTACATTCTTCCTCGTCCTGTCAATGAAAGGCATTACCCGCATCCGAACCTGTTACCAATCAATGCCTTTTCATACGGACAACTCTCTATAAAAGGTGACTCTTCAATCGGAAAAAGCCCCGGGATGGAGATGAAGGATGGCGGGACTTTTATTCATGCAGGTATTCTATTGAGGGGACGGACTCCCTAGCGGCGGTAGGCTGAGTTAGATGATACATGTCGCGATATATGCGCTTGGCAAACCATTTTCGATTTCGTGGTTATCATTTTACTAGAGATACATTGAAAAAGAAACTTGTTTGTAATTTAATGAAATTAATTTTTCCCCATCAGTCCCGGAACATATTTGACCCATATGGTAAGTAATAGTCAACGCTGTACTGCTGTACAGTAAAGTCTTTCTAATTTTTCATTAAAGCCTCATTGTTGAAAGTTAAAGCTTGCTACTAAATACAATATGGAAATCAATTTACATTACAAATTTTACAAAATTTTCTAAAATGTATCACTGCCTAGTTATCAAAGCTACCCCCTACCAAATCTTCTCATCACGTAATCTACGAGTTATCAGGATGTCCTTATTTAAGAGCTCACCATGGATAGAATGCTAAGAGATACAGGGTCGGTTAAATTAGAAAAAAAGTTGCTCTATTTTGTGGCCTTCTCGAATCCGTCAAGACATACAAGATATCTGTGACCGTTCCTGAAATATCCTGAAAAAACTGAAAAATCGATATTCCTTTTTTTTACCATATCTTTGTTATTATTGGAAATTAATTATTAATGTTTTGTAGACTTATATAAACCGTTAAGAGAGCCATCCACTTGACACTTCAAAAATTTTCAAAGCCAACTAGATCCCCAGAGTTTCTATAGCCAACTTTTTTTTTCTTATGGCCGCCATATTGTACTCTCCTGTCATTTTGTATTAAAAATATCAAGGAAACCAAAAATCAATTACATTAAAAAAAATAATCTTCAAATTTTTATTCTCCTTTTTTCGAAAAAAAAAAGATATTTATCACCGAATGGCGCCGTGTGACGTCGCAATATGACGTGACATTTTATTGTCAATTTATGTAATTAGTTATTTTACGTATAAAACAGATTTGAAAACTTCGAAATTCTACCAATAATTATTATGAAACTGCAGACAAGTCTTTTGTATACGCGCGATCTGGCGAATGGTATCAAACTCATGTGAAGCGAAGGGCCATTATTATATGCTGAAAGATATCATCAACATGAATTACCATATTGTGAGAAACATTTGCGAACATTCACGTAATACGCGGGAAAGGGCCACTTTCTGAAAATTATTGCCGAGTTTGGCAGACCTGTAACAGTTAGAGTTAGAACACAACAACTAGCAGATGTTCCTGAATAAATTGAATTAGTCAATATCCCATCACAGTTAGTTAGTTATAGTAGTCCAGGGCATATTATGTATAATTAATTATTAAGGAAAAAAATATGTTAGGGTCGGTGATAGAAAACGCTTCTCATGATCTTAAGTTAAAAAATACTATGCATCATTGTTTTATTTAGACAATAAGCTCGAAAAGGAAGTTTTTCAGAGATCTTGAAAAGACCATATTTATGACTTATTAGAGTAAAACGAGGTAAGTATGTGATGAGATTTATGCACAAAAAAAAACAAACGAAACTTGCTAAATCAGAATCGGTTAACAAATAAAAAAGTTATTATTAAATAAATAAAAAAAACATGAAAACTGAGCGTTCTTTGTTATTTTTGTAACTTTTTAAATTCTAAATCAAAAATCAAAAATTTATTAGAAATCATTCAAATTGTTTATTGTTTACTGCAATGCATTTACAACAATATAATGTGTTAACATGTAATATTTATTTCCCAGCTAAACAAACTTTGTGTTTGGGAAATGTCTACATAATTAATTACATAAATTAATTTATTTTACATAATTTTGTGGTGACAATTTCTGACTTCTATATCTTACATTTTTTGTTCCTCTGATTTTTACATTCTACTTCTATGTTCTATCTTACATGTATATATGGTGAGTAAGATTTTTTGATGTGAGTGAGAGTCGAGATCAGGTTTTTGGTTTATATATGCAAAGTTTTCTCAAAATCCTATTTGCTTATCCCGCAAGGAGCAGAAATTTTCAACTTCGAACGTTTTTGCTGATGTCAATTTATCGAATCGAATTTCAAAGCTAAAAAGCTCAACAGGTAATAATCTGTGAAAAAGAATATTCGAATTTTTCCGCTCTTTTCTTCTTATAAACAAATAGAATGAAAATCTTTGTCATTTTCACAGATAGATCTTTTTAATAAAAAGCATAAGAAAGCTGGTTTAAAGACCAGAACTTAAAAACAAATAGCCCCCAACGATATCTGGAAGACGAGATATCGCTAAATTTTAAATTTTACTACAACCTGCTCCCATTTGAGTAGATCCATTTTCGATTGGGTCTTGGATGTTCGAGCCGCTACCCCCACCATCTTACCTCGCGCTCTAAACAGTGACATCGTATCATTTTTATCGGTTCTTTTCTCCTAAATTTTTTCGTCTCTCATGAGAAGTATTTAAATAAATGGATACTTTTAAATGAGCTTTCCTTAAAAAGTTATCTAAATTGCAGCCCTATAAACAGCTGTGATTGAAAAAAAGGGGCTTACCTGGTTTTTATTGATCGTAGAGAGTTCTTCTGTTTTCAAATTATTTTCTTTCAACCAGCTTTCCACTATATTTTTTCCTAACTTAAAGATTTTCTATTTGCTTGTAAGAAAAAAGAGGGGAAAATTTCACTTTTTTTAATTCAAAATCTGAAGACCTTTGTGCGAAAAATTCCATTACTCTTTTTCACAGATTATTAGTTAAGCTCTTTAACTTTAAAATGCGAGTTGTTATTGTTTTTTTTTTAATTAAAAATTGGCAACTGTAGAAGCGGTCATGCAAAGTTGGCGGTTTTTGCGCCTTGCGAATGGGATTATGCGAAAAGCATTGCACTCGCAACGCACACCTTTCTCACACTTTTTGAGCTTCGGAAAATTCATGTTATGAAAATAAAATTATTTGCATTTCTCAAATTAATTTTTACAAAGTTAAAGCAATAACAAAAAAAGCTCAGTTTTCATATTTTCTTTTATTACTGTAATATTATTTGTTGATAGATTTTAATTGCCTCACTTTGTTTTTTTTTTTTTTTTAACTGACGATGAGAAGAGGCCTCTCTTTCTCTTTCTCTATCATCCGTCTCCAACACATTTCAGCAATAAAATCGCGTCTAAGAATCCTCTCGATTTTTTTTTACAAATGCCCTGTTCTAGTTAGTAGGTAGATATACAGACATTTTGAAATGTTATTTTCCCAGGAGTTTCTTTTGGATTTATACCTACATAGTAACACGAACTGCAACGTAGTTAATACCCGGAGTTATCTACACGCATCCATAATACGCCACCACGAGATTCTCTTTACTGATGATTCTTCAGAATCGCTATTATATGAATTTAAATACCAATCATTTATGTATTCTACATTTTCATTGCATTGCTACAACTTGAAAACCATAAATTACTCGAACAAAGTACCTAACTTCAACGTTTTACGTTCTCAAACTTCAACTTTTATATATTTTTAGGTCTTTTCATCCGCGAAGACTAAAAAAAATATAAGTATCGGTTTCCACTTCAATAACATATTTATGGAGACTAAAAATACTATGCACCATATTAAACGAATTAAGTTATGATGTGCTCGGACTACACAGAAAAGAGGTAGAAGGTGAAAGTGCACTGAGCAGTTTGTTCCACACGAGTGTATAGGCATGTTCGATGTGTCCAGTGAACTGAGGAATTTGAAAACAATTAGCGATGTGACGTGTGATCCAGAGGTGACTTCTCCTTTGTCACATCTGATGCGTTGCTCTATGTTGTAGAAGGGTTCACTGAGCTTATTCACGTGTTGCTGATGATCGACTACCCATTATTGATGTTTGGGTGGTATCCAGGAAAGCTATTGTGATTTTAATCGATCCTCCAAAAATAAGCTACATGATATAAAGGTCGGACACAAAGGTAACGAGGCTGATATTGAAATTGTTTCCAATATAATACACAAAATTAATGAACCGTCCAATGTCATTCCCATCAAAACCTAAAAAAATTGATGTTTCCAATGCAAAAAATACAAAAAAAATTTTTGGTAAAAATTAATCCTTGTAACAAAGAGTTTCAGGCGACTTGGGCCTATTTTTTGAGTTAGCAGTGATTAGAAAGCCCCCCTGATTAGAACGCTGTACATATTTGTTTTTATTTGACTCTTATTGACTCATATCTACACATAAGTGTTTTTATGTTCTGTTTCACTTCACTTCATTCAAAAGTACAAAAAAATACGAAATCAATAATAATAATTATCAAAGTGATCAATTATTTAGTTGCATTTTAATAAGAAGTTTAGCATATCAAAATATGGCACAAGTGAAAACTGTATGTCAGTGTTTTTTGACATGCCAACTTTAACCTAAATTAAAGTGATTTAGAAGGCGTCACCTGAAGGGTCGATTTTATCTACCGTAGGAAAAAGCTCCATCCCTTCATCATCATCAATTAATAGGTGTGAAGTTGGTTTTTAGAGCACAAAAGCAAGCCCTTTCAGACAACTTCATCTCAAACGGGGGATGCTGAAACTGGCCAAACTATTTTCTATCATGTTTTGTTGTCCTTCTTTTCAAACAAAGCCCTCGTCACTTGCCTGTTTAAAACAACAACCGATCATAATAGCCCTTTACAAATAATTCGCCCCGCAATGATAGTAGTCAAGTGGCTGAAGCTGATGGGGGCTGGAGCAAACATGAGGGGACTGCCACGCCAGTAGCTGGAAAATATCAAATTATTATTTTACTGATAGAAGAGAAACTGAAATTTTCGAACTACTCTTGAAAATTTGGCTGAATTGTGATTTTATTCCCTCTTCAAAAATGCTTTATAAAATAATTTACAGCAAAAACTAACAGTAAACAATTTTTATATGCGATATAGCTGACTTATTAAGAAGAATAACGGATGTGGTTATTCACATAAATTAATTTTTTCAATACATATTAAAACAAAGCAGTTTTGAATGGAGAATGAAAAAACCTGTCAAAACAGGCATCAAAAGCTCCTACTTCCCATTAAAAAATTTAGGGTTTGCAGCTACCATGATTCGAGGGGGACTGAATTTAGGGATGAAATTTTAAGGTGCAGGATGTCATTTTAGAATCAGAATCCAAAATCGATGTGCCTCAGGATTCTTCATAAAAATACGCAATAATTGAGATACTGAATTTATTTAATTTGGCTGCAATAGTTTAATTGGAATAACGATTTCGTTAAAAAAAAATCACTACTGCTTGAGCATGTTTCGTAAAATATTAATCACGGTGCAAAGAACTTTCTAAATCACTGTTCCTCGCCGCAAATACACTTAAAAACAAAGTTCTAATGCGGAAGAAAAAGTAATTCAAAATCAGGAGAATTCTAGGTCTTCCAGAGTCATTTAGTTCCTTACTTCGGCAAAAACCTCCTATTAGGTGTATCTCGGTCTGCCAAGTGAACTAAAAATTAAATTAGAACGCCGACGGAGTATTCGGTCAGTATTGAGAAAGTGTCGATAGTGCCTAAGAAAGTGAGGCAATTTCGTGAGCGAGATACGAACAAGTTAATCTAGGAAACAGGGCGTCATACGGAATAATCTTGTTACTTAATCCAAACCCTTACAAAGCCAAAAAAAATTGATCAAGTGAACAATCCATTCATGCAGCCAAAGGATTTCCAGAACGCATTTATTTCTATAATAGATCAATAATAGTACTGTGCGAGGTTTTTATCCGATTTCTTTCCGCAGATAAAGTAAATAGTTACTCGGATACTCCTACGTTTTCGATAAATGAAGGAGTATCTATTATTAGTCTAAAGTAAGTGTGATTTCCAGACTTGATTTATTTTCCAACATACATAAAATATAAATTGAATGGGACTACTACTTACTAAATAAACGAATTTTTTTAAAAGAAACAATAATTAAAATTGTTTATTATAAAATGAATCAATACTTTATTAAGAGGAAATGAGATAATGCCATGAATCTTATATCTCTTTAAATAACAGTTTGTTATGCAACAAGCTTTTATAATGAGAGCTATTAATGAGAAATTTACGATACAAGCTATGCTTATAGTAGCGAGGGTCGTAAACTTTATGCGAGTGTATTAGTAACTTATTTGCGAGTTGCATACACTTTTTCTTCTACATGGGAAATAACTATCACATTCCTAATTCAGAAAAGAGAATTATATTTTCCTGCGTTGCAAATTATTACATCGCAATTGTTGCTTTCTTATATAGAATTTTCATGCTCCAAAATATTAGGCAGTGTTGACAATAATCTTCATCAGATATAAATGGTAGATTTTTCACTAAATTTGTAAAAATTAAATAGTTATGGATACAAATCCAAACAATCGTAGCAAATATCTCCGATAAGCAACACATGCAAGTCCCGGCTTGCAGTGCTTCTTTTGTTTCATTATTTGGGGGATGTGTTCTCTTTAGGTGGCTTCAGAAACTGTTTCTTTCATAACACTTCCTTCTGTAACCTCTTAATCTTGCCAAACAAATAGAAATACATTTGAGACATGAAACAAACTTAAAACTTAAACAGAAAAATAAATCTACACCCTCCCCACAGTTTGGAAGAAAAAGAATTTAATTCCTGCTCATTTTTAAAACTTTTCGAAGCTAGAAACATTTGCGATAAAACGTACCTAGACTTCGGAAAAATCACATCTGCTAGCACAATCTGGGAAGATCTATAATAGAGCATTATTCAGAATATCAGTCTAGGAACTCCAAGGAATTATATTTATAGAACTAAATCCGGGTTGTTCTCGCTCCCTTGCACTGAATGTTTTGCAGGCACGAGCGACGTGTCGATTTATAATCTGGCGTTTTTTCCGCGGGCGAGAACTTGGAAACGGCTCAGTCGGAGAGAGGAAGAGTTAGGATGCCAATTAGGCTCCTTGTCGAGATTGTATGCGGATTCATTACGGCTGGAATTAAAGTCTGGCTTGAGTAAATTTGCTAGAGACTCGGCCCGGATGCCCAGCCATGATCGGGGTTGCCAAATTTTCAACACCCTACCTAGACCCAGGTTTAAATACTCATAGCTGAAGTCTTTCAAATGCCAAAAATTATCCAACAGTATGGATTGAAACAAAAAAATTGGCATGTGAGGGCTTCCTTTAACGTATAGTCAGTAAAAAATATTTTTCTTAGAATTGGTGCTTTTTAAGTATACCTACCTACTCCGAGCATGATGAAAAATATAAGTAAAAACATTCAAAAAAACAACCATTTTCTCTATTTTTTGGTTAAGTTGTCGTTTCACGGGAAAATTTACTAGGAACAAACAACTGAAATTCGAAAATTTTACTTTAAAAGTTGTAATATTATACTTCCGAGTCTCATAATTTTTTTTTATAATCCTCATGTTAGGTAAAAAATTTGTGAAGGACTTTTCATAAAACGGCTTCCCGTGACGCGGGACTGGGCGAGCCTGGTTTGTGACTCGCCAAGTCACGCTTGAAGAAGGCTCGGAGTCTCGGCTTGACACGCATTGCATAGTGGCGGATGGTAAAATCAAGTATTTCATAATTTCCGCTAATATGGCAAACTCCTGAAGTTGCTTAAACGGATAGAACCGGCAGCACTGTCCGGTCCACAGCTTATGGTGCAGGATATCAGGAAGCTCGTGATTGCCCGTGTCTGGTTTAGGCCGGGCCCGGGCCGTGACCAGTTGTCGACGTCGCGAAATCAGATTAACGAACTACACCCTGGAAACTTATTGCCAAGAACACGAAATATATTATTATCAGAGCTCCCGTTTAACTATGATATATCCTACATTGTAGCCTACAAGATTCGAGTAATTAATTTAACAATTCCAGCTGTAATTATGCAAGGATGCTATTTCAATACCTAAATAGGTTCTACAATCTACAGGATTTTATGTAGACCTTAAGACAAAAACGGGGGTAAGAGTCCAGGGAATGATCCTAGGAATCAGCCTAGGAATACCCTGGATAATTATCCAGAAATTATCCAAATTATTCATCTCGTTTTCTCTCTAAAAAATAATTATAAAAAAATCAAACCTGGCCAGGGCCTGCTTTTTTTCAAGAACCTCGTCCCGGAAGATTTTTTTTTAATTTCCTCACAAAATTTCGAACTTTGCTTATCTCGTATTCAAGGTATTATTGACGAATAATGAGCAGTGGAACAATAACGCAATTTAAAAAAAACATATTACCAAGATTAATTTTTGGCATAATTTGACTATATCCTTCCGAGAGATGTTTAAAGTAGAACTTCAGTTTTAACAGAATGTTGGGTATTTAATTTAGTGGACTGTATTATAATAATTGACACGAGATAGATGTAATATAAATTGTATTTGCTCAACGTTAACATAAATGATGTTCTCTCAACGAAGGCACAACTCGTTCTTCTTGTTTCACAACGGCGATGCATGAGCTGCGCGGACGCAATTACGGCTACTGCACAACGCAGTTTTCAAATTGTAGTTATTTAACATAAGTATTTAACATGCCCCCAAGCCTTGAAAGACCCAAGGTCTTGAAACAAATTGTGAATCTTAAAATTAATTAAATAGGACGTCTAATACGCCTTGACTTAATACAACTTCATTAATAACATACAGGTAAGTATTTATATATAGATTAATTAATTAATGTAAAACACCATTAATTTTGAAAATCTTCTTGTTCTTCAGACTTGTTAGATTCCACTGGAAGTGGACATACTTTGGTGATCGCTCTCTGGACAATACCACTTGAAGTTTTGATAGTGATAACCCGGATGATACCGTCTTTGCCAGGATGGACCTCGAGAACTCTACCTAACTGCCATTTATATGGAGGTAAGTTCATGTCCTTCAGAACAACCATTGTTCCAACTTGGATGTTAGCAACATTCTTAATCCATTTCGACCTCACTTGTAAACTGGATAAGTATTCTAATGACCATCGCTTCCAAAATAATTGCTTGAGTTTTTGGATTTGTTGATGCACTGTCAGTCGGTTTGACGTTGTTATTGTTAAATTGTCTTCGGGTAATTGTGTTATTGGTCGACAGATCAAAAAGTGTGCTGGGGTTAATGGACGAAAATCTTGAGGATCAGACGATAAATGAGTTATAGGTCTCGAATTGAGGATTCCTTCAATTGACGTAATTAAAGTCAAAAATTCTTCGAAACAAATTATTGTATTTTTTAATACTCTTTTGATATGATGTTTGGCCGATTTAACTGCTGATTCCCACAAACCACCAAAGTTTGGAGAGTACGGTGGAATAAATTTCCATTGTATGCCTTGTTTTGACATTAAGTCGGTTAAATTTTGTTCATTTTTTGTAAGAAATTTCCCTAATTGAGCCAATTCTTTACTTGCACCCTTGTAAGTAGTGCCATTATCTGAATGAATTTGTGATGGAATACCCCTACGTCCAATAAATCGTTTTAACGTTGCCATAAATGAGGCTGTGGTTAAATCGGTTACTGGTTCAATATGTACAGCCTTTGTGACCATACATATGAAAATGCATATGTAACATTTAAATTGACTTGACTTCCGACCCTTATTATATTTTAACATAAATGGACCTGCATAGTCGGTGCCCACAAAGGTAAATGGTAGGGTTGGTTTTAGTCGATAGGAAGGTAAGTTTCCCATTAAAGGAGTTATATTTTTTGGTTTTGCTCTATAGCAAGTGACACATTGATGAACTATTCGTTTTATTAAATTTCTACCTCCTATTATCCAATGTTTCTCACGAATTGAACTAAGTAGTAATTGGGGTCCAGCATGTAATAGTCTTAAATGTTCTTCACGAGCTATTAAAGAAGAATAAGGATGCTTATTTGACAGAATTGCTGGATGTTTTGTTTCATAACATAAATCTGAATTATGAATTCTTCCCCCTACTCTCAAAATGCCTTTAGAATCTACAAATGGGTTTAAATTGCTAAGTTTACCATTGTATTCTTTGTTTGAACTAAGAACTTTAATTTCTGCTGAAAAATCATCGTGTTGTGCAAGTTTAATCAAGAGAATTTCAGCTTGCCTTAATTCTCTCATGCAAAGAGGACCTGATTGTTTCATTGAAATTGTTTTAACCTTTGAATTGTTTGAAAATCGTAAGCACCAAGCTATCACTCGTATCAGCCCCTTTGCTGATGAAAATTTATTGAAAATTGGATTGAATTCCTTTGAATTATTAATTGTGGATGATAAACACGTTTTAAATTGCTTTTTTATTTCTGGCAATTGCTCAATTTCAAATTGATTATTTGAAAATGTGGAATCAAATGAATTGCTTGTCTGTAACCAGACTGGTCCGTTCCACCAGAGTGAATTCCCTTGAAGTTTGCTTGGCTGTATTCCACGCGAAAGAAGATCCGCTGGATTCTCTTTTGTATTGATATAATTCCATTTTGATATGTCAGATAGACGTTGTATTTCTGCAACCCTATTGGCAACAAAAGACTGCAAAATTCTGGACTCTGAATTTAACCAAGCCAACACAACCTGAGAATCACACCAATAGAAACAGTTTGTTTGTACTGTTAATGAGGATTGTACCTTTTCCATTAGTCTTGCTAATACCATCGCACCACATAGCTCTAGTCTAGGAATTGACATTACCTTTATCGGAGCTACGCGCGTTCTTGCACACAGTAAATTGACTGTTACTTTGCCAGAAATAGAAATACATTTTATGTAAATGCAGGCTCCGTAAGCTTCTTGTGAACTATCACTAAATCCGTGAAGTTCCACTGCTGTGTAAGACTCACACATGATATATCTTGGAATATCAAGTTTACCGAAATAGTGAAATTCTTTTCTTAATTGTAACCATTTTTCTTTTAGGTCATTTGGAATTGGATCGTCCCATGTTAATTGCAAAATCCATAATTGTTGTAGTAATATTTTTACTAATATCAGACATGGGGATAGTAGATTTAATGGATCAAATATTTGTGACACCTCTGACAAAATTGATCGCTTTGTTACAGTTCCTTGGTAAGTATCGCTTAATTTTAATTTATAGGTTAAAGTATCTTCTTTGCAAGACCATATTAAGCCTAAAGTTTTAAACTGCCCATCAAATTCTTGTAAATTAGATGAGTGTTTTTCATTGTCTATGAATTTTAATACTGATTGTTCATTAGTTGTCCACTTTCGTAGTTCTAATTGTGCTTGTAGTAAAATTGTCTCAATTTCTTTGCATAGAATCGCTGCTCTTTCAACATCGTTTGTACCCGTTATCAAGTCATCTACATAAAAATCTCTGTTAATTGTATCAGATGCTTGCGGAAATTGTATTGAATTTATCTGTGCTAATTCCTTTACACATCGTATTGCTAGAAACGGCGCTGAACGTGTTCCATATGTCACTGTATTCAGTGTATATTCTTGTAATTGCTCGTTTGGATCTCTTCTCCAAATTATTTTTTGAAATTGTTTATCTTTCTCTCTAACTAGAAATTGTCTATACATCTTACATACATCTGCTGTAACGACGTACTTGTATGTTCTGAATCGGTATAAAATAGAAACTAAATCGTTTTGAATGTTCGGTCCGACATACTGTAATTCGTTTAATGAGATACCATTATCTGTTTTGGCTGAGCCGTCAAAAACGACTCTTAATTTCGTCGTAAGACTATCCTTTCTAAATACACCGTGGTGTGGTAAATAATAACCCTTGTCATCTGTTTTTTCTGCTTTACTCATATGACCGAGTTTTTGGTATTCTTCCATAAATTCTGAATAGAGATGCCTTTGCTCTTGATTTGCTTGTAACTTTCGCTCCAAATTCAGAAATCTATTAATTGCAATTTGCTTGGAATTCCCTAGCAAATTTGTATCTTTTTTGAATGGTATTGCTACTATGAATCTACCTTCTTTGTTTCTGTCTACTGTTGACTTGAACATTTCTTCACATTTATATTCACTGGGAATAGAATCGCTCTTTGGTGCATCTTCAACATCAAAGAATCTTTCTAGCTCTCGCTTTTCTGTTTCTGTTTGTGCAAAATTACAGTAAGCTTTCTCATTACTACCAGCTGTATATACATTGCCTGCAATCACCCAACCGAAGGCCGTGTTTTGCAGGATGGGTAAGTTTTTCCCTAAAGTTATTTTGTCTTTTTTCAAAATCTCCCAGAACAGAGCTGCTCCGATTAATAGATCTACTTGACCTGCTTGATCAAATTGTGGATCGGCTAATACAATGTTCTGTGGAAGTTCAAAGGATGGTAATTCGTAATTTTGCAAATTAATGGTTTCGCTTATTTTATTAATAATTATACAGGAAAGCGTTGCTTTATAACGACTTGTAGTAGAGTTTATTGTAACTTGACATTGCCTTTGAAACTCAGAAGTAATTTGATTGATTCCAACAATTGTAACATTTATTTTTTCTTCTTGAATTCCTAGTTTGTCAAATAATTGTCTCGATATAAAATGGGATTGCGATCCGCAATCTAATAGTGCTCTAACTTTATGACCTACACCACTTTTGTCAAATATTGTGACATAAACTGTAGCTAACAAAACTTGACTAGCAGTTTGTCTTTGATTACTAAATGAATTAATAATTGTATTGCAATTTCCATTGAATGATGTGCTAGGTTCATTTGAATTTGTATTTTGATAATTACCTTGCGAATTATCTTTGGATAAATTGAATTGATTAACATGGACTAGCGAATTGTGTTTGAACTTGCATTTCCTACAGGAACTGGCAGTACACATTTTCTGACTATGACCTACACAAAGGCAGTTTACACATAGTTTTAACTCTCTTACCTTGTCCAGCCTATCTCTTGGACTCATTTTTAGAAACTCTTCACAATTGTAAATCGTATGATTTTGTCTACAATAATTACAAACCACAACACCTACGGAAAATGATTTCTTGAATGCTGTTTTTTCATATTTTGAATTGTTACTTGTAAAATTCGTAGATTTTTTATTTCTAGCTTCAAGTGTCTCTAAAATTTCAGCCTTGTTACTTAAATATTCCTTAAAATCCTCTAATTGAATTGTATCCCTCTGTTTCTTTTCTTCCCATTCTCTGGCTGTTTTAAAATCTAATTTACCTAATAGAATGTAAATAATAATTGCATCGAAAGTTTCAGATTTTTCTTGGATTATCTCCAATGCTCGTAAATGTTTTGATACATCATCAATCACTTTTCTAAGTTCACTAGCAGATTCCCTTTGGACAATTTGAATATCAAATAGTGCTTTTATATGATTGTGTACTAGTAAGTGATTATTATCATACCTATTGCATAAAAGATCCCAAGCAGTCTGATAATTAATAGCTGAAAACTCTATAGATTGAATAACTTGGACAGCTGATCCTTCCAAGGATGCTCTTAAATAGTGGAATTTCATGATTGGAGTGATGTTATTATTATTATGAATCAATGAAATATAAATATCTTTAAATTCCAGCCAACCAGTATAATCACCTTTAAATTTTGGTAAATGAATTGTGGGAAGTTTTAAATTGTCATTGTTTGGAATAATTTCCCGATTAATTTCTTGTACATTGTTATTTATATTGGAATTTAAACCTTCATTCACAGAATTAGTTTCTGAAAATTCACTCCTTTCAATTAATTGATTAGCTTGAGCTAATGTAGCATAATAGTCATCTTCAAATTTATTCCTTTCTACATATTCTTTCTCTAAATTTTCTACTTCACATTGGATTTCAATATCGTCTTGAATTACTTTAAATGGCTTGAATATTTCGCTAGAACAGTCTGCAACTTTTAATTTTAATGACTCGATTGCTACAGAATCAGGTTTCTGCGCATCTGGACTAATTAAGTCAGCAATTGTCTTTTTTAAATGAGTCAATTTCGATTTAATCGCACCTCTCTTTCTGTGGAGGCCTTCCATCTCAAATAAATTGTTTTTTAATAGGTAGGTAGGGTAGGTACCTACTTATTTGTTTTTTATTGTAAATTGTGATTTCAACAATAGAATTTGCTCAAATAGTAAGTAATTGTAAATTGAAATTGTATGTAGGTACTCACCTATAAATTGTTTAATTGTACTTACTTATAAATTGTTTAATTGTAATTGAAATTATCGAATTATTGTTTTATTTAATTGTAATTGTATTTATAAAAACTTTGATAATTGTGGGAAACAACAATAATTAATTGTCGTCTTTTTTTTGAAATTGTTTTCCTTTTTTGGCTTTGAAATTGAATTAGATGTAATAGGATTTAATTACGACAATTAAATTGAAGTTTCTTGTAATAACTGTAATGGATATGGGAATTATAAGGGAACACACTGACCTCGTAAATAATTGTAATCTGAACTTCTTTTCATACGTTGCTCATCACCATTTCAATTCATTGATTTGTTGCAGGACCTTGACTCGGCTCGACTGTAATCTCTCACCCCCTTCTGCCCAGGTGTACGTCTGTCTGTATCGCTGATCGCTGGACGCTGGATTTGTTCACCGTCCGGTCGCTCGCTCGATGTCCCGATATCTCTGCTACCTCTGCTTGTAATGGTGGACTTCTTTGACAAAATAACTGAATAATTGTTTGATTTCTTCCCGGTTGCACTTGTAATCTTATATCGTCGGGCTCGATTGACCAATTTTCTTGTTGGGTATTTAATTTAGTGGACTGTATTATAATAATTGACACGAGATAGATGTAATATAAATTGTATTTGCTCAACGTTAACATAAATGATGTTCTCTCAACGAAGGCACAACTCGTTCTTCTTGTTTCACAACGGCGATGCATGAGCTGCGCGGACGCAATTACGGCTACTGCACAACGCAGTTTTCAAATTGTAGTTATTTAACATAAGTATTTAACACAGAAGGTAAAATCACATTGTGAAATAAAAAATTCAATTATTATCAGAGGTCGTGGGAAATTGAAATTATAAAGTGCCCGCTGTATTTCAAAGTAAAGTGAACTTTTACTCGTTTTTTGGAGTGTGAATTCTAAAGTGTAAATTTCTCGAGTTCAAAAATACCAGTTATAATAGTGGTTGAGCACTAACAGCCTTGCTTGATCGTAGCTAATTTCAGCTACGACCGCTTCATTGTCGTCCATTAATCTCTCTTCTCACTAAAATTTGCATCGAAACTAATTGCTTTTAGAGTCGGGTGCAATAATGTGAAGAAAATGAGCTCGACGGCATGTCATTCGGAGTTCGCAAATAGTCGGTTATATTTCACATAGGGGGAAATTCAGCCGTTCGACTTCGTCCTAGTGTAAATGTGTATAATATGCGAGCAATAAAACCGGGCAAAACAGTCGTTTATATCATAACATAATCGGCATGTGTACAGTGTTGCCAGCTTAATGATAGAACTAAATGGTCACTGCTAAAATTAAAGGATGGCAATTAAAAGGTTTTATCCACTCCTTTATATGAAAGTAGTCAATAACAAATAACAAAACAACTTGCATAAGCTGAAAACGAGCTTTAGTGTAGTGCATTTGGGTAAAATAAAAAATAATTATTGTATGGCCGTGGTAAAGCCCAAGTGTCAGAAGTTTTCACGTAGCCACAAGGGCCACTGACGTAACCTAACGACTGCTGTGAAGCAGTACCTGAGAACACGACATGTAAAGTTCACAAACCTGTTATTATTGAAATGAGTGGGTGCATCATAAAATTATTTGTTCCTTTCTATCTATTGTGAGTAGATAAAGTATAGTACAATACCTCGAGTTGAAAGACAATCTCACTTGCAAAAATTACACACTCGCAGCAAACAGCTCGTGTGTAACCTTTTCCGCTTGTGCGAAAAATGCTACTTTTCAACTCTTGTTATGTAATATACTAATTTCTTGAATGTAATTCCCTAAACATACAAACAGATGTGTTAATCTGATAAAAAGATGAACCATCATATCGTACAGCAGCCTGGTATCAGAATTATCATAATAAAATACTAAATTATCCTTGCCGCTTGAAATAGTAATTTTTCTATACGAGAGCTTCGTGAAATTTATGTTCTCATAGCTAAATCACTTCTAAACTGAAATTTCCAATTAAATGGTATTCATCCAGTATATTACATTAATTTCAGAATTTAAATCTAAAATCGGATTTACCAGAGCATACTCCCAAACAGCCTAAATTAAATCAGTATTCAATTGCACATACAGATCGATCGCAATTTTATTCCAGTCGGAAAGTAATGAGTGAGTGAGTGGTGCAAAGAGTTTGGTGGGTTTGAACAAAATAAGTGTGGGTGACCTCGCAATCCTCGCATCCAATAATTAGTCGGACATAAATATAATGTCACAAGCCCCGCATTATGGTCAGATTAATACGATAAAAATTCAACAACTAAATCATTATTGTAGTTTTGAATATACAGAGTATTTCAGTTTGTATGTTCATAACTCCGGCAAAAGGTGGAACGAAAATAATCGCATTTTTTCCGTAAAGTATTGCTTTAAAACGATTTATTTTCGAGATACTGTTAAACTTGGAAAAAAAAAATCAATTTATTACATCAATATCAATATTAATCAATATTGAATATCCTCTAAACTATTGAAATTTTTCCTTCAATTTTGGTGTAAATTTGGGTATATTAATAGTGGGGTAAAATTTGGAAGTATAGTTATGGGGCTCTTTTTTCTTTTAAGCCCAAAACTTCTACGCCACTGGAGAAAATCAATTTTTTTAAACTTATTTCAAAATTTTACATTACTTGAAAAAAGACACTCTTAGTAAAGGTCTCTAGGAGGCTTAGTATTTGAGATATTTTGATTTTTTATAAACGATATTACATCATAAAACTGTAAACTTCAAGAGAGAAGTGTTCTTAGATTTCACTATTTTGTGTCTGGTAGCGTCGACAGTTGATATTATACAGTATTAAAGTACATATAAAAGTCTCTAGAAACTTATTTTGAAATTTTATATTTTTTAAATTCTTTAAGAAAACGGTGTTAAAAAATGGATATTGTGAATATTTTTCATCATTTTTGATTAAATAAATCAAAATATCTCAAAAACTAAGTCTCCTAGAGACTTTTACTGTGATAATCTTTTTTTAGGTAATAAATTAAAATTTCGAAATAAGATTTTTAAAAATTAAAAAAAATCGATTTTCTCCAGTGGCGTAAGTAATAGTTTTGGGTATATAAAGAAAAAAGAACCCTTGTAACTACGTCACTGGTCTCGTCTGAGAAGTACTTGTACTTAAAAATTTTACCCCTGCTCTATTAATATTAACCTGTAGCAAAATATCTTCAATGGTTTAGAAGATATTCAATAAAATTGGTTATTTTCTTCCAAGTACCTATTTCAAAAATAACGCGTTTTAGAGCAAAACTTTATAGATAAAAATTCAATCATTTTTACGTGTTCTGTCTTTTGCCGGAGCTATGAACATACAAACTGAACACCCTGTATATGGACCATATACCAACTCACAATCGTATGTCATCTGGCTACCTATACAATTTCTGAGAGAAGGAACTTCTGAAAACTTGACAACAATGACCTTTAGAAAGCATTTGACAGAGGATGAAGTTGTGTATGCATGCAGTTAGGCAATAAGTTGTTGCCATATTAGATGATAAAACACGCTTTTATAAAAACTGCTGGAATATTCGAGAGAAACTTGACTTCTTTTCCACAAAGAGATGTGTCTGAAATAACAACTCAATTTACACTTGCGGCAGAATTCGGTCGGTCCATTTGTTTTTCACAGCAATTTAAACTCCGATGTGGATTCGTGTGACGAGAAATTTTGACTGTTTGCATAAAAAATATCCGACGATGAAAGGGAGGTAAATCCAGAGATCCAGAAATTCCCTTTAAAATATTAGAGTTGTAATCAAAAAAGTCTTCTAACGCAATTTGTTATTCTCAAAGGCTTCCACTTGTAATTTATGCTATTTGTGTATCAACAAAGCACGAATTTAAAATAATTTAATGAGACATTTTCTCTTCAAAATCGCCCTTTAATAATCAAATTCTTCCTCTACCAACATTCTGATTTTTATACTTACCTACATGTTAGGTACTATTTTAGTTTCGAAACTAATGGAACCGTACCTGCAACAAATAAGATGCAATTATTAGAATCATCCAATTAATAGAACAATTAGTTATTTGTTAAAAGGGAAAAATATTTTTTATAATGAGGTTTTTTATATTAAGGTATTTTATAACATTTCAAATTTAATATATTTAATATATTACACAATAAGTAGCTACCTATAAAAAATAAATCATAACGTTGAACTTTTATTAATAAAATTGTTCGACTGTGTGATAACTTAGCATTATTAGCTGACAACAGTGTAGTAAGTAAAAACAGCAGGAAAAATAATTACCATCTTTTATTAAAAATTATACGGTACACAAGTAAGTTGGGGCTTCATAATGAATTATTTAGCTCGCTCTCGTCCCTCGAATCTGCCTTCTTAATGCACTTCCATTATCGCAAATCAGGTAGCTCATTTCTCCCCGCTAGGAGGATATTGGCCCAGTTCTTTACTTTATTACGGAGAATGCTGAGGCGGCTAGACCAGCACCAGCCACATAGTGCGAATCAACCTCATAAAACAACACACCTGAGAATCCACACCTGGGATTCTAAACAATGACTAGAAAGGTAGTTCTGAATTATTTACAAGACGATTTTCCAAAGTTAGTACTTGGATAATTTAGGGCATAGTCGCCTTTATCTTGTTGGATGTTTAGGAAAACGGGTTTTCGTATATTTAGAATAATAACTCCTGCAGGTTTGAGTTATCTCACCATTAGTGCAGCGTAATATAGCCAAAAAGTAAAAGAAAGAGCTTTATTGAGAATACTATATTTTTGATATTTTTCTGCAACTTTCAAGCAGTTCTATCTAGAAAGGGTGTTTTTAGAAAATATAAAAATAAATCTGCATTGTCACATGTAAGTAAAATTCTCACTACAGTAAACATTTACAGTTCAAACCGTAAGTTACAGTTTGAGCTGTATTTATTATAAAAAAAAATATATTGACGGAAGACGATGGCAGCTCGCGTTTCCGTAGTAAACAAACACCACTAAGACGAAGTGTTTTTGAGATTTGTGAATAATTCAAGAAAATGACTAACTATCCCGGGGGATATGAAACGGAAAACTGCAGCGCAAAGATTGTGCTTCGTGACGCCGACGGCAGTGACGACGACCTCTGAAAGGCTGGTGAGGGCGATATGCATTGCTGAAATTGCGTGCCGTGGACATGTGTCACCCCGCAGGACGTCCGAAATGACGGTCGCTTTCCAGGCTTTGAGTTTTACATCATGTTCGGGGAGCTTTGCTCAAATTTCATATAAACTTTGACGGAGAACAAAGTTCGCGAACGCGTAACAAGTTGTCGGCTGAGGTAAGCTTCGGTTTACGTGAATAAATTACGCTGCAACAGATTGAACTTTGATATACATATCTTAAATTTACGACTTTTAGCTGTTACTCTTTCTTTCAACGTAATCCGAGCAAATTTCAATTTTATAGGCTGAAAATAAAACAGCAAAGTTGAGTGTATTTTCAAAGTTCTAAATTAAGGAAAATAGATTGAGAGAAGAGTTATTTATCAAATTTCAAAAACGTCCACTGGAATTCGCCAAATTTGCGATTAAATCATCAAAACCATGCGAAAAAACTGCTCAAGATATTTGTTGATAATAATATATTAAATATTATAAATATACCTACCTACATTAAATTAAGTAAGATATATTAAATTAAAATAAGATATTGATAATTATGTTGGGATAGCAGCGAATTAAACACGCAGGTTTTCTCTTTTTTCTTTTTAATTAACCCAAGCTTTCGAGCTTTTCTTTAGCTCTTCGTCAGGGGTGAGAAATTGAGTAAAAATTGAAGATGTTTGTTAATCATTTTCATGGACAAGTGTAGAGGATAAAAACATACAAATATGAACTAATACACCAAATAAAAATTAAATAACATAGGAAAGTTAATTCCAAAAAAGGTTTAAAATAATTTAGAAGTTTTTTTACATTTTTTATGAATAATTTTTATTTAAATTTTTGAAAGATAATTTATAATTACCTACAGCCAAAACAAATCTAATATTTTTAAATTAAAATATGTAGATACCATTAGAAATATATCTACTAAAAGAAGAGATATAAATACCTATGGTATATATTTCCCATAAACGTGGGAAAATTTTTCTTGAATTATTATTTGTTAATTCGTAGTTTTCAAAAGATTAAATTTCACCACACTAGATCCATATTTAGTTCCAGTGAAAATGGCGTTTATCTAAAACCTCAAAATTGCAAAAAAACATACCTTTTCAAAAACTAAAAGTGTTTTGCAAAATTAACTACATGTAATGTCAATGCATTTTTCATACAGGTGGCCAAATAGTCAATTTATCTTAATTTCCCACGAAATAGAAAATAAACCATATTAACTTGTATAAAACGCTTTCTTTGTGCCCAATACGCGTTGCATTCAAAACATAAAAATAGAGACAGCAATTTTATTAAATTATGAAAAAAAAAATGATGCAGTCAAAATATTTCAAAATCAAAATTTTATTTCGAAAAATGAAATTTCACAAGTTGCCACGTTTTGGCCCACTCTATAAAAAATTAATTTATTTCATAACTGAAATTACATTTGGCGAATACCTGACAATTATTATTGTCAAAATTTCTCGCAAAATCCTTTTAGTTTCCGAAATATCATGTTTTTTGTAACTTTGGAGTTTAGGTAAACGCTATTTTATATGGAACTAAAATTTACACCATGGATGGACCTATAGTGTTCTCAAATTTAATCTTTTGAAAAGCCCGGACTTCTGACAAAAAAAATCCAAAAGAGTGACAAAAACAATTTTCCCATAACGGTCCGGTAAAGTGTAGGTACTTACGATTTTCACAGCAAACATTACTTCACAAGCTCTGTTTATAAAATTTTCATATATTTCATACACTCGTACAATACATACGTTTGCGAGACCAGTTAATTCCATTTCCGTTGAATAAAGCTCTTGTGCTTGGGTTTTAGGGGCTGCAAGACATAAAACTAATTTTCGCTCAATGATGTTTTCCACACTTTGCTCTGTCTTATTTCATCCTCGAGATTAATTTCCCGTGTACTTACTTCTTTCAGGATCTTCCTCCATAAGATTTAAAATGTCTTGTTCTGTCTGTTTATTTTCTACATATAGTCGTCTATGTTTCATTTCATTCCCTACGATGTTAATCAACGTTACCAGTATCTCTACCTCGTTGAATAAGAAAGAATTACTGGACCAAGATCAGGGTTTGTGGTAAATTCCTTATCGAAGACGTTCCACAAACAACTGCATTGCAACAATCACATTTTCACTTTTGCTTTAAATAACTGATAAGTTTGTAAGTTCTTCTTTCGCTGAGGTGTTAATCATAATAATAAAGTGCCCTTCATAGTACTATTATAGTAGGTAGGTGTGAGTACTATATTAATTTTTCAGGGACGGTTTGATATTTCTTGTCATGTTGAACTTTTTTTGCGTCATGCAGCCCTCATAACACCATTCGTCGAGAAAAATAAGGGGTTTTCACCAGAAATTCAATATTCCTATTCTAAAAATGAATTTCATGATACCCGCAAATTTGTTATCTACAAGTTAATAACCAGAAACAGTTTAAGTTCGCAAAAAAAATTAGTATGAATATACAGGGTGTCCCAATATTTCATGGACATGGAGCAACCACAGATTACTGAGGTAAAAAAAAGTCGCTCGGACCAAACTTATCTCTATACCAAAATGCTTCGTTTGTCCGTTAGAGGGCTTCAAAGTCTTTTGAAAATTTTAGTTTTTTTGAAATAGCTCAAAGTCGGCTGATTAAAATTCGATGAAATTTGGTAGGTAAATTTCTTATTAAAAGTACTAATTTCTGATGTACATGATAATTTGACGGAAACCCGGGAAGGGGTGAAACTACCCCTACCCTCCACTAAAATCGATCGTAATTGTTGATAGGGTAGCAGGAACGCTGTTCATGTTTTTTTGTTTGTAAGATACATCGTTTTAGCCCATTTTTGGTCTTCTACAAAAATCTGTATCTTTCCGAGGTGCGATGTGATAAAATAAATTAGTCGATGATAACTAAATTTTTATTTCATTCATTTACTTTGAAATCAAATTTTCAATTGTCAGGTGATTATTTTATCTAATCTCATAAAAGATGCTCGATGTGGGCGCCGGTTTGGACCCTAGAAAGTTCCATCTTGCTTAAAAAAACGATTGGAATCTTTTCTTGGAACCTCGTCGTTTTGCAAATTGTTTACTGCGTTTGAAAAAAAACCGTTTGCAAACACCTGAAAAAAAAACCGAACCATACTAATCATCTTTTATGAGATTAGCTCAAATAATCACCTGAAAATTGAAAATTTGATTTCAAATTGAAAGAATGGAATAAAATTTTGATTAGGTACCATCGACTAATTTATTTTATCACATAGCACCTCGGAAAGATACAGATTTTTGTAGAAGACCAAAAATGGGCTAAAACGATGTATCTTTCAAACAAAAAAACATGAACAGCGTTCCTGCTACCCTATCAACAATTACGATCGATTTTAATGGAGGGTAGGGGTAGTTTCACCCCTTCCCGGGTTTCCGTCAAATTATCATGTACATCAGAAATTAGTACTTTTAATAAGAAATTTACCTACCAAATTTCATCGAATTGGAATCAGCCGACTTTGAGCTATTTCAAAAAAACTAAAATTTTCAAAAGACTTTGAAGCCCTCTAACGGACAAACGAAGCATTTTGGTATAGAGATAAGTTTGGTCCGAGCGACTTTTTTTTACCTCAGTAATCTGTGGTTGCTCCATGTCCATGGAATATTGGGACACCCTGTATAGGTACCTATATTTTTCCACAAAATGATTGGAAGCATTACTATAATATAATTAGGCCTATACGCCCTCCAATTATAATTTGCCAAGGAGGGATGTTACATATTCCGGATATGAGGATCAAATATCACTAAACCAGACTGCATCGCAGGATGTAAGGAAATATACATGATGTACATGCTATAATTACATACTTGTGTGCCAGAGCAAGCTATGTAGGTCTAAATGTTTCTCTAACACGCAGTAGACGTGCTACTGGCGCCGTTTGTAGTAATGTCGATAATAAACAGCGTCCGTCATAGCCGTAGATCCCCCTCGAGCATTGGAGGCGTCAGCACAGTTACAGCGCCGCGACGTTGGTGCACGAATGCAAACCGATGAAAACCATCACCTGATAGCCCGCTATTGACTACCCCTAACGAAGTCTACGTGTTGTTGTTGCTCCATTAACAGAACGCTATGTAAACACCTCGGTGAGACCTTTGTAATTTGTGTTATGCTTACCTATAATATGAGCACAATAACTTGCTATGGTAGGTAATTACTTTGATTGCATAAGGCTGGTAATTGCCATTTTATTGGTCTAATAGTTTTCGTGTAAATATTTTCTTTAAACTGTTCTTAGCAGCCAAAAATAATTTTTCTCAAAGTCTACTTTAATAAGATTCAACTGCAATCCTCTGATTGTGATAAAATACAAATAAAATCACAGGGTGAAATTTTGAACGACTATTTTCCTGTACTCTAGTTATTGCATTTCCGCAGGAAAATTTGTCAACTAAAATCTTACCCTAGAAATTAGTATGGGCCTAGTACTTTAATACTACATACATTATTCCAATATAATTTTGGTAATTAAGAAAGTTCTATATACTATAAAAGTGAATCCTATGTCAGTAGCATTTTCGTAATAAAATTTGTTTGTGACTTACAAAAATCAGCTTTCGCGGAATTAAATTTAGAGACTGTATAAGTTGTGAAAACATCGGTGCAGGTATTTTTAATTATTATTGCTTTAGAACACTGAGAATTAAAATAGTATCATCTCCTTGATACCTTAAACAACCTTGTCCTGTTCTCCAAACACCATCGGCATCGCAGTTATACACCCCAACCCCCAACTTACGCGTAATTAGGCGCACTAAAATTCTAACTTCATCACACTTACGCAGACAATCTCTTTTGTTATCTACGCAGTTCGGGGCTGGAGTTTAACTAGGGAACTATCTCGTATATGACTCGGAATGCCAACTCCAAATTTTACTGCACTCGTTTCGTCTGGCAGATTTAGACCTATGGGGACTCGACTACCTATTTTATTTACACCTTTTAGCTAAATGGCTGATCGTTAAAATTGCGACTTTCGTTGAATGCTTCACATTTAGATAGATAATTCACAATATTTTTTTAACTGAAGATGAAACTATGAATGTTTTGAAAAAATAGGTACCTATACCTTGGTTTAATAATAAAATAATTTCCTCTTAATTTTCAGCATCTGTCATTAATAAGTGGTTATATTAAAGGTCATAGGTCATGAAGAGGTTGTATTACTTACAGGTCTGAATTCTTTTGATAAAAAGATTCATGCAGAGATGCAAAGTTACTACATATACAGGGTTGCTCAGTAGTGCGGCAAAGTAGCTTTTATACTAGAATTCTAAATAATTCTAAAAAAACTCATATGCCGCTCCACCAAGTACGATTTGCTCCACTTTTTAAAAATATTTTTGTAATATACAATTATACAGGGAGGTCCTTTTATAAAATCACATCAACTTTCTTATTTCAATTACGAAGGTACATTTTTTTTCAAGTTTTGGATTGAGATCTAACTTCTGAGTAAACTGACATAATGTTGCCTTCACCAACCCTCCCGGTTTATGCGCTATGTCAATTTTTTTGAAAAAAAATTCAAATGTAACCGTCCAGAAAACTAATAAAATCAATTTCTTTTTTCATTATTGAAAATTATCGCATCATGCGCCAACAAGGAGACACATGAAGGTGTAATATCTATTATGGGAAGTTTAATTTTTTATATAGGGTGTTCAAAAAAAAAAGCCAGCTACAAACTTTGAAGATTTCGAATCGATTTTTCTTGTTTATTTTAAATACAATTGTATATTATGACGTCATCAATTAGGTATTGAAGTCCTCATTCAACCTATTATAGGGTCTTCTATACCTAACTCTGATGTCTATGACCAATGACTAGAAAGCCATCCTAGTCATTAGTGGTAGCAAAAAATGTATCAACAAGATATTTTGTAAAGCCTGAAAATGGAACACCTCAGTTAATGCGAGAGTGCCTCGTATTTTAATGCTAACCTCGACTTTCTTGTAAGTTTCCCCCTTTTACAATTTTAGATGACTGTGATGATCTATTACATTGCCCCAGTTTGTGATGAATGTGATAATTACTAATAGCTTTTATTTTTGTCGCCTTATAGACCCTGAAGAATAAATATTTCACTAAACCTTCGCTTTTTTGTCCCATAACCAGCCCATTACACTCCAACAATTTTATTTTAATTTATATTTGGGATGTAAAAAACCGTATTTGTTGAGTACAGTAGAACTATAATATAAATGCAGTGAAAGCGGACACCTGACAACCATCATCAGTAGTGCTTCTCGGTGGTCGCTGCACGTAACCCAATTAGACCTCGTCCTGGTGCAGTAATTGCCCAGCTAATTAGAGGTGACTGCATGCTGATTGTATACGGAAGCGCAAATGCACACGTCCCGAAAATTAGCCAGCTTCCTAACAATGTGAGAACGACTTTACACACGTTTTAAATTTGTCAGAAAAGATGTGCTTGAAAACTATATATAAACTCGACAAGATTAAAGCATCTCAAAATTAATGAGCAAACGTCAAAAAAATTAAAATTAATTTAAAAAATTTCTCAAGTGAGTCTCATATAGGTGGATCAACTAGAGTTCCATCATAGCACTGTATGTATTAATAGGAGGGAGTAATTTTTCCGCGTAGTAATCAATTTTTTCATTGGTAACCCATTACTGCAGTAGGTACCTACCTAATTAATAAAACTGAGCAACTTGTGCGAAATAAATTTCGTTAAAAGAAACCTAGGTTAGTGAGTTTCCTATCAAATTATTTTTTTTAAATTTTAGTGTAAGTTAGAGAATAATAAGACATTTTTATATTTTCAAAAAGTCACTTACAAATTTTTTATTGCGTTTTTGTAGATAACTTAAAATGTCGGTTGTTGAATTTTAGTTGAAAGCCCCCATGACTCTGAAACTTGAAGCTGAAACTTGAAATACTTACAAAATAGTAGGCTATGAAAAGTTTCATGACACAAGTCTTCTGCAGGTAGGGTATAGATACTTCGGATACTTCAAAGTCAAACCTTCCCGCATGCCTCCAGAGCCTCCAGAGGCACGAACATAAGCGATGTTAATTTTTTTTAATGAAGACATAATAGAATTTTATGAATACAATGTATAGGTAACATGTTTAATGCTGTAAATTAAGTCAAAAATCGCAAAGAAATATTTTACCATAGATGTAAAATATTAACCTACTCCGGGAGGTACGTTAAAAAGGGGGTCCCGCTGCTTCACAGCAGTCGTTAGGTTACGTCAGAGGCCCTTAAGGCTACTTGAAAACTTCTGACGCTTGGGCTTTACCACAGCCATACGATATTTATTTTATTTTTACCATAGTTGTCTTGAAAGGACCTCGCAGAATCCTGGCTGCCGGTTAAATTTGTTCAAATTTTGGGGATCGGTGGTATTCGATGAGTAGATCACAAGTCTCCATGTGCATCAAAATGGGAAACAAAATCACCAATTTGATTAATAATTAAAATATTCATACTCATGCTAATAAAAAACTTACATACTATGAATATAAAATTAAAATTAATTTTTTTATTACAATAAGGTAATTATTTATGAAAAAATCACATTTCTTAAACCTTCATTGACAACAATATACATAGAACAACAAAGGCCTCCTAGAAGCCTAAATCCTTTTATTCGACAGATTCGACTAGGCAGCAACAACAGCGTCGGGTTAGTTGTTGTTAGCTTAGTCCCGCATTAATTGGTTGCGACACGGACATGAAAAACGCGCCTTCAGCTGCTGAATACAAAACACCTAATAAGGGCGGTTAATTTGCCCAGACACCCGCTGCATTCACTCCAGCTAATTGAAACTGCTGCCTTGTGTACCTCTACGGAACCGATGCTTACTACACGACTGTTCACTAAAGGGGTTTATATGTATACAGCGGAAGCGTTCCACGGTAATGTCGCAATGTATGCATTTAAATCAGGAATAAGTGAGTTTTGGTAATTGTGCAAACAAAAGCTATCGTCATGTAAATGTGTCATGTGTCTTCATTACCGGGGTTAGAATACCCTGTGACGGTGGAAGTGATTGAAGTAACCGCTCCAGGATTCTAACTTAGAGCACATTAAACGTATTCTGGTAAAGCGGGTTCAGATCTCCCGCCATTTTACTTTCTTATCTTTTTTTTTTAATGTTAATCAAAGATGTGTTTTAAGGTAATTTTGAAGGAGGAATGATACCGCGACTTTAGAGTAGTAGATTGTTTGTAATTTCAAAGATGTCAAATTTTCCAGGCTTGGGAGCTTGATTTCTTCCAAGATAACAGAATATACTCAGGTAAATACATTAGGCTATGTTTGTTGAATCAGTTCGAAATTGCATCTGTAAATTGGTATTTTTATGACTACCTTACACAGCCTTTTTTGACAGCCAACTCACACTAAAAAAAAAATTCTACACTCTCAAACTGTGACCTTAAAACAAGAGAAATTGGACAACCTTCTAATTATATGACCAATTCTTCTACAGCTGCCTTTGGATAATATTTTTTTCATATACCCTCTGGCTAAGATCCTCTGCTGCTTGCAGCGTGAGCAAAATAATTAATTATGATTCAGGGAATGTCGAAAGTAGCAGTAACGAGAGCTTGCAGTGCAAGCGAAGGGCAAAATGTTGTTTCGGCAAAACGATAATACTGCAAAAGAAACTTTCACGACAAATTTCTCTGAAGACAATGAAGTTGAATAACTTGAAAACTGAATCAAATACTATCAGAGTGCTAGTTATTCTGCTGCTTTAATTATTTAAAAAGGTACACCCTATATATAGGTATCTAAGGTAGATTAGGGATGCCAAAGAGTTCTTCAGTTCTTATTAACTCGATTTGCTCGAGTTCTTATTTTTATTGTGCTACCTAAACTCTATGAAGAACTAATAAAAAGTAGATTTAGGGTTATAAAGATGTTAATGTGATTTTCAAAGAATAAGTTAAAATGGACAGATGTTTAATGAGCAAATTATGGTTTACATTTCCTGTTTAATTAAAATCAAATAATTATCCTGTCTTATTTTAAAAGCTTTAAATCTGATATAAATATGTTTAAACAATCAGTTTGTTTGAAAATAAAGGATCCTTTATCTTGTACAGCTGTGTACAAAAGAATAAGATACTTCCGATATCATTTATATCGGGAAAGATAAAGTTCGTGAGTGGTAATTAATTAATTTACTAAGTTAGCACTGATCTTCTAGTCCTTCCTCGTCATGATCGGTGAGATAAAATAAAAGACAACACTTACAGTTTCCGGGATGAAGCTGATTGAGGTAAAAACTGTCTTTATTTTGACAGTAAAAAGGATATTAATAACTCCTGGACTTTGCTAGGGGTGGTGCTCAATCAGGCATTGAAGTCTCCAGAGAAAGCAGCAGGTGCAGAGACGACGCCCTGATGAGACTCCTAGGATTGGACAACCAAAACAGCACTAGTACCGGGAAATGTTCTGCTGTCGTTGAAAATCACCAAAACGTTGATTTATTTCACCATGGATAAGTGAAAACGATGCAAGGATCAATTAGATAGTTGAAGAACAGAAATGGGCCACGCTCCCTTTGTTTCCTAGTCCAAGATGGCTCCCTCGGTCACGATAGACAATAAATCCGGATATTAGTAAATACCGGAGAAGGTAAGGTATTTACCAAAGGGAAAGGTAAAGATAAAGGTATAAGGTAGAGTTAAGATAAAATTCCCAAAGCCTGAACAACAGGCTTCGATGGGAACGATCAAGAGAATCAACTTTCTTGATGGACAGATAAAAAGGAAGTGAATTCAGTTCCGTGAACTGGAGAGGAAATTCGCCTTCGGTTCGTGAAAGGAGAAATGTCATGGGCAGATACTGAAATCTGATTGACAGTTGACAACTTATTTGGTTCCTGAAAAGGACTCAGGATCGGACTGAAACGACAACTTATTTGGTTCCTGAAAAGAACTCAGGATCGGACTGAAACGACAACTTATTTGGTTCCTGAAAGGAACTCAAAATCCTAGTGAAACGAAACGTGCAATGCCATCTAGTAGTGAATTATCCAGACGGTACCAGCGCCAGAATATGGTGTGGGTAGTCAGTTCAAAGATGCGATCTATATTATAGGGAGTTGTAGGGAACTGTAATTTTACAATTCTCTTTAAAACGAGAGAAGCTTTGCAAAGAGGACAACAGGTGACGTATTCACGTTACACACCTCCCCTTACCGATGCAAGAGAAAATTCAAAAACTAGAAGAAAATTCTAGTTCTTTCTATACCCGTAGAAGGGTATACATGAAGGTATGATTGTGGATGACCAACAAGGACAACACAAATCGAAAAAGAGAGAGAATAGTGTTCTACAAAAACAGACTTTGTAAAAGTTTTTTACCTTATTTACTATTCGTTCAGATAATATCGCACAGTCAGTCATTTTAACTAGCTATACAATATAAAAAGAAATATTTAATTCGCTCGTGCAGATTAAATTTATAGTTACAAAACCTTAATGCTAAGTAGATAAAAGAAAATGTACATGCATTCTTTCTAGATAACATGCTACTAAGTTGATTATTATTATAAACACTTATAATTAGATATTGTATATACAAGAATTAAAATTAAGTTATAACATTTCGGTATAACAGGCTCGCTGTTAATAGAGCTGCGCTGTTCCGTTTGATGTTCAACCACCCATAGTTTTGAACACTACTTCAGCCTGGGGTTTCAAAAACCGCCAACACTGAAGGATTAAGAAAATTGCTATGGGAGTTTCCACACAAACTAAAACTTCCAAAACAGGGCTGCTACTCGATAGAATGGACAACTAAATAAATCCAGAAATTCTGACTTTACTTAAAAAGTCAAGGTAGCGGGATAGATATAATTAGACATATATACAGAGATTGAGGTATTCGCAAGCTTATGCGAATGGGAAGAGATAATGTACATAATTTTCATTCCTTACAATGAAAATAGATAGGGAGAGATATAAATGTAAGAAAACGAAATGTAGATAATTCTACTCCTTTATGGGAAAGTTTCGAAATAGATAAGTAGTTGTTCTAACTACTACTAGTTACAAAGGGACAAAACTAAGATAATTGGTCAAATTGATCGCTAATAATCACTTTACGTGTCTTTGTCAGATAAATCTCAAAGGTCATACGGAACAAATTACTTGGAGACTTCCAATAATCACTTCAAGAAATCATCAATGATCGCCTGGATTACTAGACATTCATCAAAGACACAATAAGATAGCCCAATCACTCGGAAAGATAAGACAAAATGGGAAAACCATTTCATCGCTGAGATAGGGGGTATTCGATATCAGTGTTCAGATTCCTTTACATCAGCACTGAATATCTAAAGCCTCCTTTGCAAATTCTGAACTCGAATTCACGTAGATTTATATTTTCCATCCGGGAAAATATTCGCAGAGAAGATAATGATTAGCTTTCATTTCGTTATGAAGCTAATAGGTAAAGGTATTAAGGTAAGATAAGATAATTTCTTTTCTTCATTGAAAAGAATATCTAAGATAAACATTAGTCACCATTTTGTTATGGTACTAATAGGTATAGATAAGATAAGATAAGATAATTTCTTTTCTTTATTGAAAAGAATATCTAAGATAAGCATTAGCCACCATTTTACTGTGGTGCTAATAAATAAGGTAAGGGAAGATAAGATAAAAGGTATCTGCTGTCGTCTGATTGGACAGGCAGAGCAGTTTTCACTTTAGCGTAACGCAGGGCGGAAACTGTCGGGAAAGCACCCTACTCAACAGAGATGGTGGGTAAGATAAAGATAACCTGTTGTCTCTTGTTTGGACAAACAGGGCAGTTTTCTCTTTAGCGTAAGGCAGGGCGGAAACTGTCGGGAAAGCACCCGGCTTTAAAGAGATGGTAGGTAAGATAAAAAGGTATCTGCTGTCGTCTGATTGGACAAGCAGAGCAGTTTTCACTTTAGCACATAGCAGGGCGGAAACTGTCGGGAAAGCACCCGTCTTTAAAAGAGATGGTAAGATAAAGATAAAAAGGTATCTGCTGTCGTCTGATTGGACAAGCAGAGCAGTTTTCACTTTAGCACATAGCAGGGCGGAAACTGTCGGGAAAGCACCCGTCTTTAAAGAGATGGTAGGTAAGATAACGGTAAAAGACAAGATAAGGTAGATACAACGGTAAGATAGTGTTTTCCTTTGGTTCAATGAACACAAGAAAACTTAAGAGATAACATTAGACTCGCAAACGTTAGCCAGATAAGATAGATGAATAGTTTCTTCCTGAGGTAATAGTTTAGATAACCAGAAAAATTATGGGTTCTCAAAATTTGAGCGATAGAACAAGATAAGAGACTGAGGATAACAGATACCGATCCCAAAATTAGCAACATTTATACTTTGTCGACACATTCACACAACTAGTTTCGAGATCCTTGAGAATGCCTTGTAAGGTACGGTGTTCATTCTGCATACATTCTTCATTCATTCTAGATACGACAAAAGACATAGCCTTCTCAATTCGCGTATTGTCTAACCTCATTCCAAACAGGAGTTTGTATATGCTGTAGAGAAGATAGAAATTAGGTAGAAATAAGATTTCTGGAGAGAGAAGGAAGTGAACTATTCATCAATTCGTGGCGGATCTTTGCCTCCATACGCCTTTAAGTCCTTCGCATGCCAGCGACCTAGCGGGTTGCCTTCCTGATCCTGTAGTTCGTACACTAATTTAGATATTGCCTTGGAAATTCGGCAAAGTACGAATTTGGGGGCCAGTTTAGCAGCAAAGTTCTTTGCAGCATTCGAAAGGGGGTAAGTATGTTTCCATACTAACTCTCCTTCCTGGAAAACATCTGGGCGCTTACGCAGATCATAATACTTCTTATTTACGTCATAAGCCTTTTTTAATTTGACTCTGACGTCTTCAAAGATAGGAGGTAATCTGGAGATATCATTTTCCCTATGCACATAAGAAAGATCTTCTGGTAGGGCAAGGTAGTTATTTTCGACAGGACCATAAAAGGTTCCGTCAATAGGTATGTTTCGTGCGAAAACAAGAAAAGCAGGAAAATGTTTGGTGACTTCGTTCACAGACAAATTAATTGCCTGGGCCACCTTGTAGACATTTTTATCCCAGTCTTTGTGATTATCTTTCACATAAGACGAGATAGCGGTAAGCAAAGTTCGATTGGTTCTCTCGGTAGGGTTAACCTGTGACAAGTGCCTAGCACTATACCACAAATTAACTTGGTACTCTTCCAATAACTTGATGAACTGAGTACTCTTAAAAATCTGAGCATTGTCGCAGAGAACAATTTGAGGGACACCAAAGATCAAGAAAACTTGATTTTCGAGGTATTTTACAACTGCAGCTGCGGTTGCGTTCGGCATGGGTTTTACCAGTACGAACTTAGAGAACCAATCTGTGACTACGAGAAGTTGTGTATTCCTGGCTTTCGACCTAGGAAAGGGACCCATAAAATCTATGGAGATAAATTGGAAAGGAAAGCTTATGCTTTTGTAACCACCCATTAAACCAGCACGAGCGACATTAGTCGATTTGTGAGCACCGCAAACCTGACAATTTCGTATGAATTTCTTTACCGTTAGGTCCATTTTGGGCCAATAGTAGAATTCCGATATTCGTGCCTTGGTTTTTCTTACGCCGAAATGGGCCGAAGTAGGGGGATTATGAAAAGACGCAACAACATCATCCCTATTTGGTGTAGGTATGACTATTTTCCAATTGGAAAGATTTGACGATAAGGAATGGTTCGGCTTCAGATGTTTGAGAAGAAGACCGTTTTCAACCGTGAAATTTGGGTAACTATCTGGATTTCCCGTGACGTTTTCCACCATTTTCCTATACCACTCATCTGGTGTAAGATCATTCGCGGTTAAGAGAGAGATATTTCGAGAAAGGAAATCTGCTGGAACATTACAAGATCCCTTGCGATGTTTCATCTCGTAATTGAACTGGCTAAGTCGTACACACCACCTAGCTAAACGACCTGTGGGCTCCTTAAAATTTTTAAGCCAGAGAAGAGAGGCATGGTCGGTATAGACCGTGAATTTGGTGCCTTCAACATAGGGACGAAAATGCTCTATGCCGAAAAGGACTCCGAGGCATTCTTTTTCGGTAGCATAGTATTTCCTCTCTGCCTTAGAGAGAGTGCGACTAGCGTAGGCTATTGGGTGTTCGAAACCTTCGTCTTCTTGATACAGAACTGCGCCGATTCCATAGTCACTCGCATCAGTTTGTATGCAGAAAGGCTTGGAAAAATCAGGGCTAGCCAAGACAGGGGCCGATGTTAGGCGTTCTTTAAGAAGTTTAAAGGCTTGGTCAGCTTCTGAAGTCCAAGTAATAGACTGTCCCTTCTTTCTATTGTGCAAAAGTGCAGAGATAGGGGCACTAATAGTGGAAAAGTCTTTGACGAATCTACGATAATATTGCAAAATGCCTAGAATGTGCCTGACACCTGTGGTGTTGCGAGGAATGGGAGCTTCTGTGATTGACTTTACTTTGTCTTCACAAACACGGAGACCTTGTTTGTCTACAATAAATCCAAGGAAAGAAAGAGAGTCACGACAAAATTGACACTTCTTAAAATTCACAGTGAGGTTGGCCTTACGTAACCTTTCATAGACTTCGTTTAGAACTTCAAGATGTTTCTCAAAGGTATGAGTGACAACAATTATGTCATCCAGATAAACAAAAACGAACGGCTCGAGGTCAGGTCCAATGATCCTGTCCATGAGACGTTGTTGCGTTTGCGCGCTGTTCCGCAAACCAAAAGGCATACGCCGGAACTGGTATAAACCCCTTCCGGGTACTATAAAAGCTGTCTTTGGACGTGAATCAGCGTCTAGAGGTACTTGGAAAAAGGCTTGCTTTAAGTCTATAGAGGAAAGAAAATTTGCGTCTCGCAGTTTACAGAGAATGGAATCAATCCTAGGTAGAGGGTATGCATCATGGGTGGTAACTTCGTTTAGTTTTCTCCCATCAAAGCACATGCGATAGGTATTATCCTTTTTCTTCACTAAAAGGACTGGCGAACACCAGGGGGAATTACTTTTCTCTATGATGTTAAGTTTCAAAAGCTTATCAATTTCCTCATTTAGAAATTTTTGAACTGCCGGAGACAAGGGATACTGCCTTTGTCTAAAAGGTTTGGCATTCGGGGTCTCTATAGAATGACAGAGAACGGAAGTTTCGGGCAGCACATCGATAGGAGATAAAATTTGAAATTTTTCGATAATCGGGTTCAATTTCACGACATCTTCAGGAGGAAGAGTAGAAAAATCATGGATTCTACTTATGGTGCTAACCTGGGGTTCTTCAAAACAAGAGGGAGGATCCACTCGGTCTCTAACCTCAAATGAATCTCTGGAAAAATCAATAGAGATATTGAAAGCTATGGCCACGTTCATACCTAAGATAATCTCGGGCAAGATAGAAGGTACAACATGAAAACGAACAACTTTAGTGACGTCATCAATAGTTAAGGTAAGGTCCAAGATTGAAGTGACAGGTAATGGTGAACCATCTGCATTTCGAAGGGAACATAAGAGATCTGAATTTCCAGAGGAATCATGGGTTCTGCCGAAAATTTCTTTTATGACTTCTACATCACAAACCGAAATATTTGCTCCAGTGTCAAAAAGAGCAGTGAAACGCTTTCCTTGCATATCCACCGAGATATAGGGACGGTTATCTACTGGATCGGGTTGTAGAATTTGAGACACGATTGGGGGTATCATTTCAGGGGTCGTAGACCTACTAGGTTTATTTTTAGGGATGACAATTGGAGTCCGATAGAAATCAGAGACTCTATTTAACCAGACCTTCCACATATTCCTTTGATGGTGGAGGTCCGCAGTCGTAAAGATATTTACTTTTGGTTTTCGGAGGGGCTTGCGTGGTTTGTATCCACGGGCCTCTTCGAAGGGAGAGATACTTTTGGGTGTCTTGACTCCTGCTGCGTTGCACCCTGACGCGCAGTCTTCTCGTTTTTTGGGCGAGAATAGTTCGGTGAGCAAGAGGGACATTTTGGTTTAAAAACATCTTTCTTTCCACAACCGTAGCAGAAAATAGTTTTGGGTTTTCGACATTTAGGGTAGAGATGACCCTGGTTAGAACAATTCCAACAGAAAGGTAAAGAAACTTGGTCGTGACCTGCATCACGTTTTCCTGAAAGACGAGAAGTTGGCCTTGAAGTGACAAAGGAATGTTTTGCCGATGTTAGAATGGCCTCATCTGGACATGCCAGGTCTGAGCTAAGGAGGCTATGCACCTTCTTTGAGGGAGGGGGTCGATATTTAGAAATCATGGCCCTATTGTCTTCTAGCTTCTTGCATATAGAGATAATCTCATTGGCAGTTGACACTTCAACCAGAGCCAAATGGTTCAAGAAGTAGGGGTGTAGATTCCGCTTTATGATCTTAAACTGTTCCTCCTCTGAGGGAATAATTGAAAGTCTTTTGAAAAGTTCTTTCATGGAGGCTACATACAGGGCTACTAGCTCCTCTTCTCCTTGAGTGCGATGATTTATCTCATTGAGAAGATCATCATCGTAAGATAGGGGTAAGAAAGTTTCCTTCAACTTTAACTTAATTTCCTGCCAAGATTTTAACGAACCGGCAACACTGCGATACCAGGTGAGGGCCTTATCCTCAAATAAGTCAACTGCTGAAGTAAAAAGATTTTCATCGGAAACATTCCGCGAGATTTGCAATTCACGAACCCTTTCTAGGAAATAAATCAGGTTGTCTTTATTAGAGCCTGAAAACCTTAGGTTCCACTTATGTACAGGGACACTGTACTTGGTACTAGTTGTTGAGGTGGATGATTGCGAGATATCAGAAACAGGAGGAACGACTGGTTCATTCTCATCCAACTTCAGAAGCCATTCTCCCTCCAACTGGAGTGCTTCTCCATAAGCCTCATCTCTATGAAATTTCTTAGAAGCATCAGCTTCAACATTTAATCTGTTTATTCGAGCGATAACATGATCCACTCGAAAAGGGATACGTCTGCTTGCAAGATCAGTGAACAATCCAGAAGCTTCAGGAATCTTTTTCTTTAAATCTAGCAAAGTTGCTTTGATTTCAGAAAGATCCTTATCAAAATCGTAGGGTGACTCTAACGCTACCGTAGAATCTTCCCTATTAATAAGCGCTCGGAATTGTTTCCTTCGCTTGTCTTGCGTACTTTGAGGTGTTTGGTTCCTCAACGCAATCTCATAGGTAAGCTCATCGCTGAGCAGGGCTGAAGCGGGATTCATTTTAGAAAAATGTAGGTACTATAATATAGTATAGATAGATGAGAATAAAAATTTTTTATTTTATTCTAGAGAGAAGACAGTAGTATTATCAGCACAGGTAGGCAACGTAGCACCTAGTGTACCTGGCCTAAATAAGGAAAGAATGAACCTGGCCTATATAAAGAAAGAATAAACCTGGCCTACTTGACTTGGCTGTGACGTTACGTCACCAGTACAAGCGGGAGAGAGAGATTTAAATTCAAAGGAATTCCCTTCGTTATAAAACGAAAAATAGGTCACGGTATTTCAAAAAAACTAAAATACCGATATAAGATATAATTTCTTAGTAGAGAGAGAGATAAAGGTAATCTAGAGAGATACTAAGATAAGATAAGGCAATATTTAAATATGCATAGGTATGTCGGTAAGTACAGATATTCTCTAGAGTCGGTAAGGTAGGGATCGGAAGAAGTACATGTCACCATGAACGTATCTTTACACGTAAAGAATTCACTTTCTACGTTAGACGTAAAGAATTGTCGTTGCTTTAGCAGTCTGTCAGCGTATGACAATGACAGAGGGACACCAGTTGGAACAGCTGATCGATAATTCAGATATTTCGAATTTAACTTAAAATTCATGAGCGAAGGTATGGGATAATGTTAATGAAGGAAATGTTTGGATGTAACTTTCAAAGACAGTTTGATCGCAGAGCTCTCTTAAGAGTATCCTCTTTGCACGGAGTCAAACTTCTCCCAAAGCTTACTCGAGACCTTCGCGACAGTATTAACAACCACTCCGTAAAGCTCCTTTTGCAAGGTTACCCTTTAGCGGCAGTGTAGCGGTAAGAAGATAAGGTATTTTCGCGTCACGACACTATTATTCACCAGCAGTAAAAAAACAATAACTAACTAAGACATTCTTAGACTAACATGCGAGTTCATGCAACTATAATAATCATGCATTAAAAAAAAGTAAGATAACTGTACGATACATCTGAACAAAGTAATTTATGACGTTAATATCAATTTTCCATTTATAATGGGAACTAGGAAGAGATCAAGTGCTTTTATTTAATTAAGGTAGTTTCTAATCCAAAGTTTGAGGGTGAATTCAATTCCCGCCGGGGAAATGCCAATTGCAGCGTGAGCAAAATAATTAATTATGATTCAGGGAATGTCGAAAGTAGCAGTAACGAGAGCTTGCAGTGCAAGCGAAGGGCAAAATGTTGTTTCGGCAAAACGATAATACTGCAAAAGAAACTTTCACGACAAATTTCTCTGAAGACAATGAAGTTGAATAACTTGAAAACTGAATCAAATACTATCAGAGTGCTAGTTATTCTGCTGCTTTAATTATTTAAAAAGGTACACCCTATATATAGGTATCTAAGGTAGATTAGGGATGCCAAAGAGTTCTTCAGTTCTTATTAACTCGATTTGCTCGAGTTCTTATTTTTATTGTGCTACCTAAACTCTATGAAGAACTAATAAAAAGTAGATTTAGGGTTATAAAGATGTTAATGTGATTTTCAAAGAATAAGTTAAAATGGACAGATGTTTAATGAGCAAATTATGGTTTACATTTCCTGTTTAATTAAAATCAAATAATTATCCTGTCTTATTTTAAAAGCTTTAAATCTGATATAAATATGTTTAAACAATCAGTTTGTTTGAAAATAAAGGATCCTTTATCTTGTACAGCTGTGTACAAAAGAATAAGATACTTCCGATATCATTTATATCGGGAAAGATAAAGTTCGTGAGTGGTAATTAATTAATTTACTAAGTTAGCACTGATCTTCTAGTCCTTCCTCGTCATGATCGGTGAGATAAAATAAAAGACAACACTTACAGTTTCCGGGATGAAGCTGATTGAGGTAAAAACTGTCTTTATTTTGACAGTAAAAAGGATATTAATAACTCCTGGACTTTGCTAGGGGTGGTGCTCAATCAGGCATTGAAGTCTCCAGAGAAAGCAGCAGGTGCAGAGACGACGCCCTGATGAGACTCCTAGGATTGGACAACCAAAACAGCACTAGTACCGGGAAATGTTCTGCTGTCGTTGAAAATCACCAAAACGTTGATTTATTTCACCATGGATAAGTGAAAACGATGCAAGGATCAATTAGATAGTTGAAGAACAGAAATGGGCCACGCTCCCTTTGTTTCCTAGTCCAAGATGGCTCCCTCGGTCACGATAGACAATAAATCCGGATATTAGTAAATACCGGAGAAGGTAAGGTATTTACCAAAGGGAAAGGTAAAGATAAAGGTATAAGGTAGAGTTAAGATAAAATTCCCAAAGCCTGAACAACAGGCTTCGATGGGAACGATCAAGAGAATCAACTTTCTTGATGGACAGATAAAAAGGAAGTGAATTCAGTTCCGTGAACTGGAGAGGAAATTCGCCTTCGGTTCGTGAAAGGAGAAATGTCATGGGCAGATACTGAAATCTGATTGACAGTTGACAACTTATTTGGTTCCTGAAAAGGACTCAGGATCGGACTGAAACGACAACTTATTTGGTTCCTGAAAAGAACTCAGGATCGGACTGAAACGACAACTTATTTGGTTCCTGAAAGGAACTCAAAATCCTAGTGAAACGAAACGTGCAATGCCATCTAGTAGTGAATTATCCAGACGGTACCAGCGCCAGAATATGGTGTGGGTAGTCAGTTCAAAGATGCGATCTATATTATAGGGAGTTGTAGGGAACTGTAATTTTACAATTCTCTTTAAAACGAGAGAAGCTTTGCAAAGAGGACAACAGGTGACGTATTCACGTTACATGCTAATGCTGCTTGTTTGCCGTGGGATTACGATTGTGTTTATTGGAAGGAATTCAAATTAGGATAATCGTTTTGACATCTGTGAAGAAAAATCTCTTAAATAACTACATGTTTAAGAAAGTTGTGAACTACAACAATAAAAAAATTTGATATAAAAAGGCGATAGACGGGAGAAAAATATCTTTTTAAAACTAACCTGTCTAGGTATAAACAAAATATTAATATAATAATTATTATATACCTATGATGAAATTATACGTATTGCTTTCACGCAACATAGGTATACATAATGTGTAGAAACTCCTACCGTTGTTATACACAGTTGTAATTTCATTGGGAGTGCCACAAATGTTCACATTCACAATATTTACTCCAAATAATAGCACATTTGATGATGTGCGACAAATTCAACTAGCATTAGTTCATGAACATGCCATATACCGAGTTCCAACTGGCGGTCACATGTGACCGTTATTATGCAATATGGACCGTATCATTTAATTATCGCACTCGGAATACCTGACCACTGCAAGATAACAGCACTCGCGCTATATTGTTTAATTACTGCGACTCGTATATGCAATCTAGCGCCCCTTGTCGCCGTCCCCGCAATTCACAATGACCCTATGCGTCATCTCTTCGCTTCCTGGCACTCCAGTAATTAAATATTATAGCTGCAGCGATTATGTTTATCATTTATTCATACATATTCTGCTCGGGATGTTTGATTATACAGCTAATGCGCAACTTGTAACATTATTTTATCCGGACCTGGGTTGACACAACCCCAGACAGCATGGTGAAGAGAGGAGACATTGATGTTTCGCTCTTCAGCTCATCAGTCTGCGATAACACCAGAATCATGTAGTACTTTATTTAGTCGCTTGATGGCGAATATGCAATGTAGCCTAAGTCACGCCGTTTCCGATGAATGAATTGTATAGGTATAGGTATAAGGGTTTTAATTCTTTCTCTGTTCGGCATACTCCTCTTCTGGTGAATTTTTGGTTAATGGCAAGATTGTTGAGATACAAAGAAAATTCATATTAGTATATCTCGTTTAGCTGCTTTATTTTTTAAACCACATGTCCAATAAGTGAATTTATAACTGGAATTCATAGATATTAAATTATTATTTTGTATTTCGCTACATCTAGGGTTTTTCCTGCAGGATATTTATTTATAAGAATAACCATTGTAGAACTTAAAAATAATTCATAGGTAATGACCAATCAATAAAAATTGCTGAACAATTTTTGTAAAAAATTTCGTGTTATATAGTCGTCATAAATAAAAAAAAAGTTTTAACCGTAGAAAATGTTATTATTTAGAGGGAGAATAATTGATTAAACCTTTTCAACGTGCGGGGATCAATCTTTTTACTGCTGTTTTAATTAAGGTACCCATCATAAGTGAGAGGCAAGCTAGAAATTTCAAAGTAAAATTCGCTTTAGATTAAAGTGACCAAAATTTATCAGACGAAACACTGGAATGAAGTAGAGTTCGTTCAGAAGGGTTAACTTTGAAATGAAACTCGTTTATAGCACATAAAAGGTGGACGACTTTATAAACTACAACAAGAAAGAGATCAAAGCAGCATCTGCCCATGGCAGGTTTTGCTCTAAAAAAAAATTAAAAAGGATCAAAATGCCGAAAGTTATAACATGGAAATATCTGCCTTTAATAAGAGTTACAAATTTCATAACAAGTAAAGCGTCCCCAGTAATTTACGAGTAATAATATAAGGAATTGAGTCTTCAAAGAGCGGAGAATGAAAAATCAACAAACAGCTTTATTTTATTGTGCGTGCTAAACGTTATTACGCCGATCCCAGACTGCAAGAGGAAGGGCTGGACACTGCCAGTTCGAGTTTCGAATCCAGCCGGGCCGGCCGATATACCATGCACACTTATCAAAAATGATTGTCCAATATCTGCGTCCAATATGATTATCTGAGGGGTGCTACACGCTTGATTAAAATGATACTTCTATGATCCACCCTGTATGTTAAATTTGGCTGATAACAGTTTATTAATGGCGAGACTCCTTGGTGAGACTGCCAGGACTGTCAGGGGCAGTGTCATCAAGTTGCTTGGGTCTCTTTTCGAGCGTGATCGTGTTATGATTGAAGCTGCTTGGGTCCCTTTCGAGTGTGATCGTGTCATGATAATCTAATCATTTCATGAGAAAGCCAGCCTAGAATAAAATGCCAAAAAAAAAAAACTGTGATCAGCTCTAGCACCATGCAGCACGTGACGTGAGCGAATAATCATTTACAATATAATAATCATCAAAAAACACTAAAATTACAGAATGTTTCAAATAATACATACCTACTTGACATAAATGATTGAAAACCCTCCTCTCATTGTCATCTGATCGAGACTTGAATAAATCGCAGGTACGATAATAATAAGTTCACGTTATTACAATGCCTATGAGATATGGGAGTGCACGGAACGGTTGTGTATTATTATCGAGAAGCAGCCGTCTCCGGAATATATATTTCCACAAGGAGCACATTATGAGATAGATGAGAAAACGGCGAAGGCCCTGAAAGCTTTCCGGACTGCACAGATCGCAGACAGGGCTTGATTTACTGCGAATACAAGACGGGAATTGTTAGTCTGACCGCCCGAACCTACACACACATACATATCCACCGTACTTGAGCATATCGATTCCTGTTGCCTCTCTTGATGGACAAACTTATTTATCATCAGACCGCAAAACAAAGGAAATTTGTTTTTCTTTTCGTGGCACGCGGAGGAAGTTACGCGATCCAGAGTCCAATTTTCCAGTACCTTTCTAGCCGGAAGCGCAACCGTAACAAAGTGAATACACCGCGATGTATCTGCAGGGATCACGGTGTTTTTTCAGCGGTTTCGCAAATATTCTTTGCTGTGTTTGATTCGAAGATTGTGTTTTTTACATGAGATTTCACACAGGTCGCCGATTCAAATGTAAACTAAACTGTTGTTTTTGCCCCTGGAAACTCTTTCTAAAATCAAACAGTGAAGGGTTCTTTCATGTTTATATATCACGAGTTGAATATCCACCTTCAAAGCAATAACAGCAACCTGACGCGGTGAACAACTACTACTACTACAGACAGACCAAAGCTGGTTTTTCTACAGACCATAGAGTTTAATAATTCCAGTTTCACTCACAATGGATTTCAGAAACAGATTTATAACATGCAATTTTTTCACAAAAGCAAAGCTGAAACCAACATGTAATACATTTTCTAGTTTAATCAGAAGTTGCGAATATTATGATGTCAATGTGAACGTTTACAATAATAATACATCTTGTTATTTTTCTCACATTATGACCAAGGTTTTTAATTAAAAACATTAACGAAATCATATAAATCGTACTTTAATTAAGAATATAATGTGGAATTCATTATAAGTGCAGTGCTGGTTACGAAGATGAGGGAAAATTATACGTAGGTACTTACTTAATTAACGCCAAGTGGAGCACCTCCCTTATCCTATACCAGAGGAAGGTAATCCAAAATTAACATTTCAGGTCTTCTAATTATATGTACGCAAAAATGAACATTTTCCAATAATGTTTCTGCTACGTATGACAATTCCCGCCAGCAGATCTTCGCCTAAATATGCAAAAAAATCATATCGTAGCCTTTGAACAGGTTGATTTTTGAGTAAATTTAGCAAGCACGAAAATTATGAGTTGCGCACATAATTAGCACATATTTATTTTACCTTTTTATTATCTAATAACGACCTTATTAGCGTTTTATAGCATTATTCTCACTGAATTGTCACTCAACATAAAGGCAGCCGTGGCAATATTATGGATTCATTTACTCAACAAACTAAAATAAAGTCTGTACACTGAGAGTTGTCTGTTGTGATAACTAAGGATACATCATCTCGTTATGTTTCTTACTCCTTCTATTGCATTGCATAGTCAATCGAGTTAAAATGGGACGTATTGTCAGAAATACGTTTGAATTGTCAGCCATTCTAAAAAGATGAGCGAGAGTGAGACGGAAGTACCGACTCGCGTCTTGATACGCTTAGATTGATACGATATTACGATAAGATTGTCGTCGCTACTGTCAGTAGTGTCAGTGTCAGCGTTAAATATACTAGTAAGGTTTTTGTTGTAATTTGAAACGTTTTTAATACGAAATTAGCAGAATTACCTGTAATATTGTACGGTGTGATAAACTATGAGTAACTTAATTGCGCGAATGCCTAAAAATCTATTTCCTTTTTTTGCCTGGGAAACGATTGAACTCCCTAGTACGTGGTCTTGTGGTTAAATTGCTGGAATATTTTACTTCCAGAATAAGAAAACGGAGGTGCTATTCTTTCTTTTAAACGGCAACCAGCAGGTAGGTGACATGATATTTCTATCATGATGCTAACAATAATTATTATCGTTCTTATTTACTTGCATTATATATATTTGTTATCAAAAAGTTGCAAGGCTCTACTTCGTCAATAACTTGTCGAAATAATATATTTGTAGGATATTCATTATTCCTCAACACACGCCACTGACACGAACTGCGATACCACATCTGGTTCGACTTAGAAATAAGTGTACGAATCAAATCGAATTAAATGAAATTTAATTTGTCAGAATCAGTGTGGCATGACAACGGACAACACTCAGTGGACAGATAGTAGTTTATATAAATTTCAATTCATTGATCCTTAAGAATTTTACCGTGAATACATACCTAGTTAGGTACACGGCTAAAAAAGAAGCGCTTATAAGTACTTCATTGATGGACCGAGTATGACATGCAGATGGCCTCGAGAAGACCGCCATTATAAATGTTGAGATAAGTGATAGATATACCTACGTTGAAGGATCGCGAGAAAACAAGGAAGAAAATTGAGAAGATAATTTTTAATACACGAAAGTCTTTTCATCCCCTCAACGTGTCCACACTTAACCAAAAAACCCTTGTGGAGGCTTCACTCTTGGACCAATGAAACATTAACAAAGAATTATTTTATTCTTTGAACAGTTTTAATCCAAGACAATCAACGAGATAAGAATAATCATGGGCCTGCCCGCACACATTCGACTCTCGTCATGTTATTAGTATTCCTGATCACGAATGTACAAGGTGTTCCTAAATGGAGTACCATAAGTTAGAGGACCTGTAGATGAGGCTAAAATATTACTTTTCTGTTTAATAGCTTGTATTTGGAAAAATTCTGGGTACAACTGAAGCACCCAGTGGCGTTGAATCCTGGGTCACAGGATACAGAGCAGGACACCTTTTGTCTCTTTTTTTTAATTTCTTATTGCTTTTTTCGGAATGCCAGACGAAGTAAATTACTATAAAAAAGCCATACTTAGGAATAAAAATTTGAAAGGACGCACTGTACTCGATAAAAATTTAAATTTAGTGTTTTTAACTTTTTTTTTATTTATACAATCAAAGATAAGTACCTACCATAAATTGCTAGGCTTGTAGATAAAGCTAAAAATCGAAGAAATTCAAATTGTTTTCCCCGAAAATGTTTTTTATTAACCGAGTTGAAAAACATACTTTGTAAAGACCCTGTGTCTCGGTTTAAAAAAATTTTCGGTAAAAAAATTATGTAAATTTTCTTCAATATTTTAACTTTATCTACACGTTATCTACACAACTTATATGATACTGTTTATTATTTCGGCAATCTTATATTGTCTACATAAGCTGCTTTTGCTAGGAGGCAAGTCTTGAAATAGTGCTCCTTAAAAATTTTTACGCTCTTGTCTCCATTTTACATTAAATAATAGCAACCTACTGTTTTTCTGCTCGAGCTGGGGCGGATAGTGGGTATTTTATTATTGCATGCATTCACAAATCATTGCATGCAGGTTTCTCGAACCAACAAACTAAAATCCGCGCTTCTATTCTATGCTTTCAATATTATGTAACATCTCAATTGAGATGTTACCATTTTTTTACATAATTTACAATTATTATTTTTCTATAGTGCGGTAGTGACCGTGATCGCCCTGTATGTATATCTCGATGGCTGAGTTTTACATTTCACCGCCTTGGTGAAAATTCTCGATGGTAGGGAACGTTGTTCGGACGTCGTCGCAGCAGTCGGTGGCAGTCGCCGGTGATAATTTAATTTTGATAAGAAGGGAAATAAATTCGGCGCTTTGGCTCTCCTAGACGATTTTTCTTTAGAGTTCTCGAAATCCAGAACCATGTCCGGCTAGAAAGTGATTGTTCTCTTCCAACAGGGTGAGTAATGAATTTTCTCGATTTTTAATATTAAATTATTTTTCTCGAATCAGCGGCAGGCGATGCATTTATAATTATTCATGATCGTCATCATCAATGCTTATTTTATGGCTGTTAACTTTTTGTACTATTTTGTTTCATATTTTGTTCATGAGTGCTTTTATAGCTGTAAATTAATAAATTATTCTCTTTCGTATTATTTCATTTCATATTTTGCTTTTTATAAATAGGTATGTATAGCTATTGTTATTATCATTAAATTTGTTACATTTTATTTGTGAAATCATGTAGGCGTATCTTCAAGGCGATCTGAACGACATGGCGTCAGGTGGCTATTGAAGATCCGGCCTAGTTGTTGGAGTGCAAGTACTGATCTCTATTATTATTTTGAAGGCACTCGCCCTCCTTTTCTGGAGATGGAGAAGCAGCGTCCATAGGCAAGCACCATCCCTTGCCGTCAAGATGAGTCCACACCATCAGGACTCATCAGTAGCAGGACCCATCAGTCACCAGAACTCCAGGGTGACAACTGGGATATCCTGAGGCAGCGGCGTGCCGTAATTCCAGAGCTGCTGGAAAATCCGATCCTGAGGCCACGTCAAGCATTGCATCAGAACAAAAGCTAAGTGCCTGACGTCATTATCATTTTCTTGTTTTGAGTTAATTTATTTCAATAAAGACATCCCTTGAAGATTCGTGAGATCTTTAAAAAATTCTAATGCTCATTCTTAGTGTTACATATATAATATAGTGATTTTGTATTCCCTTTTTGATAGTTTATTCTCAAATTTTTTCTAAATTAATTTTTTATAATTAATCATTACTATTACCTATCACTTGTTAAATCACTTAAGTTACAAATATTCAGCTTTGTTAAATTAATTCATTACTGTGCCTACCTATTGCCCATTTTTATTGTTATTATTATTAGCATTTTGAATAATTATTGTGCAATTGAATAATGCAATCTTGTTAAATAAATTGTTCTAATCTGTGTCGTTCTTATTGTCTCACCCCATCTGGTTACTCTTAATGTGCGTTGCCATTCAGAAAAATATTGCTTAATGTTGCTTAATATGCTATTGAAAAAATTTTATTGAAAATTTATTTGGAGCTAGCTGGCTGCTAAGTAGCGTTCTTTCCCTCCCCGAAATTTGCTCGGGGTGGAATTGAATGTTATAAATATAGCGAAAATAAATATTTCCATATTTCCATTTTCATAATAACATCATTTCAATGGATAGGTAGTTTTTATTATGATTGTGGTTGCCGGTTTGAAATGGTTAGTGAAAATGGGAGAACTATCTATTATAGGTACTCATAGAGATGGAAATTTTTATCGACTCAGTGGAATTTTAAACTTAATTCGGTTTAATGCATAAACACCGATTCTCTTTTTCTACTTTTTTTAACTTTATAAAACGGCAAAGCTGAACATGAAACGAATAAGATGCAATTCCAAAGCGATTCCAGCTCGTGCAGCACAAAAAGAAAACAAATGAAGGAGGACTTGTCTAGTGAACTATGTAAGTGATGAAAATAATATAAACAACAGTAGATAAATTTACGATTATTCCCTTCTTGATGGAATCTTTGTTTTCTGGGATCAAATGAAATTGTGTACCTACGAAGCGTAAAATTCCCTGAATTCAGACAGCAACACAGAAAACTTGGTACACGTTTTACATTTTTTTTTTTCTGAAATCGAAATCAATATTATTATAAATGATAGAGGTGGGTATGGAGAGGGGAGAGCCGGAGGTATTCTGTCTAAAGCTGCTCACGGGTTGTGTCAAGAAATAAAGCAACAGAGATCAACAAGCAAGTACAATTTATTATTACATTTGCTTTCTGGAAAACTCCTCATATACGTGGTGACTGGTGACGTAACATTTTCTCATGCAGGGTACACATGAATGAAAAATGTTGAATCAATAGAAAATAAAACACATAAAAAAAATTTCCAAAACTCAAAATTTAAGAATTTCTTGGACCGTTAATTACCAGATAAATTAACTTAAACTCAACTTCGAAATCTTTATAAAAATACAGGAATACATTTACATTTCGAGAAAGCTAACCAAAAGTTTTGTAAGTGCATGTTACTTACAATGCAGGAAAAGTGTTATGTATGCGCGAATTTTCCGTAAGTATAACAATACGTGGAGAGAAGTTGGACTGCAACGTGACGTGATGACAGTCCATTAGTGCAGTGTACTTTTTACAAAGAATTTACGAGTTACCTTCGTGTATGCAGTAATGCTGTTTGCTGGGGCATAGAATTAAGCAGAGCACCGCCACGTAAAACGTAAGTGCTTTGAACGCCCGGAGCTGTCCCACACTTTGTGGAGTTAACTCGGAAAGATACTTAATTGTCAAGCTCGAAGCGCAACGGTTGGTTATGTATTTGTGATACAATACGCGAATATAATTTTCACCAGAATATAATTTTCACCAGAAATAAATTGGGTTCTAATTACTTATAACAATACCTATAACAGTTTAAAAGTTTAGAATGCGTTTTTACGAGACCCTTGAGAAGACTTTGAGGAAAACAAAGAGATCTCATCATGAACATCCTGTATGTACTCAGTAGCCACGATAATTATTACAAAAATAATAATTAATGCATATTGTCGAGAATTATAATAATTCCTAAAGTTACACAAGATGATAGATAAGTGCCAAGATTAGAATAATTGAAAGATTTTCAAGAAAAATAAATAAAAGGTTACTTATCATTGGTAGGTAATATAGGAGACGCTCTATCTTGGAATGAATGTACAAGGCATATTTATTATTCCTTGCACTTGCCACATTTGTGGCGACAAAAAGCACCTCATTTTTTTAACACTTTTATATAGTAATAACTAAAAATTATAAATCCAAAATTATGACGGGATCGGGGATCGAATCCCAGTATCCCCATTGATCTTTGTGTTCGTGTATTCAATTATTTATCTAGTAAAAATGTGTCCGGGTAGAGTGGGCGACTGCGAGTGTGTCTTAAAAAAAATGAAACTTATTATCTTACCGGATAATATGAATTAAATTCATTTTCTCTATTTTTTGAGATATCTTTCTGAAATGTGACAAGTCGCATATTCTCGATAAGGCGCACCTTTTCACAGATAAGTGATTTTTTTTTAACCTTGTGTTTCGAGCCTTTTTCATATTGCCTGACAAAATTCTATAAAATAGTTTTCACAGTTGGGGTTTAGACTGAGCAATTTCTGAGTTATTGAAAAAGTGAAAATCATATTATTTTTTTTTTATTTCAAAGAAATGTACAACGAAAACGTCTCGAGATAAAGGAAAACTACTTATACGGGTCCCGCATATGTTCACTTTTTCATGTCACATCATTTTGTGGTAGGCTGAAACATTTGTAAAATTTTTGCCTGAATATAAATCTCAGATTTTTCATCACCCTACGGGATTACAATCAGACAGTTGAATACAACGTCATGTAACCCGTTTCTCTCTATTTTGAGCTGTTTTTTGACTTAAAAAGCTTTGAAATTTGAAAAAGGCGATGTTCATTATTTTTTACTCATAGACTACTATTTACTTGAGTTATTTATTTAACAGTAAAAACCATTATAATTGAAATTTCTCAGGGAATATGAAAATTCATTTAACTGTCTCATTTAATAAAAATATAAAATTTTCCCGATATGACTTCCGGAAAAACCGGAATTATATTATCTTTCAAAGCGATATCGTAAATAATCTATAGAAAAAATGAGGATCTATACCCTACCTCTATGACACGCTGTATACAAAAAATTAAATTTATTAGAACATCAAAATAATAACCAAAAATGGCGTATGATTTCGAGCACAATCGTATTTCTATAAACACTTGTAGCATTAAAAGGTGTAAACTTGCTGCACCTATTAGAAAGATTCCATAATACGTACTGCACAAATAAAAATGGGACATGCAGTTTTAGTTTTCTAGTTTAAATCTGGCTTTTAAATTGAAACAATGTTTCCATAGTATCCATTTGGTGTCGATGCTGTCAATAAAGATGACAGTCTATTTTATTTTATTATGATAACATTAAATTACCTTTTGTTACGTCAATAAATTATTAGTATATTATGCAACGAGCTTATAATGAAGGCTATTAATACGCGAGTATGATGGTTAAGATACGAGCCGTAGGCGAGTGTCTTAACCATCATAAGAGCGTATTAATAGCCATTATCTGCGAGTTCCATACACTATTTTTTCTACGACCCTTTTTTATTTCATAGAAAAGATTGAAAAATTATATATTTTAACAATGACCCGTGTACAATTGCGGATCATTGAGGTTAAGATAGGTTGCTTACGCATATTAGGTACCAAATTTTCTTTTCGTCGCTAAGATTATTCTGCTGAGACATGTTTTAGTATCAAGTTTAAGGGCACTACTCACTACTGCGTAATTTTTATTATGCGAAGTTCGAATTCCGAATTTTACGCTTTGATTTTCAGATTAATTAATAATTTTAATAACATTGACTGCCATTAATTACGATATGTTTGCCTGCGCACGCGACGGTCGCAGCGTTGCCGCTTTGAACTATCACGGAGCGCTACGAATGATATTATACTTTATCTTCCTATCTTTTACACGATATACCTACTTACCAAATTAATTAAGGTAACATAAAATCATGATAGATTTTCTTTGAATGTTACTTATGTTCTAAATTAAATAAACGTTCAGATTTTTTTTTTCAGAAAAACTTATATCACAAGGCAATTTTTGTCGTGAGTATGACAACTCTGTGACTTCGGTTGGTTTGCCGACCCGATTGTGAGCGAAAGGGAACCGATTCGATTGCAAATGCTCCTCTGCCATTGGATAGCTTGACCGCAGTGCTTTAATGAAAATTTGTATCTTAATGAGACCTGTTAAAGCACTGATGATTCATACTTAATATGCAGATTAAAGGTTGGGAGTAGAAAAAATAAATTTCCTTTTATTGAGTATCGCCAAAAGAGTTACTGAAATCAAGTTAGACTAACATGCTGGAAGCCTCAGCTACAACACAACAAAAATGTCCCAGTTCTATACATCAGGAGTATTCGCATTTAAGATGAATACACACCCCTGTATTTTCGTTATTTGGAGAGGTCGAGGTTCGAGTTTTTGGACAGTCATACAGACTGATGAGCCACGCTTTCTACGATATCTAACTGAAATTTGACCTTTAAACCCCGCCTACTACGTCTTCGCAAAGAGGGCAAATTATCGATATTTTGCTTCGCGTCAAAGATATAAAAAAAAGCAACAATAAAAAGTTCTTACCTAAATTGTATTCTAGCCCCGAATACTGCGAGTTTCAAGACAAAATTCACATTTGAATTTTTTCGTTATTTTGCTCTCACAAGAAATTAGAAAAAAATTTCATTTCTTAATTTGATATCTAATTCTAATTAAGTAGAGTGTCATGGAGAATAATAAATTGTTACATTTAATACTACTGTCTGATTATAACGTAATTAAAAAAATCAAATGCGAATTTGGTCATGCAGCTCGGTATCCTGGCTTAGAATACAATAATTTAGAACAACTTTTTCTTGTTACTTTTTTTGATATCTCTAAAACGAAGTAAAATAACGATAATTAGCTCTCTTTGCGAAGACGTAGTAGGCGGGGTTCAAATACAAATTTTTTCAAAATTTATTCATCATCTTAAATGCAACACACTGCATGAACCAATGTAAGTATTGAGACTTGCATTATAGAGTTGTCCCAGTTTTATTTGAACACAACTTTAAGTCAACTTAAAACATGAATATGAAAAATTAGTCTTATAAATTAAACAATTTTAGTAAGTAACTTTATTACGAAATTCCAACTAAAATATATTTCACAATAATAAGAAATACTAGAGCAAAACGAAGAAGCAACATAAATGAAACGAATGTTTATTTTCTCAACAATGTTTGAAAACTAGGCGGGAGTTCGAAAGATCTGCAGGAAAGTTGTCCTAATGCCTCGTCTCACATCTTGAATCAAACTGCGTTCGTCCAATCAGCTAAACTAAGGAAGTTAGTAAATATTTATTGCTACAAATCGTGAAGTAACTTGCCTTCGTTGCACCGGTATACGCTATTAAAATAAAATTATCAAGAGGCAGAAATCCAAACGGAAAGACTGGAGGAGACTCTTCGTGTCTGAAAGAGATTTACTTCAGGACCCGACTCTCTTTGTAGCAGATGGAAAACTTAATTTCTCACGTCAAAGGAACGGAAATATTCCCTTCTGAATGCAATAACAAGTTTCATTAGCGCACTTGTTACTAAAAAAGCATATCTTGATGACGCCTTTCAACACATTCATTTTATAAGAGACATTAAAATATGAAAGACAGCTCTCTAATACGAAAACTAAAAAAATGTCAATTGCTGAAAATTTCAAAGTTTATCTTGACGCTATATCGAAGGTAAATCTCAAATATCTCAAAAAATTTATACAATTAAATTAACAAATCTCTTTACTTCATTTAATATCTAACCATATTGTAGAAAACGTTAAATGAATTTTCATGATGATCAAAAAATATTACAGATTGAACAGAGGCAGCGAGCGAGGTTTTGCAGTACCTAATGAACTAATGAATCAACAACAAAGGGGTTCTGCGCACGAAACTCGTCAGGATGAAACACAAAATCCCATCAGAGCCATCTAAAACAGATATTCATAAATAACTGCGTAAAAATTAGCACAATCTGATGAATGTAATGCGCCTCTTTTATTTTCCAACACGCCAATTTGACTGTGACGACGATTGAATTAGGGTCCAGGCTTGCATCCAACGCAGCGAGGACAATAAATTAGCGAAATAGAGCAGGTATTATATACGCATGCACACACCGACACATACCTACGTAAGCGCACACACACGATTTTTGTAACATGATTTGGTCAACGAATAAATGAACTCTCACGTCAGGTAATGTGAGATAGGGTAGTGTAAATTGAAAAATTGAATTCTCCAGCTGAATCCTGAATAAAAAGTTACTGAGTGATGGATCTCATACTTCCGTAGTATGCGAATAATATACGGAGTATACGGCACAATCCCGGCAAATTTTGAGAACGTAATATGAAAACATACATTCATTCATGTGTCTATCGCTCCTCTAAAACTTGCAAAGCAGCTCACTCAAAAATAGCTACTGAACAGGTTTTGATTGAAGTTGATCTATGGTAAGTTGGTTGGTTCCAACTTACAGTTCCTATAGTAGTCCAGAGTGCATGTTAGAATAATAATTGACAGGTACATAGAATAGGAACCATTATGGCATTGGAAGATGCACGGAAAAGATTTAAGAACACTATCACAAATGCGGCAACAAAAGCGTATGACTGTAGTATGAAGGGGAGAAATAAAAAGAAGATAAAATGGTAGAGTTCAGAAATTCAGAGATAGACATTGAGAAGAGAGAAGTTGAAGAAACAAATGTGGGGAAATTCTTGCGAGACAGAACAGATGAGATTTACGAAAGATACAAGAGACAGAAGGAAGATTGTAAGATTGTAAAAGTGATCGCTGCGAAAAGACAAAGTTGGGAAGGATTTGGAACGAAACTGGAGAATGACACTAGTGCTAAAAACGCTCAGAAAAAGAAAGGCAGATACCACGAGACAGATCAGAGATAATAGTAGAAACGTCTTCCAAAGAAGGGAAGACAGGATCATGAACAGATGAAGACAATATTTTTAAGAAATGGTAAACGTGAAAAACGAAATCATAACAAAAAAATGACGAAGAAGAAAAAGAGATGCAGGAGAAAGTGATAGATAGAGAGGAAATCAAAATTTAAGGAAGTAAAGGGAACCATCCAGATGCTAAAACGAGGGAAGGCGGCATGCTACAAAACTTGGGAGAAACTGGACTGACAGGGTTTACTAGTATCTACAATAAAGTGTGGAAGGAGGAGATTATACCAAAGGTTTGGGACGTTGGAATCGTGATTCCACTGTTCAAAAAGGGAGATCTCAATTATTGCAATACCTAATTACAAAGGTAAAACATTATTGAGTATGATACTGAAGGTATATGAGAGAATATTGGAGATAAGATTAAGACAGGTAGGTAGTGGAGAGACAGCTGGAAAAGTCGAAGAGCGAAACAAAATTACAACACAATCCGATCATATGGAGGGAGGCACTAAGAGCAAGAAATTTAAAAGTAAACATTCAGAAAACAAAAATCATGGTAGTTGGGAAGGGTGATAAGGGTATGGAGGTGGAAGTGGAAGGAACATTGCTGGAAGACGTAATTAAGTTACAAATATTTGGGTGTATAGATACAGACATGTGGAAACCTAGAAGCAGAAATAAATGAAAGAATTGGGATAGCAAAAAAATTAGACTACTTATTGAGTAAAAACTTTCTAGGGAGAAAATAAATAACAAAAGACCAAGACAAAAGTGTATAAGCCAAAATTCTGTCCCATCCATACATATGGCAGCGAAACCTGGGTGCTTACCAACAGTATCAAAAGCAAATTACAGGCTGTCGAAATGAAGAATCTACGTCTAGTTACGGGAATTACCAGAATGTTTAGACAACTGAGGTGGTTTGGACATCTATTGAGAATGGACGGGAAGAGGCAGGTAAAAAAGGTGTGGCAAGCCAAATTGCAGAAGAAGAAACAAATGGGCCGTCAAAGAAAAACGTGGGAAAAAGAAATAGCTGATATTCTGAAGGATAAGAAGATTACATGAAAAGAAGCGGTGACTATGATGCGAGATAAGAAAAAAAAAATTGTTCGTGGATAAAACGACTATAAAATTCCGCCACTCTAAGGCTAAGGGTAAAAGGGATGAAGATTATAATTACAGTTTGATCTGGTGGAATGTTGCTTCCAAAAAAGCTGTATACTATGATGGGGAGGCAGGGAAAACATTAGAGCTGCGATAAAAGCTACAAAACAGCGTCGGTACAAGCGACGATAAAAGCTAGGAAAAATTAGTCATCATCATCATCGATGTATATATGTGTCATGCTGGAGCTGTGATATCAATAATATGATTTGACTGGTATTAGAGTTTTAGTAAAAATTTCCCTGTTTCCATAGTATGATCGACGACAAGTTAAAATAGTTAAAAGCAGCACTCCAGTGTTGTGATTATATGGAAATTTGAACATGTGATAAACTCTTTTGCAAAACCAGAGGTGGCCTATCAGAATCGCCATTCGATAATTTTAATGATGAACTTGGGACATGTGGTAAATTTTTGCAGGATAGAGAGACACTTATAGGCAGATTTAAACACATTTCTCTTCTACCAATAATCTCCATTGCGCACCAAACATGAAACTCGCAGACCGTAGAACATTTTCTAGCTCAAAATAGAATTAATTGGTGACAGAAAGCCAACTCCAAGTAGTGAAGTAAAATAATTTTAAATCAAGTATTTTAAATTTTCCAATCATTGATTTTATCTAACCTATTCGGTTTTCACCCAAATGACATGTACACAATACGATCCACAGAAGAATAACAACTTATGTGCAAGAGATGAAGTAAACGTGCGGCCAAAAAACGTATTTGAAATGTGTAAAGACTGTTCCACAGCAGGGATAGTCCTTAGTCATATCTCATTTAATGAGTACGAAGAACACATTTACAACGAAAACGGGGGGATAAAGAATCGAATACTTTTCTTCGATCTGTTCTCTCATCAGCTATGATTTCATAAGTATCATCAGTAGTTGTTAATAGTTGATATGTTACTAGTACATGACGTCATGTTGAAACACCTATTCGTAATGGTTCCAGTTAACGGAACACTAAAAACTGAACCAGGTTCGTGTAAGTACCTAAACGTTCAAAGATAATTCTTATACACACATTTTCCATTACACATTACACACCTAAAAAACCAGGAGCAGAGTATACCTTTAAGAGCAACAGCACATTATTGTTTTGTACAGAGGACACGTAAGGCGGAAGGCGACGTTTCAATTGTCTCTGCTGTAATAACCAGAATCGGGAAGCGATCCAATTTCCCTGGATACACCACCAGGGAGTATAATAAATTATAATGCGCTTATGGACGGCCGGCGTCGAGCTTTGCAACACTCCGATGCACCAGTTAGCCGTTAACCTATTTTTGTTCCCAGGAAGACTCGCTAAAACTAGTTTATGGAAGGCCAGTTTATTAGTTGTTGTTATAAACTCTGTATATTGCATCTGAAATTCCATTTAATTCCATTCATGTAATAGCTACTATGGATCTACCAGGATCATGTGTGTAACGCTGAGTTTTGACCATCTGGTTTACTCTAGATATAAAATCATGTATCGGTGCGCATTTAAACAGTCGTTTCTTTATGAAATCTTATAGATTTCTCTGTCGATTACACGTCACCCCATCGTTCGTGGGGCTGGTAAATCATAAAAGTGTGCCAATGTAGTTCACCCTCTTTTCAGCGCTCGCGCACCACTTTTGTAAAATGCGATATGCAACTCACGGGCACACGCCAGACTAGTTCTCGGAAGCGAATAATAAGCGGTTCAAGTCAATTTGCATTGCAATATCGACACCGACGGAATTAATAGCCGGTGTGCCACGCGGGTGAACTGCATGTCATGACGCATCGGTGCGCCATTTCAAAGAAGGGCCCCCCCAATATAGACCTAGGGGAAACTGCTTTGATTGAGGGAGTATAAAATTTGTAAAAATATAAAACCTGCCATGATATTATATCTATGAGAAATTTCCAATTAGGTACTTGGGTATCCATACACATACGATGATGATCAACTAGTTAAAAATCTAACCCAACCTGAACAAACTCCAAGGCTATTATGACTGTAAGTTATTTTGAGCAATACAAAATGCATTAAGTTTGCATTGTAGTCCTTTTCTATTGTGTTTTTTCTATTTGTTTGATTCTGGCTGTGATGCCCGCGTTGTATTTAAATTTGACTCGTGAATTCTGGCGTCATAGCACTGCCTACCCAATTATTGGATTTTTTGTTTCTGTTGTGGGTTGTAGTTTGATTTGTAACGGGATTTTCGGTATGGTAGAGATGATTCCCCCAGGGATGGATAATTGCCCCCTTTTACCCGTGACAAGTCAATTAGAATAATAAAAATCTTTATTTACAATTACGATATTTACACATATCTGTACCTATTAAATTAATATTGTTGAATCCTGAACAATGTGGGCCGGCTTTGGTCCACGGCGGCCCGCCTGATTGGTGAGAGATACTGGCGTCGGTGCACGCACCTCTGTTAATTGGTCGACCTGACGGACGATTCACCTCCGGCTCCGCGGCGTCAGTAGCTCTCTTACCACCGCACGCTGCGTATCGCATCTGCTGCTGCTGTGGCCTTCGGAATACGCGACGGGATTGCCGGATCGTCAACTCATTACATTGCGATCCGACGTCTGGTTTACCTGGCCCTCAATACTGGCCAGGCGTCGTCTGAAAGGATCCGCCGGGACTTCACTACAGCCCCGGTTGATTCCCTGTTATGACCGGCAGTCGATAGGAGCTCAGTTCACTCTCATCGATCTCCCGACGTCCAGTTAAAGCTAGGCTCGACTCATTTCATCGTCCTGCTGTAGCCGGCGGAGTACTGGACGGAGTGCACTCATTACATGCCTCCTGCTGAAGACCTGACCTGACCTAGCTCAGTTCACCGGGAGGGAGAGTGCATCTCCGTTGGGTCTGCTTATATAGCCGGTGCCGGCGAGATAACCTGCTAATCACCGCTGTAAAAACTGTATCCTTCTGATAAACCCCTCGATTAATTAAAATAAATAATAATTAACTACGAATGCCTCGGAATTCGTTACAGATTAAATAAATAAATAATATAATTAAATAGTATCTTGAGTCGGAAGTTACACAAAAAATATATAAGCAAGCTTACCGCAGAAAATTGCAGCCAAAAGTTGAGTATTTAACATTGGCTAGCACTTTCTTTCTGAAACAGACTGATCCATTGAAGCTCTACTTTCAGAACCTACTTGTTTTATAATTTATAATTTATAATACTTGTATCCATTTCCGAGATTTCTTAAGAATTTAGGACTCAGCTAAAAGTACCCAGATGAAGGGTCCGACTCAGTATACAGAACTGAATCACAGGTACTTTCCCCTTCCTAAGATACTTGCAGATGACAAAAAATAATCTTTAGTATTTCGCTCCTCCGCTAAGAAGCCTTTTAAGACAAAACTGTCGTAAAGCTTCCCGTCGTTAAGAATGAAATCAGTTCTCACTTTGACCTAAATCTGAAGAACAAGATAAGCAAAATATATTCAAAGTTGATAATTTAAAAAGAAATGAAGCCCTAATCTTTGTCAATGATAGGAACTTAAACAAGGACATCTATGTGGTCTGAAATTTAATATTGGTTAACGACTTCTTTAAGGTCTTGCCCTGGTAGTTTGTATTTATTTTTATTTACATTGAATTATTTCTCAATTTTCTTTTAATCCTGCCTTTATTCTCAATTCCGAGACAATTCTGGTCTCGGTGTAAACTACCACCGAAACGCATCTGATGTCTACTAACTGTTGGGTTGTGTAACCACAACACCTGTAAAATGGACCGAAATTCAAGAGAAGAACAGCAGGACAACTCGTCTTTCGCGGAATGCAATTGAGATTCGAACTCTATGAATCCATGCAACAAGTCACAATTCGTGAATGCGAAACATTCACACCGCATTTCAATTATTACGCTTTACGACCGTCATTAATTTAGTAACGTTGTAATTTACATTATTTTTTGGAGTGATTTTTTCACTTCGGTAGGTTTGAATAGGCAGAATGCTTCCTCCAAAACCTTAAATGTTGCATGATTTCCCTTGGAGCATATTTAAATAATATAAGAATAGCCAAATGAAAACTATCAATTCAATAACGTATAGCAAGATTAATTTTATTATCCGCAATTCACATTCCAATTCAAACGAGAATCATCCACACATATCAAAATGATTATACACTTTTATCATAATCTAAATTCTAGTCAAACCGTAAGACGTATCATATATCTTTACCCAAAGGACACAGCCATAGTAGTTCAATTTGTTATTGTCTTCATATTTTTTCGCTTTTTTTTTCTAAAGTACGTTTTTCGCATTTTAGAGTTGAACTAAAATAATAATTACACAATAAAAGCTTCGGAAGATATTATAACAGCAAAAACTAATGTCACAAAATAACTATGCATAAAAACACATTACTTTTACGTAGCACAATTCGCAATTTGTTCCCAGAAATTTTCGGTAATCATAAAAATGACATTCGTAAATAATTAGTTACGTTGAACATCATAATTTGGAGTAATTTTCATTCGAATGAATCCGACTACATGGTTCAGTCCTACCACCTCAAATCATATCACCACACACGCTCGCAGATGCTTTGTATAAATAAGGTTGGTATAAAGATGATGTCATTCGTGACGTCATGGCCAGGTTAGCTGAAATGACCCATATCTAAAATCAAAGAAGACGTAAAGACTCTGTCAAAAAATTCAATTATTTTCATAAACTCGTATACCGTGCGAGTACTGGAGACTCTATAATAATAGGCGAATTGCAATTTATAGTTTGCATGGTAAATTGCTACAATGGGATAGTTTCCATGGTAAATTGTTTTTAACAATGAAGTAGGTATCTAAGGTAACTCATTGAAATAGAGCCTAACAATTTCCCCATGTATAATTGTTCAGCATTCGACGTAATCGTACAGGGGAATTATTTGTCTAAGTATCCATAGAGACCCACAACTCGCACGGCATACGACGTCTCTCTCTTACTTATATAAAATAAATGCAAAACTCCAGTTTATATGCTTCATAATTATTGTTATCCCAATTCTGTCTTTATTACTCTATTATTGCTCACTGTTTTTGATACTCGACCATCCTCGAGTTGGGTGTAAAATAAATTTTTATGTAATTTTTGCCCTGTCCATAAAATGTTGGCTGATGGATGTATCGCTAATTCCGATACCGCCTATATATAAATAAACGTTATTATATTGTATATCTACTCCTAACCTTAATATGCATATTAAATATGAATCACCAGTGCGTTAATTGATCTCATTATGATACAAATTTCATTAACGCACTGGTAAAACTGACCAATAGCAACACAGTATTTGCGGAATCGAATTTTCGTTTCGCTCACATTCGGTATTATGTAAATATATGGAGCATATCCACGAAGTGACAAATTTTAGGCAGAGTTGTCATACCGATCACATAAATTACCTTATGATATAAATTCTGTATTTCGCTGAAAGCAATTTCTAAACGTTTATTTAATTTAGAACTAATAAACAATCAAAGGAAATTTATGAAGTTTTTTTGTCAGCTGTGCCTGTGCGTTAATTAGTTCAATAGGTAGGTATGTAGAAGTAAAGGTAAGAAGAAAAAGCTCATCAGCATAAGCTGTACCATAGAAATGATTTTAGTATAATGTTCCGTGACAAGTGTTTTAAAGCGGTAACAAAGAACGTTATGTCAGCACAATTACAATTACAATAAGTAATAGATCAAGCAAATAGAGGTTTCTTATTAACAAAAATATAGTAACGGAATACCGCCGGTCCTATTATACGCGAAATAGTCCCCAGCCAACTGCACAGTTTTCTATTCGAGGTAAGTATTTTTTTTATTACCACTTTAGTGCAAAAAGTAATTTTTTTGTTGTTTTTTTTTTGTGTATAAAAGAAAAACTGATAGGGCAACTGAATGGTCCCAATGGACGAATTGTTGAGAATTAAAATACGAATAAAATGAGAATTAAAATAACCGGATCAGTTCATTATCAAGAGAAGGTAAAAAAAAGAAAAAAATGTGTTATTTCAAGAATTCGATATAAACGATATCGTCGATGGTCTGGAGGTCGACCATCTTCTTTATGTCGACGACCTGAAGATCTACTGTCGGGTGGGATCGCTTGACGACTGCCAGGTCCTCCAACGTCCTCCAATCTTGACCATCTCAACGATTGGTGTAGTAACAATCGACTTCCACTGAACAGCTCTAAATGCTACGCCATGTCCTACAGCCTTAAACATAATATTTTAAAATCCTCCTACTCTATTGGTGAAAACTCTATTGATAGGATCACTGAATTCAAGGACCTTGGTGTAGTCTTTGACTCCAGACTCTCCTTCAACAGGCATATTGAATATACATCCTCCTCTGCCTTTAAAGCGTTAGGTTTTATTCTTCGCAATGCCTTAGATTTTAAGAATATTACTACCCTCCGGACTCTTTTTCATTCTTTAGTACAGCCCAAACTCGAATACGGTTCCGTTGTCTGGTCTCCGGGCTACAGATGTCATATAAATGATCTCGAACGAGTTCAACGTGGATTTTTAAAATTTTTGCATTTCAGGTATACAGGTCTCTACCCACCTATCGGCTTCCCACATTCTGATTTGCTTGACAAATTTCGCTTTAGTAGCCTGGAGGCTAGGCGCGTGTATGCATCCGTGCGTTTCCTTTGGGGTCTGCTCGGCGGGCATATCGACTCTCCTGATATCCTTTCCCAGATCTCCTTCAATGTTCCACAGGTCTCGCTCAGACGACAACAGCTTTTGCGAGTTGGTACAGCAAGGACCAACACCCTCAAGTTTTCTCCATTGCATCGAGTATGTGACTCTGGCAACATGGTTGGCGATAGTCTCGATCTGTTCCTGTGCAATGAACGCCAGCTACGGCGACACCTACTTGGAGGCCCTGACCGTCCTAATTCATGACTGTAGTTTTTCTTTATTACCGGTGTATTGAGTATTATTGTTTATGTAAATTTGAGTATAATTGTTTCAACAGCCCAATAATTGGATTTATTGTAATCTGTTGTGGTTTGGTTAAATAAATAAATAAATAAAATTCGTAACGTGGCCCCTTTTTGAGTTGTAGTGCAGGTTGTTCGCAAGATAGTCGATATTGATACATACTTCCTGTATGAAAAACCCAGCCCCTATCGGCTTATAAGTTTTCGCGTACTTGCAATCAGAAAGGCTTCTTCATACCATATATTACGCAGCGAGGATGGATGCTCTGGCGGTCCTACGATTCGATTTTACAAACGGATCTGGAAATTAGAATTGCTCAACTATAAAACGTCAATCTTCGTTTGCCCTTTAGAAGCTGAAAAATAGGTAAAAATTGCCGACAAACATGAACAAAAACGGCCGTGCCGCGTGAGATTGGGGATAGAATAGCATATGAGAATCAGTAAAACAGCGCTTATATTATGCCTTCCCCTCAACCGATCTCCATGTTTGTATCCGGCTTGTATCTTCATCATAGTCTTGTATTAATAGCCTTCATTATAAGCTTGTTGCATAATGTACTTACTGTATATTATTAAACTATTCATACTTATTAGTACACACCTACACAATCAGATGTGCATCATCACGATAGTATGTACTTAATATAATTTCCAGGGAAGGGTCGAACTGGCTGGGTTTTCAACACCTCCTGCAGGCCGCCGTTTTGTTTTCCATCTGTTCGGTATTTTCAGTCAGGCTTATGGATTTTTTTCTTGTTGAGGCCCGTGATGTATCACCGGAAGAACAAAAAATGATTATTCATCAATGTTTGTGCGTTACTTTATATCCTCCCGCACAATAACGTATATAAAAAGCGTGAGCTTTTATTTAACCGGGACTGGGACATTACATGAAGGGGAAGTTCGCAACGCGTAAACCTATTCTCCTCTTTGAATAACATTGTCGTTCTTTTTCAATACATGTTTTTACTGTCGTTATTGGAACCAACACGTGTTTTTGTTTCTTTATTTTCGTGGTCGTTTTTGTTTCCACGGATATCGCGGTCTAATTGACCAGGTATTGTTGGATTCGGCTGCCGGTAATGGCTTTCCATTGAAAAATAATTCACATTTGAGGTTTAAATATTTCCAATATGTAATTAACAGGATTTCATCCGACTTTCAAGATATAAATTAGATTATTCTATCATTTCTATAATATGTATAATCTATGACTTCTTATCAACTGGATATGAAAAAGATTATTTTAAGAGAACCGAAAGGATCATTATAAGCTCTCACCGAGCGGGCCTCATCAGTAACAACTTAGATCAATATAAACCAAATCAGTCAAAAGCTTCACCAAGCGATTTTACATCAGAAACTCTTATCGAAACAACGGTGGAGCACTGAAGCCTATCGCGTAATACTCTATTTTCAAAATTATTCTAATTTCTCAACGTCAGAAAGTGGCTTTACAAATTTTGAGATTACTTTTTGTAAATATGTTTCTTTTGACCGAAAGTATCTATAGTAGTTGTATTATCAGTTATAACGATTCTAAAATAAGATACCTACCCCATACAAAGAAATTCATAATGATTATAAAACTGAAAAAAAAACAATTGAAATAAAGCAGGAGAATTAATTTGTTTAGAGTTGCAGACAAAAAATTTGTTTGGTTGTTTTCCGCAAGATTGTTTGCTTAATTTAAATTGTAACGATGTCTTGTTTCCAGGTGTGTTTGTTATTCAGATGGAGCGATGCAACTAACTGAAAAGCTATATAAAGTGGACGCTCTAAGTCGTTTGCAATTAAGCTGGCAATCAAGCAACCAGTAGAAATTCATTATTGGCAGTGCCGCCTGTAAGATATATAATCAAAACTTTTATTGAATCGATATCACTCACTTGCCTAATATTCGAGGAATTTTCATTTAGTTTAAAGCACACGGGTTCCCTCACAATCGGAAGGACAATCTTTCTTGCATTTGGCGCTAGAGAATTCTCATTAATTCAAAACTGACAGAAAAATATCGTCCGTTGAAAAGTTTGAAATTTTCAAATTATCTTTGAAAAGTTCAATAACTCAAATTCCCGGCTGTCACGTGGTGAATCGATGAAATTCCAATTTAACGTCCGATTTCATTAGTCCGTCTCCCCGTATTATTTCATGTTGAAGTGAATTTGGAAAAGGCGCTTGTTTCGCAAGTTCAAACTTTCCAAATCCGGGATCGCATCGAGCCAGCCTACAGACAGTGGGTTTATTAGCTCTCGCAATGTCGTCGGCGAGAGATCGTCCTGTCGTCTACTCTTGACACCCTCCATATTTCCCTCGTCTTGGATGTCTTTCCAACTGGAAAACGGCTAATGCAATTCCCCCACGTACACACATTCACATTCACAAATGATAGCAGCAGAGGCATATTCCGGAAACTTCCTTTATGGATATTGCAGCTTTGTAGGTCGTTTCCAATTCCAGTAAATTCATACATGTGTTTACAAAACTTTAAAACCAAATAAGATGATGCAATGCCTGCTTAATATAATACACTGATCCATTAGCAATCTTGAGGATTCAATTGAAAAAAAAAAAACGAAGAAAACTGAATCTGTCGAAATCCTCACTGTTAATCCGTTCAGAATTTCGTACTCCTCAAACCCTTCTGATTTCTCCTTACACCTCCGCCTGCCTCACCTTGTGCCCTGACAACATAAAGGGGATGTGAGAAGGGAGTGCTCGCCCATGCATACCCGAACGGGGTGGGTGGTTGTTTATGGCCCTGCCGAGACCAGCACGGTGTCGCGCAGTGTTCCCATTACGTTTCGACTTCAGACTCCAAGGCTTTCCAAACTCCGGGGAGTTGACATCCATTGTTTTCCAACAGTTACCTGTTTTAAAATGTATGAATTTGTCTCCCTCACTTTTTATCACGGCATAATAGCCGGTGATCTGCTACAAATATTAACGTATGAACAACTGACTGTCTCGTCCTAGGAACTGCTTTCAATTCCAGCTTGGAGTTTTAATTTCCCATTATTTCAAATCATGTTTCTCTGAAAATTATATACATAAATAATACTTTTTTTAACTAAAGAGAAATATAATAATTAAACAAATGAAAATTAAAAAAATAAAATTGCAATAAAAAGGTGATTATCTCGAAAACCACTAACTTTTGAGACTGACAATCGGTATACCTTTTTTTCTCAACAATGATGTAGTTTTAATATTTTACAATAAAATGCGCGATATAGCCTGACGGATAAAAAAGTTATGTGTTCATTTACATCGTCAACATGACCTAAGTGGCGCCCTCTATAAAACACATCCCCGCAAGTTTCCACGTTCGTACCTATACAATAATTTTTCAAGATATTCAAGAAAAGCAAATTTTTAAATCTCAACTTTGCCACCCTGTATATTTTTTATTATCAAGATTTTGTTGTAGCAAGTAGTGTAAGATCGTAATGTTTTTAAACCAACGATATTAAATTTCACCTTGGACCATTACTTACGGGAGACCTATATATAGTCTGCACCCTCCATCTCCCACAAAATAAAAATGCAACAAAAAGATCTTTTGCTTTTAAGAAATTTCTAAGCGATCTACCATTCCACTAATTTTTCGTACTTATTTATAGGGCACTATGTATAAAGAGATACATACACGAGCATCGAGCAAGTGCACCGAACACTTGATATTTTTTTAATGTAAACAATTTGAAAAAACAATTTACAACAATTTAAAATCAATCAAGAGCTAAATATTAACAGAAAAAGTAGCCCAAGCTAAAGATACATTTTGGAAACTTAGGCGTTTTCCTTAAATGTAGCTTCTATGTAAAACTTGTGTAAAACTTATGTAAATACAAATACATGTAGATGTTTCATAAATAGCATGCACAGCTTCTTAAGTTCTATTTTTCCGGTTGAGTCCAGCTATATATTCAACTTAAAACCGTTTAGGTAGGTACCTCGGATCCGCGGCGCTTTAAGTAAAAATCGAGGTAAAAATAAAAAGAAAATATGAGGATAAGAAAATTAGCCGCCATTATCCAATATGTTTTAATTTGTTGACATTAAAGCGAAAAATAAGAAGCGAAGCTGTGCTGTAAACTCGCAGACAAGATTTTAATTATAATCGACAAGAGATGTTTTCAAGCAACAAAGAAAGGAAATCTTGCCCTAATTTATACCGCCCTGAATACTTTTAATCTTGTTTACGGCTTAGTTCCACGACAACCACCAAAATGTTATTAACAGTGACATTAAACCAAAAGCCGCTGGTATCCTCAGTCAAATATTACAAATTTATTAAATCAAAGAGCGAAGTTCACAACAACTAATAAGATTTTATTTAATAACAGGTAGCTATGGTTTTAGACAAAAATCCTATAAGTACAGGGTGAGTCCTCTAAAATGGAAAGCTCGATTACACCTATACCATTAAAGATATCGACATGAACCAAAAAGTGCTGTAAATGGGAGGGTAAAGTGCAGTTTTTAAAATTATTTTCAGATACACAGATGGCCCAATATCGCTGTACGCCATACAACTTTGTTATTTTAAATAGGACACCCTCTATATATACAGCACTTTTTGGTTCATTTCGATATCTTTAATGGTAATACGTGTAATCGAGCTTTCTATTTTAGAGGACTCACCCTGTATATGTACATAATAAGCGTTTCAACAAAAAACTTTAAAGTATTTGGGGTAATAAGCGTTCACGAAAAAATTTTCCACATCAAAATTCAATCACCAAAGCACATGCCTAATTATATTAAAATTAATCCACCTCCAGGCCTCACTGAAGGTTTTATTCATTCATTGTATATTTTATTCGCTTCATGATATATGGCGCTGTAATCGACGAAGTTACTTTTTTTTTTTTGATTTATCACAGTACTGAAATATGACGAAAAAGATCCATGAATCGAGAAAAAAATTTAAAACAATCCCTAAGTATTTTAAGCTGAAGCTTCATTAAGAGTAACTTGCTAAAGTTTCACATTTATCCCCTGCCACCCGTACAAATTGGAGGGGTGAGGTAATTACCATGGAGCTTTAAAAAATTTATTAAATAAAATTATTTTTCTTCTTCTTCTTCTTATTTAATGGATTTCGCATGCACCCTTGTGCACTTAGCCAGCTTCGAGTTACTTATGTTTTGGATCGGTTTATAGTACCTATTAGTTTTGGAGGGAACTATTCAAATAAACTTATGACAGAAATAGTGAATTTTCAAAAAATTTGTATGCGTGACCTAAGCTTAATAGTCGCATAACACTTCTCACCTAATTATACTTCCTTAAATCGCGTTTCAACTTAAAAATATAAAAATTCAAGGTCAAAGAAAAAGAATAACCAATAAAAGTACAAACACTAATATAAAAAGCAAACTCGTACAAAAACTACCATCTCATTTTACCCAAATCGATTTCCATGATCGCACAAGATTTCCCTCCTTTAGCACGGTAACTGCGATAAAATTTTAGTTTCACCAGTATGGCAGATTTATTTTCAACGAAATTCGCGCGTTAGCCGCAGCGATGCCAAGAAAGGGCAAGTCGCATACGCACTGCCGTGAAGGCATTATTTATCCCGGGCCGACATATAAACTTAATTTAGTCCACCTGACAGCCGCCTACGTAACGGTAACATGTGTTGATGGAGTTGGAAGTTCTCCAAGCACGTACGAGGGGACTTACATGTCCACCAAGTTCCTGTCGACATCGGGGATCCACGGACTGGCCAGAACCTGGAAGTTGGAAATTCGCTCTATGACAGCTTTCTGAATCACGCGAGAATGAAAATTGAGGTGAGCATTTTATTTACAAATATCTAAAATATATATTGTTCGATGCGTTTGGCATATTAGGTATATATGTATATAGATAATTACGATTGGTTTTCTTATTATCTTTTCTGTTGTTAAATATACATAAAAGGTGTCTAGTGAATATTTCCTTACCTCTTAATCACAGCTACCGAGTGTCAAAATGAAGAAATTACTCGTAGTTTAAAAGTTGCTCTTTATTCTAGTAAATTGGTAAGTGAAAAAAATAATGATTGGCAACAGTAACAAACCCAAAGATACAGAAACTTGATACACAAATTTATACATGTGAAATTACAAAATATCACAGCAATTATTGTTCACACCTAATGTTTCCCACCAACATTCACAAAGGATGTTGATTACATGTTGGTACAGGATACTGATCCACACTCCACAGTTTGTTACACCTTATCCGTATAGCGCAGTTCTACCTCAACCTCCGCAGCAACTTATGGAAAGATATAAGCCATGTTCATATTGTACTTCACCGGTGGATGGACAAGGGATTATTCCCATAGATGGTGTACAAGGTTGAATAAGGTTGCGTAGATTCGTAAAATAACATTAGAAGAAACCACAAAAAGAAAGGGGAAATACATTAACAACTCTAAAACGACAAATACACCAGCAAGGATACGAGAGAGGTAAATATTCAGTCGGGCAAGGTATATCCGTAACCGGGCTTCTACAATTTCCTGTTCTTTATCCACCTTTCAGGAGGCAACAAATTCCCTTGCAATAAATTCTGTAATCTAGCCGGCGGCGGCAAGCAACAACTGGTCATCAATAAGTGCGAAAACAACAGAGTGGACCGACCATAACTCAAGACCCGCTAAATCTCAGATATTAATGACCGGCGCCCTATATAGCGTCAGGAAATAATAGAGGAGAGGCTGATGAATGAAGAGGCCGGGAATGGTTGTGCCGAAGCTCAACGGCAGGAGTTATAACATTCTCTGACGCTTTATGCAGCGTCCTCCAAGTGAAATTCTCCCAAGACCTTCCTGTTAACTACCCATGTTTATAGTATATATAAACGTACGTAAATGTTATGTTTAATAACGTTTACTGCATAAATGAAGCAGTTAAGACGACCGCAATATTAATCTCACGTCAATTATTATTGATAGGTACCTAGGTGAAAATTTTTCATAATCTAATAAATTCAAAATTTATTGATGACATAAAAAATAGTTCGTTTCCATCAGGATTTGTTTTCAATCCTTCATACATTTCAGTTTTTGATTGCATTATACCAAGAACATCCCAAAGTAAGAAGATAAAATAAAAGGTGTTCGAAAACACCACCTTATGTTTATCACCACCACATTACCACTTTCTAATAATTTAACGAAACTTTCATACAATTTATCACAAAATATAATAATGACCAATTTATTTTTCAGTTTCTCAAACAATAACAGTTATGTGAAAAAATGAAAAGATATCCGAGCCGAAAAGCTGAATTTGATAAAATAAATTTTTAACAGAAATTTATGTAGGTACTTAACTAGTTTACCTGGATCAACAATGCACTGTTTCCGGTAATCATATACAAAGGTTATAGGATCATTTGAAAGGCCATACCTGAAACAAAACAAAGAATCATAATTAGTAATAATTATTATCTATTCACAGAATTTAAGAACTAAATGGGAACAATAAATAATTAATTATATTTAAAATTTAGCTATTTTAAAATATAAACCACCTATCTTGCATATAAGAGAGTAAAGGCTCTGTCAACAATAGTTAATTAATAGTCGATAAATAAGGATACTAAATAGATAAATAATAAATAGGGGGAACTTTGAAATCGCTTTATTGTTCGGTAAGCCTTCTAGAAATTAATGAGGTTTTTCAGTCACGTAGTTAAACAAGTTTTCCCATTTAGAATGTCACTAATGCCGAGATTTAGGAAAGTAATGTGTAAGTCATCTATCTCTTCTACATGATTTGGTGGTACAGCAGCCGAGGCCTCTTTCTTATCCAGCAGGAACAGCGGTACAGGGACAGCCAACTTTCCAATTCCCCTTTTTGTCTCGCTCCCATTAAGCGAACTACCATCGATTTTTTATTTTGTATTTGCCTTACAAGACCGGGTTCGCTATCCCATTAAGAACTTCCTCCATACTGCTATAATACTGCTAATGATCTTGTGTTTTGAAAGACAATTCATGCTAATTTTACCTAATACCTACTTCAGCATTTTTTTTCAACATTTTTTAAGGAAATGTATTTTATATTAATAATAGTACATTGTATATCAAGGGCGGAACGAAGCCCATTCCAGCGAGTATGAAATTATCGAACCGAGCCTTAGCGATGGATGCATCTCATACGAGTTGAAATGGGCTTCGGTACGGCCGAGATACACACACACGGTATTTTTTTGTTATTGTTTTAGCGCGCTTCGACTTTCTTGAAACATGGGTGTATCGTAGTATCTATCTCGATATAGCTCTTGGGAACTGTCAACTGCGGAGAAAATAAAATCAATGCGAAACACATTACCTGCTCCTCTGTGAGAAGCCATCATTATTAACAATCAGTTGCTTCCACTGTACTAAAGTAAATAAGACCACTTCTCTAAATCATTCCACACCTTATCCTACTATTGTAGGCACCTTTACCATATTTTCCACATCTTGTAATAAAATCCAGCTAGTCACTAGTACATAGGTCTACCTTCTATATCTAACTCTAATAATTATATCCAACTGTATAATTTGGCTGTTCTTGTGCGGCAGAGCTCTATTCAACGAGTCTTTATAGTATAAGTAAAACTTTCCTCCAGGTCTGGTCACTGAACTTTTCTTCGAAGGTGGGTTGTTCTAGATTCTATAGTCATAATTTTCTGTTGTAAGTGTCAAAATTACATGACTAAAATTTATATCACGATCCTAACCCTGTATAACTCATCTAGCGAACGTTTTGCATTCGTTCGCATTGCCGCAAAAATTTGGCATGTGCAAGAGTGAGAGTTCCTCTCGCTCCCACACTTGACAATATTTATTTTATTCGATAATGCGAACGAAAACAAACGTTCTTCAGATGAATGACCGGCTCTACAGATTAATCAAATTAACTGTAAAAAAAACTTTCACATTGACAAAACTTCAGCCGAGGAGGTGAATATTGATTTAAGCTGCTATTGAGGTTGTCAACAAAAAACTTAAATTACGCTCGTATAAATTTGAGGTTGCTCTGAGTAATTGAAAAGTTGCAAAGCCCTAGGCAGACGGAATCCCAGAAAGTATCGGTAAATCAATACTATATAGACTTTTAAATTATTATTTAAGATAGAGATAAAAGTTCAACTACAATAAACTGATGTAAAGCTAACTTATACAGCAAACCTGGACTATTGAACGTAAATAGTCCTTAATAATATAATATTCACGAAATAGTGTATGTACTAATACGCTCATGCGATAAAAACTTTCCGAACAGATCAGAATTAAATTTTGGAAAGATAAAATAAATATTATTATGTTCTTTATGCAATTTTACAAACTGAAGAGTAATTAGTTCAATGAAATTGACGAAGTCTCTATACAGGAACTGTCTCAAATATTAGTCTTTGACTTTTTTTTTTGAAATGATGAAAGGGACAACATTTTTCTTTCAAGCAGTTTAGAGGTACAATCCAATTTCGTCCCGCATTTTTCAAATTTTTTCCTTTATTTTTCTGCAAGTGGTTCTCCTTTTGCTTGGAATCTTCAATTTAGCGAGCTCGTTCTCGCATCATGTGCAATGCAGCTGGCGGGTGCCATGTCGAGACATCCGACAATCGGGATATCTGACTGGTGCGGGTCCCGGAGGCGGCGGCCGTCATGAATAAGGCATCGGGCGGGGGCGGTAATAAATATGCACGCCGCAGTACACGGAGCCGCCGCCCGTGCATTTGCAATTAACATGAGCCGCCAGGACAGAGTATAGTAAGCACATCAGCAGCAAGAGGGATAGCATCTGTCGCCTTCTCGTACGAGTCCAGGGAAAGTAGTGAAACGGGAGGCAACCCCCCACGGTGGTGCCACGTTGCCAAGTTCATTGAGTCGAATTTTATATTCTATTCTGCTGCGAGTAAGACTGAATATAAAATCCGTTGCTTAAAATAATTTATGGAAGAAAGTATAAAATAAAATAAGGGTTGAATTAGATGTTACGTACTTAGTTATTAAGTTCCTTGAATGTTTTAAGTCTGTACATAATGTACCATCCCCTATTCCGGAATTTTTGGTTGACTGATGAATTTGATGAAGAGGGTCCACAATTATTTGAAAGTCAAGTGTCATGCTAACTTTTAACATTTGTGGTAAATTAAAAAAATCATGTTTTGCGATACCAGAATAGGTAATAACAATTAAGTATCAATACTTATTCTTACGTTTCATTTCATTTATTTATACTTGGCTAATAATTATTTATGCGTTAATTCTGTTTTAAGAATTCATGCACCTCTCTCGCAACATCAAAAATTTTACATGTACGAAAAAAGTTAAAAATAATTTCTTTTAAAAAATTAAAAAGCATTCATCTTAAAAATGCGTATAGAAACTATAGGTGATTATGTTAATTCATTTTCGTCCATCTATGTAGACCGAATGTTGAGTGAAAACGACATTCGTCCAGAAAATCCTGTCATTATTAAAATCTGCAGCCTCGGTCCGAAAAAGTTCTATTAATTTGCCTCATTTAACCCCTGACATTGAAAGGCCTGGGTAAAAGGCTGCTAATTCAATAAATTATAAATTGCTAGAACATGATTTTCAACTGTTTATTAAATAAATAAAAAATTTATACTCGACCACAATTTGAAAAGATTCTTAAAAAAAACACTCAAATGAGATGTACAAAATTTTATTAAGATTTTGCAAGCAAAAAAATTATTCGGGTAAACTTTATCTTGTCAATTTGAATTTTTTTTTTTTTTTTTTGGTAAAAAACCACATCAGCCAAATTTTTGAGATCTGTCCATAATTTAGTATTATTTTTTTCAATTTTATGAATTTTATTGTACTATGTACTTATTAAAAATCACTTAAAAACTAAATTGAGATCTGTACGATATTGTAATATTTATACAAAATAAAAAGTATCAAAAGTAACTTTAGAAGTAAGCCAGCAGGACCATAATGTTCTCAGGAAGTCACCGGTTCAAGTACTGGACCACGACTGACGCTACACGCTACTACATCAGCGATCGGACGAGAAGTGGCGTATTTAGCATGGTACCATGATTCCGTCAAACCCTGATGGTTTCTCGTATTCAGACTGTTCAAACAGGAACGTCGCTAAAAAAGTTGCACTTCAAAAATGAAGGACCATCGGTCTTAAACTGTGTTAAGTATATATAACATAGTCGCTGCACTCTGGTAATTTTAGCTTCGAGAACTAGCTCATTTTCAAGGGGTTGTTCTATACGGACTATTTTAAGAATATTTTTGCCTTTAATGATTTTTGAAAATCCGCTTTATTTCCAAGATACAGGGTGTTAAAAAATTCGAAAAATTTAATATTTTTATTGGAATAGGTATCTAAAAATTGGCTGATCAGAATAACTCGAAATTTTATAGAGTAGTTGTGCTAATTGAAGTATAATGTGATACTTAAAATGGAAAATTATTCAATCCAGTTTACGCCAGTGACTTTAATGCAAATATGTATCACGTTTAGTTTAGAGGAGAAGTCCTATGTTTTCATTACAGGATGCACGAAATTATTAAAAAAAAGATAGCGACTTGTCACAGATCTCCGCCATTGGATTGAATAATTTTTCAATGGTAATATTAAATCATGTACTTAAATTAGTACAACAACTATCAAAAATTTTTATTTTTACTATTCAAGAAATATGAAATTTTTCGAAGAACTTTTACACCCTTTTATCTCCGAAGTAACTGACTTTAAAAAATGATCAAAGAACAAAATATTGTGAGAATAGTCAACAGAACAACCCCTTCAATTTTTGCCTCATGTTTAACCAACATCCTGTATAAATAGTGTAAAATACAAACACAAACAGCCATGGCGATTTATGAGGCTGAGATTCGAACCCATACGGTGGCAATCTCAACAACTTATGGAGACATTCCACCATTGTTTTACTGCGCAGGACTCTGTGAATGACTGTCATGCAGCGCAGTATATCTGGTGGAATATCTGGTCGCCTTAAGAACCAGTCCCAGGACCATGAAACCAGCGTTTATATTCGTGCCTTTTACCTAATAAATTATTATTATCAGTCACTGGAATGAAAGTATTGATATTTATTTATTATCAGCGAGCGGCTAATTACCAACCAAGAATTTTGAACATGACGTCTCAAAGACACAAAGGCTGCATAAAACAAACAACGTGACTGGAAAACCTCAGGCTCTAAACTCTAAACGGAAGCTGAGACTTCAAAACAATAGCTTAGTTAGATGATATCAGAGCATCGAAGCAATGAAAAGCCTTGCAAATTTCAGTTGCTGCATGCAATCTACGTGTATGCATTCGTTCTTTATAAACGCAACGCGGAGTTCATTGCAACAATGGCTGAGAAACTGGGCCAACCGAGCATTCAAAGTATCGCAAGGTCGAGTTCTGAATGCTTACTGCAAACGTCCTACTAACTTCGGTTTGAGCTTTATTTTGTTAAACGAGACTCCATAAAACCGATATGTACCTACCGTGAGTAGTGAAAAAATAAAATTGAGGGGTATGAAAGACTTTCCGTCCAAACGATTTGCGTTACTAGCAGTGGCGGTTTCTCCATTAGGTCATTTGGTCAATGACCTCCCAAATAAATTAACCAACTCAAGTAATTTTATAGTGTATCATAAACTAAAACTAATAATAATTATATTATAACTATGTAATTCCAGTAATTAACTTTACTTATATAGGTAGTTGTTATTTTGTAATTCCCGGGAAGATAGTGGCGAGGATCTGGGACGTGGGTCAACGAAGCAGTTGACCACCTTGGTTTAAAGAATAAGATGCCTTTGCCTATGTGCAGGAGCGAGATAGGTATAATAGTAACTTTGCCTGTATTTAAGACGGTCCCATTCTGTACTTGAAGGTCAAATCCGAGACGAGGCGGGACCAGAGATCAGATATTTCGATGTGCAGTGTTGCCGCGGTGGTACATTTGTATCACATTTGGTACATTTTATTTTTGCTGGTACTACATTTTAAAGTTAAAGTTCAATGCCATTCTGGTACATTTTTCATTTTTGCAATTTTATTATTTAAACTTGCCTATTATTGTATGTAGGTATGCAATCACATATTTAAATTGTATATTATGTCTCGCAATGAACATTTTGTAGCTTTAAATATTGATTGAATGAACCATTATGAATTTAAAATTATGTCATTTAGGCTAAGTAATTAAATAATAAACATAGTTAATTGGCAAAAGTACCATATTGGTACATTTTTAATTTCTCATCAAAAAACGTACCGCGGCAACACGGGAAATACACTGTCGGTCGCGTTACTGTCGTATCAACTGGGGGGGGGGGGGGGGCGGGTGTGCGTGCTGTGTGGTTTGGTGGTTCGGGAAATCGGGATTCGGTGTAGACGAGAGAGAGAGAGACGCAGACGAGACACGACTCGACGGAAATACGAACACGTGGTGGTGCTGGTGCTGGTGTCGGTTTCTGATTTTTCGGTTTTTTATTGAAAACTTCAATGAACTTGTAATTGAAAACTTTGCAAATTGCAAAGACAGAAGAATAGACCTTAAGTTCAAAACTCTTTAATTTTATTTTAAACTACTGGGAAATTGCGTGACCTTGAACACTCAAAAAATTTCGCCTGCGGCGCATTTAGGGAGTTGTTTATTTTCCTTTCTTAGGTGGTCGGCGATTTTTAAATGACCTGCCTGTGAAAAGTATCACCAGCCGCCACTGGTTACTAGACGTTAAGTTTGAGAATGTGCCCGGTTGTCGTATTTTTTGATCTGCAGGTATTATACCACTGTAAACATATACCTACAATATAAATAAATATAAAAATTTGCGGTATAAGAGAGGGTAACTTAACTTATTGTAGAACAATAATAGGTGTCTTGATTTGAACTATATCCTCCCTTTCAGGAGTTCAAGAATATTTCAACTCATAAAACGAAAGAGGGATAGGAAAGGGAAAGGAGGAGAGTCGCAAGAGAGGCAACTTGGATACTCCGTGTGAGATGAATGACATTACGATTATATGTTTAAGTAGTATCCAGAATCCGGTGGTTGCCTGAGGGCGATTAAACATTTGAGAGGAGTACCTACTTCCAACCCACATCAGAGTTGAGGGTAAAGAAAGAGGTAGGTAAATAGGGTTCTCAACGCACTGAAGATGAAACTGAATCGTTTTCGTTTGTATTTTGTTTCCAGTCATTGTTTTAGGCACAACTCGAGAGAATTCGGATAAAATTTGATCTTAATTAATTTTCTGATTGAAATGATTTTTAATGCAACTATTATAGACACTTTGTAAACTGATCACACAATAACGCTAACTGATGTGATGAAACAAAAAATTGAAAATTAAAAAGGAATTTGAACATCGAACACTAAAATGCCTGAAATGAAGTTTATTGGAATTTTCGTAAAATATTCCACTGGTATTGAAACCTTATTTGAAAACTTCGGAAATACACATTGAACTATGTATAAGGTTAACTAATGATAACACGTTCTGCATTCTTGATTTCTCGAGCGAGAAAAATGTTAAAAAATTCACGAAAAAATTTCGTTCCATCGCACATCAGCTGACACATGGTCGGGACAAATATATTAAAAAAGATCAATACCTTTATAAGTTTATAAACGACGAAAAGTGACGAAGTTAAATTAAATTTAATATGAGTAATTAATTAATTTATTTGCCAGCTATTTTATGACAAAACTGTATCTTTTATGTATATACAGATGGCCCCGAAAGTGAGAATGAGAATTTTGCACTCAAAAAGCCACCTGACTATTGACGTGTTCAACAAATTTATAACAGCTATATTTAAACTAGGGACGCACGGTAGGTATGGAGCCAGCTTTTTTACCCCCAAATTTTTGCGCCACTGAAAAAATTTTGGTTTCGACATTATTTTCGAATAGCTTGACGAACAGAATGTAGGAACAACTACCTACAGGTTAGCAAAAATGTTAATACGAATTGATCTGGAAACAATATTAGTTGTGAGACGCCAACAAATATTCAAGGAAGAATATTAGGTAGAGATCGTGTTTACAATAAATGGACATCGGAATATAAGACAACATACAAATCCTTATCAGTAAAACTGACAGAATAGAGACAGGCAGAGTCATCTCTCTGGCATCGTTTTGCAAGCGAGTAGCGACAAAAGTTTTGTAACGATTGTTTGAAAGAAATGCCACTTTTCTACACACGTCGGTATCGGGGCTATAGCTGATTGACACAATTTCAGACACATGTGGCCAGTCTGCGAAATTGACGAAGTTTTCTTTCTATTAATGCTTTAATGCTGAAGCTACTTGCATTGTATTTTTATAATAGGAACTAATAAATATTTTGAATTTCCTCATTTTTTAGAAATTATCTACAATTTGATATTTTAACGGAACTCGAATTATATTGCCAAAATCCAGTGAACAGTAAACAGCAATCAAGTGTTTAATTAAGTATTACATTTTATGATATAACTAAAACTAAAACTTATAAGTAATGAGTATATTATTACGACAGTGTGAATTGAAGCACCCATTTTAATGTTTATGAGTCTGTATTATACTCGTATAATGTTAGCGTTTTATCTTGTGCCGTTTACATAACGGTAGAAATATATCAATCTTCTATAAGCGCTATTGAAACAAAAAACTGAATATACGCCATGCCAGCAAGTTGCAAGTTAGAACCTATCGATGCTAAATATCGAACTTGAGAAGTTGTTTCAACCAGGCTTTAGTGAATTCAAGTTTCATATTTGTAAAACTGACCATCAGCATTAGCACAATTTTACGATATGTTTCAGTTTTTAGTTTTTATAATTTGTATTACGTTGGTGGTTGTAGTTTGGTCTTGATTTGAAATTTCAGAACTTATGTATATTGGCACTGGTTTTTATCTATACCTATGTATGTTTTGCTGGACAGCTGGACTGTATAATTATAAACTCACGCAGTGGGTGTTATTATACATGATGACATGAATCTACAAAAATTGACTTCGAATTTAAGATCAATTTATTTTCAGCAGGATTAAATAAATGTATAGCAACATGCAAGCAAAATTCAATAATCAACCGAAGAAGATAGATGTCTGCAATGACCGTAGGAACAGGTAATTATTATAATATATCATGCTCTAATACTCCTGCAGTATAATAACATGCGCTTGAGAAGTAATACCGCCAACAGCTGTAATAACACTAATGTTAAACAATAATTATTAACGACCGATTTAAGCATATAACAAGGTCCCATAAAGCTTCCTATTATAGAGAATTTAATAATAATAAAAATAATAAAAGTTATGTTGGCAATTATAGCTGAACGTAGCTTTTGGAGCAGAATCTTCCATTTCCCTCCATGTCACATCTTCCATAACCGTGCAGCCGGAGTACGAGTATACTTTACATAGCGACGCGCTTTAATTTTATTGCACGGCGACAGAAATTTATGCAAATTAGCAATCTGAAAATTCCATTACAAAGTTCTGGAGAGTCAACGAAGTTTAAATGAAAAATTATGATGTATCCAAAAATAATGGGGGCAATTCTTCGATAGCGGACCGCCGGAAAAGCTTCCGTATGCGTGTAGAATGACTGCATGCCCTCTCGGTCTCCCCTTTTTCTAGAAAGTTTAGATTGGAGATATAATTGCTAGAAGGACAGGAAAGAAAGCGCCGCTTTATAGGAACTAATTTCATAATCAAGCATGTTAGATTTTCAGGAGTTAAATGGTTGCCAAGATTGCCATGGTTGATTTCAAGAGTTGCCAAGTTATTAATAAACACAGTAATCAAGATTATTTATTATTAGAAGCCTATAGAAAGCTATTACTCCCTTATTTCAAAATGTACTACTAATGTGACAATTTAAGTAATGTCCAATTTTTATAAGAAGGCGAGAGGCTAGACGTGAACTAATAAAAGCGATACGAGTTTAACTAGCACCGCACCACTGAGCGAGCTTTTACATGTTGGATGCAAGGCGGAGATACCTATACTCTTATTAGCCTTATAGCTAATTGGTTGGTTTTTTTTTTTAAGGAGGACACCGACTAACATTTTTGATATTGGACAACAAATATTTATGTATTCGGGGGTAGTAACTAACGTATCTGCGCACTAACCAATTCTCGCCTTCCTTTAAAATTTATCTTATAAATATTATTACTATTATCCATACCACAACCATCAAGTATGTGCTAAAAAACGCTTAGTCAAAGAAAACACTAAAAAGTCAAAGAAAATAGAGCTTCTTTTTAAAATTTATCAACAATTTCGAAAAAAGTAACAGGTTATACGGCATAAATAATTTTGACAAAATTATAACAACCTGCCAAAAAATTCCCCAGGATTTTTTTTGTATGACAATCATTTTTTTTTCTTATTGAATGTAGATAATATCACAGTATAGGTACCTACCTGTATACTGACACATTTTTATTGTATAATAGAGTATGGAATGTTTAATGCAATTTTCCTCAGACGTCTCTTTACGTTACACTTATTTTCTCACGGAAGTGAGATAACACGTTTGTGGTATCTGGTATCAGTTACAGTTTGTATAATTTTACAGTGGATATAGGTCGAACTTGTGCGAAGAAATGTGTAAAAAAATATAAAAAAAAAAATAGATACTTGCTTCTAACGCCCACGTAACCTGCAAGTAACCGTCCCAACACAAGAATGGAAATTAACTAAAAATCACAATATGGAAGCGCCTTGTCAAATCGCTACCGTTAAGAAAAGGGAGAAAAAAAAGAACTCCATAATTTACCTGAACGACGCAGGGTTTTTGTTGCTAATTTACTCTATTAGTTGCAGAGTCAGACATCTGCGCGTTCATATACATATGAATGTATCTACCTACTCAATGAGTCGAGTACATAGAAAAAAATTATTCTTCTGATTTTAAGATTATCCTGGCACGTTACGGTTGCGAAGTTAAATTTTATTAGTAAGAAATAAAATAAATCAACCCGAGATGTTTTAAAAGCCCCTCCCTCCATCATTAAATTCAATAAGATTGCGGTGTCAAGCGATAAACTTTTAAATTTCTCCCCCGTTAAACTTTATCGATATTCAAATAGGAAGCTCTCGATGACAAGCCATAAAATCAAAATTTTACATTGTAGAGATTAAAACTGGTCGAAATTTAATGCAGTAGACTCGGCTAATTTGGAATCTTTGCTACAGTTTATATCTTGATCTCCGGAATAAAAGTTGTGGAATTATTATCGTTATTTTACTATCCTTCCCGTAGTAGACGAACGTTTTACGGCGGTGTCTCTCGCGCTTCTTAATTTCGTTATGCAGATATCGTGAGTTGTCTTTATTGCTACTTGACAAGACGGGACTCCGGGTTTACGATTGCTTTTACTGCGACACAAGGACCGGCAGAGCTGAAGATGGCACGTGGAAATCTCACTTATTTTTTATTGCAATATGAGAGGATGTCTTTGAAGGTAACGTATATTTTCGGAGGCTTGTTAGCAAAAATAAAAGTCACAGCCTGATAAATGATCGTGCAAGAAACTATTTTAGTTCTCAGATGATATCTACCCCCTCCCCCCCACTTTTTGATATCGACCCCCGCCCAAGAAAGATTGGTGCTGTAGAGGGGAGCGACAGCGGGAGGGTAGTAGGTGAAAATTTGTCGAGAGATGGAGCATCAGCAGTCAGCACGTACCGACAAAAAAGAAACTAAGGGCCGGTTGCACAAACACAAATTAAAAATTTTGAGATAATTACTGATTTTAAATTGTAAATTTTGAAAATATGGCAAATATATTTAATGATTTTTAATTTTTTATCAGTAATTAACTCTTCTTAAAGGGAGTAAAACTTATTTTCAGTAATATTAGACCAATATTCTCATAATACAGGGCATTTTAAAATCAGTAATTATCTGAAAATGCTTAATTTACGTTTGTGCAACCGGCCCTAAAACTTATAAGACAAGCGCTGCTTGTCGAAATCTATACTATTGCGTCGGAATCTATTATTGCTAAATCAATTAAATGACATTTTTCACACAAGCGGAAAAAGTTACACATGAGCTGCTTGCAGCGTGCATGTGTGTAATTTCTGTGCAAGTGCTAAATTGTCTTTTAACTCGAGATATTGTACTATACTTTATCTACTCCCAATAGAATATAGGAACAAATGATTTTATGATGCACCCACTTACTACCTAACTTTAGCACCTCTGCTTTTAAAATTGAATGGAAAATTGACTAGTTCTTTTAACTTCTGGGTATAGTATTTTTCATTTCCATTTTAGCAGGTGTTATTATTTGAGGTGTTTTCAATTTCAGTTTCTCTCTTCATCTTCATGACATTCCCTGCATGGTGGATATTTTGAACTAATAAAGAGTAAAACTGTGAAAATCTGACAGAAAACCTACGTCAACAAGAATACCTATATTAGATGATTTTTGTCCAAAATAAACGTCAATAAATAACATTGTCTGTCATTTTCAATCAATATCAATACATCACAAATCAAAAATATTATTGAATTGATTCATTTCTTTTGTAAATTTGTTCAATTTAAGTAACTATGATGATGCAATTCAATGGAAATTATTAAACAGATAATCTATTATTGTATTATTGCGTGTGCCACTCATTTCTATAATAACAGGATTGTGAATTTCACACATTCATGCTCCCTCGTGAGATTAACTTTGCCTTATTCGACATATTATCGAGTATATCTGTTTAATTTTCCACCATAGTCACTACTTTTGAGTATTGACTCTGTAATTATTCTTAAAACCATCGTGTTGTAATAAAAAAAAATGACAACACTGTTTTGATTCTCATTACAGAAAGGTATGTGTAAAGGGCTCACTTTCAGGTCATGCAAGTTATTCTGTTTTCGACAACTTTCAAAAAAGGGTTAAGGGAGTAGATAAAAGTTAAATCAGTACAATAATTATTATTATTAGCAATGTGTTAGATATTGGGATTCGTTGAGAAATTATTATGGGTGTCAATCGGAAAGCTTTATTCAATTCATGGTTTTTAACAACTTATTATTTACATCAAAAGAAAGAGTCATCACTTTGGCACTATAACAATGCATGTCTTGTACTACGTATATGTCCTTGTACTACCTACGTAAATAAAAAAAAAGAATGACCTACATACGAGGAAAGTTTTTTAATTGGTACCTACTTCATTATTTACTTCAGAAGGTCAGTAGAGAAATCGAATAAAATAGACAGCCATTCTAGCCGTATTTAATTTATACCTACCCTTGTTCTTAAATATTTACAATTCTCCATTATGACTCCACAAACACTATTTAAATAAATAAATAAATAAATAAATAACTTATGGCTGTGGTAAAGCCCAAGTGTCAGAAGTTTTCAAGTAGCCCAAGGGCCTCTGACGTAACTTAACGACTGCTGTGAAGCAGCCGGGACCCCCTTTTTAACGTACCTCCCGGAGCACGATCGGTCACGGAACTTTTTTATTTACCACTATCAAGTTTGGTCACCCATCCAAGTACTGACCAAACAAAGCCATGCTGCACTTTAGAGATCGTTTGACCGAAACTCTAACAGTTTGGCTATTGTGACCGATTTAAATAATTATAGATCAGTCATTAAAAAATAAAGTCACTGACATCCCTATACCACGGTAATATTCTAATCGCTTTTCAACTGTTACTGGAATATTTCATGAAATGTAAACACGCTCTTCACTCTCATTCTAAAATATGTACAGGTAAGGCGACTTCAACTTCGAATAAGTCATGTTTAATTAAAAATTCAAGTTGTCATTGAAAATTTTCTTCAACTACAAAGTTTTAGGATATTTTCTAAATTTAGGCATAAAAATGTGAATCACTTGATTGAATACACGAAAATGTGAAGAGTTCTTATGAGAAATGATTCCGGGAATAAATCGGAAGAAAAGGTCCATTAATAACAAAAAATAAAGAAAATATACAAGAAATTCGCCTTTAAACAAGAATATACCTAGCTAATATTGTAGGGTAGTTATGGGAGGTTAATTGAAAAGCCATATTATGGCCGGTTTACAAAAATAAAAGCTGCGTGAATGCCTTAGCAACAGAGTAGGGGATTAGGTTTCCAAGATTAGTAAACAAATACATATCATTCTATCTATAAGAATGTTTACGTATCTCATTTATATAGATGCTGACTTTACGTGATTTCTGTACCTAACGCTCTCCTTATAAAATCGGGTGAAACCTCAAAATAATATTTTATGTGACGTTTTGATAAAAGCTCAATCTAACTAAGTAGGTACAACTAACAGAGTTCTTAATAATTATAAAATTATTTATTTCGAAATTCATTCAGAATTGTACCTCATACAACAAAGAGTGCATGGGTACTCTTTGCCTCACAGGTTTTCGCAAGTTCCGCACTATTATGAAAAACGGTCAAAGCCAAAAATATACAATAGTTTAGTAATTTACTATTTTTATTTGGATAACATGTTGCTATGTATTTTAATTTTAGGTATCAGAAAATATTTATGCATTTCTTCCTGGAATTTTCCCAGAGATTTCAATAAATAAAGCGGCGCTTATGATTTATTGTTAGCTTCCTTTCAATCAAGGGAAATATCTTCCACAACGCTTGCTCTCAACATATATCAACCTGAACTCTCATGGATTTCCCAAATATCTAGAGCGAGAATTATATAGATGAATTGCTTCTCCTCCAGCATATTGTTTCTGAAAAATATTCCTCAACAATGTATTTTCCTCACTTCATCAATTTTTATTTCTTTATCATATCCATAAAGGAAACTCTGTCCAGAACTCAACACTTACTTCAAATTTAACACTCTATCTAAATTAAAACACCTCTTTTCTATCAAATTAGTTATAACTTCTTTAGAGTCTGCCGGTTTTAATTCAACAAAAACTCAATTCCATTATGGTCATGATTGGAAGAGACAGCAAAGTGTAAAAAAATTCAATGCTTAGTCCCGGAAAATTTTATATGTGCTTTATGAGCTGAACTCCTGATATATCTTCACATCACACTCAATAGAGCCCGAAATACTCGTTGACGTTGACGCTCTGCTGGCCGGCGCATCAAAGTCGCCTTTGACGACCATCCGGGGATTTCATGATCACCGGCCCAATCATTGGCGGCGAACCGTCAATGTTGCCAAACGTAGCTTAGCTACGTACTACGTAATCAGGCAGCTAAAATATTGCTAATTATTAATATTACTTTAGTATTAATTATTCTTGCATATTGAAAGTAGGTATACTATTTTTATTTCCGATTATTTCTCTGAGAAAATTCATCAACTGATATAATAGTAATAAAATTTTATAGTTATTACTATAAAGAGAAAATAGTGAGCAAAAAAAAAAACTGACTGTGTAGGTCAGGACTTTTGAACTTTTGTAACATATATCGAGATGCAATTCCTAATATTGAAACTATTCCCTTTCATACCTTGAGCTATCCCAATTTGAATCGTTGCAGGTTGTATTCCTCAGGAAACACACTTCTTATTGGAATACTATAGGTACCAAAGTGATCCGCATGAAAGAAGTCTGAAATAAAGCGATGCGAGATGTAATGAGCTGAACCTGATAGGGATGAGCTATTGCGGCTCGACGTGTATTTCTTCTCGGCCTCGTTCTAGGTGGAATCAATAGATTTTTATTGAATTGTAATGCTCTTCAGTCGTATTACAATAATTCTGGAGAGGTTATTACAGTTAAGAACCATGAACAGTTAAGTTCGTTAAAAATTATTGAAAAAAACGTCTGAGTAATAACCTATTGACCACGTCTGTTGAACAATTCCCATAAAAAAATCTGTAAAACAGGCTCAGGTCAGCTACTTTTCTTCGATAGTCTCCACCTTCCATGGAATACCGGTAGTCTTTTTTTTTGTTGCCCACTATTTACTGTTACGAGAGAACAGTGAAAACACAGAATTGACACGATTTACTTCGCATTAGTTTTTTTGAAATTTACTTGATTGCTGTTCATTTACTTCCCAGTTATGTAGTATTAAGATAACATGTAGTAACTAACAATCCAGCGGTTTGCGCATAGATGATGTAAATTATTGGGTAGCGCCTATTTGTTGACGGAATTGAGTTTTAATAAAACATGAGGTTTTGTGGTAACGGCAACTTCAAGCCTCTTCCAATTCGTTGCGCTGCAAAGCTAAACTCCAAAGTGCGTATAGATTTTCATACATGATTGCCTAACATCCTAACAATAATATGAGAGCGGATGAAAAAGTCATATAGAAAGAATCCATCAAACTTTTCAACAGCTTTCAATCCAAACTAAATCTCATAATTCAGAAAAACGCCTGCGCTTCTAACAGCCAATATTATAAAGGCTCATTAGGCTAATGGGCAGATTTCTGTGCTCGTTTTTGAAACTAAAATCGACGTCAAATGACTTTTATTAACATTTTTGTAATTACTTTCATGTCAAGAATAGATAAATTTAAAAAATTTCCACTTAGACTTGATACCTTCTTCAGAAATTGCCACAGAAATCTGCCCGTTAATTTAATGAGCCTTTATAATAATACCCGCTGTTAGTACCACAAGTTATTTACGTGATACTAAATAATACCTTGGTAGTGGTAATTATTAACTATTACATAGTAAAAATTTGTAAGTAGGTACTTTTCGGGTAGGTCGGTAATATTTGCTGAAGGTGTCACGAAATATTTAGAATCGACGAGATTTTCAAATTAGTTACCTATACTCTCAACCTGGTTCAGAGTTTGTCTTGTTTTTAAGGTAATTTTCTTTCTTTCTCCTTTCTTAAAAAGAGAAAATATTTTGAGTACCTATATTGCCCCTCTGATGGTACGTAATTCGAAACCTTTAGCTCAGGTTGAATTGCATCACTAAAATTATAAATGATTACAGATAAAAAATAATTACAGATAATCCCATTCTAATTGTAGAGCTTTAATAATTCAATTATTTTCAACGGAATATATTTTTTTTCTTAAAGAGGGAACATCGGTCTTATTTATGTAGGTAAGACACAGTCGCTCCACTCTTGTTTTTTTTTTTTGAAAAAGGAGGGTAAATCCATTATGGATACCCATGCATTGGGTTATGTGGGAGTCCCACTCTTGGTAATTTGGCTCTTTATAATACCAATAACTTGCGAGATTTTCATTTCGCGTTTCAGAAATAAAATTACATTTCAAAAATTGTTAATAAATTCTACTCCGAACATGTTGAAACTACATCTAGCACATATTTATTAAATTCCAGTGAATGTTCAGATCTTGCAAAACAAATAGTGAGTATACAGGGCTAGATACAGGGTGTGCTTATCTATATTATATACCTATTACGGGGATTCATTATCCGTGAAAGTCAAAAATGCAATTTAAATGATCTGGAGTTAAAATATAAAATTAATGCAAAGAAAATAAATACAGGCGCAATTGAAAAATGTACAGGTATTAGCTATGCACCTTATAAGTATAATATATTGTTATTTCGGATCATTGTTGCATTCTCTCTTTTAAAGTTTTTGTATTTTATTTATTTTATTTTTTTCAAAAAACATACAAATTATTATAATCTCTTAATTGTAATGATTGAAAATAATATAAAAAAGTACATTCCTAATATATATTATACAGGGTGTTGAAAAACTCGTGAAAAAAAATGAATGACACATATTACCCAGCATTCAAAAAAAAAAAAAGAAAATATCTGCTTAAAGTTTTGTTAAATCTAGCTGCTCTAGTTTCCTAGATATAACATTTCCCAAGACAACTTCGAAGTCTAATTTTCTTGCACAAATCAAAATTATTACCTATGAAATATAAAAATAAAACGGCATTTTAGGACAAATTTCATTTTCAAAACAGATAAAAATAGCGGTGAGAAAAAATTTCCAACTGACAACAATGGCGCACCAGCAAGTTGGGAAAGTTGATATTTCTAATATTGTCACCACAATTTGACTTATGAGTGTGACTATTTGTGCACTAATGCATCATCATATTATTATTATTACGTAATACCTTACATAAATCATTGATTTATTTAATTTTATGCACATATTCACGTAAACAGTGAAATAGGTACCTATACTTATCATAAAAGTCAAAATGTTTATTAACATTCAGCGAGTAATATGTCGATATGATTATGATACCTACATAATTATAATACGAAAACCTTAATTTTGACAAATAGGCAATCATAAAATAGCATTTTAAAAAGAGATTGCAGACTGCATTTACCTGAAAATTCAAAGCAATGGTACCATACTTTAAAATTAAATAATTGCGATATCTCAGAAACTAATGAAGATATTGTGTGCTGTTGATTTTTTCCACGAGTTTTTCAATACTCTGTACCTATATTTATTTAATTTATATCAATTATTATTATTATACTTAAATAAACCAGCTGGCAAAGAATATTATTAACAGGTGTTGGCCAAAAGCTTTATATTTTTACTCATTATTTTCCATCTGCATTGGTTTTGCATCTTGTATGTCTGATACACGAGGAATACTTTCGCTAGCAAAGATCAGCATCATGCGATGGTGGTGTAATGGTCAGCATAGTTGCCTTCCAAGCAGTTGATCCGGGTTCGATTCCCGGCCATCGCATGTAACTTTTTTATTTTATACACCTAGGTAGACAAATTAATGTTGGTAAGTATATTAATTTCTGTCACGTTACAAAAGTAAACTTGATATTTTTACTGTTTCTGACATCTACAAAAAAGTAGTCCACTTAAGCTTTAACATCAATGAGAAGTTTTTCTGAATCCTTTGATAAAATGAATAGTTAAAAGGTATTTTGGTTCAAGAAGTCAAAAATATAATTTCAAAATGGGATTTTTACGTATATTAATTGATACAGCTAACATTTCATTATCATGTAAATTATTTAAATATTTATTATATAAATTTTTTAATACATATATTAAAAATATACACTGTGTTGAATAGGAAAGGTAACATATGGAAAACACTACAGTGAATATTATTAAGGATCCAAGCCACTCTGGTTCAAAATCTGATAGTTTCCTAGGAAACTGTATTTTTTGAAGGATGTCATTTATTTTCAAAAGTATTGTTAAAATATTCTTTACACGTATTCCCTATGTTACCTTTTCTATGCAACACGGTATATATTAGTTTCCTCCACTTTCCTCCCAAACTAGAAATCTGAAAAAATTAATTCTAACAAAGATACACGTGTATTTTCCAGGGAAACTATTATACTTGGCTGGTAAAACCTTTTTTTTTTAAACAGTTATTCTCAAAAGTTAATAATATCCTTTTTACCAGAATTTCAGAAATCTTTGTTTTATTATCCGAGATGTGAGGTATCAATTTGAATAAATCATTTTTTCTGTGTTCGAAACAGTTCTGTATATTACAATACAGTCCTGTATTACAATACAAACACGGTGCAGAAAAAATGTTGTACTATAACTCAATGATACATTATTGAGGAACATCCTGTTGTCATAGAAATATAAAAAAAATCACCTTGGCAACGGTGTTAATTCATTAGTTTCCAAATAATTAGTTATTTATGTATCTTATGTCCGTATTCATCAAACTTCAAAATTTAACCCTGGGGTTAAATTTTGAATTTTCTGACTGCTGATTGGTCTAATGCTCAATCCCTACGAACGCTACGAATTTTGAACCAATGACATGTTCCAAAATATAACCCCAGGGGTTATATTTATTGATGAATACGGGCCTTAGTGCTCGAAATCGAACTTTGGAATTTGAGGATATTTTTTAGACAGCCGTCAAAAATGTTGGCATATATGCAAATGAAAAATGACACACTATTCATATTTACTCGGCAGCATGCACGAAATATTTCGCGACCTAGAGCTTCAACTATTTTGTGCACTGTATGGAAATCTAGTATTTGTTTCCCTAGCAACAAAGCAACAGTCAACTTGGAACTAACTAAAAAATTTCCTTGCGTAATTTTTATTTCGAGTTTTTCTCTTATTTCAACAAAGCTCCCTAAAAAATATTGTATGCATCTCGAGCGCAAAATTATTCTTTCAAATGCGTTTTTGTCTCGGCTCTCGCCTCGACAAAAGCTCTCATTCTCAAGCGTGAAAGTTCAATTTCGCACACTAGAAACATAGGTAAATACCTACTTATAAGTATTATAAATACTTTTAATATTGAATATTTTACCAGCAGTGTTGTCAGTGTTATCGTCTTAACAACACCCATTTTCAACATCCTGTATGTAACGAGTGAAATACTAAAACTATACTGACAGTATAGACTATGGACGAGTGGGAGGTATGTATATGTCTGATCTTAATTATTTCAAACAATTTAGAAAAAAAAAAATACGTAACAATTAGATCATACAATGTACAATTTACTATACAGTAATGTAAATCAATCTCCCGACAATTTTTCTCTCTTGCACTTTAAACTTAAAACTACGCGCTAGAACTAGGTGACTGGTGGTTGAGTGCATTTGCATTTCCTTATCTTGAAAAATCAACCCGACCCAAATTATTGCCATGGTCATAAGTAATGATTTTATATTTTATTGTAATTCCCGTCCTTAAGGAAAAATTCCCGCTTTTTATTGGTTAGAAAAAATCGGAATTCAGAAAAAATCCTTTCCGCATTTTCTTGAAAGCTTCGCATATTCACCTTAAGGCGCTGTCAAGGTTAAGCTCCGTGATCAAACGCAATCTTAATCACAACATCTCCCGCATCGAGGGCTTTCATTTCGCAAATCGAATGCCTATCTTATTAAAAAACAATCTCACGCTAATAATGTAAGTACCTCCTTATTTATTATAAACTCACTCTACCTCTAATACCTATCAACGAAGATAACTTTGAATAAAAGACGCAAAGCCCTGCTCGTTCGATTTTCTTCTTGATGTTCTAAATCTCATACCAATCGTCAACTTTTCATAAGACACCTGTTCTGCCTTTTCGGGAAAAAGCAACGTCACGACATTTGCAATTTTCTCTATCAGTATCTTCTGATGAAAGACCATGTGAATGAGATTAAGCCATTTCTACGCATTTTCGCTACCACATGAATATCGGCATCCACCAGCACCACACAGCTTCGGGCAATCTAACTTTTCCTGTTACATTGATGCAATCAAACTTATATCGGTAATATCTATAGCATAACATGCTCCACAGGGATTTACAGATTCAATCCAGTAAATGAAAATTATTTGCATATTCACCGTACAAGGAGGAGAAATCGTTTGGTGTATACGTTCAAAACACTCATTTCAGTCTAACCAAGCAATCTATCTCAATTCATTACGCTAACTGCATTGTAGAAATACAATGGACTTGGCAAGTGGCTGGTACGCTCACACATTTTCTCGTCACGTCTGTGGAGATTTTTTTTATCTCGATCAACAATACAATAACCAACCGCTGTGACAAACGACGTGTCGGGCGGTATGTTTTCATTCTATTTTAATTCGGAGACATTGGTAATGACCCAATTCATTGCAAAGGACGTATATCTACCCCATTTATTTCAAACAGGTTTAACGTCACTTATTTTCAGCGACGCCTGATGTCCGCCGACTGGATCCCAAATTTGAACAAAATTCTCTTTGTCTCTTTGAGACTGAATAAGTGCTGGCTAATTCGATTGGCTTTTTTACATAAACAGCAAAACTGGATAATAATTAAAATAATTTTTGTAAGTACGCTAGAGACATTTATCTCATTGAATAATTTAATTTGGCGAAATATTCGCAACATGACTGATACGAAAATTCAGGGATAAAACGTCATGACTTAAATTTGATCAGTTGGAGCTTTTCTAAGGTTCTCATCATATTACATGAGAAGATAGGTCTCTGCTTCACTATACATGCAGGGTAATTTATTAGTTCACAATCAAATTGTGACAAGTGAAAGATGAGATAATTAAAAAAAACCCTCATCAAAACAGGATGAGTTTCAGTACCTCAATTTTTTTTGCATAATAAGCAGCAAATTTAAGAATATTTATTTAACCTAACTTTGATTTTATCTATAAAAAAAGGCATAAGTACTTTTTTGTTTTAACTTCAAATTGTAACTTCAATCAAGCTACATAGTTCCTATGTTCCTATGCTAGTGTGAGTAGATAAAGTACAGTAAGTATAATAACTGGAGTTGTAGGACAATTACGGGTGTGGGGCATCATGAGTGATCATTAAAGAGCGATCATTAAAGGAGTTGAAAAAAAACTTTATAAAGCAACGTTATAAAGCGTGCAAATATAAATAAAAAAATCAGACAGATTTTCTCATCCGTTGAAAACGAGCGTAGCTGTCATAAATGGTCTATAGAATGCCAATTAGTTCTCCTAATCAATGAAATTTTAATTTCATCCGTCTCTTGGACGCCGCCTTTCACGAATGGCGAAATTAATTGGAAATCATGGGGTGTCTCAGCTGATTTTGGAGGGTGTGGGTGAATTTGTTTCCAATTAAAATTACTCAATATACTAATTTTTTTTAGACGTGTAGCTACTTTTTTGTTATATTTTTCCTCCTGGACTCAATGCTGACAAAATTAATTGGTCATCGGCAAAGCATATTCTACGAATTTTAAGGGATCCTATATCATTTTTATAACCGAAATTTCCTGTTTTATTTTTACTATCGAAGAGGGTTAGGGAATATTATAATCGTTACGGCCAAACTTACAAAACAATTTAGAGTTGCACGTCTATAGAAAATCTACAAGCTACTCATAGAATGCTGCTTGCATATATGGACAATCTGCTGATGGAAGAGTTCAGTTTGAAGTAAGTTTGAACTTGACATAAATAAATTCATGTGTGTTATTGAATGTGTTAGATAAATCGAATCTGTATTTACAAATAAATATTAGTGCTTCCTGTTCAAATAGATAGTATACATAAGTATATAAATACATAAAATAGTTCAAAGTTAGTTCAACAGTTAATAGAGTCTGAGTTTACTATGTCCTTGTATGTATAGATTATTAATGACTATTAAAGACTATTAATTGTTTTTGCATAATGAATGTATTGACTTTGATCACAGGTTGACAATATAAAATCATAAGGGCATAATTAACGAGAAGGTAAGGGCCAAAAAATCCCGTTACGAAGCGAGAATCAACGAGCGGTTGGTGAGAGAGTTTGTTGCTCTGGGCCTGGGCCGGCTCTGGGGGTTCACCTATCGATGGTTGTTCGGTGAAGCATCGCTCCCGGTGTTGATTTATCGCGGTATCGGAAGAGCTGACCGGGAATGGCGGCAATCGGAATGCGGACAGAGGGATCCGAAGGGTTTTGGGAGGCTGCGGGAGGCAACCGATCCCCTCGTTTCGCAGCGTGGCCATGCCATTACCTTGCCGATGCCGATCCATACACATACAGCTTTGCATGAGCGATGCGAAAGCGATGTTGCCGTTTCGACACAAAAATAACATTCCCGGAATTTTCTAACTACTTTCAGTGATCACAAACAACAACTGAAATTACATGCAAAGGAATTTATTATCAGAATGCCAGACTGTTGGGACACGCACAAATTGGCAAAATCTTGGGAAAGGACTATATACCTAAGTAAACTTTACTTAGGTAGGAACTGATTAGCAGAAGCTCAATACTTCATCGAAAACTAGCTTGTTTCAACCTGTAGATAAGGTTGCTGCAAGTTAACTAAAGTCAGTTTCATAAGACCGTATAATACACTCGTGAGTGTCTTATCTACATTATGCAGAAATGAAAGTAATGCACCCCAAAATTTTACCTGATTTAGATTGTGGATAACTTTCGAAATTCTTAAGTTGTTTCGTTTTTTTTTCGCATATCAACATGCATATTCTGTATTTTTCAGCATTATTGGATCTAAACTCAAAAACCTGCCAACAAATTTTCTACAGGGTGATATTATTTGAACGCGGGTAGATCACTTCGAGGTTTTCGTACCCCAAATAAATTTTTTTGTAAGTTTTGATGAGCAAAATTTTAAACCTTGATGGGTTACCTCGAGACGGTTTTCAAATTTTCGATTTAACAGCTGTATTTATAGGGTGATCTCAAAAAATCAACTGTTTGCTCTTGAAGTGCAAAACTTTACCCCTCGACAACCGATTTTGGAAATATAATTATTTTAGTATTAAAGTTAAAATGTCAGGCACGAAAATTGCCTCGGGACAAACATTAAAAACAAAAAGTTGCAAAATTACTCAACTTTAAATTTCTTCTGAAAACGCAGGTTTTGGGACGAAAACTGAGTGAAAATCAACTTGTCTCCGAACTAGCCTTGATTTATAAACAATTTCACAATTTTATTGCTGACATGAGATAGAAAATGTTGAAACAACAGCCAAATTACATCTGCGCGTTTTCAGGTGAAATCAGCGCTCTTTCTTCCTTTAGAATTTGTAACCATCGTTACGAAAATTGTGCTTTTTTGAGTTTAGATACAATAAAGCAGAAAAATATAGGATAAGGCTGCTGAAATGCAAAAACAGAACCGAAATCTCTTAGGAATTTAGAAAGTTATCGCTATCGCCAATCAAAATCAGGCAAAATTTTGGGGTGTGACACTTTCATTTGTGCGTAGTCTAGTTAGAGTTAGCCTTTATCTACGATGCCGAAACTATATATTTTCTTTCTCTACGACTGGTGAATATTAGGTACGTTTGTTATGAAAATATTGCAAAATTGCTGTTCCATTTTCTAACAATTGCATCAGACGTTCATTGGTAAGAAATGTGAGCGATATACGCATAAAAAATATTTTATTATATTCAGTGTAAACAAAGATACCTACCATTTGGCAACGCTGGACGGCGAACCGATTATAGTTTTTCCCCGATGTGTCTGTCTCTGTCAGGAATCAGCTGGCGATCAAGAGAACTTGCCCGGAACGCAACTCGGAGTCCAGGTTTTCGGAGCTGGACCTGATGCTGAGCGTAAAATCTCAACATTCGCTATCATTTGTCCTTCATTCATATTTACTCGACTATTCGCTCCTCGATTTGAAGTAATAGAGGGCTCGGGACCTGAGAAGGATGATTTTTATACCTCGTACGAGTCCCGAATTCGCCGTTATAAGCTATTGCATTGGGATCTCTGCTATTTTATGTAACAGCTTCATGAATCTATCTATATTTCATACGTAAAATTGATTGGATTCGGACGCTTATCGAAAAGACGAAGGAATGTATTTTACGCCAGATTTCACGTTAAGAATGCATACTTTGTTACGGATAATGGAGAGATAGAGTGTAGCTAAATCTGACATTAACAAAATTTATGCATGACCATTGCTAGAAGAATATACCTATCGTCTTTTGAATACATCGTTAAGTCTCCACGACGAACAAGATTTCGTTAATCAACGTGACAATAATGAAAAGTACCGAATGCATAAACCCAGAAAAAAGCAGATAGCGATTCAAGCAGTCATTGTTTTTGTTACTTGTTCCAGGCAAGTCCATTTTAACGCCGCCGTAAACTGCAACTTTGTATGGAGATTACTGCAATCTCGGCGTTTACTGGCGCGGTGGAGTTTTATGTTTTATTGCAGAAGAAGCGGTCTATTTGTAATGCTCGACTTATCAGGCACGACTAGCGTCGCAGTCCCCAAGGATAATGGCTTAATTAGCTACAATGGCTTTGGGCTATTGTTTTGGTATTTTGTAGAGTCTTTTGTTAACTACATCCAGAAATCCTTGGTTTTATTTCCATGTTATCATTTATCTTAAAGAAAGTCATAAGAACTGTATGTGGAAGATGTTGAAAAGTGCACTTCAGCAAGCTAAATATATGTTGGTACGACAAACACCTACGTTCTCTGATGGCGGCCCGAGGGAAAAGCGAGGGGAAAAGGTTGTTCATCCGGGATAGAGGATATATATGTAGCGATACATATAACTGACATTTACCCGGGTTTACGAGTGCGGGTGCATGCAAAGTAAATTAGAATACTGGATGGCCGGGTAGGAAGGAAGGTATGCCTCGGCTGCCCCGACTATCAATCAAGTCAGGAATATCCGATATGGAGTGGAGTGCATCACTAAATCCTCTAGCAATTTATGAGTTGCAACGGCTGCCAGACCAGACATGGGCGACTACGTGCCTGCATTCAAATGGTTTATCGTTTGATTAAACGAATGTCTTCAAAAAATTTTAAAAATTAAAAAACAGGAAGAGACATGCAAACTCAATTTTCATAAGGTACCTATCCAAGATTATATAACGGGTTGAAAATATAAAAATTGTACACATTTGTACGACCGGATATAGTACTTCTTCAGAGCTGAACTGAGGAGTAAAAATTGTTTCGACTATTATGAAATGAATGCTAAAATTGTCAAGCCCATTTTCTTGGTTTTTGTGAAAGATTCGGTACGCTGACTCTAGAGCAGTGTGGTTTTAGGAAGGATTTTTCGAGAGTCTATGTCTTGAGGCTCATAGCAGAGGACACAGTTGAAGGAGTTGGCGATGGTCGATGAACCTAGTTGACCTTGTTAACATTGAATAACCATTTTGTTATTTTTTTTTCCTTTACTTATGTCGGTGATTTTCCAGGTAATCCAGGATTTTTAGTTCCAGCCTCTACGTTAACTCACTAATAATGAATCGATTACATGTAGGTGTTTTGTTTACTGGGGAATATCACTGAAAATCAGCATTGTGTATGTAGATCCTTTAGTATCCCTGTATCTCTTGTACGGACAACGGTTCTCCGTGTAAAGGCTACGACGTTAGGAGCAGGAGAAGGGATCCTTGCAGCCACACGGGATAAATATTAAATATTCAACGAGGCCGCAGCGCGACGCATATGAATGAGGCATTAAGACGAAATCCGGGAACACGACAGGGTCCTAATTTATGATAATCTCATAAAGTGTATTTTGACTGCGGAATTGAATTCGCGTCGGGCTGCAACCTATTTAGGCTTCACGTTCGATTAGCCGAGTCGGCGCCCGAGATTAACTCGTAAACAACGTCTGCGGCCCACTGGGAGAATTATTGCAAATATTTAGGCTGGACAAGCTTCCCGGCCCTAATCTGCATCACAATATGGACCCCGACAAAAATTCAACGATGAATTATTTATCGTCGTTTAAAGTTTGGGATGAAAGTATGGGAAATTGAAGGAGGCAGGGAGATGGGATTCTTCCTTGAATTATGCATGTTTTATAAGCTTTGTGTCAAAGTAAGGGGAGGACTAAATGAATCATATCGAACGGTCGAAATAAATTTATAAAATTAATGGCTATTAGTTAAAACCATTTCAAACCGTCTACGTTGAAATGTTTTTCAACTCTGAGAAGTGAAAATAAATGGCTGGAATTATCTCCAGTTTTCAGCATAATCATACGAGAAATTTGCATATGTATTTTAGACTATTTATACTTATAGCCATCATGGTGTATAAAGACACAGTATTCGCTCGGTAAAATAAGAGACATTATACAACGTATATTTTATGAGGTTACTTTTCGTTTTGATATTCTTTTTCCAGCTAGTCAAGTTGGTAACATGTATCGTTATAGGAAAACTATCTTACCCACAATAACTGCGTCTTGTACACCGAATTTCTATTCATACCTGTAACAGAAAGAAAATTATTACAATAAATTAATAATCTAGTGACAATAGGTGGAAATTGATTCGCAATAATTAATTAACAATAGCAAAATTATGTAGTAGGTAGTAATCATAAAGGGTGTCTCAACAAGAGAGCCGGATTTGAATTTGCCGCCATTTTGTTTATACGAGTAGTATTGTGATTATTTGTTGAAAGCACAGACCCACGCGATTTTTGATAAGAGAGCTCAGTATGCAGCGATTTCCGGCATCATTTCCCGGGAATCGGCGCCTCACGCCGGTTCACCGTTCAACTTGCTCCTCTAATTTTAATTTTAACAATCATTTTATATTAAATAACGCCACGCTTTCACTCATAAAGGGTTTAATTAATTGTTAGTCTTGTTACATTTTTTTTCCGAACTTTTGGAGTAGTCAATGATTTATCCTTGAACCACATATCCGGCGGTTTAGTTTTTACATCTCACCATTTCTGCATTTAGTTTTCAACATCATATGAATGATGTATACTACTTGTTTACCTACCTTTATAGTGCGAATCTTCTAAACTGACAATTGTCCTGAGGACGGGTTAACACCCGAAACCGGTCTACAAGATATGCATGTAATTATTAACGAAAATATATATACTCATTGACATTTCATTGTATTGTTTTATTGTACGGTTGAGTATACTACGGCCAATTTTACGGTTAATAATAGTTAACTATACCAGCTTCTGCTTAGAAGACATTCCCCAATAGAAAGAGAAAGGTTACCCAGAAAAATCCGGTACATGAAGACTGCAATTATAAAAAGGTCAGACTCGAATGAAGAAAGGCATCGTGCAGATTTGTTAGATGTGAGCTTGGATTAGATTTAGATTAGATTGTAGTGGGAGGCCTTCTGTAGGTGTGCACTGCGACCTGTTGAGATTTATTGTGCTCTCCCTATTGTTAGAGCTCTTCTTCAAGCTCTAGTTGTTTTAACAACTTCCAGAGACTGTTGGGAGACCTGAATGTAGCTCTCTGGCGTAGGTCTTTCAGCGCCTAGGCACAGGAACCGGGACCTAGCTAGTCCTTCACAATGGCAGAGAACGTGCTCCGCCGTTTCTTCGTTTTCGAGACAGAAGCGGCATTCGCCGTCGTCTGCCACTTCCGACCATGGTTAAGTGTTTGCGGAGTCGACAGTGTCGTGCGAGCAGGCCTACCGTTATTCCCAGTCTGGTACGACTGAGGCCTAGTAGGTTTGTCGTAACCGCTTGCGAGGGTTCTTTGATGAACTTCTTCGCATGCATCTGCCCTATGGATCTGTCCCATTTGGCCAGAGTTTCTGAGAGCATCGACTATTTTATGGTGCTTCTCTTGAGGCTTTTTTCACCTCGCAGTAGGGTTCGTGTCCGACGGGGACAGTCTCTGATCCCTTGCGGACCAGTGTATCCGCCTTCTCGTTACCTTCTAGCCCTGAGTGACCTGGTATCCATATCAGAGTGACGTTGTTGGTGCCAGATATGTCCTTCAGGGCATTCTTGCGGTTCATCACGTTCCGTGATGTGCTTACTGGCGAGGCCAGTGCCTTTAAGGCAGCTTGGCTGTCAGTACAGATCAATATTCTTGTGTGAGACAAGTTAAGCCCTCTGCATTTCTTTAGCACAATGCTCTATAGCAACCGTCTCGGCCTGAAACACCGTAGCGTCAAGATTATCATCGGTCTTACCACCAAAGTGTATAACCACTGGGTGATTTTAGAGTTTAATCACCAACTTTTGCCACATAGTCTTCTGCATCTGCCTAGGTCTATTAAGTATTGCAGCTCTTTGGGCCGTTCTGGTAAGGTGTTGATTCCATGAAGGTCTTTGGTCGAATATTACTCCTACATACTTCACTTCTGTTGCGTATGGAATCTCCTCCCCGTTTAGTGACAGTCGATGTAGGTAGTCGACTTATAAAATCAGACAAGACACCTCCAATTTGGTTTTTATATCGAAAACGCCGTTGCGGGTCGGACCTCGCGAGATGAGACTGATGTCCCTTAATCGCATTCGATCCAACCAGAGTAGATGTTCGTTTCGGAAGCACAGTAGTTGGGGTATGACCGCCCATCAGAAGGTATGTTGACTCCCTGCAAGGACTGATAATATATTAACTAATTTCATCCTAACAGAAGAGGATCACAATGTAAGGGCAAAAAAGTAATGGCTCATAGTGGCGAGTAACCAGAGGAGTGTTTCATGAACGTAACTTCCTTGTATGAATTTGAATGAATGCATAAAAATTAAAGAGAGTAGGAATATATCAAACATTATTAAAACTTAGCATAAAACTGCAGCTACCGTTCCAGACCTGACCTCCATTGAAACTCATATAATATATATTGCGTTTGTTTTTGAAAAGCCCAAATATATGACCATTCTACACGCATATGGTCTGACTAAATCTTTTATTCCATTGAATAAGTCTCCGTCTGGAATTCTCTGTGCCACTAACGGACTTACGAATTACGATGCGATCTCGAGCTGCAAGTGACGCGGAATGCAATCGCGTACTTCAATACCAGAGATTGCGAACAGGATTCACCAGCCAGATTAGACCGACCGCCCACCCGCCCCTTATTGCAGCCTCCGCTTGGTCGCAATAGACCGAAGTCCGGAATTAACGCTCCGGTGGATCTGATGTATCTGTGATCGTGCAGAGACTGCCGCTGTTCGGTCACCCGTTGCCATCGATGAATGATTAGTGGGAGGAATTAATATTATGGAAAACTGGAAGTAGGAATACCCAAGGAGAGTTCATTTGCAGACTGGTGAAAGATAGTCGACGGTATGTTTTTTTATTTAAAATATACTCCATCAAGAAGAGAGGTAGGACGCTAGTTTCCTGATTATTATTCACTGAATACGAATGTAAAGAGAAGAAGAAAAATTATTTTCCTGTATAAATTCAAAAATTCATCGACAGTAAATGGAAAGACGCTAGCTTTTACAGCGGGGAGAATAATTAATAGATAAAGCATTCTCTACGGATGCTTTCTTGGAAAAAAAGTATTTTCTACTTTACCATGAAGTACGACTATATGCGGGAAATCATAAATCAACTAAACCATCGGTGTCGATTTTATGTGGCATTGTTTTCTCTTTTTGGGGTTCAAACGGGTTCTTTTTGGTCGGCAGAACGTTCAGAATTGTCGAGTATCTTTTGACGGGTACGTATGTGGATTACGTATGTGGATGCTGACGTTTAAGAGGAAAACGTCTATGGCGCAATAGTCTAAAAGAATGCTTGATTTTCTTGGATTGGCATGGAAGTTTCTTCAGAAGCACAACCACAGGTAGGCTTAATAGAGAAGGGAGGAAAGGTTCCCTCTGGTGACGTTACATTACGTCACCACATCATGATTATTCCTAAATTTCAACAAATCTATCGATCGATATAATAATCGAAGGATTTTTTTAGAAATTAAGTATCACAATACAATAATAATTAAGTATGCTTATGGAGCCGGCGTTGGCCTCGCGGTTTAGTGTGCAGACTGCTGAACCGTTGGACTGCCTTGAACTGAGTTCGATTCTCAATCTCGCTCTGGTTGTTTTGTGTCGTCTATTCTACTATTTAATTAGCATACTTGAGGCTGGGTAATGAGCAAGTTCTCGAACCTATAATTACTAGAGGGGAGCGAATTTGTCTTAGGTACCTATATAGTTGAGACCGCTGCTCCCTCCTTTAAAAAAAGTATGCTTTATGTAACATTTCTCCAATTAAAAGCCTCAATTTTCTCAATACTTTGCGATAAGTTTTTATATGACTTAAATTCAGTACCAAAATGATGGTGATTTAACTTAACTGCTTAAATTATTATCAATGATGTAGGTACCTACTGCAACAATATTTATTTTAACCCGGACTGACTAGGGTTGAAGATTCATTTTGTACTTTCCATTAACCGAAGTTGGAATAAGTAAGTAGCAGTGGAAGATTAACGCGATAAACTCTCCGGATACCTGAAGAGGTCCTCGACCAAGAGTTTAATCATCGGATGAGCGGCAGCTGCTTCTCTGGCGCTACTGAAAACGTTAGTGAAATTAATGATATCCTCCCCTATGCCCTATGTGGAACTATGTACATACTTGTAATCTCATCTTGCTGAAAATGTGAATGAAATCAACTACTTTGCCAGACCGTAATTTGAAGTTCAGGTAACAAAACTCCACAAATTCTATCACAAACTTGTTCAAAAGGATCTCATCTGATATTCTGACATTGAAAGCAGGAAGTTGGAGCGTATTAAAATAATTCCTTCACAGGTGAATTCCGAGGTGAATTTTAACCTATATGATATTTAATAATTAAAGGGTTGCTTTGAAAACAAGTTATACAGGGTGATCCCGAAATGGCGGACACGGACAGCACCACAGCATCCATTGTGGATTAAGGATTCTAAGTTCATTTAGTTTTTTCTCTAGTATTATGGCTCCCTTAAGAAGATATGACCACTTTTATGGAAAAAAAGTCACAACACTGCACTTCCCTTCTTAAGGCAGAAAAAAATTATGTAGGTCTACGCACTCTACAATAATACCCAGATAGATGTTACCATGGAAACATGAAATGGAAAGTTCAACAATGTTCAAAACAATAATCGTTGCGAGGAAACATATCCGATAATATTATTCAAAATCTATTTTATTTGAGTTTTTGAGCTCGAATTTGAACAACGATCCACATTGAATATATTTGTTGAATTCAGGGAATATAGGTAAACTTTGAATTCCTGTAATTCCGTTCTCGATGGTAATAAAAATAAAAAGCAAACGCTATCATAATAAGTTGGTCACTAATTATTCTTGACTGACTATGTTAAATAATTAGTTTTGTTGGTTATTGGGAGCGCAGTCAAAAAAGGAGAAAATTGGGAATAAAAGGAGAAAAAAATAATTGTTTCTAGCAAAATATAAACAATTTTATAATTTTCCCTTTTTTTGACTGCGCTCTCAATAACCAACAAAACTAGCTATCATAATAGTTATGTCAAATCATGCATGTGCTTTGCCAGTGGAGGTTGTTTAAAGTTAACAGCCATTTTGATTTAAATTTTCGAAAAAGGACACCCTATATCTCGGTAACGAAGGCGAGGAAACAATTTTTGTTTTAAATTTACAGTCTTTCTGAACATCATCTACAACACCCTGTATACCGTGTCCGCAATTTCGGGATCATCCTGTATATAACCGAGTATATAACCATTTAAAGTCTCGTTTTTTTGTAAAAATGGGGTTTACTTTATAAATTTGGTTATACTTTGTACTGGAACGGGGACTGAGATAAACCAATATTCGCGGGGTGGGTTCTTTTGAAATTTAGTTTGTGTATCAAAATATTAATTAATGATCTGATCAGATTTGATATAAACAAATTACCAGCTCGTTTATATTGGACAAAGTTTTGGTAAAGCTACAGAATCTTTCTACAAAATGAGTACGGTATGAGCGGCCAACCCTCCCGTTACTCCGGAAAGAAACAATTTCAATTTCTGTTATAGAAAAATCAAAACAGCAATTATTTAACGGTAAAAAGAAGAGTTCACTGAGAAACACTGGGACCCCCTTTTTGATGGTCCAATTTATAAATTATTCAGTACTCATGGCACTGTGTTACGGTTTATTTTTGTAGGGGGTAGTTGAAGGTGTGACGACGAATGATTTTTGTTGATAGGATGATTGGTGATGATTTCTGCTACCTACGTTCACACGGAGGAAGAACAAATAAAAAAAGTACAAATATTAGGCTGTACTAGATAACTGCTCTCAAAATCACTCAAGGTACTCTGTAGGTACTTTTCCTATTAACTACGAACACAAGATGATTATAATTATTAAAATACAGAAAATTACGAGCCCGGTCCCGGAGTAAACTAGACAAGAGGGGGCTCGCATCCAAGATCCTTTTTGTTGCTAACACTTCTTTCATCTTCCCTCCTTGCAATCACAGGGAGGGAACTCTCACTCATTGAGACGGCGAAAATCTGACCTTTAAAAAAACTATAGGCAAAAAAAAACATGAAAATTCATTAACCATGCACTAAATTTATTGCTGTTAGAAAGTCGAAAGAAAGAAAGAAAAAAATCAAATATATCTATTTCAACGTTGTTGAACTGCTGTGTATAAGTGTAGTTCGCATTGTTGAGCAGAAAATATTTAAAAAGAGTTTTCAATATTTCTACTGATATTAAAAAGCGAATAAAATGTCACCAAAATGTTTACCGATACATTGCACCGAATTTTATTTTTCAACGAAGCGGCATTACAATCCAATCTCACAAGTTATTCTGAGGTTGAACCAAAGTATGTAGGAGATAAATGATAAAGCTTCCGGTTTTATTACTTGGTAAATACCGAATTTAATGTCGTCGATATAAACTATTTACCGTCGAAATAGTGTCGTTAAGGTTTATTACAGACACGGTTTACGGCTTTGGAATCCTTTCCTCCCTTTATTCCCAACAACTGTAAAATATATACTCATATATATCTGTGCGTCCCAGTTTCTGTTGCTCTTCAAAAATAGATCAGAAAAATTATTAGATGAAACTTTTACTACACCAATATTTGATCTACACTTCAGTGTATAGGTTTAAAAGCAGGCGTGCAACTTATTCTTGAGATACTTTTTGAATTCTTCATTTATACAGGCTGTTTTTTAAGTTGATACTTCATTTTTAATTATGTATACACTGTGTCTCTTGAATTTCTGGACATAGGGAATTCCTCGGAGAATTCCCATGTTAAAATAAACTATTGTAAATATTGGCTCCCCTAATTAATTATTTTACAGTAAAATGTCAAAATGTAAAACTTCTTAAGAAAAAAAAGCTGCTTCTTATACTATAATTGGGTTTTCATTTGGTTCATCCGTTTTCGAGAAAATCAGGAAAAACTGAACGGTTTTTCGTAGTTTTTCAAGGTTGCTTTGCTTTTGACAGATAATGCTAATAAGATAATAATAAATCTCTAATATTTCTTAAGTGCAATTGCCAGAGTAATGTCAATAAATTTTACTTTTGCTTCAATGGTGTTTTGGTGCAATGGTTTTTCTTCAATAATTCATTTTTATAAACAAGTTTTCCTTTATCTTTAATTTAGCATTATCTGTCAAAAGCAAAGCTACCTTGAAAAACTACGAAAAACCGTTAAGTTTTTCCTGATTTTCTCGAAAGCGAATGAACCAAATGAAAATGCAATTGTAGCATAAGAAGCAGCTTTTTTTCCTTATGAAGTTTTACATTTGACATTTTACTGTAAAATAATTAGGGGAGCCAATATTTCCAATAGTTTATTTTAACATGGGAATTCCCTACGTCCAGAAATTCAAGAGACACAGTGTAGATTGGATTAAAGTAAACAAGTTTAACAAAACTTAAAGTAAGAAGTAAGTTATTTTGTAAGAAAACTTCGGGGAATTGATTTGTGATAAGAAAGGTCTTGTAAGAAGAAGTTACTGGACGAAAAAGGGGTCATATAACCTGCGTAGCAACGCCACTGATGATTCTATTTATTCAGTGTTCTTCTTTGTTTTGTGCATATGCTCTAAATTATAATAAAATTATAATAAATAACCTTGTGATATAAAATTAAACTATGTAGTAAGAAATGCCCAAGTTATGCGGCGAAAACTAAATAAAATTCCAACAGTAGCTCGTTTACTTTCGATTTATTTAAGAAAAGTTATTTTAAAAAAAATGGTTTACTTTAATCCAATCCTATAATTTAAAAATAAAGTATCAACTTAAAAAAGTAAGTACTCCATAACTGGGTGTTAAAAAAAATTATATTATTATACTATAAATACAATTTCTTTGTATTTACAAAGATATCTCATGAATGGGTGTCAGTCTTGGCTATCTGCCAAACGTTCACCTAAATGCTGGTTTGAATAAAGGACAAACTCAATATGCAGATCGTTCAATACGGAGATCGTTTATTTTGAAGGCTGCATCTTACTGCATCTATCTCGGTAAATTCCTTGATATATCCCTGAATCTCCACTATTTGAATTAATTAAAAAATTTCACGGAAGTAGTGAGAAAGGAATTGCTTGATTACAGCCAGACTGACTCGCTGTGAACAAGGGAGAGTTTCCCCGTAAATGCTCTAATGAATTAATTAATTTGTAGGTATACACAAATTATTATTTACTAAAGTTTCATGTTCCTCTGAGTGCATAATGAATATGGATAAAGTACCGATCGATAAATAAGGGGTGTAAAAACTATGGGACTAACAACACTCTCTACATATTATAACAAGAACATTGTTTTAACCTTCCGCAGGAGCAATTCAATTCATGGACATAAAATGTATCTCAGACTCGTGAATATTCATAAATCCTTATAAATCTCCGTAATATAAAGTTAACTCTCACGTACAAACTTCCAAAAAGTTACCGTTCCTTTCCAGCAGGTAGACAGACATCCATTGTAACAGGCCTAGGCCTAGGCTTGACAAGAGAGCCTCCCACCTGCCACTCACAGGCAAGAAACAGAAACATCTCGGGTTTGCCGCGCAAGGTTTACTCACGGCAATTATAAAGTTTGACAATGATCATTAACAACGAAAAGACAGGCTGCGAGTACCTAACTGTTCCATTAGTTATAATTGAGGAGGAACAGATATCAGAACCGCTAATTACCCGGCGGCCGATAAAGGGGGCCCGCGATAACTCGTATTATTAATTTGTCAGAGCTGTCATGTAGCCTGTTGTGCGGCCGCTCGCTACTGCGATCGTCTTCTCCCCGTGCTCGCCGTTTTTGTCCAGAACCCGGGCGCCGTTAGATGTTCGGGAATCAAAGGAGACAAAGGCGACGAATGGCTGATATTATTAATTACGCTTTTTGTCCCCGATGGCAACGGATCTAATATAAGCCTTGATTGCTTTTGTCAATTTGCCAAAGCAAAGTATTTTAGAGCGAAAGAAGCTGGTCTGCATGAAAACTAGCCGAAACGCAAGCATTTCGGATATGATTTTAAAGAGAGAGGTATATATACGACATAAAAATTTTGTAATTACTAATTACTGCCGTGATTTATAAAATGTACGTATGTACTTATAAAATTCTGTTATGAATAATAATTATAGAATTATTTTAAGGGATGATTGTTACTCTCCTGCAAAAGTTCATTTTGAATGTAAAACTTTTGAGCCTAAACTACTGAAAAATGACAGTGTCGCAGCCGAAATTTTGCCTGATTTTGATTAGAGATAACTTTCGGAATTTCGATTTTGTTTTCGCATGTCAGTAAGTACCCCTTTTCTTTTTTTATACACGGTGATCTAAAAAACTCAGCTCCTTACTCTTTCTTGGAGTAACTTTGTTCTCGCTGACTGATTTTTGAATTTTATGCTCATATTGAAGCTAAAACTTCGGACAAATAGCTTCTGGCAAAAAAAAAACACGAAAATTGACTCAGCACTCGGCACAGACATTAAAAACAAAGGATTCCATGAAACCGGTTTTGGAGAGTAAATTGAATAAAAGTTAACTCTACGAAAAAAACCTCCATTTGTGATCATCGAGAGAACACTTTTGTATTTTTCTTTCTGACACGAGATAAAAAATTTTGATTACAGCAATTAAATAACACCTACAGGCTTTCGTGGGGAATTAACGTCCTTGTTTACATGATTTGCATCGTTTGTAACCATAAGTTTACGAAAATTGTAACAATCACTAGCATATCTGACGTTTAATCCGTTAATCTATACATATTATCATTTGATAAAGAGCACTTATCTCACCCATAACTTGGTTATATTCCATATTAATGCACTATTATATCTCATTTAATAACTAGGAGGAGTAAACTGCAAAGTATCATTTACACCACTAAAAGTCACCAGATTAAATCACCAGATTTTTTTTGGCGGCAAATTTGAATTGAAACAATAATTATTATTAATAGGGAAGATAGGACTGGTTTTCGGTGTAGGAAATCTACTTTTCAGGAGAGACTCTACAGCAGTATCACAAATCATTGTGATTTGCATAATATATCAGTATTATAGTGCTGAAATATTTTCTGAATATAAATAGAATGAAATTGAATAATTTATAGATATTTCGAAGAATATTAAGGATAATAATTATTAACATTCATATTAAATTGATTGAAAGTACTTTATTTTAGGCAATACTTATGTGACAAATTTAATGTAACAACATATAAATAATATATTTTATGTATGTATTATATGACACATAACATCGTAGATAAAGTTTTTATTTTACATTTTAATAATATAATTTGTGGATAAGTCAATTTTTTCAAACGGTATTATAAACAGCATTTTTCAGTTTTTGTAGGACCAGATTCATAGTGTGTTGTTGAAACTAACTTTATCACATACAGCAGTCCCTGTTTGGTCTAAATCCGCACCTTGTTCGATTGGAATATGTTCTTCAATAATTGAAGATGCGTACTTCACCAATAATTATTATTGGTGAAGTACGCATATAGAGTAGTTTTTCCAAAATCTTGTAGGTGACACTCTTTTCTTCCCGTTTCTTTTGAGGAGACATCCTCTCACTTGTACTTGATGTAGGATTATCCATAATGGCACTTGAAACCGTTTGCAGGATGAAAATAATGGAAAGCCAAAAATAATTTAAAAATTCTGAAAAGGATGTCTGTTCTCTAAAAAGAACTGAATGGGCTTCAAAAAGAACTTATTTGGTTTTGAAATAGCTTTTAAAGAACTTATTTAGAACAACTACACAGGTTTTGGAAATAACTGATTATAAAACTGATGTGTCACATTCGACGCTGACATTGTAAACAATAATGACACAACAATAAAAAAACAAGCGTATATGTAGTGTTGAGCGTTGCATAAATTCAATTTCCTGTACAAGTTTTGCTGGGTGTAATTTTGCCTATGAATTGACCAATGAGAAGCATCTTTTTTTGGCGGGTTATTTAAATTTACTCCTCCTAGTTATTAAATAAGGTATAGTACGCTAATAAATCTATTAACGCACTAAGTAGTGTGGTTATGAAACATCTTTCCAGATGTTCAAAATACGATAGCAAGGCCTTTTCATTAGCAACAATATTTTTACGTTTTCCTCGCCATATCATTTCTCGTATCTGCCATATGTCAACTCGTATGTTACTCATGATTTATCAAATAACAGAGATCACCGAAGAGATACCATAACACCATAACGTTTGTAGCGGCTGCTTCAAGACAATATGATGGAATATCCGAGTAGAAAATAAGTTTCTTTTTACTCATAGTTTTTACTAATAAACTTGCTATTATAACCAACGCGTCCTTATAGTTACGCGGTGATTATACTGTATTCATCCATAGACACCTCCAAATTTCCTCTTGTTATCCCCAAAATATCTCATGACATCAAGTTACAACTAACATGCTGAAAGCCACAAATACAACACAACAAAAAAGGTGTCCCAATTTTTGTATGAACAAGTGGAATTGAGAGTTGCATTATAAGAGTTGTCCAAGTTTTATTTGAACTTGAACACGACTGTAAGTTTTTGTGGTTAATAATGAAATAAAGATTAAAGACGAAAAATATTAATTTCTGATGATTGTAGATAAAATTTTGTACGATATACATATTTTTATCGCACTTAGGTGAGTACATGCGTGCGGTAACAATGTCTGTCCCACTTATATTGTATATAACTATAAAATAATTGCGTTAATTGAAATTGCACCAATTTGGTTCTCAAATTGATTTCTGAACAATTGTTGACTCGAAGAATCGTTCAGAGAATGGCAGAACGTGTTGGTCCTACTCGAAACGTGACACTTGCGTTGAACTGCTCAACAAGGACCATTCAAAAACCACTCAGCCGGTAAGCAAGAGCACTGATTCCCCCGAAGTGAAGAGGTAATTTGGCTGCTGTTCTCGATATTTTTCATCTCATATCATTAGCTAGGAATAGACGAAGCGATTTGCTGGCCGATTTGCACGCGTTGAGCAAATCCGGAAGATAAACCTCTTCGTTTGTGGTAACTCAGCGCGCCATGCCAAGAGCCATGCCAGCACCGTAGACGCCTCTGGCACGGCTTGATAGTATTTTCTGCCATAAACGAACAGACTTTTCTGCCAGACTAGCGCGATACGGGATACGCTCACAGCAGCTCGTTTGCCCTTTTTGTTATTATTATTATACTTTGACATTATTATCAAATATTAATTAGCTTAAAAATACCGCGTAAATACCGCACTCTGAGTGTAAGCGTCAAAAAAGGATTTTAGGAATTGCTCTCGACCTCTTGAAATTTTCTACAGATCACGAGCCACGCAAATCCGACCGATAAATCGTGTAGTTTCCCCATAAACGTACACATTTGTATGTGATGAGCCACTACGACGGATAATTCGTACGATTAGCGTGGACGTTTATGGTGTGACTTGAAAAATCTGTCGACGCTGCTCGTCACGAGCAAATCCGCCGAATTTGCTCGTGGTGATCAAATCGGCAAGCAAATCGCTTCGTCTATTCCTAGCTATTAAGCAAATTCTTGAAATATTTGTCAAGAGGCCAAGACCGGTTTCCAAAAAAAATCAGCTTTTGTATGCAACTTCTGGTTTTTCTGTTGATTCCGAGTTAATTCTCATCCCTGGATCTTTTTGCCTGAACTTTTGGCTTCAATATGAGCCCCTAGTTTCATAAATTCTTCGGAGAGGAAAAAGTATCATTTCAAGAGCGGAAAGTGTATTTATTGAGACCACCCTGCTCATCCAAACTTACAAGAAAAATTCACTTCGAAAACGGAGGTATCAAAGTTTGTTCGCAGTTTGTTCAGTTCAGATCCATCAAGGCAGATATACAGGATGGTCCTTCCTCGCGTAATTATCCCACAGCGGCCTTAGCGCTCAAGATATAAAAATGGATTTGAAAAAAAAGTTTTATGGTTTGAGGAGGCCTATAACCTAAAATTGTTTTCAGCTATACAGGGTGTCCCATTTTAACGGGATGGAGGAAACATCACTTTTTAAATAATACACCCTATTTTTTTATATTTTGTTGTTCAGCTTTTTAGGTTGTCTCATGCCTGTATTTTTATTTGTCAGTTTTGTGACAGTGCTACCAACTAAAAATTGAAAACTGAAAAAATTGCGTAAGCAGAGTTTATTTCATTTATTTATTTTTTATTTAACTTGGGCTTTACCACAGCCATACGATATTTATTTATTCATTTATTTATAAAAATTTATTTATTAATTTATTTCAAAAAATCATACCTACCTACTTAGTTTTTTATTTTAATTATTTCGTAATACTAAACTAATTTCGTAAAAAACTAAGTTTAGTGGTAGAGGGCACCCCTTGTAAAAACAGAAGAGAAACAAATAAGCTATTGAATGGTGTTCTTAAATTTAGAGCATGCTATTTGATACTTTTGAAATTAGCAAGTATAGTTTTTTTTTTTTTTTTGTAATCGTCCTGTATCATAAAATCTTAACTTTTTGACATTAACACATCGATCTTTGATTCGACTAGTACCTTGTTAAGTTTCATCTCTTAATTTTAAAAATCAACACCGCTATGATTTTTTTAAATAAACTCTGCTAACGCAATTGTATTCAGTTTTAAACTTTTTCTTTATAGCACTCTCGTCACAAAACTGAAAAATAAAAATTCAGGCGTTCTATTTAAAAAATTGACGTTTTCTCCACCCCTTTAAAATGGGGCACCTGTATAGCTGAAAATAATTTTAGGTTATAGGTCTCTTCAAACCATAAAACTTTTTACTCAAATTTTTTTTCTATCTTAAGCGGTAATGCCGCTATGGGATAATTACGCGAGGATGGACCCACTCTGTACCTTCATCAGTGTGTCTAAGTAAGCTGGAGTCAAATGGAAACTTTCTTATTATCCATTTTAGGAAAAAAGTGGTTCTCCTTAAAAGTTGTGCTTGGTATTTGAAATAGCCATACATTAAATTTTTGCAGTCGTATACGAGGTTTGTCCAAAAATATAAAATCGCCAAAGAGTAAATTATACCTTTATTTTCGGCAATATCAATAATTGTTAGGTACTCAAAAGTTGATAAAAGTTATTTAAAAGAATTGTTAAAAAAAGTTTTATCAGAATTGCAGCCAATATTCAAATATAAAATTTATCGAATGTGTGTTTCACCGACGAGATACGCTCTATCAGTAACATTTTAATTTTTTTGTTGTATTTTCAATTTTTTTCAAATTGATGTAATTGCATATTTGAATGTTGTTTTCAATTATCTATTCTGATGAACGTTTTTCATTTTTCAATAACAATTTTTTATTATCAAATATACCTTAGGTACTCTTTGATAAGAATCATGTTTTTTTGACAACTTAGTATACAACTGCAAAAATTTGATTTCTGACCATTTCATCTTAGGTTTCAGACCCTGCACAGCTTTTTATGGATAATAACTCGTTTTCCTAAAACGGACTATACATTTTTTTCCATGTGACTCCAACTTACGTAGATACTGCATGTGCAAAAACAAAATCGAAAAGCCTTGGGGCTATCGAAAGTTATCCCCAGTCAAAATCAGGAAAACTTTTTGATACGACACTTTCATTTTTTGAGTGTGTATATACCTAGGCATATTATTTAAGACGAAAGTGAAGAAGTAAGAGTCCATTTTGATATAAGTATCTGCATAATATGTAACAAAAGCCTAGAACTCAGATCCGTATATCAAAAACAACGTTCTTGATAAAGTATGGAAAGAAATGTTTACTGCAAAGATATATGTATCTATTCTGTCTCATAAATTATAACGTCTGAGTATACAAATCTCAAAAAAAAAAGTATAATAAGAACCATCACACGCGATTTAACCCCATATTTTCACAGACAATGAAACTAACCTCTAAAGTATACATGCAGTGATAGATATATTAAATTGGAAACTACTGAAGTGTAGGTTACATAAACTTCATTTTCTATTTCCTTAAAAAGATCACGTAGGTATATGAGTTACTTATTTAAACAAACTAATTAAATTTTTTAACCGAAATTTTTTTTACAAACACGACTCTCCCCGTTAATATTGTTTCTCTAGTCGGAACTAAAACGCAAAGTTTTCAGCACCTTTCTCATCCGGTGTGTGCTTTATGGGAATTTGTTAGTATTAATTATTCATTTGACTACTTCGTTCATTACGTAATTAACTGGCTAAATTAAGCGCACAATGTGTACTCTCTAAAGTCATGTGCCACTTCTTCTCCAGTTTTGAAATGAGTAAATAGAAGTAAATGAATTTATGAGTCTGTTTATTGAAGAGACATCGTCTAATACAGCTGTTCTTTGTATGGTGTGATAATGACTTGTAATGCTGGTGGGATACAAATTTCACATGTACCAACATTTGCTAATTAGTTTTCTTCGTTTCGTAAATAGCAAATATTGAATTACACTATTACGGCTTCTATTTGACCTCACTAACATTATTGGTCTGCATACACATATACATGCATATTATCTACCATTTACTTAGGTAGGTAGGTTTACAAAAGTATACTTCTTTCTCGCTTGCTACCAATTCGTACAACCTACAAATCCATATTTGTGTAAGCACTTCTGCTTGTAATCCGTCCTAAATTGCCTTATTTCAAATCATATCAGAGTAAATTACTCGTGAAACGTTAGGTTTCGTCATACATCCAACTAATAGCTCTTCGAAAATAAGGGAGATATACCTACCTACTATGAGGCATTGAAGCTTCGAACTTCGAATAGGGAACTGACCTGACCCTTACTCAGACTCGCCTGATGCACTTTACGGTGTTCCCCAAACTAAATATCAACAGGAGAACCATGTCGAGGGAACACGGACAGCTTATTATATTAGCTTTATGAGTCATCAAATATGTTTACATGTTTTCCTAAGGGATGCACGAAAATTCCCATTTCTACACAAACAATTTTATGTTCACATATCAACATACTATGGCTATGTCTAAGGATATTGTTCATAACCTGATTCTAGTAAGCGGATTAAAAATACCTAAAGGCAGATAAGATAACAGTAACAGCAACGCCAACAAAACTGCACCAAACCAAATCAGATGAATATTTTTAAAGTTATATTATAAATCTAAAAATAAATATTATAAATGGATTCCCTATGTTTTGTTTTACACTAAACGAGACTAAAATTACAAGCATTAATTGTTATTTATTGCTATTGTTTATTTAGGTAATAAAAAAAGCGTTTTCTTCGAAAATCCCCGATGTAGTAGTCTACCATGATGACTAATAGTGATAAATGTGGGTAAATAGATAAGAGTCTTTTTCAGGTATGACTTTATTGATTGGCTATAACTACAAGTGCCCTACCGTTTTGGGTCACTGACCATCATCAGGGTGTCTATACATCATCAAGCCGTCCCTATGGACGGCTTGGCTGTAAGAAAAGAAAAGATGGGTGAAAAAATCAATTAAAGATTTGTATGGGACACAGTATTGGAGGGGGGAGGGAGGGGGTTGAAAACTATTAGGCTATATGCTATTGCAAAAATGAATGCAGCAGGAGAAAGGGGGGGGGTGAAGAGATAATAAGAAGAGAAGACTTACAGTCAAGCAATCTAAATCGTCCAGAGGGGTTCAAGATTGATAAAACGCATATTAATCCACTCAAAGTAGGATTAATTTAAACTTTATTATTAACTTACTAGGTATACGATTAAACTTCTCGTAAGTGTTAAAGACACGGATACATTCCAGAATATTAGTTCTACACAAGCGGCGGGGACAAAAAAGCCATCCTGATGCGATAAAATGAAAACAAATAAACACGTAACGAATAAACAGTAAACAATAAACAAAAAACAATTATTATAACTTTTTGTTTATTGTTTACGTATGTTTATTTGTTTTCAGTTCGTATTTTTCCCCTGCTTTATTCGCGAAAAACCTAAAAGAACAGCCTGTATATTATATACGCATTTGTAATAGGTATAGGTATTCAAGTATTCGTGCAATCGCGGTATATAACTTTCTGGTTTTATTTTTCGTTACGCTAGCCGCGTCGTAGGATTATACAGAAGTCGTCAATGTGAACATTTTTGTAAATCTTTATATAACATTGTTACTACAAATAAATAACCTCCTTCATCAGTAAATAATCTCCGAAAAATTATAAAAACGACAAGAACAGGACGAAAGCAGATTTTCTAGGAAAAGACGAGCAACTTCCATCAGAGATTACGGAGGACAAAATATGACCCCAAGGATCGTGGAAAACGTTACATGAAATATTGGACAACATAAATATTACAGACCAGGAGACTAAAGGTCAATTTTTACGGACTGGCAGGCCAGCAGAGCCGGAAGAAATTCCCTGGGTAAGCTGCTGTCGATAGGAAATGGAAAGCCGCGGCCAAAGGTGTCGTGATTATAGTTTTGCGATATGTCGAACTCTGGGCCACCGGAATGGACACTGACGGGATTTTATGTCCGTTCCGGGGCGAGATTACGTCAGTTCCAGTTCAGGTCCGGCAGACTTGTAGCTTAGACTTACCAACGTTGGAGCAGCTCTTCAACATTATATCATTACACGGTCTTTCCAGTGTGCGCTAGTGGGAGGGAGAGGGAGTTCAGTTCTTGAAATGCTGTAGTATTTATGATATAACAAGTGCAGAAACGTCCAAAACATCTTATTTTCCCCAGTTTACAAGATAAGTCTGTAAAATCAATAATACACAAAGTTTCTCTCCGACAATATTTTTCGTCATTTTTTTAAAAATAAACGATGTTTGGAAAGTCACAGGACTAACATAATTCAGGAACCTGTGCTTTAAAACATTGATGGTTCCTGAAATTTTCATGCAGGTAAACAAAAATGCAAAACTACTCACATTCAGGAATATAAATTTTTTATCCTTTGTTATTCGCTCATATTGGACTTTTTGGACATAAATACATAAAATTTTATCAGGTCATCAGACGTATCAGTATCAGTTAATTATTCGATCTGGGGCCTCGATTAAATTTTAAATTAATTCTCGCATTAAAAATGATTTATTAAACATACCTTTAAATATTTAATATGAACTGACGGATAGACATGAACATGAACATTATTATTGATAGTGTGTATCCATCATAATTCTATTAATTGAAATATCCCAGGGTACTTGGTAAAACGTGATAATACAATTATTATTATTAATGGGCAATTTATAGTTATTTATGCAACAAGTGCATAAAGTGGTAAAAAAAAAACTTTCCAATGCATTCATATCTTATGTAAGTGTTTCTTTGAAGCTATTAACGCTTTTTTCTTCACATCAGTTCATAAAGGTGACATATATTGCTTAATATACACTTCTTTAGATTTTTGAGGTAGGTACCTAGGTACCTAACAGATTTTGTGCAGCCATATTTGATTGAATAATAATTTCTTCTAGTGCGGAAGATATTTCATTTATGATTAAATGTAAACATAAAATATTAAAATATATACATTATATAGCCACATTTGATTGAAAAATAATTTCTTCTGGGGTAGAAGATATTTTATTCATTGAATCATCTACAATGGTATCAATTTCAGGTAACTAAACGACGCAAAACACAAAATATTAATTGTACATAGATCTGGCGCTGGCGTTCTGCTAATAAACTGCTGTGGTCTCGTGTTGGATCGCTCCGCTCCGCTCACTAGTAGAACTTGTACTCGGCGAACGTGCAGCAACGTAACGTGTCAGATTTAGCGTTAAATAATGAACCGCTACGGCACTTTATTACACTCCTTACTTTATTTCACTCTTCAATATAATCATACATTTTATGAACTAAGAAACGTCTAAAAAAGTGCATTTTATGAATCACTCGTAGATAAAATACTTGTTTTAGTAGTCTCACAAATTTTTGCAAAATTTTAATAGTAAAGCATGTTTTATAAACAACTGCGGCGGTTTCCTACAGGAAACAAGACGTTTGCTTTGAATTTAATGTCCATAGATAATAATTTTAGTCAAGTATCTTATTCTTGTAAAATTGATTAGACAAGATGAATTATTTTACTTGTACTAACGTCGAACTACGTGACTTGCAGTATTATTGTGGCGTAGCTGGAGGCAATGCATCTCTACGTGCAGCGAGATGTTTGTATGGTGAAGCATTACCACAATCATGGTTGTTCAGCACTAGACATCAAAGTTCAATTTGTTGTATCATTCGAAGCTAGACCACTTGATGCAGGCTGTCCACGAATAAAGAGAACTAGAAAAGCAGAAAAACGTGTTTGAATTTAATCGGGAATAAAACCAAACACAATCGTGTGATCAATTTTGCTACTCAGGAAGGAAAACTTTATTTTGACCTATATTCTTTTCACGGAAGAAGCTGGATTTGGACACGATGGGGTATTCGATCTTCACAATGAACATTGTTGGTATGATTAAAATTCTCAATCGGGGGTATATAGAACACGGTTACGAAAGCATACTGTTAATGTCAGGGCCGTACAGCAGATAACTTACTAAATTAGTTGGTCACTAAGTCTTGACTGACTATGTTAAATAATTAGTTTTGTTGATTATTGGGAGCGCAGTCAAAAAAGAAGAAAATCACAAAATTGTTTCTATTTTGCAAGCTTTCGAGGGTTTTATTCGCCTCTTCATCAGGCCCTAAATTTGAACAACAATTTACATCAGACACAAATCATAGCAAACAATCATAAACTTACACGAAACAGTTGATTACAAGTCATAAATTTTCTTTAAAATTAACATTCCAAAATCCATTATCAGGGATCACAGGTAGAAATTGCACAATATTCACCACAGCAAGATCAGTCTTATTTAATTTAATTTGGTAGGAGAAATAAAAATTAATAATAATATTAAAAAATTCTCACATCTAATCTGCCTACTTTATTCATAAAATGGATTGTGTTACTCCCTTACTCGACAAGGAAAAATTATTATGATAGGAATGAGAAAATTCTCCTCATTTAAAATGTTAGAAATTTTCAAATTATTTCTTATGTTCTTCAATTGTGGGTACATCTTCAAAATGCAGAAAAAAATACTAAGAAAATAGTTATGAGCCTTGTTGGCGGTTTTTTTAAATGCAGAAAGGCTCTTTCGGTTTGAGGGATTCAAATCTAATTTGGAGTAATTTGGACCAAGCATGCAAAGGAACATCAGTGATAAGTGCCAAATTTGAAGAAAATCCGTGCAGTAGAAATAAAGTAATAAAAAAATATTGATCAATAAATGAAAAAATCAACTTTGAAGGTTATGTTTGTGAATTTTCGAAAAACTGTAATAATAATAGATTTTGGCATATTTTTTAGTAGAATCGACCTCTTAATGTTTTGCGCATATTTTTCGGACACCCACGAGTATAGTGATTTATTCGTTTTTTTTTTGTTTTTTTTTTAACAGAGTTGTATTTAAAGGGGTAGGTGAGAAACTATATTTAGAACATCCTTCAGGTAAGTTGTTTTCACTTGTTTCGTTTGTTCCCTGAGTTACATTTACATTTCGGTACGTTTTCCCCCGAATATGAATGTTATGGAGGGAGATCTTTAGACATCAATTTTTTATCGGAGGTTTAATAAATTATAATCACCACCCCACCCCTCAATAGCAAACAATAACATCTATAAATGATGTTAAATTTTTATGAAAATCAAACCCACTAAGTATTTAAAACAAACAAGTAGGTAAAACGCACATCTGGATGCAATCTGAAGGAACTCATTCTCATTATCCGATAAACTAGGAGATCGGATCCCACGAGATTTTAGGCGAAAATATCCCCCACAAAATAGTGCTTGTTTGATCTCGTAAATTTTCTTAGGTATTATTAGAGGATACAACAGACAGACCCATATAATGCAACTGATTCATCAATAAACATTATTATAGTAGGAAAAGTTTAAACGAAATATGCGAAATATCTTATTAATTATGCATACACTACACACAATATACATAGGCAAATTTACTGTAATTATGTTCTATACAATTAACATTACTCATTCTATAATCATGTTTCTCAGATGATTCTTATTCTTATAGGCCTTCGCCTAAATTCATCAGTTCACTTGGGTGGGTTAACGAGTCCGGCGACCCCTGAACCTTTCTCCTCGTGGTAAACACGAGTTGCAGCTGCTGCACTTGACATTTCTAACCCGCGCGTAAATTACTAGCGCCCACTCGACAATGGGACCGCCGACCGCTTACATTATATAGTTATATGTATTATAGTTTAATGGGATGTGTATGTACAAGATGAGGCCACCATTACGTCATACCATGGAATAGTCAATTAGTATTGTGTAATTCATCTATGGTCATGCTCTGGAATCTAAGTTCAATGTCCAAATTCTAGGTAGAAAATACGAGCTAAAATACAATGCTATAGCATATTAGAAAACAACACATAAAAATCATACATAGGTATATTGAGGATTCTAAGATCAATAAACTAATTTGTATACAAAAATAAAATTAGATTAAAAACGAATAAAACAAAAAAAAAAAACAGTATGATACAAATCATGCTACGGAATTAAATTCAAATTATTGTTTTTCGAAGAATATTAAATTATTTTGAATATCGGGCTTTCCAAAATGTACTTTAAAATGACCGTACGCATTAAGAAAAAAATTTAAGGGCGAAATATGAAAATATGTTCTAGGGGTGGCCCTTTTCTACCCATTCAAATTAACGAATTTTCCGCTAAGTGTATTCTTAAGTATTCTCCGCTAAGTGTATAACATAAGACTACGCTTACTCAATTTCATTTGTGTAACTTGTTCCATATTTAATAAGATGAAAATAATTTTTAAATTACTAATTATTAAAATTAAGGGATCCATCAAGGGATCTTATTCCAACAGGAGAAGAGCGAATGAAATTATTTAATTTAAAAAAATCTGTTTAATTTTCAACAAGGGTCTCCTTTTTTTTTGCACTTTCATTTACACCCTCTTGTATTTTTGTATTTAAACTATTATGTTGTGTTCTTATTGATAGATTCTTTGTATATCCTTTTTTCAGGAAACATTCTTTTGGGCTTACGGTATAACTCGTCACGGGGGCAAAAAAATCTAAAATGTGAAAAAAAATGCTGTTCTTACTTCTGACCTTGAAAAAAATACTTACTTAAAATATTTAAACTATATCCGACGACTTTTTAATTTGTGGTTTGTGGTGATGTTGTATAATGAAATATTTTCTTAGTAAACTGTAAACATTTCATGACCAGAAATTGCTATACAATTATAATTATAATGTATAATGATATACCTACTGCGCGTATGGAGCATTTTTATTATTAGGTATTAAGTTAGGAACTTTGATACTTTTTTGCAAAAGTAAAAAATAAATAATACTGAATCATGACCACATGCATGTATTTCAAAATTATTACCCATATCACGGCCGATTTGTAATAAAACATTACGATCAATGAATGATACTGGGAATTGTTTCACTTCATTCATCATCCATTTTATAATGTCATGCACATATAATATTAATTGGGCCGTCAATGATGGTTGATAAATAACTAAACTACTCACTATACTCTCCTAATAATATGAGGTGACTCAGATCTAGTAATGCTGTGTTTAGGTTTAGGTTTGCGTGAACAGAATATGATTCATATATTTTACGGAAAATCTCATAATTTTAAGTTTCAACAACAACAACCATTCAATCAAGTTTTTCTATAATAAATAAAATAATTTAAAGATTTTCTTGAAAATAATGGAATGATTTGTCACACTTGAGAATGGGATATTACCAATAAAAAAAGGAGAACGGTGAATAGTTATAAAATGACAAAAATCATTTTGTCATTCAATCACCATGTATTTCAAAAGTAATAATTAAAGAGATCTGTTTTAAAATCTGTTTTTTAAATTTGTTTTTGTACGTTTTGTATCGTGGGTTACGTTTGATTGTCTTCGTGATTTATTTGCATATACCTAAAGACAAAATTATCTTGCGCCATTCCTCTCAGTCTTCGCCCAGAAAAATTTGCACTTCGTCAATGACAAGCAATTTAAAAGTAACATCAATGGCTAAAAGCGTTTTCAATAGCTGATTTAAATCACTTTATTATCCATCATTTAAATATCCAGCAAATAAAAGCTTTCAATTTGGCTTCTCGATGCATATAATTAGTAAAGTAATTTCAAAGCAGATCACATTAAGCTTAGATTTGTCATAATGAATTCATGAGCGAAGCCCGAAAAGTTGCAAATGAAAACTGAATATGAAATTATAAGTTATTCCAGACTGTTTAGTCGTGGTCCATGTAGATTTACTCTGAACGTTTCGACAATGGCTGCCTCGTAGATATCATCAGCGGTGACGCGTACATAACCTACGATCAAAGTACTCATAAGGTCAGTCGAAGGTATGAACTATCATACCTTCCAAACCAAGAGTTCTAAAACCAAGATATTTATCTCGGGAAAATTATTAATTAAAAACAAAATATTTATCTACTTGAGTATAGGTATCTATAGATGTTTCATTGTTAAGAAGCAAAAATTTTTTGTTATGAAATTAATATCATTGACCCCATAACTAACATCGACATACTACAGGTATACTATAAAAATGACGGAAAAGTTCTGCAGTACGTTGTGGGGAAGCATCATCGGATGCTAGAAAAAAAATGAAAAAATCCAAGTCGTCAATTGACTGCGATATGAAGAGGCAAAGTTGAGGACTAAACTTCTTTATTTTTGAGTACTGAGTAAACGGGAATCGAGATTTTATACAAAGAATTAGGCACCTTTATTGGTTATTTGATTATAAAATCGCTCAAACCTTTACATTTTTTCTTAAATTTTATTTCAAGTACCTATATGAACTGTTTTATCAAGATTCCGCGATAATGCTTTTGGTAACATGTTGTCGAACCGTGAACAAGTAGTTCGCGAGAATTTGTGAACGGATCGAAGTACTGTGTTAAAATGTGCATCAACAACGAGTAAAATGAACACAAATCGTGATTACACAGATATGGTGTTGATCTTGGGTGAATGCCATGGGAATGCACATGACGCCGCAAATGTCCACAGATTTCCAATTCGCGGACATCCAAATGGTAACTTAATCAGGAGACTGGAAGGAAGGTTGCAAGAGACTGGTCATTTAATTCCAATTGGAGGTATATAGACCGCGGTCACCCAAATTCTGCGTTGACGCCTCATATAGAGGAAGAAGTGTTTGAAATTTTGCAAGAGGATCTAACACGCAGCCTACGGAGTATAGCGGCGGAAGTAGGGGAATCACGCTCCTACTGCCATAAGTTGTTGCGACAAGTAGAAGCAGAGCACGCCATCACTTCTCGTGTGGTATGGCCCGACGAAGCAAATTTTTCTCGGGATGGTTTTTTAATTAGCACAAATATCATCATTATGCTTTGGAAAACTTGTATGTGTCGGTTGAACATCACCATCAACATCGTCAATATCGAATTTCTGAACGGCGATCTACAAGAACGATTCCCCTGGCAGAAATACAAGATATTCGATGCAGTTGGACAGTGCCCCAGCTCATTTTGCTAGTCCAGTGAGAACCTGCTTAGATGAACAATACTCGGGAAGATAGATAGGTCGCAATGGACCAATACATTGGCCAGCGAAGACCGAAAGACCTAATAGTGAGAATTAAAACAATTAAGAATTAAGAATAAAACAATAAGCAATTTTCATGATTTGAAGCATTTTTAATAATTTCCTAATGAGGCTACCTTTAAAGCGTTCCAACTTCTCAAGACGTCTAGGTACGACAACGCATTTTTGAAATAGGTGCAAGGTGCCATGTTTATTTATTTGCAGGTCATCATTTTATTATCCAAGGTTTCCAGGGAAACGAATTTTACAACCACATCATACACTTATTTTATTCACGTTACCAAATTAACGATTTAGTTTTGACTAATAATCTCGAAAAAAAAACATAGATTTCATTATATTTTTCTGGCCTCCGATGATGCTTCCCCACAACGTACTGCAGAGCTTTTCCACCATTTTTAGGACACCTACAATACCATGGCATTGAACAACCATACAAATACGGAGAGTTAGCAAGTAAGATAACAAACATTAATTTTGCAGACACGACCTTAGTGAAAATAATTCACGTAAGTACCACTTATTATGTCTTTTAATTTACCTTAAAATCTCTTGTTACACCATCACAAAACTGCATCATCATAAAATATAATATCTCTGTAATTAACAAACCATAACTTACAGAGAAATTCCACTTGATGAAGAAAACCACTTAAGTGTTCAAAAGATTTTATACACTTAACCTTTTATTCTCCTCAGACTAAATTTATCTATTAATTTATTGTTACCTACCATTGTTGAAAAATTTTAATTAAAAAAAAATTAATAATACCTAATAAATTTTGGAAATTTATTTCTATTTAAATTGCAAGGAAATAGATATTTTATGTGTAGGTAAATTATGTCTGTTAAAAAAATTCTGGAGGTATAATCGGGGTCTCCTACAGATAACTAACGGTTCAGTCATCACCTAATAGAAAAAAATGATGATTCATTTCATCTAACAAAAGAATTAACAAATATTAACCCCGGAACATAAAAATCTAGATCACATTGGCCTTAATTTTCTCCATCTTCAACTTAACAGCTCGCTAATGAATGAGTACGCATCATTGTACTAATTTTTCTATTAGCAGGAAAGCTATAGCGCTCCTCGGCGCTGCTCCCAGAGTAGCCATTAAAAGATAATTGTGTCGGTATAATTAAGACAAAGACCAACCGTATAGTCGAGGTCACACACTGAGGGCGATTACTGCAGAGGCGAAATTTCGTGAACACTAATGGACCAATAAATCTCATTAATGTCCAGTAGATTTCAGCTTTGATAGTCTGTCACGACGCTTTATTCAATCACCGGGGACGAGCGACGGTCGTCTCTAAGGAGGTTTATGGAGGCCGACTGGGGGTGCTGTGCTGCTTTGACAATGGTGCCCTCTCAACTATGATCGATTTACATTGAATTTGATCCAAATTAACAAGTTGTTAGGACAAAACATCATACTACGCTGAACAAGTTTCTTTTTTAAATTTTAATCCCATAATGATCTATTCGATAATACATCATTAATTATTATTGTGATGAATCTATAATTAGTATAATAAGTAAAAGAACCTATAATAACAGTTGTTTAATTTGCCTGATCTTATATAGGTATCCATAAAAATGGGTTCAACATAATGATTGATGAATCGTTAATTAATTTAACAAATCAAAACAAAAAGTATGCTAATTCTCCAGGTGCGGCCAGCCAGTCACGCATTACTGATGTTATACAAAATTGAATGTAGATATATTAACAGCAAACAGGGATCAATCAACCAGAACCAACCATAAACATTTAAGAATTTGGAAGTAATCGATCTTTTATTGGAGTTAAAAAGTAATAGAAACAAATTTTTGTGAATTTTTTACAAGAACAATGTGCATTGATGGCGGAACATTTTTTTATTACGAAACACATGCCATCACAATTAAATATAAATACAATACCTAGATGTTAGGTAGTATTAGAGCACGCGATAACTTACAGTAATTCAATACGGCTTCAGGGAACGAACGAAATCATGCATATACCTGGGAGTTTCCGGAGTTGAGATAAATGTGACAGTGTTTGAGATATGGTGACGCTACGGAGGTATTAATGTCAATCGCGGTATGAATGCGATATTTATCTTTGTCCCTGGAGAGCAATACACCCGTCTCCTGCCATCTTCCAACTCTCAAATCAGACAATTTGTAATTATCAGATTTCAGTTTGCCCCGAAATGTTGGGAGACTGGGGACTAGGGAGGTAAAATTATTTACAAGATAAAAACGTAACTTTTTCCTACTCCCGGTTGGTTATTGTAAATCATTCATTTTCTGCGTCAAAAATATCTGGTAGTAGACTACACGGATCATAATCATAAATTACCAAACGAAATTATCCTCCAATCTGGGGGATAATTCGCGATCTTGAGTAAATCAGCGTCCAAATCTAGAGTATCATCTACAACAGAGGTATAGGTACAATTTTTTTTTTATTAATGTTAATTTCTACAGAAATTGTTGAAATTTTTAACATAAGGAACATTGAATTACATTTTTTTAAAGTTTAATAATTTTTGAAGCTATTAAATTAATCTACAAACTGGCCGATCAATAGGTATAACTGGAAATTTTAATTTTTGACAGTTGTGAATACTTTAATGCAAATTTGTTATTTTTTGTAGATACCTCGTATTGTTTAGAGGAGAAAAGTCATCTTACGTTTTCGGAGACATTTCACAATGTTAAGAACCCGTACAAGGTAAAATATCATAAAAATCAATGCTAATGAGCATTTCTAGAAATTAATCACTTTTGGTATCGTTATTGAAGCAAATTTGAACTCTTTTAGATCGTTTTCATACGAACCGTTATTTTTTTTTACACTGTTTTAAAAATGATACAATTTGCTTTTATAATTTTTATGAAAAAATATTCATTTTTGTATTGATGAGCCATTAAAAATGTTTATTAATAATTATATCTCAAATATGAAATAACCGTGATTTTGAAAAAGCAGAACCATAACCCTAAGAACAACACATTATACGATTATACCTATATATGTCAGTAGTGAGAGAGTCCACTTCTGCGTAAGTGACTTAAACACTGCATTATTCTCTCAAATAAAATCTCTCATGAACATAATAGATTAAAGAATTCATACAATTATAAATATCAACTGAAGTATCAATCCACTGGAAATTTAATAAATTATAAATTAGAAGCGAACGAATAAAAAAAATCATAATTTTTCAGTTGTCCTTAAACAAAAAATTCTTAAAAGCTTCAATTCAAGATCAAATCCTGAATTAATTTTAATTGGTTTGATATTTCAATCAGCACAAATAATAAAATGTGCTTGACATAAAGGTCTCAAATTCTATAGACAACCTAAAAATAACCGGCTGTATTTTCCAAGAGCTACAGAAATTTCTAATTGCTTTAATTATAGCCACACATATTTTTTAATTTTGAAACATTTCAAATAAGATTAACTTAATAAGAAATCCGTTGAAAAAGTGAATAAAAAAAATCTTATCCTTAATAATATATTATTAAGTATTTATTTTTAATGAGCATCAGTGGATAAATGGAGCCATTAATAGAAATATACTGCTGCCACATATTTAAACGAGACCTCAAACACAATGTACCCTGGATTTTCAAGCTGTATCATGAAAAGAAACCCGCATGATGGAGGACAGAACTCTTAGAAAACGAAAATATGTAGTTTTGAAGTATTATGTACTTTGAATAATCTTTCCTCAGTTGAGACTTGCTTCTCTTGTAAATAATTATGAATTAATAATAATACGTATTAATATACCTACTACCTACTTTGTTCGACGGATCCCTGTGGGCCGTCATAACTCTCAATTGTATGAACCAAATCAACTCAGAAGTTTCGCTTTGATAAGACAGTGGCGTTCCGATGATGATGCACTTATAGGTGTATGGTGTTTTTATAACTAAACATGTCATGAAAGTATGTCCACATGTATAGGTTTGTACGTTTGTGTATTGCTGGTCGCGTAGTAAGTAGGTAACATTTATTGAAATGTACGCAGCACTTTTTACACTATAATAATAGTGCTTTTTTGGCTATAAAAATTCTTAGCTCGAAATTTAACTTAAAATTGATACAATAATTATCGTACGTCTAAGTGCGCAGGCGATAGCAACCAACCATCCTTGGTAGGAAGCTACGTTGACGTTTACATGTTCTATCTTTGTTTCTCTCAATGTCTTAAACAAATTATGTTTAAGGTTTAAGGTTTAAGACACTGTTATAATATAATACGGATATCTACTTATACCTATTTATAATAAGCCCTCATGCACCACTTCCACTTCCCTAACCAATACATTAAATGACCCACGAGTTATTAATTAATTGAGGTAACATAGAACATGGTAATAATGAGATCTAGAGATCATGATTTTGCATAGGCGATTATGTATAATCAAGAGCGCCAGCGCCACCTTTAATAACGGGTTTATATTATCATAGTTACCGAAATGGAGCTATAAAGCATTATGAGATGCTAGTTTATGTGCTTTACTTTTATAGACCTGTTTTAAACAATTAGTTTTTATGGGTGTCAATAAACTTTAATTATCATAATTTATACCTACCTAGCTCGCTTTATTCTCTATTAATTGTCCGATTAAATTAATTAATTAATTAACAAATGTTAATTTTCAAGACTATGTCCAAGAACGTTTTAGGAGAGTAAGCAGGAATAATGCGAATAAATAAAATAGCTCATATTTTTACGACTGCTAATTAATTATTACTCTACAAATTTCTCATATTAAGTAGTTATCAAAAGTAATCACATGCAAAAAGGAACTTTGGTAAAATATCATCTCCCTTAAATGTTTTATAGATAAACATTAAATATGTAACTTGTTAAAAATGATAAGCTGCTTCTTAGTCCAGTTGGGCCCGTATTCATCAATAAATATTATCCCTGGGGTTATATTTTGGAACATGTCATTGGTTTAAAATTCGTAGCGTTCGTAGGGTTTAACCATTAGACCAATCAGCTGTCAGAAAATTCAAAATATAACCCCAGAGTTATATTTTGAAGTTTGATGAATACGGACATTGGTGAAGTAAAAAATTTATCCAAAATTCGTAAAAATCTTATCTGAGACTTTCCTTCAATAATTGTTAGTGAAACGGTCATAGAACATAAATACACAAAAATCAGTTCTGGGGGTGCAAACCGTCTCCCCCCCCCCCCAAAAAAAAAAAACACTCCTTTGGTGAAAAAAGCATTTTTTCGCGAATAACTCGTTATTCGTTGCATACAATATTAAAAAAAAAACTTGTTAAAAGAAAGGAAACTTGAGTAATTTTCTCAAAAGAAAGATTTCTTGTAATTTTTTATTATTTATAAATGATTTTCCCAAAAGAAGGAATTAAAAACTATGTATAGCAATAGAAACAGTTTTTCAATCGTACCAAATGACAAATTTTTTGTTTTTCTCGAAAATATTTAGGGGAAAATAAAAATTTTCTCATGGTGCATCATAACGAATTGATGACATAGTACTGAGCCAATTGCACATGAGTTTATTAATCGCTTTTATCTCACTTACGTCGTAAATGTCTATTTCATGTCTGCATTTTTTTATGATCATACCGCCGACAATCCAATAATTTCCCATACCTGGATGAAGTTAATAAACGAAAATCAATCAAAAATCTCAAACGCGTGCATTAGATCATTATGTGGAGAATCATATGTCAATTTAGGTGATATCAACTAATGGAATCCTCTGGGGAACTAAAGTTTCACAGCCAAAAGTTGAAATAATAGTACCTACCAATAAATTTCCTAATTCGTGTCAATTTCTTATTTTTTCTAACAAAATACTTATTCAGTTTTCCTCGCGAATATTCGTATGAATCCTCATACTTATTGTGATAAATTTTTACTTTCAGAAGAAAGCCCCCTGATCAGATAAATACCCCTTACTTGGACCTCAGATTTTTTAAGGGTACACCGATATAATGTTCGCAATGCGGGCTCAAAATGTGCCTATTTATCCTTCAAAAGATGATTTTTATTTATTTTTATTATTTTTTTTCCTCGACCCTGTTAATGAGAATTTCATCTTTCCTCGTGGATTTTATTGCCAAAAACAGTTGTTTTGATAAAGCGCGCATCGATAAAGCGACGTATACTATGTTGACTTCATTATGCTTAAAAATACACAGGAGAAGAAGGTATACCTTTAGGGGTGATGCGCATTAAGAGAGGATAGAGAATCTTCATGTTGCCATGTTGATACGGAAATTAGCGAAGCGATAACAATAATTTGCAACTCGTGTCACGAAAAATTTATTAACAATTGACAGGTTAGACAACATCGCTGACAAGTAATTCTACTGGGATATCTATCGACTTCTCTTTTGCGTTTACATGGTGTTCTGATTTTTTATCCCTGTCCATTCAATGAATCCTATACCTGCCTATAGTATCAATCAGCCAACACGGTATACAGACATAGTTGAGTTAATTAAAGGTACATAGTTATCTAAACAGAGCTATAAAGTTGTAAATAAAAATGTAAAACTGGGTGGTCTGCAAATGCGAGCCATATTATTAATAAACAAGGTCTGTGACTGAACTAGGCTGAATGAGCTCGTAGCCAAAGAACAGAAAAACAACTTTTATCACTAGGTACGCAAAGTTATGCTTGAGTAATGCTGAAGTATTTTTATAAATAAACTCAGTTCATTTATATTATTTATTCTTGAACCACTTTACCTGTACAAATATGCGAGTTTTTTTGGATTTAGGTTCTAATTCAATTTGCCACTATAGGGTCCTATTACAGAACAAATTAGAAAACTTTCGCACAGTATGTGAGGTGAAACTGAAGACATATACAATACCGTTTCGTCCTGATTTGAACTCATCAGCATGTCACATCAGTCAGATTCACATTATACATAGTATACGAAAGTTTGGAACTAATAGTAATATCTAGTCTTACCCTTTAGTTGTTATTTTCAGGTAGTTGTAGTGACTTGTACTTTATTAGTTAATACGCAAACAAAGAAATAAACGCCTGCTCGGAAATTTCCTTGCATCTAATAAATGTAACAGACAACAATACAAAGGTCTAAAGAGCCGTGCTCTGAACTCTATTACCTACATAATCGTTTTTTAAACGATTTACGGAAATTTGCAGTGTTTTTAGTAGAAATAGGTACAGGAATTTACCTCACATGGTGTGCGAAAGTTTTCTAATTCGTTCTGCAAAGAAGCTATAGTGGCAAGTTGAGCTAGAACCGAGGATAGAACACCTATAAGCCCCGAAAAATCTCACATATTTGTATAAACTCAATAATTATTTTTGGAATAACACATTAGCCGGTACATTCAAAATGTAAGAATAATTATCTCTCCATTTCGCTACGAATGTGTTAAGCGCATGTAAAAGAGAAGCAATGTTTTGTTATTGTTAGTTTATACCCACGCCTATTGATGTATCTTCCATTAATTATTACGATTGCATCGCAACTGCAGAAGTAATAAAAAATGTTTCCTCGCAAGGTAAACATAATAATAGATTCGTTACTGAAATATTTTTCCACTTGTAAGTTAGAATTAGAAATAAATAAATAAGGAATACTAATTTTTTTATATGTCTTATTACATTAGTTATAATAGTTATATAGTTTTAATTAGAAAAACAGCTTAAAGCAATTATTTTATTTCTTAAGGAACGTAGGATTGATGAAAATAAAATAATGGCAAACAGAAATTGCCCTAAAATGAAATAAAAAAGTTCGAACTAATATCGAGTTCCTAAAGGGGAAAATTCAGTTTAATACTTTCGCGGCAATAGCTTTTGGTAACTCTTTTTTCTTCCAAGGACATCTTAATTGGCAGACACCGGGACCTGAGGCGAGCGCTTTTTAATTTTCTTCCGCAAGATCCAATTATTCATGACAGCGACTGCGTGAGGAAAATGAACGTCAAATACTTAACTTCCAATTAGGAGCATATTTGCATAAATAAAGAAAGATAATTGGAGAATATATTAAATTAACCTCTCTATCGTTTGTCTTCAACTATAGACGCACTCTCCTCAGCTCACTTTTCAATTAACTTTTGACGGAAAAGAGGCGCACGAATCTTTGAATATTCAGCATTCAAAAAATAAAAAAAGAAATCATTTAAAAATTAAAATAAAATTATACTTCTAACATCACTCTGGATGTACTTGTGACAATTTTTCAAGCAGAAAATAAGCATATCGTTCAAATTATGATATCAAAGAATGTTTTCTTTTCATCAAACACAATTACCTATTCGGAAATGTTGCATCTGTTTATTTTGGAAATATTTCTCAATTTGTGGTCTTTCTCTATCACCATAATTATTCAGTGAATATATAAAAATAAATTTAAACGTAGGTATCCAGAATTGTATTTATTATTTAATCTGAACATCTGTGTAATAAAACGAAAAAAGAAAAAAACATATAAGTGCCATAATGAAAGTGTAGGACACGCAGATGTAAATTATGACCCAGTTTGGTTTCCAAGGTGCGGTTTCCTTGGTATCTTCCTCGATAAAAGTTCAGCAACCATTTTTTCAGAATTTTCATTTTGGATAGGTCACTCAATTATCACGATGATTTTTTTCAAAAATGCTAAAATCGAAGAAAAAAGGCATCTACCTTTATAATATGCGAAGAACAATAATTCCGAAAAACAACTGTAGGAATAAAACGTTATTCTCAAAAAATTTTAGCATAGTAGTTAATTTACAATAAATAAGCAAAATATTTAAAAAAAAATTTCTTATCGAATGTAACAATTTTCCAAGAACCAAATGGGTTTCGTTTGATCCAAGCTTTCTCGGACACCCTGTATAGATACCTTCCTAACGTGTCCATTTTTTTTCGCAGGGATGTGTATCTGCTTTTTTAGTAGGTACCTCCACTTGGACTGGGAAAATACACTTCTAAAAATAAAATGGGATGCCATAAAAAATATATTTTTCTTGGAAATCGGACGTAAAAATCTTTTTACTACTTTGTTCTGCTACAGGCTTATTCGTCAAAAACAACAAGAGTATATATTATTGCTGTCTAGATTATTAGCAAATTCAACAATACCCATATCCTAATAGACTAAGAGCTCACGACTGCCATACCTTCGTTATTTTATAAAAGCTGAAAGTTTCTGTGCGCATGTCTCCAACACAGGTAGGAACAATGCAGCAACTATGAAGTTTCGATCATCGTGGCTTTGGCAGCTTATTGCTGAAGAAGGTGAATAAAATCAAAATCACTCCTCAAAATCTTTGAAGTATAAAGTTTTTTTTTTTAAACTTAAGAAATGCAATAATAGTCGAAATCAAAATCATGTACCTACTGCAATTAGTAGAATTCTTTTGAATTCTTTAAATTTAGAGTTATTCTGATCAGCCAGTTTGTAGATATTAAAAAAATGTTAAATTTTTTGAAGAATTTTACATCCCGTATCTCGAAAACTAAAAGCTCCAGCGACTCATGTCTACAGAAAAATTTTCGTTCATGTTGGCATTAATGTTTGAAAAAATTGAACGTTACACTGCAAAGATTTTGGGGAGTGATTTTATGCACCTTCTTCAGCTGTTACCTGCCCAAGCCACGATTATCCAAACTTCATAGTCGCTGCATATTTAATTAACGCTTACATATTTAATTAATGCTTTATATTACAAGTCTGATAATGTTACTATATTTTCAGACTTGGCATAACTCTTTTGGTTTCTCTACAAACTTTCTCTAAATTGTGAACAGGCTATAGACTACTGCGCTGGTGAATTGTTTTTTTAAAGATAGGTATACGTTATGTGATTTACCGTAGCATGAAATTACCTTTGAATCGAATTTGGCAGCTTAACTTGTTAAAGCAAAGCAGGTCTTCATACTTTCCAAATAAAGTAATGTATACCTTTGTCTAATTAATTTCAATATGCAAGCCTATATGAAAATATATGCATTACACTTGCGGCAACACCGTCATCCACTAGAGACTGCCTACTTAGAATGCGTAGACAATTCAGCTCAACACATCAGCATTCTCAGGACGTCCCGACGTCGAGAGAGCGTCTTAAGGCCGTGCGTCTACAAGAGCAGTAAAACCTGGATGGCAACCGGCTCAAGCTGTAGACTACCAGCCAGTATTCCCGAGGCGAATGGTGGGAATTAGTTTTATTATCTCATAAACGCCAGAGGTATAGATCTGGAAACGAAACGAAAACTAACTTAACATTTATGTGAAAGCTCGAAAAAATCGGTAGATCCTCCTACACGCGCGGCTTACCTAATAAACGTAAAATATTCCAATTATTGTTCTTAACCGGCGGGTAATAAAATACTCGTCTGTTCACCTTTTGTAAATTTGTAAAATAAAATTAACATTATTTTCCTATTTATCAAATGTCACTAATTTAAAAAAAAAATGACAAATTGTGAAACACGAGACAAAAAGGGGATACATAAAAGAAAAAACTATGTCTACAATGCCAATATAGTTAAGTGCTTGATATTAGCAACGGCCTATGTAAACCCTCAGGAACACTGACTGAATAAGTTCTTGACTTTCCAACAATCTCAACAAGTATTGAGCTCGTTTTTAACTGGTGAAAACAATAGCCTGTTTTATTTCCACAGAGAAGAGTGAGGTAACTTTCTATGCACTACATGAACACTGCAGAGGAAAAGGTGATAGTTTTTTTTTAGTATTTTGTACTGGAAAAGCAAACGTCATGACCTGCGCTGGATTTCACGGTGCTTTTAGATGTCTTTGTGCTCTTCTTTCTAATCTGTGTCCCGTAAAAGTTGATGACAACGTGCCTAATGTCTGCCTTTCAAGGTAAATCAGCTGCAATGGCTTTAAAAGCTTTGTAGTAAAAATATTCCGCGAAGAGACGAGGGCTGGTTGCCTTTTAGTGCTTTCGTGAGCGTTTTACGTGTTCAAAGTGTTCGGGACAACTGAAATTGTCGACGCTAGCGTATGTCGTAAGATAGGTATCATTATTTCAGTCATTTGAATCCTGTGATGAAGAAATAACAGCATAAATGCACCTTTCTATTATGCTTTTATACTTGTTGCAGCTTGCTACGTATACCTATATTTTTGTTTGATGTCGAAAATTAATTTTAGTTTACTTAATTTCTCAAATATTAAAAAATAGGAACTACTTTATTTAAAGAAATTGATTGTTTGAATATAATGTTCAAGTGGAAAAAACCGATAAAATGAGAAGATTGGAAAATACAAACTGCTACGTTCTCGATATTTTAAAGAATATCTATCTATCTTACACATTTTCACTGGATATAAATTTAATTTCCTTACCCATACTACCGCAACTGGTTTTTGGAAAATATTCTTACCTTAATCTTGGAATTATTTTGCCAAACCTTGCTAATGATATACTGCTTACCTAAAAACAAAAAAAAGTATATCAACCACAGTTAAAACAAATACACAAAATTTTTTTTATAAATATTATTAGATGAATAACTAAGTACCTATATGTACCAATGGGGATGCATTGGAAAAATTAAATCAACCTTTTTTGACCTTATGCATAAACCTTTTACATCTGTACATCTAATATCGGTAGAGTTACCGTCAAACCATTTACTGTCAAATGATCTGAATTATTTTACTTTCCCTAAAGCGCCGTATCATTACACAATTACACAGTCAACTTTCTTACTTCAATTACAGCAAAAATTCACACTTTTGGTAAATAGCTACAATTTCCATTAAAGGTGTCATTTTCTATTAAGGTAAATAATGTCTTAATGTTTAAACTGACTTACGTGATTTTTTAATTATAGTATTAATAATTATTGTAAATATGGACAATGATTCATCATCATCGGGTGAGGAAATTTTGTACACAATCAAACAAAAACATTTTATATTAATCCTTTGGAATGACGTACTACCTTCTATTAGATAACATCTCAAATCCCGGATACGGGACAAACTAACTGTTCCAGACAGATATGTATTATACATCTCGATAACAATTTAGGTGGCTTTCGTGGACATCCCGTTAACTGGCAATAACATTTCCCCTTTAACTATTTGTGAGATTTTTAAAATAAACTCAAGAAGTAGAGGGTATGAAACTTTCGAGTTTCGTTTTAAGCAAAAACTATTCACCAAAAATAACCATGAGGCAATCTATATGACGTCATTTAAAAAAAAACATTTTCCTCCGTTTTCAAAAATGAACAATATTTACAATTTTATATATATTTTTTTTAATTTTCTAGATAGATATAAAGGCCATAAGAAAAACAAAAGTTTTGACTGTGAATACTCTGGAATCTAGTCGGCTTTGAAATTTCTTTAAATGTTAATTTGATAGCTCATAACGACCTAATTTATGGCTAAAATGGGAAAAGAAGAATTCTATGGTTCTAGAGATCATCATAGAGAATCAAGTCTTTTGCAAAGTATGCAAAGCAATTCTCTATGCGTTATAGTCATAGAACCAGAGAATTCTCTTTTTAATATTACTTTTGTCTTGCTAAATTTTATCTTTAAAATAGGAAATCTCGATTTTTCAGTATAAGTATATTTCAGCAACGACGAAAGCTATCCCAAATTTCTTTTCAAAAAATAAATCAGCATCAAATTCTCCCCAAGTTTGCCAATTTAACCCAATATATAAATAACAAAGTTAAACATAGAACACTATGGTAGATTAGGACTACTGTCGCCCTTATTTCTCCAAAATTGCAATTGTCTTATTTTCACAACCCCCTGTAGCTTCACCTTTCAAGATTAGTGCGCGAAATATTTTATTCTTGTATTTTTACAAGGATTGGTCTGGCTTTGCATTTGAGTAAAATCGATCGAGTCTTTTCAAATGGCGGCCATTTTAATATCTGTCAAAAATCTGTATGAAGATGCAAAAAAACTTCAAAATCAAATTAACAGGATGGAATTTTCCAAATTTAACGCTAGCCTAAATATTTAGACTTTTTCTATTAAGCCGATGGCGAGGGTAAGGAAAAGGGGAAAAATTAAAAATTTCTATAATCATTTATTAGCATCCTATTTAGGAATTGAACTGAAATTGTTCGAGTAAACAAAACTAGGTAGGTACATTAAGTAGTAACAACCTTTCACTATGAAAAATTTCAGGACGCAAATAATTGGCATAACGAAGATTTTCAAAAATTTTATACGCATATTTAAGTATTTCTCCCAAATTTCAAATTTTCGATTTTCAAAAAGCCACTGTAGCTGTAACTTTTAAACTTTGGGCACCAAATTTCAAACCCTTCTAAAACCTATGAAGGACTGTAGATTACTGTTAAAAAAGGCTTTCTAAAAAACATTGTTTGGCAGCCTACTGCCCCTTCCAATTACGCAAGAACGCATTTTTGTCACTCGATTACCTACACCAGGCCGTTAGAGTCTTCAATCTAGGGGACTTAAATTATTGTAATATTTAGTTAGATGCCTGGAGGTAGTTGTCCAGGCATCGGAGTTTAATAATTGCGGACATTTGTTGTCCGCAGTTTTGTAAAGATTGCAATTTTTTCAACACTTGGAATAAATGTGAAAAACAGGACGTAGTTTTTCGATCAAATTAATATAAGAAGAACGTACCTATCCCAAGTTATGTGATGTGTAAGAATTTGAGTTTTGGTCATTTGTTTACCAGCGGCGTAGGTATAAAATCGGTCAAAATTGCTATTATTCTATCTCAAATTAGGGCTTTTGGGAATTTAATTTTTCAAAGGAATTTACTGAACTGTAATTTTCACAGTAGACAACTATACTAATATGATATGACCATAAAAATTTCAGAAAACCAGTTTACAAATTGGCGAAAATATTCGTAAGTAACTGCGAGTGACGCGCAAGAAGGTTTTTCCTTTGACGACTGTCATGGCAGCTCGCCATGATCCCCACCTCCCCAGAGATCGTCATTTCGGTTTTGTGAAGATTCAAAAGTTCACAGCCTGTTTTGAAGAAGGGATTCAGAAACCAGACTGTTTCTGATATAATGCATCACCCTCGCATTAAGCATCCCCGGAGTCCGGAGTCCGTATCCTGATTGCTCAAGCTGAGTGGTCAGAGATTTCGATCCCTGCCGTTTGGTGTCGGTATAGTTTCTTAATTATGTTGACGTCCTTGCTGTCAAGTCCAATACCAGCAACAATTTTACACAGAATATTTACTTACAGTAACTTACACTAAAACAAAATGATCTTCCTTAAATCTAGCCATCAGGTCAGACGGGTCCAATTCAGAATCCATTGAATTTAGCGCATCATGACAGTTTTAACCATAATAAGTTCTATGAAAACCGATATACTTATGCCAAGTTATGACGACGTCTCACAATATGTGAAGGAATCGTAGTGAAAACAAACTCAATAATATCTCACCATTCAAGTTTCGACTCAACCTTATGAAAGAAGCAAACGCAGACATAAATAACGTCCAAGTCTCACAAAGCTGACATATGACAAGTAGTGACATGAGGATGTCTTGATTAATTAATATTTATCATACGGCATCTGACCAAGGACAAATACATAAAACAATCATCTCTCATTCCCAGATAACCGCGCGAAAGTCATGCAAACTGAGTCTTACCTATATTTCAAGCAAATATAATTTTTCATGCAAATATAGTTCTCACCTTCCCCTATCTTTATTTATTAAAAAATAAAATCAAGGCTTGAAAAAAGTAAATAAACGCTATGGCATGAATCCTCTATTCTCTGTAGGTATCTATGAAAGATTCCCTGTTCGCAGTACAAAATCGGCAAAAATCAGCTCTAGGTCACCCAGACCATGACACTGGTAAGCGTCCGTTTTCAGCCGGCTTTGACTGATAAGGTGAGTTCAGCGACATTCAAAGAATGCCTCGGTTTAGTTTGCAGGCCGCGGCGTATCGGCCGACGGACCTCCAACGTAAACAAACAGCCCGATACAGATTTAGAATGGGAGAGACCAACTTATCCTCCGGCAAATAACATTGACATTGGCCTTGCCAGTTCTACATAGACAGACACAGCAATGCCTGAAATAGAACTCGCGGAATGTACGTGGATCGTGATGTAGCCTGGAGGTGTATTATATCGACTATGAATGAAAATATAATGAAAGTTCTCGTTCATAAACGGTGTACGAAGAAAAGAACCTAGTTGAATAGGTTGTGTCGTATTGAGCAGCCATCTATACCTACACTTCCTTATTAGATATAGGATAGTACCTATATATATAACGGCGAAAGAATTGGACGTGTTTTAACAAAGGATTCGCGAAGCTAGAGATCTTCGAAATGGTTAATTATTATATGCATAACTAATTAATTACTCCACATTAATGGAGCAACTGCAGTTGACTAGAGATGCAAATCATTAATAATTATTACTTTCTTATCATAGCAACTGCTACAAGTTATATCCGTGACTCCTCAAAACAAAGTTGAACTCCAGGAATCCATGAGACCACACGCACACGGTCTACACAAGGTTCGTTAGAACACTGAAGCAGCGGCAGCGAATATTTGAGAATTCCCAGCTCTTTAATTTTCAGTAACAATCCAGATTCTTTTTATGTGATCCCACAAGTAAAAGTCAAGTGGATTAAGATCGGAAGATAGAGGGTGCCATCCTATTGGATCTGTTACGGGCCAAACTGTTTTTTTGGACAAATTAGTTTATCCTAAGACAAACTAGTGCCAAATTAGTTTGTTCGAACGCTCTTAGGACGAACTAGTTTTGCCGGATTGAAATGTTCATAATTTCAGGCCAAACTAGTTTATCCTAGGACAAAATTTTGGCCTAGGATGGCCTAGTTATGGCGAATTCACGTTTTCTCATCAGTCTCAGTACGAGCTACATAAAATGACCGCTACAAAAAAGTTACAAGAAAAAAAAAAGAGTCTGAACCGTTCCCCGCTATAGGTAGAGTGCTCGCTAGCTCGCTAGCTTGATAGAGCCGCTTAAACGTCAAGATTAAAAAATTACATGAGGTGAATTAATAAAAAAACAAAAATACATTATAAGCATAATTCAACCAAGAACTTCTCTCTTTAGTTTGAAAATTCTTCGACTGGTACCTATGTGTGCCCCCAGATCAAAAGAGAATATAAATGTATAGAGGTTAACATGAAGAGTCCGTATCTTCATATCCAGGGAAGTATAGGGTGCTGATTAGATATTTTTTGGTACTTATTCATGAATCAAAGTTTTTAATATTAATTTTTAATAAAGTAATAAATATCAATAATACCTATTCTTGAATATAGGAAACTCCGTTAATATAATGATATAATGGAATTGTCAGAACGTCGAAGTGGCTGCCTCCAGCTCCAGCCCACGAATTCCGTTCCTTACGCCTACTATACCTTAAGCCCTCTTTCACACCTACGGTTTTTAACCGTGGCCGTGTACGGCTACGGAGCCGTGCTTAATCGAAACACGTTATCATAAATGCAAGCTTTCACACAAGACGGTTTGTTGCCGGAGCCGTACACGGCTGCCGTCGCAGCACGGCTAGTTGACTGCTACGGCACGGTGCCGGAGCCGCTTACGGCAACAGAAAAACACACAAGTGAATACAAGCATGCACACGTGCCGTGTGTTGATACTGTTGATACGTATATTTTACCAATAATATTCAGTATTAGTTTTGCTCTCTGTATCGTACGGACGTTAATAACATTTTCTAAATTGACGGAAATTATAATAACGAAATTAGGTTATTGAAATAGATCATGAACTACTAATTACACCTGTTGAAGATCCTTTCGTATCTCGCGAAACAATGTTGCAAATTCCCCCATCGACTGTCTGTTTTCAAGAAGTGGATGAATCCAAAATGTTCTTGCTTTTCGCGACTGTCTACGTCTACGACGATGTCATAGAATTATTAACAATATGCGCATTTTTCGTTCATCCATCGTAGGATGAAAAATACTTTAAAAAAATCCAGTGCCGCGCTGTCTACTAAAAACCGTGTGCCGTGTGAACACAAATCAAATTAAATTACGGCACGGCTACGGCACGGTTACCGTTAGAAAACCGTATGTGTGAAAGAGACCTAAGGGAGGTAGCGGCCGCCTTCCGAGAAATACATTTTACACGGAAGCTTTCTCATAAAGGAGCAGCATTAGTGTTATATGCCTCCCGAAATGGATTAGGTCTATATTCTATATTAAGTGGTAAGTGATTCGGGAAGAATCCTTGAATTCCATATTTAAAAGCACCGTCTCCAAATTACTGCTGACATTTCTTTAGTACTTATATTTGTTATTTCACTTGGAACGATTTTTTAAAATAGGATAGCAAGGAGAAAAGTGGGTCCTCTCTACAAGCGCAAAGCTTCCTATTTACAAGCTGTATTATATCTAGAAGTGTCTTTACCGCATCTTAAGCCATTATTTTTTCGTATCATTAAGTAGTCATTGCTAATTCTGTGTAAGTCTAAAAACCAACTAAAAGTTACTGGAATTCTGATTTTTATCAAGTTTGAATGGAAGATTGTACCTAAAACAATATGAAATCACACTTTTTTTGTTCTATTCACCATTTAAATGCTTTTTTTAGGAACAAGTCAAAAGAAAATAGAGATTACGTTGAAGTCAAAGAATATTCCTGCTTGGTAAACAATAAAGAGCTGTATACTTCAGTAAAAGAGGCAATGGCTATAAAGAGAAATCCGAAAATAACATCGCGACAGGGTAACAGTAATTTACTCCATCCAGATTTCTTTGATGTGGTGCTAAACGAAGAATACGGCAAACAGCGAAAACTGGCTTTGCTTGAGCAACGATGGGAGTGTTTTCCAAACCGCCTCTGCCACTTATATCTTTCTCTTCCTTTGCTAGCAGCAATTCATTATTCATCCGTTCCTCTGAACAACCATTAAACAACTTAAAAACATTTATGCACTTACGAAACTTCAGACGAGACCGTTCACAAATCCTGCTTTTAATAACAGCCAATGATTTGAAAAAAAATATTTCGCAATATACATTATATACCTATATAAATCATGTAAGAGTGTATGTAGATATACCACGATACCCTCAACATGTTAACATTTAGAAGAGCTTAGAGATTGAGGAAAATTCAGATCTAATTAAGACACTGTAAAACTACAAAACAGTCAACATTTCTAAATTATGTAATCCGAACAGCATTTCCATCAACATAGAAGTAAACAAAAAAAAAGTTGAACAATCTTCACCTCATGATATAATGCCATGTATAATCCAAACTCTATCCTATTTATTTAATTATTTTCAGAAAAAGCTTCGGAAAAAGATGTTTTTATCATATATTTCTGATTTTCTGACACATAACTCTTTTATTACAAATATAACTGATGGAATGATTACTACTGTCCTAAAAAGTGTCCTGTGTGTATTGAGGACGTGGTTGAAAGCAATAACAACTTTTCTGAAAATGACAACATTTGACGAAGAAACTTAAAATTCATCAACATCAATTCTATACTTTTACTAAATTAATTTATTTGTCTGATGAATATTTTAGACTTTCTTTTCCCTACGACGTTTTTGAGGCAGCTGGTAACCCCAAAAGTAGGACCTTCCTCCCCCTCTCCAGTCTCCACCCCCCCGGATCACCACCTAGACGTCAGGACTTTTGGTACCTATGTTAGCACCCTAAAGCACCCTGAACAAGTTTCTGAATTTGACTTCCCTGTTAATTTTCAAGTTCATAATAGTTGCCAATTTGTTATTTTTTTATTTTTATTTTATTTTCCAGATTTTGAAGCTCTCGGAAGAGATCCTTACAAGGAACAAATTGGAAGATAATCTTATCCCTCGTTTGGAGAGTTGCCCAGATGCCCGCCAATAATTTTCTTCCAAAGTGCAGAAGTTTTTTGAAATCGCTTGGGTAAATCTGGGCATAATGGCCGTAGCCGCTCATTGCGCAATGCGCTAGACCCCTGCTTGACAAGACAGATTTTGAGAAGGAGACTCGAACTATATAAAAACCTGCTTTTCCTCCATTTGGGATATACAAAGCACTTTTGCCGCCATCTCTGCAACTATTACGAATCAGATAAACAATCTTGCCAATATAATAACAATTATTTTATGGGAAAGTAAAATGACACCCATTGCTGGCATTGCTGCATGAAGGCGCTGTAAAACTTGTTCCATATAAGAGCGTCCCGCATTGTTACTTGAGTGTATTTTTGACAGCATCATTTAAAGTTTCAAAAACAATTAAGGAGAAAATTATTGATATAGTTAGATTTAAATAATAACAGAATTGTCCAATCCTATTTTTTAACTAGCGGCGAAAAGAGAAGATTTGTTTTTCCCCACCTGTTTATTCTTAAGAGAGTACCTACTATTTACTATTTGATGGGAATTGCCGAGCAAGGAGCAAGACAAACAGAACGAGGAAACACAGACGGACCAGACAGCTGTTATTCTTCCACGTGCCGTCTCGCACCTCAGGGGTTGTTTGCTTTTTGACTGAAATAATTAATTATAGTTCCCCACTTCTCTACGCACCTCTCAGCTCCTCAACATGACTCAAGATAAGCCATCGGTTGATTGTATGCATACGTTCAAGCTTGCCTAAGATATACAACGTTATTTGATTAGCCCTGTATGTTCTGTCTATAAGGATATCCGTGACATGTCTCAAAATAAACAGTGCCTATACGCACGCATACCTACAGATAAACACGAAAAGTGAGACTGTCAACAAATCAAGATTCTTAATATTTATTTTTTCTTAATACATACCTATCACGGTTAATACTTTCTGACTCGATATTTTGAATTTAAAATTATTTTTAAAATTTTTCAATTCCTTTTTATGAGAAAATCATCATGACGAAATTTTGCCAGCTGAGTCTTGACCAATTACCTTGCATTGTGCTAAATTTATCTTATTTTTTCTTCGGGAATAAAAATTTTTCGGTATACAAGGTCCGGTCGGTTTTCGGTAAACAATTTGATTCTCACCATTGGGATCTGGAACCGGCAAGAGAACGAGGTGTTTAATAGTTACACATGGTGTAATATTTATTAAGAATCTGAAAATAAATTCAGGAAAACTTCTGTCTTAGTGTGTATTTTTTAATATCAAAAATAAATAAATAATTTATTTTTGCAGGGCAGCAGTTTTTGAGCGAAGTATTTTCGAGCGAACAAGTTTTCAAATCCGGATAGAAAACAATACTTCAATTTTATAGGCCAAGAGTTAGTACCTATAGATTTCAAGGAAGATAAATGTACACACCACCGTTGTGGACCGTATCAAGGCCATAGAGGTCCGTCGTCAATGGCCAGTTGACTGCCTGGTCTTCATGTAAGTTTTAAAGTTCTAGAAAATTTCATGCTGTTTACTTTTTAGGAACATTTTGAAGTTTTCTTTTAGCAGGTTAACGTGTTCTACTAAAGGTAGGTACTTTATGATATTTCGATACCGTTGTAATTTCTGACAATCTACATACTGGTGAATGTAACGAAGAAACTATACCAGTTCCAGCTACGACCTCAAAAGAGAGGATCAAAAAACATTTATATTCGCATGAAAAATATTTTCAAGACACATCAAAATTAGAAAACGTTTTGGAGAGCAACTCAACTGGTTTATAAATCTGTCGAAGTGATGAAGAATATTATTTTAACCTCTAATGGGGAAGTAACTTCACCGTCATATTAACCAAGGAAATCGATGTTGCAACTTGTATGAACTTCGCTACTCATATATCACACGTCCTTGTTTTCTGGCATCATAAACTGAAATCTGCCAAGTTACTCACAACATTGCCACGAAGATTGGTAATAGTCTGTTCCAGACTCCTTGTAGTTTAAATTCCATGTGGATCGCTGCTTCATCATTATAATACCTGCAGTCGATAGTTGCAAGAAGTTGTTGATTCATGATTACACTGACCGCAGATTACATCCCATGTTCGGCAGCATCAGCACTTCTCAGCATATAGCTCTGCTTCTGCTCATCTGCTCTGGCGGGGTGAGATCACGAACAGACTACTGAATTAAAAGAAATCAACCCTACAGTAGAAATTGACGATAGATACCAGTTTCTGCCTCGGAACTACGAGTATGAATTCGGTGTACCAAACTCGTCGATTTACAGCGACCGCCTGAATATAGGGTTAATTTAATTTGTATTAAAAGAAGAAAAAAATATAACCGCGCGGGAAAAGGCTTGAAGACAAAAATAAAGTAAAACGTCTGCTTTTAACACCGAGAAAATCCTCCCTTGAACAATTTACAGTTTGAAGACGTTTTATTTTATTTTGGTATTTATTGAAGCAACAAAAGAGACACCTATGTGAAAATCGTTGTCGATTAGTGTTTTTTTTTATTTTCACTATGTGGCGGTTCTATTTACTATTGGAAGCAAAAAAATCAACCTTTCTCGGCATATGAATTTTTTCAACAGATAAATTCGAATGGAGATGTGCCCGACGTGTGCTATATGTGCTACACTTGGAAATAAATGCTAGGTATAAGGACATGTTTTATTTTGTCTTTCAACTTTTTTCTTGTAATTTGCATATTTTTTTATTTTTTTACTAAAAACTCAATTTGTGTCGTAATTAACTGTTTCCATGTGCCACAGAGAAAAAAATGGCGAAAAACGTCACAGAGAAAAAATGTACATTTTTAGTTATTTTGCATTAATTTGAAATTTATTTCATCATCATCAACAACTTCCCGTACCTACTTATACCCTCGCTTATACCTAACTAAAAAGTTCAAGAAAACTTTTCACACATCTTTTTTTACAGATATGGTTAATGGAACTAAAATATTTTTAATCTCTTGATACGGAATTGAAAAGAAAGGTTTTTTTTTCGTTTTGAAATATTTTTATCTATTTTTATTTTATCTAATAAAAACAACATCAGCGTAATATGTTTTTTGCTTTTCGCTTCAGGATCCACCACGAATTGAAGAAAAATACATGTAAATCCCAGGAATTCTGCAATATAAAAGAACGGTATGACGTTATATGAAAATAGCAGCGTGCCCTTTCTGTAACTGAGGGTGAACAAAACGTCGGGACTAATGTTGAATTACATGGCGCAGAGCCTAAATGACGCGGGCGAACGAAAACGGAATCGCTACTAAATTGAAATAAACTGCTCCGTTACTTTTTCTCTCCCTTGAATGCTCGAATACCAAAAATGGAATTATTAAAAAAGGTCCTTTCAAAAGGTTCAAAGTTGAATTTTGGTCTTTTTCACTATACCAGGTGTACATTTTGTTCATTCTTGAAAGAAACACCCTTACTTGGTGGAATATAAATTCTGTAACACAACGGGGTGAAATTTAGAAAAACAGCCCCGGTACGCATTCTTTATAACTGTTTTAGGCTTCATTCTGAGGTTGCAGGTTTCCCAATATATCCACCTCCCGGGGGTGAAAGCATCCCTAAGTTTTTTTTCAAATGGAAGGCAAAGCCAAGTACATGCACACCGTTTAAAAGTTTGTGTTAAAAGGAATACTTAAGACGCACTATTTGTTTTCAGTTACCCATCGGTATAAAAAAGTTACTTTCAATTTGTAGAAATACTTATTTGCATATCAAACAAATTAACCTCCAGACGTTATATTGAGGAAATTTTTTTTTTTTACTTTAAAATAATATGCGCATGTTAGCAGCTGAAAATGGCATTTATCCTCAGGAAAATGAGCATCATTATCCATAAACCGCATATTATGCACATTTATACTGGCAACTTTCTCGCGTCTACAAATTGACGCAGCCTGCAATACGAACGGACTCACTTTTGGGACCCAAACTGGGCAGAGGCATCCGATGATCTTCTGACCTACTCCTATTTTATGTTCTATTTCACCATTCCAATGCCTTAATCCTATTACACCTTTCTTGGCCCACCATTAATTGCCTTTAATTGGCTACGTAATAGCCCACCTTCCTTGGAAAGCAGAATCACGGTTTATGTTTATATAGTCCAATAAAGTCTAAAAAGTCATACGTATCGATTAAGAATACACATCCTTTTGATAGTTCGATTTATTTTGTTTCATGTACGTGGTTTTTATAGTAACCGTCCAGTTTGTCTAAACACTCCATCCCGCATAAATAAGTATACGTCAACATTGGTTTTGAATGAGAATTAAATGCACTACACAGAGGATAGAATGTCATTACGTGAATAAATTTTCTGTAGTTGTCAGTGGCTCTCAAACTGACGTAAGCGATTCAATTCATTATTTGAATGATTTCTTCAATAATTTACGCTCGTTCACAACTTGACAATTAACTGCTTGACATTTTCTGGTGAAATAAAAAATATTAATTCGGACGGTTAGTGTGACGTCACATCTGACTTTTTAGAGTTAATCCTACTATATCTTCGGTTTTCAATAGCTCTTACTCTCATGGCACTACACTGTATGATGTTCTGTTATTTCCAAGTCATATTGCGATTCTCTTACAGAAACAGATCTGCTGCCATCATACAAAGGACTTATTATACATCCACATCGTAAGTACATGCATTTTCGAACTAATCTTACCAGCAGGCGCGGAGTTTGCAAAAGAACTTCATCCTCCTTTGCTATACAACTTGAAATTTGCACACTTCACACAAACGGGAAGTCATGCACCGACGTCAATATAGTTTCTGACAATAAGAGGTGGGTGGCTCCTATCAAAGCATCAAACTGTATGCGTGTACGACTTTGGTATTAACTTTTCGTGTGCGCACTTGCGGCTTCATTACTTCAGTCATTACTTCAGTAAGCTAACATCAAGCTTCCCTCTCACAGAGCTTTCTCTCGCAGGTTTTGCGTAACGCCGGTTCGCTTGTTTGTCTTTTTGACCCTGTTTGAGTTACGACTATAAATACAGCCGGATGTGGAAGAGATAGTCATGAACGCGTATGCGACGTCGTGATCATTTTCTCTCAAAACCCTGCGATGTTATGCGGATGTAAACTGCGAGATGTTTACTCGTGGTCGGAAGTATAAAAGAGATGTGTTGCAGCGATATTGGAAGGGATTAGTATAAGGGAATATACATTTCAGGTTTTATTAAATATGACTCAGTCAGTTTTGTTTTAAAGCATCCCTGTTTGCTTTTGTTAGTTTTGTCTCACAAAGAATAATATTATAGGTGTCTAAGTTCCTTGGTTCTTTTTCTATATGTATTGTATAAAAAAATACAGCGCGTTAATATCACTCTAATAATTCTATTGTCAGCAATATTATTATTATCGCAAAAAAAGATTCTAAACAGTGCGAAACGAAAAGCTTGCAGAAACTTTAAAACTGGTTAATTAAAAAATTGGTATAAGCTTTGAGACGAGGGAATAAAAAAGCTGAATTTCTTCACAACGATTTAATAATAACAAATCTTCCGACACATCAATAATCAACGAGAAACTTGGAGAGTAACTCTGTAAGTCGTATAAATAATAATAAGATCACGTCCTCTTGGAAAAACTAATACAAAACTTGATTTTAGAGAGCGAAAATCCTCACGTCAACCTGACTGTTTCTGTCCGCTTTTAGACTCCCGTTCCTCCATGACGTTGACCTGCCAGCCCATGTTTTCACAAGCCTCCATCAACTACGGAGTCGCAAGGAGTCGCAAGCTTGTCTAGGCCCATTAGCGCTCCAAGAGTCTAAGGGATGCGTCGGGACTCGGACGGATATCTCATGTTAAAACCGAAGTTTCAGACTCTAGATCTTCTATTACTGAGTGAATATAGCCTCGTATTAAAGGGAACTTAACCTTGGAGGTGGTGGTAATAAAATTAAGGTAATGAAATCGGAAACTCTCGCATGACTTACGTAAATTTGACGAAAACTAGCTTGAAAATAATAAGGAACGTTTAGAGTTAACTCTGTCCGAAATCACCCTGTATATGAGTTAAAAGCGTTACTCCATACATATTGGACCCCTGTATAGAGGGAGGGGTAAATAGTCAAGAATAATAAATTATTATTCGTAATGTTAAACAAACTTCTAAGATAATAGAACATAATCTTTAAGGGATCAAGCTACAACTAAGTCCCAAAAAAAAAAAGATTTAAAAAAAGTCAGAAAAATAATTCCTCTCTCCAAATCTTCAATGCAACAAATCCTCATTTATTGCATAATTATCTGCAATAACGACTGTATAATGAAGATTCTGATAATAAAATAATAACGAGGGAATCTTCAAAAAAATCCATGATAGTGCTTTAATAGAATTATGGAATTCCCCGGCATTATTTTTCCAGGAACACGTTTCTGCTGTTTTAAGCTCAAGTCTATTTTTGCTGGGAAGAAATAAAATTACAGTAATACCACGTTCATGAAAAAATAGAAAAGACCAAAGACTTAATGGAGAAGAAAATAAATTTACTTTCATGAAAACGTATCCCTGCTTCCATACCCATAGTAATCCAAAATTTATAGAGCCTCTTTCGGTCAGACTGTTTAAGTTTCGTCCGACTACAAATGTCAAATAAACAGTCATTTGTAAAGCCGTTTTCGCCGTTACTTTTATTTAGGACAGGTATATCCCGGTCTATATAAAGTCGTAAATAAAAGCTACTAAAAAGATTTATCTAGTTTAGTCAGCAAGCAGTAGCGGTTGCCCATAATATCCCGTAGAAAAAGTCACAACACTAACTCTAACATAAAATAACTGTATATAGAGTCATTCATTAAACGGGTAATAAAAGTTTACTTTTATACACACCCAGGACCAAGTCTACATTTCTCGCTTTCCCTGGAAAGTAACTGCATCCCTTTACGAATTGCATTTGCCCAAGTACCAGAATACAACAACGATTCCAGAGGATTGCGGAAATAGAAAACCCGAGAGAAAACCGCATGAGTTGCTTCAAAGAACGCTTATTGTCTAGAATTATTATTAAAAGAATCATTTTATTGTAGTAAGAGTTCTTTCGTGAATGGTGGATATTTCGTTTTTGAATTTATATCTTTTACAACAATCCCGAACAATATTTGCCATGCTATATCATGTTATTTTTATCAGCATGGTACATTTATTGGAAGTGCTCTAACTCAGGGTTAGTCCCAAGGAAGAGTTTAAATGGAAAAAGTTGCTAAACTTTTTCAAAGTGTAAACTATTTTTGGTAGGTAAGTCCTGAAAATTGATTACGGTGACATTAATAGCAGATATTGTCATATTATGCAGGCTTTCTTTAATACCTAATAAAAAAAATGAAGACAATTTCTTTGGTCAAAAATAAACAAACATTTCCCATTAACATGTGTCCTAAAATGCACCCGTTTTGAGTTATTTTAACAGTTTTTTGAAGATATCTCGGGAACCTTCTGAGGTATACAGAATTCAGTTTTGTTCATCTGCCATTGGCGAAGATGTTAGGGCCGCGCAAGGTTTTTTTGTCCTACATTTTCCGACACGATATTTTGAAACATCTAGAGCGAGTTTTTCATCATAACTGACCGTTTTCCTCGAAAACGGTATACGTTATAGCAACTATGTCCAGGAGTACTTTTTTGTGTAGAAATTTTTTTTTTGTTTGAAATAAGATTTAAAATTGTCAAAAAAAAATTGCGCAACCTTCAAATCTCCGCCAATGGCGTATGAATAAGAAACTGAATTCCCGGACACACATTAATGTGAAATTTTTGATTTATTCTTGACCAACGAATCTATTTTTTAATTTTTTGCAATATTAAAGACACACCCTGTCAAGATCACCGCCTGGTTGTCAAGAGGCGCGCTGCTAGGCTCCTGTATCCTCATTATTATATTTAGTAGTGGCAACAGCAAGATACGGAATATATTTATTAGGAAAACGTGCTTTGTGTTTTTTCACAGCACTAATAATAAAAATTCACACATAGAAGAGACATTTCCTGCCATGCAAGAAAGCTTTTACCTACTCCTAAGTTTTAATTATTTTATGTGCTATTTCGTAATCATCCTGTATAATATTCCGGTAATTAAGCCAATCCAAAAATAAGGAGAGGTGGGTTATCTCCGCTGTTATACTGCGAATAGTTTTTTTATTTTTTATTATTACAGAGAGCCTGAGTGCATTTAATCCTAAATTGAACACGAGATTTACTTTTTAAGACACTTTATGAAAAACTACACCGGATTAAAATGTATTTTTCTGATAGTGATTTAAAAGATTATTAAAACAAGATCTAAATAACAGAAAAACAAGGCATTTTATTGCATCAGTTAAAAATTCCTAAAAATTTCATTATTATGGTCTTGAAAAGACAAAATGTCAACTTCATCTAAATAAGGAAGAATTCTATTATATTTGCTAGAAATTCTAAAAATACTGTTGCTTTATTATTAAAGTAGGTATGTTGGCCATGTTGCTGTCATAAACGCCTTATACACTATATCCTATCGCCGGGTGAAATTCCTCTATATAAAGAAGACAAAAGGTCCCATGAAATGAGCTAATCATGTTTCGAGGATTAGCTCTGTCCCCAGCTTTTATTTGCATTAATAACACGGATTCCTCAGGGATGAAATTCGCGGAATTAAAATATCTCCCCATTCTGAATTCCAGGCGGGAGGAACCTCAAGGGGTTCAATGTGTAATTTTAAATTATCGCAGAGTTTTCAATGGTGATTTACCATACGGTATATGGCTAGTCCATATACGGGGGTTAATTTAATCCTGACTCTGTTAATTGAACATTCAAAGTATTCCTTTTTATGTGAACATCGACATCGGCAAACCACTTGCCCCTATTTATAATTATGGGTCACACAAATATAATTTAAGATAAGAAAGTATGAATTACTTACAACATACATAAGATATACAAAACAATGACTAATAAATTCGATGATTATTTTAATTATTGTTAGAGATGGTTACAAATGGCGGTGACAAATGGAACAAAAGCAGGTTTTAATATAGTTCGAGTCCCTTCTCAAAATACGATGAGCAGCTACGCCCTTTTTGAGGAAACAACATTTTCTTCCAATTTGTTCTTTGCGTTAACCTCCAGTACCCTATTAGTCAGTAATGGTCACCAGGAATACCTCAGAACCACAGAATAATAAAACAATAACTAAGCCAGCCTGTGGCAAAAAAATCTATAAGGAAAGTGACCCTAAAAATTCGTTGGAAAATAGTTTCGAGATTCTAAAATGACCACTAGGGCGGTCATTCTAAATAAAATAATAAAAAATTGGAATTTCTCATTTCTTTTTAAACATTAGGGTATTTTCAAAATATCATGGGTGCTTCAATAACTTCTATTTTTTTTTATTTTGCATTTTTTTAATAACTCCGTAAATAAAGTGGAGGGGAAACGTCAAAACTTTAACGGAATTGAACAAGGTTAGTCTCGTTACGAATAGTTTTCCCTCTATGTATATCTTATGAATTTTTCATTTTGTTACCACCGCGACAGCTAAAAGCACGTTATCTGAGATAACAAAGTATCGCGATTTTTCTAAAAAAAAAAAAATAGATTGGTATATTTGTTTTTACAGAGTGAAAGAGAGTCTAAAGGTGTCATTGAAAACCGCAGCTGGACAACTTTCGCCTAACTATAGATATCTGCCAGCAAACTTGATTTTATGAATTTATAAGTTTGGACTCCGCACTCGTTTACTCACCCGGTACTGGAGATTAATGCAAGGAGCAAATTGGAAGAAACTGTTTTTCCTCAATTGGGAGGGGGGTTGTTTGCCAAGGTGTCCCCCTTGGGTCCCCCTGAACGATACAACACTATAAAAACCTGTGTTTCTTTCATTTGGGAGATACAAGGCATTTTTATCACTATCTCTCTAACTTATAAAGAGAAGAAAGATAATTTTATAAGTACCTTTCAATCAATTTGTCCATCAAATGCAAATTTTTATTTCAGTCTAGCAATAACACAATGTTGGAATGTGACCCCATTGGTCGCCTAATAAAATTTACATTTTGAAGCAATTTTGCTTATCGTGCATGAACCGTTTCAGAGATATCGAATAAAGACGCATTAAAAACTTATCCTGTACAGTTTATTAATTTGAAAAAAAAAGTTTAGGTACCTATATGATGGCCAATAATGTGAATGAGTAATATTTTTGTGGTATTTTTAAGGTCTTTTTATAATAGTAATAAATGAGACATCATCTTATTCGCTCAACTCGAAGGTATCAACGAAGTTTACATCTAATCTAAAATTCATGAAGTGCATGAATACAGAAACTTTATTAAGGATACCACACAAAATTATTTCATTTTCATTGCCTTAGTGTATAGTTATTATTATTATCAACTATAAAGGTAGTTGTAAAAGTGAATTGGTCGTTCAAAGGATAAGATCCTGTTAGAATTTTCCACAGCCGGGAGAGAGATAAATCCAGTATTGTGCTTACGAAAGGAAACAAGGGACGACTCAGCCTTATCTCCTAATTAATGTATTATTGCAGCGAGTCATTAGCCAGAACTTGCCTAATTAATCTCGTGTGTATCCTTTTAACGTTTCAGCTGCAAACTCCTAACATCAGCAGTCCTCAAACATTAATATAATAAATTATAATCATGTAGAGATTTTGTCATTTCATTTTGGTATGTCCAGAACAAAATTATAATTCATTTATAGATTTTCATTAGCTGTATGTTTTATTATTATTATTATTATTTACTTTAAACAGATTTACAGAGTTAAGTAAATGTGGCAATAAATTTAAAGAGTCGGTGTTTGATGTTAATTAATAGTACCGTGTCAAGATTTCTTGGGATGGAGTATCTTGAATCGTACATGCCCTAATCAATTATTTTATAACATGTCTGATGATGAGTGTAGAGCTTAGTTAAGTTGGCACCCCTGAGTAGGTTAGGGATTTTTATAAAATTTAAACGGCATTCGTTTGTATGGCCAAAATCTTCGCTTGTCAAAACAAAATTTACGGCAAAATAAAAAAATTGACATACACCAGCACCCCCATGAACATAATTATTTTCGCTCGTTTATCCTCCCTCTAAAAAAATGACCAAAACAAACAAAAATTGTCCAGTCGAAATTTTTAGTTGTCCACCGGCGATCGAGCCGGCGATAATAGAAAAGTTACAATTCCTTAATTTCACCCATAATGTTCATGCGGGGGTGACAAACGAAAATTTTTGTTTGACAAAAATGGTGGATAAACTAATGCTGTTTGAAATTTAATGAAATCTGTTCATGCTGATGTCATTTTTTTATTTCCGTAACTTTTTTTTTTTTTTGAAGGGTGGATAAACGAAAATTTTGGTTGAACAAACGTGGACAAACCGTGAAAAAAGAATGTCGTCTAAATTTTACAAGAAATTGCACTTAGGGGTGCCAACTTCACAAAGCTTGAGTAGGTTTACCAGCAGTGGATGCATATCGGAGGGGAATCAGTGCTGAAAAGGTATGAAAATGTTAGTCCGGCGCTGCTCGATCCGTAGTCTGGTTATTATGGATTACAGACTTTCATTATACAGCTAATAGTTTGAGTGTTTCTGCTTCTTTCATTAGAAAGATCATTATAAATCTCCCCCAGTTGAATAAATCATATAAAGCAAATTTTCTCCATTTTTATCCATCAGACCTTAACAAAAGTCCAATGGAACGTTACAAAGGAAGTCACAGAAATTAAATTATTTCAGCTCTTAACAAGCAAAATTAATAATAATTGAATTGCATAAGTTTAATTGGCATAGATTCATCAAAAGGCAAATAAGATTCCAAAGTTTTCCCTTTAATCTTCAACTTCAGCGAGTAACTTCCTTGAAAAACTAGTAAGTACGGTATTTTATTAGTAAAAGGAATGCAAGTTCAAGAAAAAAATTACAAGATCATTATAAAGCAATGCAGTTGTAATTAGATGGAGTTTTTTCGATTTATTTTTCTTAAAAAAGTTTCTATATCCCTGCTAAAACTTGAATTACATAGTTTGCGTTTTCCTTTAATTACCAAAAGAAAATGTTATGGATTATTATGCTTTTATAATGATTATTATTATGCTAATATGTAGTTTATTGTTAGTTTGTTAAAATGAGGGCAAGTACATAATGAACGAATAAGCAAAATTCAGATAAAATCTTGCAACTTGTACAAGAATAGGTATAGTTACAGCTTGCTGTGGCAAGAAGTGGTACGTGGTACACCAGACGATTTAAAATTAAAAAATCTACGCAAAAATTAAAGTGTCGCACCCCAAAATTTTGCCCAATTTTGATTGGTGATAACTTTCGATATTGCCAAGTGATTTCGATTTTGTTTGCGCATGTCAGCATGGATCTAAACTCTAAAAAACTGTCAACAAATTTTCTACACAAAATAAATTTTTCTGAGAAGTTTTATAAGCAAATTTTGAAGTTATATTTCACGTCGAGACGATTTTCAAATTTTCGATTCAACACCTGTAATTCTCATAGCGTGCCATTCCAAAAAATCAACTGTTTACTCTTGAAATGGCATAACTATTTTCATCACCAACCGACTTTGGAGATTTAGGTCTCATATTGAAGCTTAAACTTCGTCAGGCAAATAAATCCAAGGACGAAAATTGACCTAAGACAGACATTACCTAAAAACAAAAGATTGTATAAAAAATAATTACTCCAATTTAAATTTCTTCTTGAAACAGGTTTTGGGAGGAAAATCGAATGAAAAAAAAACTGTCTCCGATAACAAACTCCAATTTGTGAACACTTTAGGAACTCTCCAAACTGCAGCCAAATTAAGCCTCCTCCACGTTTGGATTAAGACTCCTCAGATGGAGTCTCTTTATATCTTACCTGACTATGGTATGTAATGATTGTTATAAAAATTCTAACAATTGCTAGCTTGTTTCAGTCAACACTCAAGTACTTATAGTGATTGCTACAATTTTCATAACCATCGTTACATACCATAGTCAGGTTAAGATATAAAGAACGCTGGATTCCACCTGAAAACGCGGAGGAGGCTTAATTTCGCTGCAGATGTAATTTGGAGAGCTCTTAAAGTCTTAAAAAATAGATGTTTGTTATCGGAGAGACAAATTGATTTTCCTCCCAAAACCTGTTTCAACAAGAAACAGAAGTTGCGTGAAGTTTAAGCTTCACTATGAGGCCTAAATCTCCAAAACCAGTTGGCGAGGAAAAGAGTTATGTACTTCAAAACTAAACAGTTTCTTTCTTGAGATCACCCTGTTTGTGTTAACTCAAAAACTGGAAAACATCTCGAGGTGAGACATATAAACCCTCAAAGGTAATTGCTTAAAAAAACTTCGAAGCATAATTATTTGGAAAACTTATTTGGAAAACGGTGCTAAGAAAACCGCGGAGTGACTTTGCACGCCTTTCCTATGGACCTCCACCAATTATAACCCTTTGGAATATCGAAAGTTATCTCCAATCAAAATCAGGCAAAAATTTGGTGTACCTACACTTTTATTTTTGCATAGCGTAATATTTTCATGAAATATTATAATCATTAAAGTTTGAATACTGCGTATGTAAATTTTTTGTGGCTAATGAATAATAAGCGCCGAAGCCAATAACCCACTCTCCGACATCAGAGAATCATCAGTATTCCTAAAAAAATTAGATATTTTAATTTAATGTGCAGTATATGATAATTAGGTAAAGAGTAAATGTGATTTTTTTCCAAAAAAGTCGCTATGCAAATGTAACGGGGATTTTGGATATAAGCCTCACAATCTCGGACTTTACGCAAACACGTTGATTTGAAATTAATTAATTAAGTGACCTCATTTGATACGGTTCTTCCTATAATTGAATTTGTCGTAGAGCACTTAGTAAATGTAAGCTTCTTCATTTTTGTGCATCATAGGAACGTAGTGATATTCATATTCACGTGGCATTTTAGTTCAGCAAAATTGTATCCGCAATACTGCATCATTATAAAATTACTGACAATTGTATAGTTCACCATTTCCAGCATAATATTCAGAGCAATAATGTCATTTAGACTTTTTTTCAGTTTATCGTCATTTTTTCAGGTTGTAAACTATCGAAATGGTCGCCGATCCTAGTTAGGGAACGTTATTTGCTAACAGCACCAGTGCCGGAATGCATTCCCTAATGAAGTAGCAAAGCCACAACATCGTTCATGAAATACGCAATGTCTGTGGTTAGTCAACTGGAAGGTTTAATTTCATCGCAGTGTCGTATGAAGCTTTATTAGTGCGCTCTGGTTGTGACTTTTTATTTGGTCACGTGAACCGCAGCACGTTAGCGGGAAAAGTCACAATAATGTTCAATTCGTGTTATTATTAGGTAACATCGATGGCGCATTAACTCTAGGAAATGATGCGTGACAGGGACAGGTTACCTATTACCTAGCAGTTAACTGGTAATGTCAACATGACAATAAACACGTTGAGATTTTAAAAGGATACCTACAAAAGAAAGCATAATGGACAATAGAAAAGTGATCAAAGTGCAAATAACGCATCTGAAAGCAGCACGATAATTGAATTTGGTTCACGTGATAATAAAAGATGTGATTTGAAAATCAAAAAACCTGAAAATCTATCAACTTTTAGAAGATAAAGACACCTTCAGAGGTTGCTTAGTTTGTTGGGTAACAGGTCCTTTATTGCTGATGGAAATAATCTGATTTTTTTCCAACTTCCAAAAGAGTCAGAACTTAGCACATATTCAGATTGCAGCGAACTCTTAAACAACAAACAACCCTAATTTTTATGCCAACCAAAGTGTATTTTTTTTTATAATCACCCCAAAAATTTCAATAATATTTTTAATATTGTACTAATAAGCGCCGATAATGTACCTATCTTTTTAAACCAAGTGTCACCATTTTTGTAAAAATTGGTAAATTTTCATGCATCTTTTTTTTTAATTGCGTTCAAAAATGCGTTGTATTTCGAAGTCTTATTTATCAATTAAGTATATAGTTTTGTTGGTTCGACCATACTTTTAAATAAACTATCAAATAAAGAGATATTGCGCGTGGGCGTTATAAGAAGTCGATTCAAAATAATGGAGTAAACCTGATTGCTGCCCTTACAAATTACAAACTACTTACAAGTTACAAGTTGCTACAGCTCAATGTTAACAAGAACTAGCTATAATACCACTTTTGCGGTTTTATGAAAATTAATATAAAGTCCATGTGAGTACATTATTTTATGGTGACCTATTCTGCATGATTTGTTGCTCACCCCAATAATTATGATTATTAGAATGCCATTAAAATCAACAAATGGTTACTATAGGAGCTTGGAATACATAGCTTGGAATTTGTAACAACTTTTTCCTACAAATATGTGTAGCATCATTTTGTTTCCTTTCTTTTTTGATAATAAATAATTATTATTGAAAATTAGTCTTCAGATAACAATAATTCAGCAAAACTAACAGATGTTGCATAATATAGGTAGACCCAGAGGCTGTTGCAGTTATGATTTTCTATTAAAATACCTATGATAATGATTTATACGGCAAAAAGCAGAGAAGATTTATTAATTCTTGATCTTGTGGTTGCCACATTGATCATTTTGACAAATTATCATAACATTCATGACCCAAATAGCAATTCCTTTGCTGAGATGTTATTACTGGACTTGATCTTGCAAAACACGACCGTAGTAGAGAAGCCGGGAGATGTAATTACTTCATATGCCCACATCATCAATGCCTCATGAAAGTCACCTTTGTGTGGTTCTATTAATTTTCATTATACCCACATCTAGATTGCAATCAGTATGGTCTCCGTACCCGTTTGGCAATCAATTACTACTACATAATAATCGACCGTTTTACCTACACTATCAAAATGAAAACAGTTTAGGGAAGGATTAGGCATACATTCTCTTACGCATACTATCATACTCATTAATCTCAGACTGTTATAGTTCGTTCTTTGAAATGAAGAGCAAATATGGGATTCCGCTTATTAGCGTTTTATTGGGTAGTTTATTCCTGAATGTTTCTTTGGGTTATACCTACTTGATGCGCCGAAAGTTTGGAAACGATTCAAAAGATCTTAGAATTTTGAGTTTTGAAAAAAAAAATACAAAAACAGGTAAATTTCTTAATTTAATTCATGTGTTATTGACGTAACATTTTTATACAAGGTGTTCCTTACTCAGTAATGACGAAATTGGCTATTTTTTAAATACAACACCCTGTATGTTATTGAATTTTCATCTAAATTCCAATAAGAATGGTTTTTACTCTTGCAATTTAAAATGGGTAGGTTATGACTTAATGAGTTCTAAGCAAAGTGAATTTCTCATTTTTTTTATTTTGAAGTTCAAATATCGTAAAACGGCTTACATGTCCCTATCTTAACTTTTAACGTGTTATCTTGAAAGTTTTATACAGGGTGGACGGATTTCTCTCTTGGTAAGCCAGAAAAAAGTTACTAAATTTCAAGGTCATTTGAAGGTAAAAATAATTTTAAAAAAGCATTTTCACAATTCTACAATTTTTAAGGAATTATTCTATACCTACTTATAACTTTTTTTATAAAAGTGTGTCATGTCATCTACCTCAACAGGTTCTGCAACATACATTTTACAAGAAATAAATTCAAATCCTACACAACACGAAAAAAGAATCATCTTCGTTAAATGATTTCGCCACTATGTAAGATACTTCCTTTTTCGAGCTACGGAACTGATTCAGTGGAAAATCTCACCGTCTAAACACAGGCCATTTTGGGTGTAAAATTTGACCAGGAATTTATTACTCTGCGTCAGGGATTTAATTATAATGTACCCGGGTAGTTTCCCGTATTATAAATTTTGCATCTACGTACCTATAAATACTGTTTAGTTAACAGAATCGATAATTTATTGTTTGTTTGGTTTTATGGAAGCTGCCAATGATTTGACGAATAGAACGAGCTGACAGAAGGCTATATGTAAACTCTGCGGACAGTAGGGGATAATGTAGATCGGAACTCTGTGGGAGCAAATAGAGCACCGGTGACATAAAATGGCATATCCAATTAATGAAATTAATTGGAACAACGCTAAAGATAAACATTTCAACGTGACCGATGCGTTTTAAGTAGATAATGCCGCGTTTTCCAATTAAAACTTGCTTGAATTATGCACGGCCATCAATATTAACACCAACCTGTCAAGCCCTTCAGGGTTCATCTACACAACGTAGAATTTGCAAATGGCTTGCAAGGGACTTGAATATATGGCATCTAGAGATGACTGACATGACTTTGTCCGCTATAAAACTATCTATGTATAACTATGTATAGGTTTAATCCCGTTTCAGGGAGATACCCGCGCAAATTTACATACGTTACATGTGTAATGTTACATGGAATGTTGGTCCTACATTAAATGTTTTCAATTCATATGCGAAACAATTTCAATAAGAAGCTCGAATGTGAACTGTAAGGGTAGGCGTGCCTACCCTTAAAATCAATTTCCATCAAAATGGCTGAGCTAGCCTGTCTTGTAATAAAAATATAGGTGTAGTAAAAAGGAGAATAAAAGCACCCCCTCAAACCTAAAGCCTCGATGCAGCGAATGTACTGAACTAATACGAGTAGACAAACTAAATTCTAAACCCAAGTTTCACGAGCGTGTTTTATTTGTGTTTGTTAATAGATGGGGTTTTGTGTTCTGGTCGATTCGAAGCTTCAGATCAACTACTTTTACTATTTGCATCTGTGACAAAGTTCAAATCACTCTCGAAGCTATTATTGGGTTTAATGTTTTTTTTTATAACGTTTCCAGTTCATTATAGTTAGGTAGGAACTTCTAATTCGAGTCGATACGCTACAATTGTTTCATCTTCTCAATTCTTATGTTAATTTATTTTGTATTTTTTGATTAAAAAAATACACTATTGAGGACATCACTTTTTTACTATAGACTACTATCTCAAATAATTTTTTTTTTCAAAAAAGTGTTGTGGATATATGCTGTATTTGTCATAATACAGATACCTTGTCCAAGTATCTCAGAAAATTACCATTATCCTGTAATATTTGAAAAACTGATTCTAATTTAATAATTTCGGAGATCAGTCATAGAAGAAAGGTCTGAAACATGCAATTTACAATGGCAAGGACCTTATAATTGGTGTTTTTTTTTTCTTTTTTTTCAAAAATGTCGCATATTATGTCATGTTCATCATGTAGATATTGAAGTGCCAAACGCATTCGCACTTCTAAGGCGCGGGGGGCAAGCGAAAAAATGTCACTTACCCAATATTTTTTTGTACTTATTATAAATTTGTCCAATTGAAATTTATTTATATATTATTGAAATTTAAAACAGGTTTAAAATAAAATACCTTTATAGTTAGAAAGATGGCGACAAAAATGAAAAGAGTCCCCTTCTCAAAATCCATCCCATCAAGTAGGATTACTTTAGAAGTAGTTTCCAAGGGAACTGTATTTTTGAAAGAATGTCACTTATTGTCAAAGTATTGTTTCGAAATATTGTTTACACGTATTCCCTGTTACCTTTACCTTTTCTATACAACACGGTTTTCAACTTAATGCATCTATTCATAAATTAACTTGGGAAACTACAAAAAAAAGTTCCAAAACTATAAAATTTACCAATGGGAATAAAAAAATTAGATATGACATTCTGGGTAACAAGTCCTTCAGTCATAACAACCACGAAACGATAACGTTTTACAACCTGAAAATTATTTTTCTACGAGGTCAAAGGATCATTCTCACGTTATATAAGCTCAAAGCTCATAGCTCATAATATAATATATCTACGTACATCTTATTGAGATTAACGACCCAACAATAATAAAATCAGGGCAATAAATTGAAACCCAGATAGTATATTTAAATGAACTATGTATTATATAAATCAAAGTTATGTAAGTATATATGTAAAAAACCTTCTTGCGCATCAATCGCAGAAATAGTGTATTTTTATGCGATTCAATTATGAATATTTTCACCGCTTTTTAAATTATTGGCTTTCTGAAATTTTCCATAGTCATGTCATGTTAGCGTAGTGCTTTAATGTGAAAAATTTTCTGTGATAATTTCATTTCATTTCGTTTCAACACGTGCCTTAGAATGGATTCTTAAATTTAAAAATCAAAAAAATTGGCAAAATTTTACAATTTTGTCCCTTTTCCTATGCCCGCCACTGGCTAACTTTACTTGAAAAATACTATTTTTTACACTACCTTTAATAAATTCGGAAAAAACTGAAAGGAGAGTTTTGAAAACCGAAAGTTTGAAATTTTAGAGGAATAAACATCATTTAAAAATATTCGAATATATCTCCGCCATTTTTATATTTGCTTCTTGAAATTTTTGAAGGTTAAATGCTATTAGTATAGTTGTCTACTATCAAAATTTCCGTTCTATTCCTTCAAAAATAAGCTCATGAATGTTTATAGAAATGTAGACATTTTTACCCTTTTCCTACCCACGCCTCTGGCTTATTAATAGAAATGATGCAAATTGTATTGCATTAGCTCAAATTTCAAATAAGTTTATTCCAATCTTGTTAATTTTGTTTAAAAGTTTTTGATCTTGCCTATTTAGGGGTTCAAAATCTAACCATTTTCCAAAAATTGAAAAGGCCGCCATTTTGGAATGTCTTTACCTATTTTACTCAAATACAGTACCAGACGACTACTTGAGGGTATCTTACTACCAAAAAAATTTCAGCGCTCTAGATTGAAAACTTCGACCAGAAACCGTGCCTCACGGACGGTTTTTTTTCTGAAATTCGGAGGGACATCCTGTAGAAGTAACACAACTCTAGGAAAATGTACTTTACGAAAATCAAACGTCAGCCCTAAGGTTTATAAGAGTAAAAAATTTCGTTCATTAATCTTGAAAGATGAAGCTACAGGAGCGTTTTTAAAAATTTAGAGAAATTAATTTAAAAAAAACATCATGTAAAAAAAATCGAATATCTCCGCCATTTTTCTTATTTACTTTTTGAAATTCTCAAGGGTTGAAGTCTATTAGTATAGTTGTCTACTGTAAAAATTTCAGTTTAATTACTTCAAAAATGTGCTCATAAATTGTTGGAGAAATTTAGCCATTTTTACCCTTTTCCTACCCACGCCACTGGCTTATTAATAGAAAAAATGCAAATTTTGTTGCATGAAATTAAATTTCAAGTCATTTACTTCCAATATTGTGAATTTGATATAAAACTCTTTTTCTATCTAGCTTATACAGGGGTTCAAAAAATAGTCCTTTTTCCAAAAATTAAAATGGCCGCCATTTTGAAACGGCTCGATCGATTTTGCTCAAGTGCAATACCAGACCACTCCTTGTGGACATCTTACTCTCACAAAAATTTCAGCCCCCTAGATTGAAAACTGCGGCCAGAAACCGTGCCTCAAGGACCGGATTTGGGGAACTTTGAAAGGACACCCTGTAAAAGTAACGTGACTTGTGGATTTTTTTTCAACGAAAATCTAAAGTCATTCCCAAGCTTTACAAGAATCCAAAATTTCGTTCACTAATCTTGAAAGATAAAGCTACAGGAGCGTTTTTAAAATCGAAAAATCGTGATTTTGGAGAAATAAATAAATATATATATATATAAATATATATAAAAATATTAGATTTGTTTTGGCTGTGTAGGTAAGAGAAAACCTGCTTGTTTAATTGGCTGCTATCCCAACATAATTATCAATATTTTATAAATATATATATATATATCGTGGGCAGGTGAATTTTGGAAAACCACTTTTTCGTGATCTGGGGGTCATGATCGGTGGACATTTGATGAGTTTGGGTGATTTTCGAAAAGTGATGTCGTCCTCAATAGTGTATTTTTTTGTTAAAAAATACACTAATAAATGGTTCCAAGCAATAAACACAACTTTTTTATGGGAGTTTCTGTGTAAAAGTCACTTAAAATTAATTAAAACTTAAATTACACCCTGGATCGGAAGGATGACAATATAGTACATTGTGTGTCAAGGGCGGAAATAAAACTGAGTATTTCAACTATTTCATAACAGCTGGCCATTGAAAGCCATCACTATTGCGAAAACTGAAAATAAACAACGCAATGCGGATTTTCGTTAAACAAGAATTCTTAAATCTTAAAATGGGAGTACCTAGCATAGTAGCATTTCCTGATAAATTTAGAAAACAAACTGGCAATGATAAGAGAAATCAAACAGTTATTATAATATTATACTGTTGGGAAATAAAAGCTATTAGGTATTATTATTATTTCTGGGGTATCTCATAGCCTTCTGCTATGGTTTTGTCGAAGAGGTATACCGGGTGCAAACCTTGCACCTAGGGTATATATCTTCCTTTCTTTCTTGTTAGAGTACTTTACGTATTATATGAGCAGTGCCCAACAGAGCCGACATCTGCATTATCATAAGGTTATGTTTTCCAGGGAGATTTTTGATGGCTTCACATGTTGTGTATTTAGATACAAGTCCTGTGGCTCCTATAACGACCGGCACTACCGTTGTTTTCATTTGCCATAATCGTTGTATTTCAATCTGGAGATCTTTATACTTCAGTTTTTTCTCATTTTTTTATTATTATTATTATTAATCGTATTATTATTAAGTAAAGTGGTTTGATGATGATGACAGGCTGAGAGATTATATGTAGCAATCTTTTTTGAAACTTGAAACGTAACTTTGATTTAGGGTTCTATCGAGATAAGAAATGTACTTGTGATAACTTTAGTCTCCCACGTTTCGAAATTTTCTTATACGGAAACTTAAAATTCAATTTTCTTAAGTAAGTAGTATCAGATTCAGTTTATTGATGAAATTTGAGGTATATAAAATATATTTAACAAGACGAAAAATTCAAGTTAACGATGATGACACTCGTTACTCTTCTCATTTTTTCTTTTGCAGGAAGAATTTTAAGTAATAATTATCCGTAGGTACTTGAAACTCGGTCCAATTTGATATTTAAAAGTTCCAAAAGGGAAACTCTCTTCAAATTGAAATGAAATTAAAAGACATCTTACTTAGGGGCGCAGTATCTGGTGCAAAGCGAGATAATTAGATTCTTCGACGCGCGAGTTGTTAATGCATCTGTCTCAGAAGATCCTTTTAGACGTACATATTTTATTTCGCTTTTATTAAAATTTTAAATTGCCCAGTGTACATTTATAGGACTCATATTACCGTAGCAGTTGAAAAGGAAACCTTGAAATTCCTATTAAAACTTTGACTTCGCCACCTAATTTTTTTTATTTATAACGGACACAGGAATTCTGATTGATGACTGGATTCGTTATTTTCACTTTAGAAGCTTTCTCACTCATCAATGAAACAAAATGTACTTATACGGTACCCATGACATATATTTATGCGAAACAGTCCAGATAAAACTATAATTACCTATCTCTAAGACCGACTCGTGGAAGCTGCGCAGAGACCATTTTATAGACCCTATGTTTCGCGAATCATTTCATCCTGAAGAAGGGAGCGTCCTACACGTGAAGTATCTTCCCTTCCTCGATAACCAATAATCAATCTGGGTAAGATAAAACTTTCAAACAAATAATTCAATGGTCCTAATTTTATTTTTATTTGTCTATAAAAGACTAATAAATCCGACAATATTGCAATCATTAACCTCTGTCTAGGTAAGACATAGTCGCTCCACTCTGGTAATTTGGCTTCGAGAACGAACTCATACAGCCATAGATACATTTTAGAGAAATAAATAGTTTTATAAACGAATGCAAAACAACTAATTCGAGCTGGGATTCGAACCACAGACGGAAGCAGCGTCAACGGTTTCAGTCAGCGACCTAAACTGTCGCACTACCGCCCGCGTTTTCCCATAACTATATAGTAATAATTGCATTCTGTTAATAGGAACTACTTTAACAATTATTCTTGAACAAGATTATGTCTTGTCTGGAACACTCTTCCACACGAAAAATCTAAACACCTCAACAGCTTCTCCACTTATATACAAGACTGAAATCCGACCTTTCTTGGAACACTATTCACATATTATGTTTGTCATCTGTCTAAGGTTCAGCTCGTTACACCTCGTAACACTCTACAATACAAACTGCAACGATTCAAAACCAACGTGAATCGACATCTCCGCTCACGCACCGCTCCCAGAGCGTCATAGGGATTTTCTCGCAGTGCATGTGCATTTTCAATTAAAAAAATCTATAATCTCAACCTATACCAAAAATTATCTTAAAAGTTTCATTCTAGATATTTTCTATACAAGAAGAGAGATTTCCATTTCTTTGTTCTGCAACACCTGTGAGTTGGCGACACCTGTAATTTGATAGTTCCGTGAAGAAGTGCTGTTCTCGGTATTAGTGTAAAATTGACATATCCGATGAGTTTTCCTGGTGTGCGAAACCTCCGTTTTTCTAGACGGGAAACACTCTTCCTGGGTTTGTTTCGAGTGGGCTGCTTTCCACGACAACCTTATTCATAACAAATTTGAATTAAATTCTCAATATTCTCGGAGAGAATGAAGTCTTGCGTGACCGCGTATTCATTTGTTAGATATAAAAATTATTTACGCTTGCTGTTAAAGGCATCATATTATTCAAGCTCGAATGCTAATCAACTGAGAGTTTTAACAAGTTATGTAATTTTCCGTTACAATGTTAACGAGAAGTGACTTCGTGAGAACCGAAAAACAGCCGCTTCACTTCACTTGGCAAAGTCTAACCGGTTTCAAACGTCCTATGCACCTACCTCACTCATTTCACTACAAATTGCAGATTATCAAGGTCAATAATATCATAACTAATTAATTAATTAATCTAGACCTACCGTATTGTTTATGAATTTTTTATATTTCTGAAAAGTTTACCGGAACATTAATCTACTAAACTATCAACTGGCCCACTGGAAATATGATTCATCCGCAAATTTGGATATATTTGGTGTTTATCTAATTAGATTTAAAAATAACAGTGTGTCATTCACTGGTTTACCAAACGTTGTTTTTGAAGTATGCATGTATCCTACATTTACATACAAACACACCTAGAGTATTTATGTTACTAAAAATAGGGAATTGAATCCGTTAATTGAAATAATTGACATCCATTATTTGTTACGTTCTTGCATAAATCAATAAAAGTACAGACGTACGCGAGGGGTCACTCTTTCCCCGCCGGTATTGGAAAACTTATAATTACGTTTTCAACTAAAATTAATATTACGCTGCTATAAAGGTACAAATACTATCTATTATTTCTTGTTTCTTTTTATGTAATTTTGTTGTTAAATTAGACCACTATTTATTTCGAAAACAAATAACCATCACATAGGCTATGAAGTCAACATTAAAAAAACAACAATTATTATAATAATTATAAAATAATACCATTTTTCGCCAAATGTTTCACACTTATAAAACAGATAACACGCAATAATAATATTTTGGCATTTATATTCCCCGAGATATTTCCATTGTTTGACTGGTTCTAATTAAAACAATACAAGACAATTATTAACATTCAACATACATAACAAAAAGGGAGTGCTCATCTTCCCAGGTTCAAAACCGAGAACAAATCGTTTGTGGGTGTCTGTTCCCTCAGGTGGGGGGGGGGAGTTTCCTTATTATAATCTTTCGTTTGAATCGCATGCACTTATGTAAATGTACACTGAAAAACCAGAATTTTAATACATTGAAGTTAATTTCTTATTTTCGTAGAATATTTTCCGCAATCGTTAACCCATTTCACGAAAAATGACAACTTATTGAGAATTCATCCAATATAATAAAAAATCATGAAAAATTCCAGACACTTTGCTTGTTAGTTCTCTCTATTACATAAAGCCGCCATTAAAAACTATCGGCTGCGTCTTGAAATCAATAAGCGATTACCTACTTCCACATGCAGTCAGGTTACTGTTGTCCAAAATCATGGGAATATCCAGTACAGTACACGGAATCACCACAGAAAAGGGAACGCCGCCCCCGCTGCTCCCTAATCGAAGGGGCGGTCACAAAAAGCACACAATATGTCAGTAGCAGGCTGCGGGAATCGATTGCTGACCGCAGAATATAGTCATGTCCATGTCTGCTTGGATCGGTTAGGCGCATTTTCACTGCTCTCACAACTACCGGGACTCCATGTATCTCCCTGCCTGAGTCAGGTACGATAGGATCGCAAAATCTTGACCTGCAGAAAATGAGCTGACGTCTAATGAAAATAATTGGAAATGAAGAGAACAACTCTGTCTATTTTGACAGAACGGAGTTTAGGATGTGGATATCTTTTGATAAAGGTCATTACGTCATAACAAAGAGACAGCGTTATAAGCTTTGAAATTTCTTTCAGGAATATGAGGATAAAGTTTCACAAATTTCATATGCTCTATTAGATAACAGACAGAAATTGCAATACTCTTCTTCTTCTTACAGTGCCATATCACAATTGGATGTAGGCTACCTCTCGCATATGTCTGAGGTGGGCGAGCTATCACAGTTCCCACAGACAATAATTATGAGTGGGACCTTCCTTTTTATCACGCTTTTAATCGTATTATTTAAGGTAAGTCTTCTATAATTAGTTGAAAAATGTACTTCGTTTAGCATTTGTTCTGTAGGTAGAGGGTGTTTCAGTTTCTGTGTTCAATTATCCGGCAAACGGTAGAACACCTAAAAATACTTTTTTTTTCTACTTAAAAATTTTAACGTTTTCGAGATACAGAGAGTTTGGAAAATCTTGGAAGAAAAAGTCAATTTTATCGAATATTTTCTGAACTAGGTATTAAAGATATTTTTATGTACTTTATGTACAGGTAAATTTCGAGAGATGCCAATAATATTTTATTAAAAAATTACTGACGAATCGCTAGGTAGTGGTTAAAGGGACGGTATACGCGGAGAGGTGGATTGGTCGTGGTGATCCAGTTGCTTGGCCTCCTCGATCATCGACTCTTAATCATCTTTTTTTTTTATTTAGGGCTATTATACATATAAAGTGTAAAAAACAAAGAAGAAAAAAAATATTTTGAGCATCTATTGCAATAAAAATCTTAAAAATTAAGCCTCCTAGATAACTTTACCAAGAGATTGGGGGGCGATTATAGGGGTTGTTTTTGTTGACAATGCTAAGACTCTATTACTATTATAAACTTTCAGCGAAACGGTTTATATGGAGCACTAAAGATAATTTAATAAAGATATGACTATGTTTATTGCTTATTCCCTTGGAAGTAGGTATGCTTTATTTTAGTTGCCTGCATTGGCCCTTTATCCTTCATGTCTCGCGTGTACGTATTTAGGCCATATTTGTTAAGCAAGAAGTTGATTTTGTTGCCGATGCTAGTTGTAAAGAGCCTGTTAAAGCTGCGGATTTTTCATTAAATTTTTTGTTGGTGGTGGGTATGGCTGGAATATGCTTTTTTGGTCAAAGTATTTTGATTTAATGCTATTACCGTTCAAAATTAATATTCTCTGTTTTTCTTAACATCCGGGATATTTCAGTGAACTTTCGTTGGACCAAACAAAATTGACTTTCTCTTCTTGATGCATGGAGGTTTAAAGGCCGATTTGCTCAAAGATCAAATCATGTGCAGCACAATTACTTCGTGGTTATCACATAACAGAATCTGAGGAACTCTAAAGACAAAAACACACTATTCTCAATAAATTTTACCACGGAAGAAACCAATCCGTAACCACTAAGTTTCCACTCTTGGGACGAGGGAAAGGACATCTAAAATCTATAGACAGAAACTGAAAAGAGGAATTGGTGTTCTTATAGATACCCATATGACCAGCTTGAGTCACATTATAGGTGTTTTCTATATGAGCACCACAAATTTCACAGTTTCTTTAATATTTCTTTACTGCAATCAACATTTTATGCCATTAATAGTTCTCGGCTATCGTTGATTTGGTCTTGGTAACCTCAAAATGACCAGAGGTGGGAGGATCATGAAATTCCGAAATAATATTCTGGTGGTTGTCATCAGTAGGCACAACCATCTTTCACCTTGAGCGGTTATAGAAGACGAGACACCATGACCAGGCCCTGACAAGCTTATTCAGAACACCGTTTTGCAGTTCAATTTTTTTATTATCAACATTCCAATATTTATAGTTATCAACTCAGCTTAACAGACTTTACTCCAACCAAATACATTAGATTTTTATCTAAAGCTCAAAACCAAAATAGTAGTCACTAACTGACATTACTGAAAAAGTAATTTCAGAGAAGCGGCACGCAGAAACTGACGTTTAGAGGAAAATTTTCTGCTTGCCGCTTATCCAAAATAGTTTTTTTAGTAACGTCAGTTGGTGACTACTATTTTGGATCTGACCTATAGTATATTAGATTATTATATATATTATATATAATTATTATATTATTATTATATATATTATTATATACAGTGTGGAAAAGCCAAATGGAATAAATTCGATAATAAATCAATGGAGATGGGTGCCAAAAAACGCTCGGACACATCGATTAGTATTTTTGGTTGCGCATTTTTTTCAATGAAAACTTTTTATACAGGGTGTGTCGTGTAACAGTGCTCAATACCAACTTTCTTCTTTCAAATCAAACACCCTATATATTATTACATTTTCAGATTGCCTGAAAAAATGTAATAATAATGCTGTTTATAATTCAAATTTGTAACGAGTGATTTTTGAGTTATAAACAAATGAAAATCGCATTTTTTAATTTTCAAAACAGTGTGTACACCGATAACGGCTCAAGATGTCGGAAAACGGCTTACATGTCCCTATCTTAACTTTTCATTTAGAGCCCTATTAGGTAGTTTAAATTTTTATACAGGGTCATGAAAATTACCAGATTTTTAATCACCCTGCATAAAAATTTCATCCACACAATAGGATACTACATGAAAAATTAGGATAGGGACATGTAAGCCGTTTTCCGACATCTTGAGCCGTTATCGGTGTACACACTGTTTTGAAAATTAAAAATTGCGATTTTCATTTGTTTATAACTCAAAAATCACTCGTTACAAATTTGAATTATAAACAGCATTATTATTACATTTTTTCAGGCAATCTGAAAATGTAATAATATACAGGGTGTTTGATTTGAAAGAAGAAAGTTGGTATTGAGCATGTTCCACGACCCACCCTGTATAAAAAGTTTTCATTGAAAAAAATGCGCAACTAAAAATACTAATCGACGTGTCCGAGCGTTTTTTCGCAACCATCTTCATTGGTTTATTATCGAATTTATTCCATTTGGCTTTTCCACACTGTATATTATTAGATTTATCTAGTGTATTTGCTCCAACTATGTGCAATAATTTTAGCTTCATTTTGATACAATTGACATTTCCGTAGAAATGAAGAGCAGGGATTTAATAATGCGACACCTACGAAAGTTACGCATCTGGTGTCAAAAAATTATAAGCTAAATGGTTGTATTTGTCACTATGGATGCCAACTTCTATGTAGAAGATAGGTGAAACTACGAAAAAGTATTGTTCGACGGTGCGACGTTTCGAATTCATGAGTGATTTCAAACGACCAATTATGGTTTATTTCGGATCCTTGTCTTCTTAAAAATAAAAATAAAAATAGAAATAATGCGCAGGAATGGAATTATCAACGAAACCGAAAGATTGATTAAGGAAATTAAGGTAAAATGTGATGAAGCCAAACCGCCTATGTGATACAGTAACTCTTTTCTTTATTATAATTTGAGAGCAGTTCTCAGAAAGAGGTTCATACAATATAAAATTATCATGCTAGGATATTAAATTCTTAAAATTCATAAAAGACCATTATCAAATTCTTCAATATATTTTAGCTTTAGTGATACAAATACAGACAATTCCTTAACAGTAGCGAACCTTAATATCATGCAGCAGCATTGCAGCGATTAAGATTGCATATACTATACCCCGTACATTCCTTTTCTAAGTAGACGATATGCACTCAGACCATAAATAATATATCCCGTTCAGGCTGTTTCATTGTTATAGGGTCACATACAATGTGTCCCACGTACTACGAGGACATTAATACAAATTATTACAAGCGAAAATGCTAAGGACCAATGAATGCTTTTCATTAATTTTATATCTCACAGCGGTGCACTATTACCGAATATTATATCCGTATGGTCCAAAGCCCACGAAAGCACCAGCCATAATTTTGTGTAGAATTCCATCAATAATTAGTGATAAAATGTTGCTGACAACAGAATCCTGTTCATGGGCCTGAATAAAGTTTCTAAGAAAAAACGTAAAAAATTGTAGACATCATCAACTTAGGACTTGTACCTAAGTGGAGTTAGGAGGCTTTTCTTCAGACTTTACGACACATTTAAATCAAGTAATTCAATTCTTATTGTATAAAAATAAAATTTGTCACGATAATAAATACGTAGGTACATACTATACTTACTACTTATTTAATAGAAAAATCAAGTAGGTATTAGACGAAAATAGAAACCTAACAAATTACAGTGGTCGTTCACGTTAATGTGACTTGATTTAATAAATTATACCTCCAGATGTTTTCAATACACTGTATAACAAATAACCCGTAGAAATAAAAATATAAGGCGAATTCGATGTGTTTATTCAGCTGCTAGAGCATACGGGTGGTTGAAAACCATCAATTATCATATCAAATGGCTCTTAATTGAAATCATCTTGTTCACATCATACCTACTTCACATTACTCACATTTTTCTAATATTATTTAGAGCTGCGTTATAATGAAGCGATAAAAAGTTACTTCAATAAATAATTTCCAATCCAATAAAAACTAAATACTGACTTTTAAAGAAAATTCTAATATAATAAAAATTTATTAAAAAAATTATATTACTGAAGGTACTGAATTCTAAAAGCTTTTTTCCTATGATTCAATAATAATAAAAGAAAAAGCACGTCATGTCGACCGCTGCAATCATGAAAGAAAAAAGGGATTCAAAAAGTCGAGTACGGCAAGGGAGTCAACGAGTCAACGAAGAGCCAATTCGCAATAATTGCAGTGCGGTTAAGACCTCAAGTTAAACGAATTACAACTTCAATTTCCTCTCATTCACTAGAGCTTCGACGGCAATAATGAGAGAAATAAAAAAATAATTGTTTCAGCAGTATTGCCACCTTCAGTTGCAATGCTTCAATATCACATTTTCACTTTATAATACCTATTTATTCAATTGCGGTCGTCAAGACGTCCACACTCTAGAAGCACTGGATATTATTATTAAAGTATTTTCTTACTAAAAATCTGGCAACATGGTTCGAGTTATGGATAAAACGACATCACCATGAAAGACAGACCACGGCCAACTAAAACCACGTTCCGAAATTAATTTCTAATTGGAAAGATAATCAGATATTCTCCTTTATTGCATGATCCAGCCAGAGAGTATGCTGCTCTCGCGTTCCCGCGGGAATAATAAATTCCCTGGAAAGCTTTTGTTTCTTGAGCGTCTTAATAAAGCTCTTGCTTGTAGTTGAAGACTATATTTAATCCTAAAGTTTGTTTTCTTGTCCTCGAGCTGTAACTTTTTCTTTAACGTTGTATATTCGTTGCGCAATATGTGAAAAAAAACGGAAGCTGAACTTAAAATAATTTTATATCCGCAGGAGAGAGATTATTAATTTTTGCTCATTATAAAAATGTAGGATGAATCTTTAATACAATATCTAATTGGGAAGATTCTTGAAAATTATATTGAATTAATGAAAATTATTATATCAACTTTTTCGATACATTGACAATCAATACATGTTATCAGATAAACAGTAAGATAATCTGTTGCTAAATCTTCCTTTGTGCAACACAGCACGCATCTACATAAAAAGTAAAAACCCTAATCGATTAGTATCAGGGGGTAACAATACTCGTCCATTAGGAGCCACGATGAAGCCCAAGAATATGCAGGAAGTTCACCGAACCACGAATTCTACGAGTCATAGTCCTAAATTACCGCCCTCCTCGCAGCAGCTAACCGGCAACCCCGTATCAATCCCCCTATAGCAGTGCGTGATATACAAACATCGCATTACGAGGCAGGGATTTCAGTTTGCATTTGCAGTGACCCGTACATCACCGTTATCACAACATAGCCTAGACAAGCTGCCAGACAGAGTTTGGACCATATAGGTATAATATTATTCTAGTTGAGCAGATTAATGACATTTGAAAAAAAAACACTTCATGCCTTAGATACTGATGTAACTTAAAAATTATGCGAAACGAGTTTATTTAGAGTTCATCATTAGGCCGAAAAGATTTTATAATCTTAAAAAGGCAAACTTCGTCTGTTGCAGATGAAGTTCGCCTGCAGGCTGTTTCCCAAACAACTTTTATAGCCTACACTTTTATAAGTTCAATAAATTAGCGAACAAATTTCCCCAGAAAATAAAACGGAGCTTTCAGATCATTTTCACAATCATAAACATTTCGCATCCATCCACTATAGCTGGGAGGAATCCCTTTTCGCCTCTCATTATTTACGAATGTTTTGAAATATGAATCAATGGCTTTTGAAAGTTTTAAAAAATGATCATTCAAACTTTGAATTTGGGTTCTTATCTCGCGATGTAAAAGATATTGGAATGACGTTTAGAAAAAAAAAAATTATAGAGGAGGAACCGCAATCGTAAACTATGCTGTAGAAAAGACACTAAAGTTAGTAATTCAACCACACAAAATTTTAAAAAGACGTTAACAGAAAATATCCATGGGACGACTGAAGATCATGATTGAATGAGAAATGAAGAAATTCTATAAATGGCATTCAACAGTCTAGAGGCTATATTAGGGCCTAAACCATTGCACCACAAAACGTGCTTTATAAAAAATCTTTTAAAAAAATTTTTCGCTATAATTTCTGATTGTTCATTGAAAAAGCAATTAGGTACCTTGCAAATTTTAATTTATTTTTCGATGAACAGTCAGAAATGGCAGTGAAAAAATAAGAGCTTCGTACAATTATTTGTCGTTATCGATCAATATCCTGCAATGCACCAATAAGACAAGAACATTCTAAAAATCTCTCAGATCCAGGAGTCATGCGACGTATTCATCAAATTCGCAAAGTAAATGTGAAAATGAATTGATAAAACACCCCAAGATGGGTTATGTGTGGTTTCGAACAAATATATGTACCAGAAACTGACTCCCAAAATCAACCTCTTGTTCGAAAGTTACAAAAATTGTAAGACCTGGAAAAATGTTACAGGTTCGTTGAACAGCCTCAACAGGACACCGTGGTCGTGGTCCAACAGAATTTGGATTGTATCAATGTCCTCCGGTGACGGATATATTCACAACCAAAGTGGGTATTTATAATTGTCCTCTCTGTTTGTACTCTGGTTCTTCCTTCTTCCCAAAGCGGGACACTTGCGTAGAATGTGTTTTGCTGTTTCATTCTCCAAGCATAGGCGACATTCAGCTCTGATCCATAAGCCCATCATCCTGTGCAAGTGATGGTTCAGCCAGCAGTGTCCAGTATACAATAGGATTATTAAGGTCTTCAGATCTTACCCTGGTTAAGTTCCAAAAATTATTTGTTTTTTTTTTCGACGAGTATGAGTGCCTTCGAGTGAGAATTTAAAGAGCCTTCGCTAACAGAATTTTGATAGCTTTTTCCATTGCTGAAGGACTTCTCTCTCAGCCAAGTTGTCTGTTGTTGTTTTGGCAATATTTTATTTGAGGAGATGCCAACAGCTGGTCGAATTTTAATAAATTAGGATTCGGCACCTTTTCTAGCCAGAGGTCCGTTTCTAATAAGACCATGAAACATAAAATATAAAGTATAAAGTATATCATTGACTGATTTCTTCGTTTCATCTAAAGCATGCAAGCTTAGTGTAAGGCCAACCACAACAAACTGTTGCGTAAGAAATATACCTCAGAAGCGTAACTCAACCTCAGCGGCCTCGTAATTTTTCTTGAGCATAGGAAAACAATAAATGTATACTAATTATTTATTATTTACATTCAACAACCGCCATGGCTATAGGCTTTAACTCGAGCAAGCAGAATTCCAACAATGACCACTTTTCGGCGGAAAGGCGACGTAAAAAGTTTCGATGTAAACATTTCCTCTAGAAATCCTTAAGGACTTGCTCATCTTATAAAGTGACCTTAATAGTATTCTATTACGTGTTTACATTTAATGAAGATTGCCTGTAAAGAATAATTAGGTAGGTTAGTGTTACAAAAATATGAACTAAAATAATAAATTGCCATAATCAAATGACCATGATTCATCTAGCGTAGGCAGAATGCAAATTTCTTAGAAATGATCAAAACCTCATTGAATTATTGAATCACCAGCACGATCAGCCAGGAGGCATCCACTCACCTTTACCGATTGATTGAGCTCATCGCATCGACTGCCAATTGCATTAAATAATTATTATTCGATTGAAGGTCTCCTTGTTTGTTTACTTGTCGATTGACCGGGAATAAAATATGACCTAGCAATTAGAAGGTGCATTTACACTCTTCATCGAGATTTATATGCGATTACTTTCATTTAATGTACAAATTATAGAGATAAAAAATAAAAAAAATGCGGTGTTGTAATAAGTTTATTGTGCCAGAGTTAGTTTAAATGCCAGAGTGTGCTCAAAACATTTTGAAGCAAGTAATCTCAAGATAAACTGTTAGGATATACAGTGAATAAGAGATGCCGGCAAATTAAATATGGATTTCCAATGGAAAAGTATCTATTTCAAGGAATTGACGATTAGTAGATCGAAATCGTTCTGTTTTAGCGAACAAAATTTCAAACGAGTTGACAAATCAAGAAAGGTAACTTCACATTCTTTCATTGATTCTTTGTGATCAAGTTAATCACCGACTTTCGGGTGATTCACTATTTGCACAATAATTTACCTATATGAATGTGGGGGTACTTTTAAGAGCTTACTTAAAAGTAGATGTTTTGACTTTACACAAGCATCAAACATCATATCAAGCGTCAAAAATGTCTAAAAATATTTGATGCGATGGCAGTTTTACAATGTTGCCAAGTAACTTATGGCGTTAATCTCAGATTAGCTAAGCACACAATTTGCATCTTTTGAACAGCGAAAAATTTAACTATAGCTGACTGACGACAGATTGTTTCTTCGTATGAACAACCGGCCTCAATGTTTCTCAAGAAAACATTCAGGGGAGATAATATTTACTAAAGTTTCATTTTACATGTGATTTGTCAACTTACACGTTTTATGACCTATTAGAAAGTCAGTCATGCAGCAATGAGACATGAAACAAAACTGAACCGATGTCTTGACATTAAAAATTATTTTGAACCACAAATTGCGGCCCTTCGAGGCTAGATTTGCGGAATGGCAAGTCACGCATTGAATTATGCACGCCACCACACCAATCGTTTCGTATCGATATCTGAGAATATCCCGGCTCCTCTAATATTCCTCGTTTTGTTCAATGTATCCAGCTACGGCTGGCTGTCTAACGGAAACAAACCCGGAAAAGGAGAACTCGGATTTATGCATTAATGATGAATGAGTGAACTAGGAACTCCTTATGTCAACTTTGGTATATTTATCGTTATCGCTGTGTTGTGGCATGCAGACCACTAGATGGGGAGACTTCCGCGTGCCCCGACGGAGTAGTCGACTGATGTATTATTTATGCCCCTCTCTATATTATTTGGGTCGCTGTGCCAACTCCGCTCTATCTGGTTGGAGTGCGGAGGGCAAGCAAGGGGACTGCGGGATGAGATAATAAAAGCTCGCCTCTCGAGTAGTAAATGCTTCGGGGGGCACAAGTGGCCGCAGAATAAGAATTGGAGAGGACACAGACAGTGGCGGGTTATTTCAAGGTTATTAACTCTTCACTTTCAATTTTCATTTTAAAATTACTTACCTTTGTTTTCATTGCATCACATTATATAAATAATCAAGAACTAGGTATATTCTTCTTCTTTTAACTCAGCAAAGAAAAGAGAAATGAGAAAATCTCAAGCCACAGACAGGAGAATTACTTACAGAAGTGCACATTTCAGTCATGCAGTTATAATATTTTCTTGTAGATCTTGCGAATATCGTCCCTAAATAAAATTGTCAACTAGCAGTTCGAACTATACTTCATATTATGACCAATGATGAAATTACAAAATCTTTAATTTGGTTGGAAATTTCCTCGGAAATTTCGTAAAAAATATAAAGGAGAATACTGAAGGAATCATTTGGAAGGTTAGCTAGCATGTTTCGTCAAATTGATCAATTTATGGTAACAAGTAGGCACCTCAGATCAATTTTTTCCAATCATTTTTTTCAGTGATCCAGTTCTAAAATACGATTTTGTTGAATAAGTTCAGAAAAATTGGTAAAGTAAACAAATTGTCGGTCTGACATTTCAATTACGCTGACAGCCAATAATAATTGATAAAAATTTGTTTTCTTTATTTTTGAAAATAAAATTTGAAATTTCTAGTTGACTACGTTAATATGTTTAACAGACTAGAATTCAAAAACATTTTACATCTACTACTATAATACCTATAGTTAATGTAACAAACTACGTCGCTGGAATCTTCCGATTGTGATCGCAGAGCGTAGCAATCAATTGAGTATGACAGGCCGAATTAGATTTATAGTAATTTTTTGTCGTATCACAAAATATCGTACTATACCCAGCGCAAATACCTATACCAACTGCAAAAACTACTATTTATGAGATCAACCGATTTTTTTATTTTATCTAATCATGCTCGCTTCTTCATAATATTAATGTTCACCCACCATACCACTAGAGAAATCAGCACAACCTGATACATACCACTTTTGGAGTCTTGATTATCGACATTAGCGTAAGTTGACACTCAGGATTTTGTTAAATAAATTCACTCGCTCTACTGACTTGTTAAATTAATGCTGCATAGCAACATGCTTATGCAGCTATCGATAATCAATATTCCCTTAAGTAATGTTATATGAATATTCGCCGAACAGGAAAGCAGTAGAGGAGACATTAAAACTCCCCCATTTTAGGTTTATTAACAATTAAAAGATCAAACAATTAAGAATTCAACGAGCATAGTCTGGAAAGAGTGAACAGTGGCGTCACTTCTCTGATTATGGTCGCTTATATTCACATTAGTTATAGGATCAGTGATAATGTACGGTAAGTCCTAATGGATATGTATTTTTTTTAATATACAGGATACAGTGTGTGCCTCAATAATAAAGCTTCGTTTTGATCACATCTTTACACCTTTACATAACGATGTTGAAAGAATTCGTAAGAATATGTACAAGTACATCAAGATAAAAGTAAATCGATAACAAAAGAAACAATAATGACACTAGAAAAATACAGCAACTGCTTGAGCATTATCAAAATTAAAAAAAAAAACTTTAAGAAATTATTTTCCAGAATCTTAGGTAAAACAGCATTGTTTCAGGACAATCTGAATGTTAGTTTAATAATATGAAATCGATTGAACAGAGCAAAAGGACCAAAAGCAAGAAGTACCATCTACGCGGGGAAATCGAAAAATTAATTAAAAGGGTATGTTAAAAAGGAAAACGAGAGATATGGGCTAATTATGATAGAAAAACAATGAAGTTGCACTTATGACTTGGCTTATTCTTGGTAACATGGAGATGCTTATTGCACATGTTCAAAACAACAAAACTCTATGATGTGTCTACTGCACGAAGTTGTAACCGAAAGTAAAGTTCAATCTTCAATGCTAGAGCTTTCTTCTCTAATGGAATCGAAGAAGGGCCAGCGCCAACAGCCGGCACTGTGTCCTTTGTTGATATCCGTTTCTTCACCATCTCAAGGAAATTGATGCCAAGAAAGGGTAAGGGATGGGATATAATGTATAATCATTTTGGTATCCCCGACAATCGATTTGTAGATAATTAGTTATGCATGACATACACTTTCGCATTTCCTTTCAATGCAATGACGAAACCGGACGAAACAAGCCTTTTGCATGACATATATACGGATCGGTCGCTATGGTCCTGCGAGAAAGATGGAGTCCCAAATTCAAACCGTCTGGTTTATATTAATCGCGGGGCACTTTATGATACATCTTTAATACCACAAATAAGAAAGCAACCAATTAAAAACCTGTATTGAAAAAAAACCTTTTATAAAAGGAAAAGCGTAATGGGTTATAACAGATCCCTAAATAACATAAACAACTCACCTTATAGAATAGAATGGATCTTCATAGCGGAAAATTAATGTTCGATTAACACAGAAGGTTTATGTCCACTATCCAGGTGGATATTTATTCTTTCTAACGAACGGAATTGTTATTTAATATCACTGATGGTCCACAAATACACATAAAGAGGCTTAACGTTAACGTGATTCGGTGTCATCCCGAAAAGGGATTCCGTCGACTCGGTGATTACGTTATTGACGGCAATCCGAAACTGAATTGTTGTCGATATTGGGCTGGAAATTATTTTGGGATGACGGAAATCTGATTAAAACTTCACAAAGTGGACGTATATAATGCTACCGGCCTCTCTATCGATACTCCTAACTAATTTCCCGATGAGATTGCCGAGTGGGGATGGCCCACTTCAGGGTCCGCGAATTGACAAAGTCAATTTGGATATTGCCCTTCGTATAAATAGTGGTCCCCTTTGCCCCTGCGACCCCGATCGCTTCATGGCATATTAACCGGGAAATTAGAAGTGAGTGAAGGCTCTTATGAATTGTTTCCCTCGCGTTTTACAGATTGAACGCTCCGTTATGTATATAGGAGCTCTGAACACTAGTTAGATTTTTTTAATTGACATTATTTTTCTGTAAAACCATACATGTATAGGTACGTTCAACTAACAATATTTGATACTCTACCTAAAATCAAGCCAAAAGTGTTATACAGCCGTCGCATGCGGAAAAAGATTAATAAACATTTTGAAAACTTCAAGTACTCTACTATAAATCAACTTTTTTATGCACAAAAACAAAAAAAAAACTTCGTCCTTATTTTTAGATAAGATGGTAGTTTGGCCTCAAATATTTTTTGTTTCTAAACCACTTATGAACGGCAAAAGCACGTGGTGTTTATATTTTGACACCCTTCGAAGTCCTGACCAATTGACCACACGGGCGACGTTGGTTAACGACCTACGGATCATATACTTTTTCAGTGAAATTTTCCTTACTCGAGCCCAACAGAATAATCATTAGAAGATTCACTGACAAACTGTGTCCAAGTTAATTTGAGATAATAAAATCAAAGGTTTGCGTATATTGGAGCACTCCGTATAACGTTAACCAACTTAAACTAAACCTCTTTAACACGATTTCGCATCCTCCGAGCCCCGAACCCCATACTCTAACGACTTCCTCGACTCCATCCTCCTGTCTTCACAAATCTAATCCAGCCTCCCGAGGGAAAACATCCCACCTACGCCCCGTCGGCCTAATAATAGTGACATTGTGACGTCCCTCCTTAGCCTTACTGCCCGGGGTCGCGAGTGCGCCCCGTCGTTCTCACACTTCGCACTATAGGATTCCTGGAGCTGTTTACTGTTGTTCAGTCCTAGGACGGATGGATTAATTATAAAGACTCCTTAAAGGGGCAAAGTGAGTTAGACCTTAGATCAAAGCCTAGACTGCAGACTATAAGGGGTTTGTGAACTTAACGTAATTCATAATGTTGTCCAGGTTTTAAAAAGTTTTCAGTTTTATATTTTACAGCACATAGGTACTCTTAAAGTGCTTAGGTATTAACGGACAATGTGACTTTTAGTTTTTACGTAAATTGAATAAAGTATTTTGCGTAAAATTTGTCCAGGCAAAATGAAATTATTTCAAACATCACTCACATTCATGTTTGGTAATGTGTGGTCCCCGACTAGGGGAGTGTAGGTATACGACCTGCAGGATGTGAACCGGACCGACAGTGGGATTGTCTGGAACAGTAGCATTTATTACTCGGGGGCGCAGATTGCTCACCCGGGTGCAGTTTCGGAGGGTTCAAGGAAAGAATCAACCCGACATTAGCTTCCTTCTTTCTCCAGTTCGCTCGTCCTGGCGACGTTGCAAGATTGTTAGCATGAAAGGCTGCGAAAATCGTGTGCGTCTGTGAAATTATTAAATTCTGCATGAGCTGACAAAGTGGTATTCCCGGGTCGAGTAGCGGTCCTCGAGTGAAGCCGCTTTACCCGCTGCAAAGAAGTTCATTATGATTATTAATTTCACAATGTGTACACAATCGAGTACTCCATTTTTTCAGAACAGCTTCAAAAGGCAAAGTTGTTTTGATCTAATTAACGTTTTATTCTCAGATAACCTTGCGGGTTCTAAACGTTTAAGACATTACTCTGAGCTTTTTGAATTCCTTTTTCCTTGGGCGACGTGCCTTTTTAATAATTTTAACAGGAAATAATGATCTGTAGCGAAGTATATTAAGTTTTCATTGTTTTTAATTCCAATACTGGAAAACTAACGAGGCATTAGAAATAAAAGTCGGTAGTACACAGGGCTTTTCAGCTACCGGCACAACGTAGGGATTTCCATGTAATTTTCTTAAATACTTGTCTCCTTGCTTATTTTAGAGCAAAACTGTATGAGTTAGAAGACGTTACATTTGATGTTGTATTTATAATTGTTTATTGACATAATTATCAATATAATTTTGCACTATTGACTCGCAGCTATCAAACGTTCTCTATAGTGTCCTACATTAATTCTTCCATAACTTGTGCACTGAATAATTTGATAACTAAATGAATTCACCCCTCTAGGTCAGAATAGGCCACAGCCATCTGAAAATTTCTTGTTTCCAAATTCCAATGGGTTACCCCTATGGTCAGTCATGAAAATACTATAGTTGTAGTTTCATTCCAGTCATATTGGATTCATTAGCTTATAGCTTTGCATGGTGACTTTCTGTGTCAAGGATAAAATTTTATGGATTGTTGAGTTAAGTCCATTTACCTGTTTTGTTTGGGTTTAGTATCACCCCTATATTCATTTAGGTACGAGTAAATGGATTGTTGTATAATATGAGGTGTTCATTCAGTAACACGTTATGTATTGGTTGGGTACTGAAAGTGGGAAAAGACGTTAACGCTTATTTTGATTCAGCAGATCGTACTCTATATACTGCGAAACCCATCAATGGATTATGTTACGGATAAACTCCTAAACAAGTTATAAATTCAGTGGGGAAATTTAAAAATACACAAATCTGACCTTGCCGGAGCCTGCGTTACACAAAAAAGTTTATTACGAAAATACTAGTCAGTTTGACCTATATCGTATAAGTAGCCTACACCAAACATAAAATGGAATCGTTTCAAAACAACCCTGAGAATAAAATGCCATACTTCTAGCAGCACTAGAGTTTAACGTTCCCTCCTATTATCTTGATAATTTTTCCAACGATTTAAGAATGCATATCATCATCCATCAGGAAATCCGCTCAACTAACAATACCCGACACTTTCCCTTAAATAAACGGACAAATTTTACAAAGCCCTCATGCCAACTTCTGAGTTCTATCGCACTGCTGCAGTTGTCCTGCTAAATCAACACAATGCATTTGGTGTAGAAGTAGCCGGTATTGTTAGTTGAGCGTATTTGTCGTTAGTATGAGAATAACTGAGCGCCAATAAATTCATTGATTAAAGGATGAAAAAATTTCTGTAATACCCAAGCCCAAGAAAGAATATAGTATGATTTAGCTGTATAGTAGGAAGAAAGTTGCAACCACAAGCAACTATAGGCATTCCCCACCATGGTTATTAGCGTCCAAATGTCGTTGATTGCGTTTAGCAAAGTCCAGACGGTTATTATCCCATGACAGGAGTGATTTCATCCTCGGTCAGCGTGTTCCGACCCAAAGTGTTGAGCCTGCGGCTGCTGTAAACCTTACATATTCCTATCTTAAGGACCGAGCCCTCATCATCTTGTCCATCATGTCTGAGTCGGTTAAATGGCTTGCGCCATCTACATCTGTATCTGTAATCAGCTTCCAAAGATCAAGCAAATTGTGCGTTCACTAATTAGCAATCCCTGACCTGACCAGTGAAGACCTGCTCTGAACTTAGTCCAGTACAGCCATCCGAGCTGTCGGTGTAGATATATCAATAATATTTGCCTTCATGGTTTTATTAGCTGATAACTTTCCCCATTCTATATACCTACATATAGGTATTTGAAGAATAGCATATAATTATGCTCTGGAGAAGCCATGTTCACTCCTCACTCCGTTTCTATAGAATTTCATCGCTCTTTTTCGTCTTTTCTGAGTTGGCTTGATAAAATAGTGGAGCCTCTAGGACTTCTAGGAGACATTATATTAGAATTCCTGATTTACTATTTCGAAGTAATTTCATTGCATTCTTCGCCTTATATCATTTAGGTGCAACTTACCACCCAACCAAAGGAAACGATGAAAAACACAGGAAAAGCGATGATTTGAGTATAAAGTGAGCCATATAATTACTAAATAATTATGTACCTATACAATTTACTTAATATGTGAATAAATAAAGAGTATCATATTTTTTACTCACAACAATTCCTCTAATTTATTCTAAAGATGTTATATAGGTACACTTCCTGATGTAATTCAAATTCAAGACTAACGTAATTAGAGTGAAGAGTTTTTCATGAAAAAAGTTTTTCGCGCGTCACCGAAGAAACTCGACGTTTCGTAAAGATACAGCAGGCGAAAAAAGCCAAGTGACTGAACGATTGCGCACGTCGCTGTTGGACAAGCAGCGACAGTTTGTCCCCTACCCGTGCGAGATAATTATACCTACAGCCTATGTTAATAATTCTACTACGTTATTTTCAAGAAAACAAATCTTATTGTAAATTTTACAGTAACTGGTCACGTCTAACTCATGATAATTATTATTAGATAATAAATATTGAAAAATCGATTCGATTCTGATGATGCGCGAAAAAATACTGTGTGTACCACGACGGAGGAAGACTATTTCAACTCGTGTCAAATATCAACTCGTTGAAATAATCTTCTTTCTTGAATTGAAGTCTCTTTTTAAGAGTTTAAAATAAAACACTAAACAACATCAAAATTCCAAATTTAGCACACAACACATCTTTAATTACGGACACATTAGGAGCATTGTGAAACTGTCAAAACAGGAGCACCCTTCAAGCTAAAGTCTAGCGTTTAATTATTTTCACAGTAGAACCACTAGACTTTAATAATATGTTTCAGAGCTTCTTGAATGTCTCAATTGAAATCATTGTCGGGTTAACGAACGAACGAGCTTTTTAAAACTGTATAGTCTCACCGGTACGTATTGCGTACGACCGTCCCCCGTAAGTAATGAAAATTAATTCAAATTACCCACTGCCCCCTCTTTGGACTAAATTGATGAAGTGCGTGCTTGGAAAGTCTCAAACTGAACGTTAGCTATATAGGCCAGGATCAGAAGAAGTGAGGATCAAAAAATATGTTTGTATAAAAATTTAAAAACATTGGACTCCTATAAATATACTGAAATAGGTATAAAAATAGAATTAAGAAAATAATGCATTCCATGTTTACCGTTCATATAATAGCAATATATTTAGAATAAAAATGAACTGGATAGAGTCTAAGAGTCATACGCTTTGGTCTTAAATTTCTGTAAAGTCAAGTTAAAAAAGTACTTTCAAGAAAAGCCAATTTGACATACGCACATCTTCTTCTACAGTATCTAATGAACTCTTGATACCCTGAGTAAAATTTCAGGGTCAAACTCTATGAAATAAGTGGGTCTTATCCGTAATTTGTCTCAGAGCGGTCCGATGTCAGAATGCCATTAACAAGAAATCGTGTGTACCAATGAGATCCGACACGCCGATATGTTGACCGGTAGTGAAAATAAGGATTGAGAAATACACACCAGTGCCTTCAGGAACACCGAGCAAAACGATGATCAACTATTGAGTTATTCCTGAATTAACCTATATCTCATTTAATAACTAGGAGGAGTAAACTGCAAAGTATCATTTACACCACTAAAAGTCACCAGATTAAATCACCAGATTTTTTTTGGCGGCAAATTTGAATTGAAACAATAATTATTAATAAGGAAGATAGGACTTGTTTTCGGTGTAGGAAGTCTACTTTTCAGGAGAGACTCTACAGCAGTATCACAAATCATTGTGATTTGCATAATATATCAGTATTATAGTGCTGAATGATTTTCTGAATATAAATAGAATGAAATTGAATAATTTATAGATATTTCGAAGAATATTAAGGATAATAATTATTAACATTCATATTAAATTGATTGAAAGTACTTTATTTTAAGCAATACTTATGTGACAAATTTAATGTAACATATAAATATATTTTATGTATGTATTATATAACACATAACATCGTAGATAAAGTTTTTATTTTACATTTAATAATATATAATTTGTGGATAAGTCAATTTTTTCAAACAGTATTATAAACAGCATTTTTCAGTTTTTGTGGGACCAGATTCAAAGTGTGTTGTTGAAACTAACTTTATCACATACAGCAGTCCCTGTTTGGTCTAAATCCGCACCTTTGTTCGATTGGAATATGTTCTTCAATTATTGGTGAAGTACGCATATAGAGTAGTTTTTCCAAAATCTTGTAGGTGACACTCTTTTCTTCCCGTTTCTTTGGAGGAGACATCCTCTCACTTGTACTTGATGTAGGATTATCCATAATGGCACTTGAAACCGTTTGCAGGATGAAAATGGAAAGCCAAAAATAATTTCAAAATTCTGAAAAGGATGTCTGTTCTCTAAAAAGAACTGATGCATGGGCTTCAAAAAGAACTTATTTGGTTTATTTGAAATAACTTTTAAAGAACTTATTTAGAACAACTTATAGGGTTTTGGAAATAACTGATTATAAAACTGATGTGTCACATTCGACGCTGACATTGTAAACAATAATGACACAACAATAAAAAAACAAGCGTATATGTAGTGTTGAGCGTTGCATAGATTCAATTTCCTGTACAAGTTTTGCTGGGTGTAATTTTGCCTATGAATTGACCAATGAGAAGCATCTTTTTTTGGCGGTTTATTTAAATTTACTCCTCCTAGTTATTAAATGAAGTATAGTAAACAACAATACCTCTCAGGGGGATCCCAAACGTCAGAAAATGCAAGCTGGATGCATATATGCCGTTCACTTATTATAAAAGAATTGGGTTATGGTGTAGGGTGATAGAAATCACTGGGTATAACCGCTGTCAATCACTTGCTGGAGTTGGGTTATGTCTCTTTTTTATGAGGTTGAAGTTTTATGACAACGAATAGGACATAGTTGCAAAATGGATTCTTGATATTTTTGCTATTCTTCTTATTATCTTTACGTCTTTATGGACTTTTTATTTTGGAACCTTTAGTCACGTTATTTTATGATATTGCAATCTTTATCTAGAAAGCAAACTCGTCAAGTCTAATAAGCTTGCCATAAATTATAACATGAGAAAAAAGTTTTATTGTATTTTGATATCTTAAAGGAACTAATTGTAGCGTTGGCCGGAGTAACGAACGTTGTAACTTACATAATTTTTTGGAGTAATTTTTTCGATTCAGCACGTTTAAATGGCAGAATGCTTCCACAAAGCTTTAATTGTTGCCTAATTTACCTTAAATAATATTTAAACAATATTTCAAGAATCGCTAAATGAAAAAAACATTCCATTTAATAATGTTGCAAGGTACATTTTTTGAGTCTCATGTAAAAATGTAAGTTACAACGTTACTCCGACCAATGCTCCAATTAAAGGAACTCTTAATTATAAAATAGATCAAAAATTAGTAATTACTTATTTATTATTAAAAAATAGAACATTAGGTAGGTACTGAATCGGCCAAATCGGCTACGGTCATGGTGATTGGCGATCTTATTATTGGTGATGGCTGTTTGGATCCATTCTGGTAGATCCATGTTTCGTCCAGGTACACGAACGTTACATTTTCACTCGAATTTTGATATTGTACGTATTTTCTTAGAAAGGTAATTTTGGATGCAACGACATCATGCTTTTGTTCACAAAGAATTTTGCGTCCGTTCACATATTCATATTTATAGCTGAGATATTTAAGAATTTTAAATAAACTAGTTCTCCCCTTTTCAAAATCCAAATGTTTACGTTCGTCTTCCAAAAGTTTTCCTAGAGTAAAATGTTCGTTTTTCAAGTTATATTGCCAAATCAGTCGTTGCGAATCTTTCCGAAACGTAAAATTTTCATGATTATTGTCTGGTTTAGGTCGTCTGCCCAAAGGCTTAACTTCAAATTTATCCTGTTTAATTATTGTTTCAATCGCACTTACTGAATACTATAAAAGAGGAAAATTACGTAACATCATTTTATTAGGTGTACACTTAATAATACTTACACCCCAAATGTGTTTTACTTTCAATATGACTTGACGTTCACTTAGGTTTTCATTTTCAGATTTAAATAACTTGAATGCCTTTTTTATACGAATTTTTTCTTCAATCGATATTAATTTCGGCATTATGAAATTTATAATGTCAAAAAATTAATATTTATTTGACAGTTCGAGAAAAATTTGTCCGAATAAAAATTATCCTAGATAATCTACTAAAACTTCAATTAGACAACAAGGCTGTTAATCAGCTGAGGCAATTTGAGCGATTTGACAAGTGTCGGTGTTTACTTAACCTTCAATACCTCGATCAGCTGATATTGTTAATCAAGATCTAGGGAGTTTTCATTTTTGTAAACCTAAAAACAAAAGTTCATGGCCTACCAATGCTTTTTTAATATGTGAACGGCATATACCTAATGCTTATTTTAATCGATTAATTGTGATTCTCGAAAGAAATATAATCTTCGACATCAACAATCATTAGAATTCTCACACATTTTAGGTGCTATCGAAGACATTCGTTGTTTGGAACTCTTGAATAAGCTTCATTATGGGGATTGGTGGATGATTGTATTTACTTTGCAAAACTTTTTAAAAATATAATAATTAAAAAATCAGAGTTTAATTTGCCGAGAAAATATGAACTCCTAACCATTAGAGCAAAAAAAAAGGTGTTGAAGCTTTCTAGAGGTGATGCTGAAAGGGAATGCTACGGATCTAATCCATACTAGAATTTGTGAGATATCCTTGCAAGAATTAATTTGATTTAGCTCTTTGAAATGACGAAAAATGCAAATTGCAAAGAGTTTTTTAGGGTGAATGATTGATCACAGAATTTATGTCTTATAAGAAAAGTACAAAGCTCGTTATTTTGCTTTTAAATACAACAAAATGCAATTGCATTTAATCCCATACCAATAAAAGCACGCCATGCAGTGCAGTCTTCGGAGAATATTATGCACTCTGTCTTAGGAAGATTTCGGAAGTCCTATCGTTTTAACTGTCGTTATCCCCATTACCCGCAAGATAAATAGGGGAAGCATTACACTTTTCAGTGCAGTAAATTTATGGTAAGTAAGCCATATCCTTAAAATAGAAATACTTTCTCAACTTTCGATTACATGCTTTGACAGTTGAAAAATGATTGTAATAAAAATGTATTATTGTGGTTATGCTATGTAAATTTATACATCCCTAACCATAACTCATGTTATAAGGCATAAAAAAATCTATAAAAAGAATACCAGGGTGAATGATGTAATGAATAAATTAATTTTCTCAGTTAATATTTTTAGAATAAAAAAAAAAACGAAACAGATCGATAAAAAAAAAATTATTTATCTTCTATCGACGTAACAATGGCGACAACGTAACTTGGCTCAGCAATGACGACATTGCCTATTTTTTATTAAATGGGACACCTGTACATTATTACATTTTCAGATTGCCTGAAAAAATCCAGTATGAATGGTTTTTACAGTAGTTTAAATTGAATAGGTTGATTTATAAACAAGTGAAAATCGCCATTTTTCATTTTGAAAGGTGATGTGTAAATCGTAAACGGCTCAAATATCGGAAAACGGCTTACATATGTCCATATTTTAACTGTTTATGTATGTACTATCCTAGGATGTAGACGAATTTTTTTACAGGGTGCTGAAAAATCTGATAATTTTTATTACTCTGTATAAAAATTTCAAGTAAGATGACATTTGAAAACTTAAGATAGGGAAATATAAGCCGTTTTCCGATATTTGGAGCCGTTTCCGTTATTATACACTGGTTTAAAAATGAATAATTGCGATTTTCATTTGTTTATAACTCATAACCAATATTCGATTTAAACTGAAACTGTAAAAACCATTCTTATTGGATTTTTTCAGGAAATATGAAAACACATTAATATACATAAATTTATAAATTAATTAATTTATTTATTTATAAATTAAATAAATTTAATTAAAAAATTCACCTGCTTCGTTTTTTTTTTAAATATTAACCGAGAAAATGAATGTATTTGTTACATGCAGTGATGTGCCGTATTCTTTACCTCTATTCTTTACGCGATTCATTACGGGTAAAGAATTCATTCTTTACATGGACTTTTTCGACTTTTAGAGGTAAAGAATGTAAAGAAAGGAAAGTGCGTAAAGAAAACAAACAATAAACAATTCAAATTTATGATTATAATTTCTTAAGCAGTTAATAATAATTTATGTATCTAATTAATTATTACTAAATATTAATACATAATGCATGCCTCATTTTTTATTGATTGAATGAGTATTATGATAATTATTGGTAACCCTAACCCTACATTTTAGGTGACCTGTTTATTTTGAATTTTATTGTGATTATCTGGACTGAAATTAATGTTAAATAAGATTAAGTAAGGCAGTAAAAAGGCAGGTTTTCTTGGTTTATATATTTAACTCACTTACACTATTTGTATTTCAGTATTCCTCACTATAATTAGTTAGAATCTAGAATTTTCAAAGATAAATTATTCTTTACGTGTTCTTTACGTATTCTTTACATTCTTTACGTCAAACGTAGAGGATGAAATCTTTACGTGTAAAGGCACATCACTGGTTACATGTGACTCAACCTGTATTGAACCCATCAAAACACCAAGCGATAAAAAAAATGTATGATTAGCTTTACTATCTATTACTAGGATCAATCCAAGTATATTATTGATCGATAACTATCACATTATCCCAAAAAATAAAACAACAAGTAAAGAGTGAGCCCAATCTTTCAAAAGATATTGGAAATTAATAACATTGGACTTCACACCTTGAGCTACCAGAACTCGAACTACCGGAAGGATTTTTCTTAGCTTCATGGGCTAGCTTTAAGGGCGGGTTTTTGATAGCTTGGTCAGTTCAAATCATGCACCATGAAGTGAGTTACCACCGCATGACTCGCATGGCAGAACTGACAGACAGGACTTGGTAGAACTTATTGAATTTCAATTCATTTTTTTGCTGCTCTCTTTGTTTGAGTCCAATGGAAGAGGTGTGGTATGTTGATTTGGAAATTCTTCCTGGTTATGTTGCAGCACAGCGCAAAAAGGGTAAATCCAGTGACGATCCACTTTTAGTGCGTTTGATAATAATAAAGAAACAATAAAGAATAAATCACACTTTTGTTGCTCATTTGATATCCATTTCCATCTATATTCAAATAAAAGCTATTTAAATTTATTTATCAAATTTAATTTTGACAGTTCTGAAATTAATATACAGACAGAAGTAGGAACAGGATCAGAACGTGATTACGTGAATAAATTTTCTGTAGTTGTTAGTGGCTCTCAAACTGACGTAAGCCGTTCAATTCATTGTTTGAATGATTCCTTCAATAATTTACGCTTGTTCACAACTTGACATTTAACTGTTTGACGTTTTCTGGTGAAATTAAAAATATTAATTCGGACCGTTAGTGTGACGTCACATCTGACTTTTTAAACTTAATCGTACCATATAATAGAAATATTAGATTTTGCAATGCAATTAATAGTAACACAAGTAACAATATTATTATAACTATAACAATAACATCCAGATTTACAGAGGTAAACAATACATTAATTGAAAATAATATTTAAAACGCACACAACGACACATTCTGTGGAAGTATACATCATTATTAATAATAATAATGGCAGTCACAAGAAACTGCTTCCATTAATCAAGCTAACTTACAATATGCTCGTACGTTATGTAGACGGGCCTATAGATCGTGCAGGGCCTAAATATTGCATTATCATTGCATCCTTCTTTGTCTACGTTCTTCCCCCTTTTACCGCTAACGGTGAAGGGTTCTTTGCTTTTTAATGTTAAGTGCAGGAGTAAAACTCGAGTGAAGAGGTTATTTTAGCCGGCCGTATCCAGAATAAAAAAGTTTCTCGCACAGTAAATGTTGGCATAATTTAGTCCTTTTTCTCGCCCGAGTTTCCATCCTAGGCCTTTCCTTTTCATCCGTAATGACGATTATAATTGCTGACATCGCTGTCGACCTTGGTACCCTTTTGTGTTCACCGTATGACAACGGAACTAACAACAAAAATAATTGCTAAGGTATTTTCTTGTACCCCACATTTGCAAACAAAAAGAATGTCTTTGTTTGTTCTTCCCTTTTTAGAACTACCAAATTAGATGTTATTTTAATATAAGAAGGCGAACATTTTTTATTGTCGACCTAGTTATCACAATTGCTGTCCCGTTTCGCTCAAATTACGTTTACAAAAAAATATAAAATGTAAAACATTTATTTCAAATTCTAACATGTTCTTCGTTAATTTTAAAGTGTGTAGTACCACGTGTATTAATTGTTTTCAGTAGAATTTCAGAATGATACGGGTTGAGAACATAATTTTTCTTTAACGTTGATTTTATAGAATAAAACCAGCGAGTTAAAATAATTCAACAATCAAAAATATTGATCACTTTCTCCTTCATTCTTTTAAATTTTTACTTTCGCGTAAAATTTTATACTGTTGATTTGTGCATTGTAAATCAATTTTTGATCAATTATACATCAGTACTGTAAACCTGCAAAATTAACAGGTCAGGCTAAGTAAATAAATAAATAAGAATAAATAAAATTATAACTTGAGCGGAGATGAAATAATATGATTGTATTTAGAGAAAAATTTCTAGAGTGTGACATAATGATTTTCGATAATGATCAATCTTACGAGCATGGATGATGGTTGGTCGAAGAAACTGCACTTTATATTGAGGTGTTGAGGTATTTATTCATCGTCCTTCCGCCTTGCTTGCTTCAACATCAAGAATGCACTTACTGAGTGGGACTTGCATTTAAACGAGTCAGCAAGTGTCCTGAATAAATTAATTCGCCTGGAAACGTCTTAATATGATTGCTTAGTTCCTTATCTGCTGGCCGATTTGTCGTTCTATTAATGTACGACGTCCTACGTGGCTGGAATACGACCACACCGAGTGTCAGACTTCAACAATTTAATTAAAATGATGCAACTAACCCAAATTCGAGTCAATGTAACAACGCTTATTTATCATTTGTCACGCAAAGTGTTTCAGGCGTTTTGTACTGGGTTAATAACCGTAATAAAACTTCGCACCTGTAAGTCGTTTGTTGTGGGCTCGCTTGAAATTAATTACTCATTTCTTGGCGCCACTTACATGATTTTGTCAGAAAGAAAGTCCGAGTAGCATGTAGATCGTAGGTAGGCTATACATTCATCATATTTACGTTTGTGTTAATCGGTTGGATTTACTCTAACTAACAGGTCTATTTCATACTTATTTATGCAGCCACGAAAAATTGAGCTTAATAAATCAACTCCCGAATAAAGTTAACAAAAATAAAAGAAATAAATTACCTATAATACGTTTCAGACATATTTGTATGCTTTATTTCCTGGTTTAATCATTGATTGCCAATTTGGTAACATTTTTTGGGAATTAAAATTTTTAATCAACAATCAACAATATACTATGAATATATACTTTACAAAGTAAAAGTTGTTTCCACTTACACAAACTTCATTTGCAATTTCGTTTTCTCAATCAAGATAATATATGATATGCATCTCTTGGTAATAGCACTTTGCTTCAACGAAGTATAATTTCAATATGCAATGGCGAAATAGAGCAAGTTTCGAATCAGTATTTACAGTGCTCTCTATTTTTATATCGATTTCATCCTTAACGCGTTAAAAAAGCATATTTAAAGATGAAAATATATTTCCGCGCTACTCAATCTCCCAGCAGATTTAACCCATCAGGACGAGCAGCACGCATCGTGCTGCACGACTTTATTCATTAAGATTTCCAAATATTGGTACCGATCAGTCAGGATGGCGTGACATCGTCGCCAACCGAGAAGGAGTCCCGGAGGATCGTTCGCCTCGCACTCGTCTTGGAAGTAATCAACATCCAGCTCGCGCTCGGCTGCCAGGCGACGGAGATCCCCAAGTTCCCGTCGGCTCTCGTTAAAGGATTTGTTTCAGCGCCTGGCTAAATTAAGGCTTTGAACTAATTATAACTTAGGGAACTAGCTTTTTGATTATGCAAGCCTCGCGCACTAAATAAGATATTAAACTACTCCGCTATATAAATCTATATCAAAGATGGCTGACATCGACGCTCCCTTGTAGCTGTATATGAGTATCTTAATACAAAATACGCTTAGTATCTTTTCCGCTAAAACATGTAAGTAATAAGTATACAAAAAAGGTTTATATCAAGGTAAGGAGACTATAGTAGGTTCTGGTCCTGATGTTAAGTTGGTAACTCCAAAAGGAACTGGGTAAAACCGAAAATGTTGATGCGTTATTAATGAACTTTGTTAGGCGATGAATGCTCAATCTAATACCTACCTACTTCAGATGGAATTTCAAAATTTTCAAAATTAAAAATAATTGAAAGATTAATTACAGTACTGAGGTATACATTGTCTGTTATGCGGTAAAAACTGCTTCTTCATATTTCTTTATATTTCATGTTGGGCAATATCAGTCGTAAAAATATAATTGAGGCAAGTCTCGCGTACAAGGTTACACGTTTGAAAAGTGTACAATAATAATTTATGACGGCACAGTTTTTTCAAAATCTTGTTCAAATAAGAGAATCGAAGTTCGAACGGAGGAAACCGGGGTAAATTCCCCCGAACTTTTTCCTGTGCAAGCTTCTGCTTTAAAGGCGTGTTTATTATTTATTAGATCGAAATGTTTGTTTTATTTGTCTCACTTTTGAAAATGTTTTATTTAGGGCTTGGTTTAAACCCATCTTAAAAGATTCTGCAACTTATTCGACTAAGTATGTGTTATTGGTCGACTCTCAGTTTTAGACTGGTATTATAGCCCACTCAAATTAGATAAAAAAAAAGTTGGTTTTGCTGAATTAATTCCTTACAAAATGGTATATTCACATTTTTCTGTACACGTTACTGTCTTTGATATATGAGCCGGCGAAAATGGCATCACTGTAAAATAGAAAGTTCATCAATGACATACAGAAAAATATATGTTGCAGCATCTCGTAAACGAAGTTCTGAATCAGAATCTTATAAGAGCGAAAAAAATATTAGAAATTAACGCTTGACCTAAAAAATCATACCTTTGAACCAGAGGAGTACTTTGCGCTTCAATTATCTTTTTGCAAAATTTCGCAAAATGTTTTCCTATACATAAGAAAAAGTGAGCATGTGCAAAATTTCAAATAAATCTCTCATAAAAAAAATAAATATTGTATGGCTGTGGTAAAGCCCAAGTGTCAGAAGTTTTCAAGTAGCCTCAAGAGCCTCTGACATAACTTAACGACTGCTGTGAAGCAGCCGAGACCCCCTTTATAACGTACCTCCCGGAACACGATCGGTCACGGAACTTTTTTATTACCACTATCAAATATGGTCACCCATCCAAGTACTGACCAAACAAAGCCATGCTGCACTTTAGAGATCGTTTGATCGAAACTCTAACAGTTTGGCTATTGTGACCGATCTCTCATGAAACAAAGTTATGAATAAAAAACTTTACATAAATTTCAACTTAACCATGCTATAAGTATCTTGAAAGAGGGACGTCTAAATGAAAAATTACAGTAGGAAAATGGCATTATTTTTGGCCAAATAATATGTGGCTAAGAGCTTGACTTATTTCTTCACAACACCCTATACTGTGTGTCTCAGACTTAAGTGACCAGACCATATCTCATACTCTGGCCTGTCTATGAGATATGGTATAGTCAGTTAAGTCTGGGACATCCATTATACAGATCATTCGCCACTATTTGAAGAGGCAATCGACATATTGATACACACACAACTCAGCACAATGCTGATATTATTGTACGGACCTTCTCACAAAAAAAAAAAAACCTACGAATAAACACCATAATGGTATGGCGAAAAAAAAGAGGTAGATATAGACGTAAAAACTATCAGAAGGACTCGATGTTTGAATTTGAACTCGAAGTTGTAACATGATTCTGAGATTTCTGAGTCTAACAGATTAGATGAGCTTTCATCAGCAAGCCCTTCATACTTAAATCAACGCTAGACCGCTCAATTCTGGGAACGACATTACAAGATAATATAGCATACTCTGAAAATTTACATTATTTACTGAAATTCCATCCCACCCCTCAAGTTGGGAGGTACAGTTCGACGGGAATTTTGTGCAGTATACATCAGGGTGAAATATGCGCAGGATTTGAATATTTTTAAATAGCAAAAGGAGCTTTTCAGTGGCTTAAACTATCCGTAATTTAACCAATTGATACAATAAAAAATCATACAAATTACAGCAATCCGTTTATTGAACAACAAATAACGTTTTTTGAATGACACGTATGGTATGGTGAGAAAACATGCATCGATGTTTCGCTATTTCCAGTGTGCCCAACAGAAAGAAAACCAAACATTTATAACAAATTGATTTGCGGGACTAACGACTAAAGGATGCAGTACAACTTTCGATATTTCCTCAGAGAGAACATAATAACCAGTGAAACATTGATGTCACTGTCTTCACCATACCATTTTCAGAAAAACATTATTGCTGTTCCATAATTTGTTTGAAATTACCATAATTTTTTAAACGCACACAAAAGTAAGTTGCAATGCAACAAACAATATTCGGACTAAGTAAATAATTTGTTAACGATCAAAAAGGTGATGCATTATGCAATGCAGTGCTCTCTAGGTACGTTCTGCTCGTGTCATATGGTCGCGAAGTGTCGCGTAATTTAATTCCGAAATGACAGTACAATACAGGGCACAATTGGCACGAATGAGACACGACGTCCGCTGCAGGCGACAGTTACAGCGACAGCACAAGAAACATCCCACTTCCAACTTCTGATTGCATGTTATGGTAATTTCAGAGTTTTCCGCATGCGGCCCGACGAAAGACGTCACTCATCTGCAGCTTTTGAGTCGTGCACTTAAGCCTAATAATGCATTTTCACTTTTTGAAAAAGAATTTTTCGATCTTACTAAGATAACCAAAAAAAAATATGACATACATTTTCATTACTTTTAGGATTTGCTGAAAAAATTTTGAAATAATGAAAATAAAATACTAAATTCCGGACTAAATTAAAAAGTAAATACCTACTCAATAATTGAAAATTATAAAATTTAAAAAGAAATTTCACAATAATCATTGGTCGCCCATGTATACCTACATGCATACATACTACCAAAACTACCACGTAAAAAAGAAGCTTTAAAACTGAGTAAATCACCAAAGCCTCGTATAAAAAGTAAAAGTACGTGGATACCTCGAGCTGACAAGTGGAATGCGAGGCAGTAACGATCGGAACGACCGGGAACTAACGGGAACAGATAACAGAGGACAGGTTACTGACCTAGAACTTTCTCGTGACCGTAATTACGCAAAATACCGTGCGATTCAGCATCGGTGATCATTTGTGTGTCGCTTGTCCTCTTTTTATGGTGGTCATCTAATGGACATAGATCTCTTGGGAAAACTTTAAACGTAACTTGATATTCCGACCATGATAGAATAAATAGAATGTAAATAGATAACAAAATCGATGTTTTCTTAGAGGTCAAGCAGATCAACGGATGCGACTTTGAAAACACCACGGTGCAAAAGAATTTTAGTGTTGTAATTTGCAATCCTTAATGCTTCATTTGATGGCCTGCAGTAGTTTATTTACCAGTTAACCGAGGATTGTAGAAATGAAACTTTCCGTATCGGTGGCGAACTAATAGCCACATATTGGCAACCTGTGACAAATTCGCTGCATAGTTTACGTTCACAGAACTAACAGAAAAGTGGGAAAGTGGGTTACAAACGCGAATACAAGGAGAAAAACTGGCGAATTTTGTCACCAGGTATTTCATTAATATTTTGGTTCTCATAAGTTATGAATGAAATAACCACATATTTTGTAAATGGCGAAAATTATGAATCAAGAAATTGTTTACCTATTTCATAACCGTGAATAGATATTTTATGTATAAATACTAAAATTATACTATAATTATTATGGATAGACTCAATAAAATAATTCTTATTAAAATATGTTCAATGCATAGAGTAGATATTATTAAATAGTAGTCTGATAGAGGCTGATTTTTATGTAAACACTAGTTGTACAATAATTGTATATTGTTCAACAATTGCATAATTTTCCACGAATATGAAAATTGCAGCACGAGCCTCTTGCTTATGAGCAAGTAGAATACTATACTTTATCTACGATTATAGGTACCTACTTACTCAATAAAAATAATTTTACTTACTGATAGAATGAAATTACTTATGTTAAAAAAGTTTTAAGTACCTATTATAGAATCAAGTTTTATTTATTACAAAATATGTTGGCTCTTTAGGAAACTATTCTAATTATTGAAATATTACAAAAATATAGAAAATACGTAGTACCAAAATTCCTATTTGGTCATCGACTAGTTTGCAAGGCACTAATTTAGTGGGGATTGCGATGAGGGAAATTAGGTTCAATTCAAGAATACTCTTTCTTCATTATAGTTTAAGCTTTCTGCCGTTTATTTTGGCCATCATCAGAAGCTAGAAGTTGAAATTAGTTTGCTAAGATGTTAAATTCTCCAATAATTACACTGACCGTGGAGCACATGTTAGCAATCCTTGAGGAATTAAAACTATTCATTTACACGCATTAAAAATACTTAAAAATTATTAAAAACTGTTAAAAAATATTAAAAAATGCCCTGATTATAACTTTACATCTCTGGTTTCAATTATAATTACGAAAGGGGATGAGATTCTCTGATAAATATAAATTTCACCAAAAATGTAACTTAACATAACTCATCCCCTTTCGTAATTATAATTAAAACCAGAGATGTAAAGTTATAATCAGGGCATTTTTTAATATTTTTCAACAGTTTTTTTAATAAAGTTAAATAATTAACATTAACGATTAATGAGATCATCGTTCAATCGACCTATCACTACTATTCGATATAGAAATAGTAATGCATGCCGTTACTTATTTTTATTATTTTAGTAAAAATTAAAATAATAAATAATTTGTTATTTAATTGAGTAAAAAAAAAACTTTCTTACACCGCGTGGTACTAATAAGTAGTACACAATTTGCTATTTGATATGAAAACCAGAAAGTCTGGAAATCGAAACTGAAAATAAATTTTCCAGTAGGTCATGGCGGATTATCCGGTGATACTTTTTCTAATTGTGTATAGGTATAGAATTCACCAAGTTTTTTAAAATAACTTTTTTAATTTGTTTAATTCAAAAACAAACAAGATACAGCTTTTGGAAATTAAAAAAAAAATAAAGTCCAGCCCTGTAATAAAAGTGGATGAAGATATTATGATAAGCATCTACAAGTCAAGACTGTTAAGAGATTTGTCTATTGTAGAGTACCGACTATCCGTGCATGGATTATCCGTGTGTCGGATTATCCGTGCACGCACACACATGAGCGAGGACCCTCATTTTCTATTCATGGAAATCACGAATAAAAAAAAAACAGTTTGAAATATCTTCAACATAAATAAGCATTGCATCTAGATTTTCATTTCAGCAGAACCTAACTATATTTTATGAGAAAATGATGTTTTATTTAGGTAAAACTATTATATAAATACATGAGGTATTATTATATGTATATTTTTAAAGAACACGCTTGACAAATATTCTTAACTATGTTTGCCTATTCATTTTTGACTTTCGAGTCGATATAAACAATAGACGGATTATCCGGGTTTTTGAATTATCCGGGAGTGCTGATTTCCCAATTAACACGAATAATCGGTACTCTACTACTTTTGTTTCAATAATAATAATTATGCTTGTGTCATTTAATAATTAATTTCTATTTTATTTTATTTTTTTTTTTTTAAAGGAGGGAGCATCGGTCTTAACTATGTAGGTAAGACAAAGTCGCTCCACTCCCGTAACACGGGATTTCGAGTATCTTACTCATTCACCCAGCCTCAAGTATGCCTTTTATAAATTTAAACGTTCGGTCGCTTGTTGTATTTTTCACATACATTCGAAAATGCATCCGAAAAATAACACGAGCCGGTGAGTCCCGAACTCGCGACCTTAGGCTCGGTAGGCAATTTCTATTTTATTATTTTTTTTTTAGCCTTTGTTATTTCATTTAACTTCCCTACATTACTTGAGTTATTTTCGTTTATTTCCTGTTATTTTGCATTTGTTCCCTAGGTGAGCTTTTGTGTTGGAATTTTTTTGTTTATTAATGAAATTATTTTCGTCAGTTACATTTATCACAGGGCTGGACTTTTTTAACTTCTAAAACTGTACGTACCTATCTCTTTTTTAACATTTTTAAGAAAAGTTATTTGAAAAAATTGTTTGTCTCAATGACTTTTTTAGTCGTCAATAAAACTACATTTTCTATTTAATAGTTATAATTTATTATCGTTGGATTAGTAATAAGTTACTTTCGGAAACTTCAACCTCATAATAATATGATAACCCACATTGTGCGCTCGTTAAATAATACTACACTGTTTACTGATACCTTATCCATAAATACGAGTACTCATGAAGGAGGAATTTTTATTGGTATTAAAATAATTTCCCAGAAAAGTGGTTTGAAAAGCTACAGTTTGCCTATTTAAGGAGAGTATTGAAAACAAATATTGTATAGATCGCCGAAAGATTTAATGAAATAGAAATACGTCACAACACAACTAACATGCTGAAAGCCACCCACACAACACAACAAAAAAGTTGTCCCAGATTTATTTGAACATAACTGCGCATATAATTATTATAGTTAGGTATTTAATGATGGCAACTTTATTTCTATTGCCAGTCTTAGGTACAACAACTTAACTTTATAAAAATTACGGATTTTTGGGAAACTTCTACTGAACAAGTTTTTTTTTTAACTTTCATTTTGTCAAAAAAATGGAAACATTTACCATTGCCGGGTGATTGTAGCGGTGTTGGTGATGAGAATGAAGTAGGAGTTTAATTAGACCCCATTAGTCACAGACTTTTGTAACGAAATGCAACAATGTTGTAGAGATTGCAGTTACCATATCAATGAATATCATCAAAACGTATTACTCTTTCATCTATTTATTTGTCTATTTTTTTTTATATTTCAACATTTATTTAACAATTCAGCATTTACCAATTTTTTATACTTAATCGATATTTATTTATGTGAAAAATGTGAAAAAAAGTTGGTGAAAAGACCTCGCAATAAAGATTTGACATGTTATTCCGATTTTTTAAATTTCACTTTGTTAATGATGAGTTATTGAGAGCGGCTCTTTTTAAAATGAACCCCCCTGTATTATGCACTACACATTATGCTGCTTTTCAATACAATAATTGATACCTTTACCAGGTTCAATCATTTTCCATGACAAGCTTCATGACTTATATAACTGATAAATCCATATATTGTTCAAGAGGGTCGTTTGGAAAGTTATCCCATCTCTAAAAGTCTACAATTGGCTCAAAAATAGCATAATAGGTAATATAATGGTTGGGTACTTGTATTACATAAATAAAGTTGAAAGTAACATTTTTCGCACGAACGGATAAGTTATACACGAGCAGCTCGCAGCGAGTGTGGAACTTTTTCCGAAAGTACGAAATTGTCTTTCAACTCGAATTACTGTAATGTACTTTATCTACTCCCGATAGCATATAGGAACGAATGATTTTATGATCACAGACGTACTCACTTACTTTTTTAATACCTAGCTGGAGTACCTACCTAGCTTTTCATTTCAAATTTACTAAGTAATCTGAATGTATATCTGAATAAGAAACATTACAAATAATCTTTCTTTTGACTTCTGGGGTCAACAAGTTTGTGCTATTATTTGAGATGTTTTTCCATTTCAGTTTCACTCTCATTTAATATTTTTGACAACACATCCGTTATTCAAACCGATAAAATGACGCACTGTACTAATAAAGAGTAAAACGGTGAATGTTTAAACTACAAGAAGTATTCGATGTTTCAAAATGGCAGTTTCCATCAAGTTCAATAAAACTGTCAATTGGCACTATAGTCCTTCCCGATGTTTTACAACCGAGTTAGTTATCAAGAAACTTCATTAAAATATAACATTGTCAGTTGTCAATTATTAATATCAATAACTACTAAATCAAAAACAGTACTATATTAATAATTATAATTTCTGTCAATCAGGAGCTAGGTATGATGCAATTTAATGCAAATTTTTAAACAAATACATAATATTGCGTGTGCCACTCATTTAGATAATAACAGGTTCGTGAATTTTATACTTACTTTTTTTCCATGGTTGCATTATAATACATCGAGTATACCTCCTCTACTTTTGACTGATGGTTTATAAGGCCGTGTCGTAATAAAAAAACAACTTTTGATGTGCAAAGGCTGCCTTTCAAACTATGCGAATTGTTTTGTAATTGTCAACGTTCATAAAGCTGCGTACTCACTAGAGCACGAGCCCCGAACGAGCGCCCCGAACAGAGCTGAACCGCTCAGATGTGGACGGGCATCCGAACAGAGCCAAGCACGCTCAGGTTGTTCGGCGAACGTGCTCAGACCGATCCGAGCTCTGTCGGTACATCAAAGGATGTTCGCGTTCAGTCTGGACGGGATTAACCAGCTCTACTGCCAAACTAAGTATCTACGAACAACTGGATCAGTGCCGAACCGAATGCTCGTTCGGGGCTCGGGTGAAAAATATAAACGCCCCGAATGCTCGGCTCTGCTCTGTTCGGCGCGCTCGTTCGGGGCAAATGCTCTAATGAGTACGCAGCTTAAAGGGAGTGGGTATGTAGATAAAATTTATTAAGCAGCGTGCCTTATCAAATAAGAGAATAAACATTAAGTTCAAACTTCAGCTGCTATCGTGTTCAAAACAGTTACTCATTCACACACTTATGACCGTTTACACCGTTTTTGATTCCAGATATCAAGCTAATTAACCTTTAAAATAATTATAATCATGGTATTACTGATAAGAAGTGATAAGTGATTTTAACAGCCAGTAAATTAAAATACAACCCGTATCAACTGTTTCTATTCTATCATCTTGTGTGAATACTGAGGATAAATATTATAATACATCGAAAAGCACAATCATTCAGTTAATGCAAGATTAAATTCGATAACAATACTGTAAATCATAAAAACTTCTGAACTAAGAAAGAGAGCAAGCTATCAAGCCAAACACTGACACTACTGAGACAGTGAGAGCGCGTTACATATATGTACATATACATACGTTGGTTTTGTTAAGTAATATGACTTATGAGTAATCTTAAAAGTTTATATCGGGTTAGGATTTTTGTCCTAATTTTTATGTTTTCAAGAGTGAAGGGTGGCTAAATGTATACTCGAGAGCAGCCCCATTTAACACGAGCTAGCCTCATATTCAAGCACGTACAGGCACACACATTAAGGTAACCAATCCAGTGGGACATATGGCCGGGGCCAAAAAAGGATTCCCGCAGTTATTGGGCCACTGAGCCCTTTGAAATGCAACCCACCTACAAAAAAAAGGTTTATTTGCAGCCTAAATATCCTGTCTAAATATCTTTTCTTGTAAATATCCTGGACGGGCATAAAATATGTGCCCCTGCCGATTGGCTTTGGGTTTTGACTCTATCTTTAATATTGCGAAAAAATTTGAAAGCAGATTCTTGGGTCAAAAGTAAACAAAAAATTCTATTGACGTGTGTTCCCAAATGTACCGTTTTAGAGATACAGGGTATCAAAAAAAGATACTTTAGAGTTATTTAATTCATTTCATTTTCAATTTCTTGAACCAAGGAATCTGTTTTTAAATTTTTTCGCAATATTAAATATAATAATAATATAACCATCTTTATTTCATGGTTATGACCTGCGACGAAAAGATGTTTTCAGGACTATTATAGGACTAGGGAAAGACGAGAAGATTATTACACCAAGGTTTCCCTTGTCGGTTCAGACTTTAGTGTTTAGTCTTTCATGGCCGGCCGACGGACGTTCGTGTCTAATATGTGAGAGTTTTTCGGTTATGCGTGCTCATAATGACCATAATGTCGGTGATCATCTCTTGTCCACGCCGCTCTTATGGTGTTATTAAATTTATATAACGAATCATGATTTTTTTTCTGTCATATCTCATTTAATTATAGGAACGACAATTCCACTCATACACTCATTTGTTATTTTGTCATTTGTTAGTACACTCATTTGATTTCTCAAATATCGCTGCTTGCTAGCGGATATTTTGTATCGAGGAAGGAAGAGAGAATGCAAGTGGATAAATTTATCGATATTTCTGCTTGTTAATATGGTTGCTACGGCTATTGTTCGATTCCGCTTTATTAAATACTGTCACAATTAATTTTATTATTTGGAAATATTTTTCTCTTCGCCCTACCGAGGTTTGAACCCGGGTCCTTTTGAACAAGAATCTAAAAGCTTGTCCTAGGCCACTTGCCATGAACGAACGCGATAAAGTAATGATATACCTACCTAACTACCGTTTGCCTTTATGATTTTTATTTGGAATATTAACATAAAATACAAAAATTGTGATTCAAAAATAATAATTATCCTTTTAAAAGGCATTTTCGGTATATGTTACTGTTAAATACCGTTTAATACCTTATTATTCGATGGAATTGTCTCAACAAATACAACTCGACCTTAGATTTAGGGGAAAATTTTTACCTATATGCAATTATTTTCTCATACTTACTTGCGTTTAGGCAATAATATAACTCCATCTGCAGAAAAAATCACTCGATAGCTCTGCGCTCTCGTGATTTTTTCAACAGATGTCGTTTAATTTCCAATGCAAGTAGGTATAAAGTATTCGAGACCAACTGCATAAAAATATCCGGCTAAATCTACGCTCTCAACATTTTCATTTAATAAAAAAAAACACACAAAAACAAATAAACTCAACATAAAAATTAAGTTATACCTATCGACTAAAAGCAGAAGAAAACTGCAAAACATTTGCGTGTCAAATGTTGATAGCAGCGGATACCTATAAAGTAGAAAACTGGAAATAGTGGAAATAATTATTGTGCCCTAAATTTTGAACACTTTGTTTTGAACCGATTATTATGAACTAAATTCGAGAGTAGTTCATAACAATCGGAACCTTTAAAATAATAGTCGTGGTTTTCTCTATCTTTTTGAATTAAAAAAAAACCTTTTTTTCTCTTCCTTCGGGTTTTTTGATGTAGGTAAATCAAATGTGTAAAAAATTTATGAACTTCTGTTACAGCGCCGTTTTTTTTTTATGCTACAATAATTATAATTAAAAACAGGTGGTTTCATATTTCCTTGTTGTTCAAATTTCATGTAAGTATTTGAACATGAACATTTCGGACCAGGTGTAATATCAGATTTCAGATGATCAGGCAGGGCTTTTGTATCTCGACCGGATTCACACTGTGTTGCGTGTTGCGAAGGAAATGTAAGAATGGTAAGATAGTATTCATATCAGCGTTCACTCTAATAAATTCTTTAGTAGAAGTTAAATATACGAGCATCTATTTTTGGTCTAATTCAAAATGATGATTTAAATTTATTCCACTTACCTATTCCAAATTCAAAATTTGGTAGAATTAAAATTATTCTTATTTTATTGGTTGTGAGCATCCTGGCTTCGAGCTTTTATGATGTTAATCACAAATAAAGGCGACTCTCTTCCACCCTCTTGATCAAAAATAGACAATAAAGCCCAAGCAAACAGAGATTTTTTCTGGACAAACGTGAAAAAGAAAGTGCTTCCTGAGGAATACAATCTGCAACGATTCAAAGCGAAAGTAAATCGATCATGCACCGCTCCCAGAACGCCACAGGGATTTTCCTGCAGTGCATGTACCTTTTCAATAAAACGAAAAAAAAAAATAACGGAATACCACCGGTGCCACCACACGTTATTATACCCTGTCTTAACTGCACAGTTTCATACTCCAGTTTACCATTTTCTTTTTTTTTATTGGCCATTTAGTGCAAAAATTGCATTTTTTTTGTATTTTTATTTTGAAAAGTAAAACTGATAGATCAATGTTAATGGTCTCAATGGACAACCCCCCCCCCCAAAAAAAACGAAACAATTTGCATTTTCAAAAATTCGTAACGTTGCCATCCTTTGAGTTGTAGGGCACTCTGTTTGAGAGATAGACGATACTGTTAGGTACTTCCTGTTTGTAAAATCCAGACGTTGGATGCTCTGGAGGTCGTCTGATTAGAATTTATCGATTTTATCAATCGGGCTTGGAAAGTAGAAGTGCTCAGCTATAAAACGTCAGTCTTCATTTTCCATTTAAATCCTGCAAAATGGATTAAAATTTCGCGCGAACATAACCGAAAACGGCTGAGCGCGCTATAGTGGTTATGGAGTGGGTGAGAAGGCATTATTATAATTATAGAAATTCAGATAGAAAAACAAAACAAAAAATGCGAATTTTTGAACTAATAATTATCAAAAAAAAAGACTGCAGTTTTTTTTTGAGTAAAAAAAAAACTGTGCGGTTAGGATCTGGGGGCTATTCCGCGTGTGATGGTACTGATGGAATTCAATCCATAATAATTTTTATTCCTGGTCATATTATGCCAAAATAGTTTCTAAAAATTAAAAAACTGAATCTTACTACCGGTAAGAACTGTAAAAATTTGTGATCATGAATTAAAATTAATATTAATTACTCTAAAATAATATTTGTTCATCTTTGTGTGGGGAGATTTCATTAATTGTATCCTCTTTAAATTGCTTTTACTATCTGCATTTATCGTCGTTTTTACATCACTCCAAGTTTTATATCGCATTTCTTACATACCTCCTCTTATTTATAAAAACTTCCCCCGAACAACTCGAAACGTTAAGACGTTAAAAAGATAAATGAGTTCTGTTATGATAGTCAGCTATATTTAGACGTTTTGGAGTCGTCGGAACCAGATAAGATTTATTAACAGAATCCAATAATTTTGAAAGTTGGATATTTCCTCTGTTATTTACGAGCAGGAATGTTAAAAACTATATCGACAAAGCTGAACGCTTAGGGGTTTCCTAGACAATCCAGGATTTAGATAAGTTTCATAACTGAAGCAGACAGACGAAGGAACTTGACTCACCCTATCTGAGAATGGAACTAGACAGACGTTACGTGTACACAAAGAAAGTCTTATCTGAACAGGAGATAATGTAGAATGTCTGTTCCATTCTAACTAGGTCTACATACTTCGAAATAGTCGGAAATATCTAGTTCAGTTCAAAGGAATAAGAATTTATGAAATTTTAAATACCTACCAAGATCTTCAGAATAATTTCAGGTTTCAGTTTGTGTTGGTAGTTCTTTGATGATAGAATGAGTACCTAAGTATTTTTCGAGAACAAAATGCATATTAAACTGAAAATAGAAACTAACCGAAACAGTCGGAGATGAGAAGTTTTTATGCAAAATCTTAATTAAATACAGTGCCAAACAGAACAAGACATCAATTACTCCATCCTAGTAGTCGTCTGAGACTTTCCTTCAATCTGAATCTAAGACAGACCAAAGTGTTTGAAAATCCTTTAAGGAGTAGTCACTCAAACCAAGAAATTTCATTAAGACAGACTTCATTGATCAAACAGTAGTACAACGTATCAGTTCAATTTTCAACCATCTGCACACCACTTAGATTCAATTAATTCAGGTAGACAACGTCCCCAGAGACCGGCTCCGGGCAATTTGCCCAGAGTGTCACACTAACTAGATTTCTCATTTAAGCTGATAACAATGATCTATCCCTGAATACATTTCAACCTCCTTGTTTCAGACTACAGCCCTATAGACGTCAGATTTCCCATGAGTCGGCTGCACTGTTAAAGTTTCATGCACTGTGAACATAACTGGTATTAAAAATAGATTCCTATTGACGGCATCCGCTATGAATGTGTATTGACCCGTCTAGTACCCAACTCCCCCGGAGTTGCCAAAGATGATAGGATTTACCGAGGTCTGTGCATACACTTTAGAAAATGTATATGCATAGATACAAGGAAATGGCTGAATGTATTTGTATATCTTTCAAAAACATCACGACTCCTATGATGACAGTACCTAAAGGAAGTTGCATAAAATGCATACAACACAATGAACTGAAGTTTTTAAATATACTATTAGTCAACCAAAAACACACCTGTTAAGTTAATTTTATAATAGCTGAGTTATCCAAAACAAGAATAATGTTCAAAAACATTTTGAAGTAATAAAACCACTCAGAAATTCCTGTAATTGATCAACTTTCACCACCCATAATTATTATTCCATAAACGTCCAGATCCTTTTCAAAAACTCATCTGAAACTGTCAAGAGAGTCAAACTTTCAGGGCTCATTTGACGTTAATTATTTAGATGAGGGTCATCTGACTCGTATATACTGTGTGGCATTTATGTAAGATACCATATTTTAGCTATTTGAAGGAATAGAGATTTGAATTTCTCACAGGTTTTTTGAACACAGGTTGATGAATCATATTTTTTTAAGGCACTTATGGAGTTTCATAACACTTTATAGGAACACTACAGATATATACATGCAGGATGGAATTTTTCAAAGTTGCCATTGGCGATATCTTTAAAACAAAAAATGCATCAAAAATCGCAAAAAACAATTTGGTAATAGGGAGGAAGAACAAAAAATTCCTTTTTTTTTTTTTGAAAAGGGGGAGCATCGGTCTTCACTATGTAGTTAAGACAAAGTCGCTCCACACCGGTAATGAAAATGAAAAACAAATGAAAATCGCAATTTATACCATTTTCAAAGCAGCTTGTATTTAAAACAACTCAAGATATCGGAAAACGGCTTACATGTCCCTAGTTCCTATATCTTATACTTTTTCAAGCGGTATCCTATTGTGTGATGGATGAAATTTTTTAAATGGGTGATGAAAAATCCACTAATTTTCATCACCCTGTAAAGAAATTTCATAGCCAAATTAATGTATAAAAGGTTCAAATATTTAAATTTACTTACTTTGTCTTACTTTATCATTCGGAAGGCTGCTTAGTGGTTATAGGTACTTATTATTTGTGTGGTTATCGTATCATACCTGCAACAAGAAAACACAATCAGAAAAATTTCGGCATGAAATCAAATCCACATGCATTTCAAATCTTAATGCATTTGCCAATAAATTGAATTCATAGCGTTTTGCAGTAATCTACAATAATTATTCTACAAGGAAGCATGACTTAAAAATACGAGCAAAACTTTCAGTGATTTATGGCCGCGTATATGAAATTTATGTACTTTAATAGCGGTAAAGAAATGTTTTACAACATTTTTCCAGAACACTGAGCAGATTAATGCATTTGATAAGATGACGAAAGTCAAAAGTGCTCTCGCTACAGATTTATAAACTTGCTTAGCTTGTTCTCGTGCAAGGCGAAATTCACGATCAACTAACTTTTGGTGACTTAAAAATATGCGCGCATAAATCTTTTTAACAAAAGAGAGAAAAATTACGTTATCGCTTTTAGAAACAGAGCCAACTCTCTGTCTGGTCAGAAGCAACCTAAAGTATCAAATTCCGCTACAAGCGGTGCCAAAAGATCCTCTTTCAAGAAGGATAAATCAGGGGGTGCAGATTTATGACGCGGACCCACATTCGGAATGCAGGTTGCGGATTTGATCCTTTTCCAGACTTTACATTGCTCTGCGGATCTATGCCATTGAATAGGTGGTATTTACACAAGGTTACTGAGGAATATCGGAATTCCCTAAACTTCTGATCTTGTTTAAAACATATTTTTAAAATCGCTATCAGTATCAGGGTAATCACTTCCGCAAAATATGAAGCAGGAATATATGAGACGAGGACGAGGACAGCGACTTTTTACACCACTTAAATGCAATAAAAATTGACGTAATTATACAAAAAATTGTATGAATATCACTGAAAGTTGTAGTTAAGTACCTAATTAAGTATAGTAAGTATAAGATAACAAAAATGTTAAAATTTGATTACCTAACCTACACTATCAAAGAACAATTTCTCGTGTTTCTTAAAGAAACGGGAAAGAAAAGTGAGATTGTGATCAGTGCTTTAATTTTCAATGTATACAGTTTTTAATTACACGATGATAGTGAAGATTTGGGTACCTATAAAAAAATTATTAAAAAAAGGTAGGTATACTTGTTTTCCAGGTGATTGCGAAAATTCTTTTTCATAGTTTAAGTTAAGTTGACACAAAACCAACACAAGTTCAAGCAACTACAATTTCAAGAAATCTGCTTATAGCTTAGATCCCTCCCTACAGATTTTTTTGTAAACGTGACCTATGAGAGGTCCCTAATTTAAGCATTACACATTTTTAAAAAATTAATATTTTTTTAAACTGATGACGAGGGATTTTCGAGCTATTTTCGAGCTCTTCAATCGTATTTTCGAGCTGTCTCTAGCTTTCACCGTTTTCCTGATAATCGCAATTTTTTAATTTGTAATGCTTACATTACACCTGACTTTTTTAAATTTAATCTGTGGAGAAACCCAAACAGCACAGGAATTTCGAGCTATTTTCGAGCCACTCAGTGAGATTTTCGAGCTGCTCCTAGCTCTCGTAATTTTCCGGAAAAACGAAAAAAACCGCTTCGTCGTGCTAGGATTTGACCTCAATTTTGAAAGTACGTACTCCCGGAAAAAACCAAAAGCACAGGAATTTCGAGCTATTCAATGAGATTTTCGAGCTGTTTGTAGCTCTTGTCATTTTCCGGAAATACGAAAAAAAACGCTTTGTCGTGCTAGAATTGGACCTAAATTTTGAAAGTAGGTACGTACTCCCGGAAAAAAACGAAAGGCACAGGAATATCGAGCTATTATATGAGATTTTCGAGCTGTTTGTAGCTCTTGTCATTTTCCGGAAACACGAAAAAACCGCTTTCTTTCGTTTTTCCGGAAAATTACGAGAGCTAGGAACAGCTCGAAAATCTCATTGAGCTCGAAAATAGCTCGAAATTCCTGTTGCTTTTCATTTTTTCCGGGCGTACTTACGTACTAAATTTAGGTCCAATCCTAACACGACGAAGCGGTTTTTTTCTTTTTTCTGGAAAATTACGAGAGCTAGGAACAACTCGAAAATCTCATTGAGTAGCTTGAAAATGGCTCGATATTCCTGTGCTTTTCATTTTTTCCGGGTGTACTTACTTACTAAATTTAGGTCCAATTCTAGCACGACAAAGCGGTTTTTTTCGTTTTTCCAGAAAATGACAAGAGCTACAAACAGCTCGAAAATCTCGTTGAATAGCTCGATATTCCTGTGCCTTTCGTTTTTTTCCGGGAGTACGTACCTACTTTCAAAATTGAGGTGAAATCCTAGCGCGACGAAGCTGTTTTATTAGTTTTTCCGGAAAATTACGAGAGCTAGGAACAGCTCGAAAATCTCACTGAGTGGCTCGAAAATAGCTCGAAATTCCTGTGCTGTTTGGGTTTCTCCACAGATTGAATTTAAAAAAGTCAGGTGTAATGAAATGAATGAAATGAAAAAAAAAAATCATTACAAATTAAAAAATTGCGATTTTCCGGAAAACGGTGAAAGCTAGAGACAGCTCGAAAATACTGTTGAAGAGCTCGAAAATAGCTCGAAAATCCCTCGTCATCAGTTTTAAAAAATAATTTTTTTTTAAATGTGTCATGCTTAAATTAGGGACCTACCTATGAGCGAGTTCTATGAATTATTGCAACTCCGGAGATGATTAATTGGAAATGAGATTGGGTCAATTAAAATAACTAAGTACTGGTAAAATCCTCAGGTACACGCTTTCAACTCGGTCCATTTCATTGGGTACATTTAAGTACCTGGAGAGAAAGTGGACAGATATGTGAATACGTAATACCACTAATTTGTATTTGTCTCTGTCTGATTAGCATACAATGATCGCGGTTTTGGTTTCGAGTGGGCAGTTGGACGCGTTGCCTGCAAATCAAATTAGCAAAAGTGGTTCTCATGATATTGCTCATGTGACTTATTGCTTAATTTCAAGCATGTAATGCATTTTAATTAAATATTCCTCCTAAGTCCCTCTATTATATTAACATAAAATTCTATTAAGTTGTCAAGAACATCAACCAACCTAATGTAGCTAATTTCAAGAATACCAACCAATAATACTGATACTTAAAAGAAAGAGCTCGTGAACTACTATTTTAATTTTTGCATATTTTTTGCAATAATGAAACTACCTGGTCGTTTACTTTTTGGAAATATTTACATAGGTACACATTGTGTAAGTACCTACTCAAGGAAACGGACCTGGAGAGGGTGCTTCACTAAAGGGATTCCACACCAGGCGAAGCACAGTAGAGGGGATACAATAGATCTTTTAGGTCGCAGTAACTAGATCACCCTCAATATACGAATACAAATACAAAACAAGTACCTACTCGTAAAATATGTTAGGATAAAAAATATATGGAATGAAGTCATTTTAAAAACTGTTTTTTTACAAGCACAACAGATTCTTTCCCGGAAAACAAAAATAATTGCAATGAGTAGGAGGATAGTCCTCCAATATACGTTTAAAGTTGCCAAACACAGATGTAACAAACAGGACGGAAACAATGGTACACCTAAGTACCTATAATATGATATGGTGTACAAAGTAAAAACAATAAAATTGAAGTTATGCACAAAGTTATTATGTTTTCACTTGCCAATTTGAAACAATAAAATTGCATAATACCTATGTCATATAACTCACATTTGTTAAGGGAACCTAAATCAAGAATCGCCATCAGCTCGTGTCAAAACGACCATGGCTGTAAGTACTACTAGCATGGCGCATTTAAAATCATATTAACCTTGTACCAAACGCTCATAACATGTAAGCCATTAACGATATTTTTGTTTAAATAAAGACTTGGCGTTAAGGAATTCCGTGATTTCATGTGTAACCGATCACAAGGCTGCACGAAACGAGCGAATTTTTCTCATATATTCTTCTCTATGATTCCGTGCATTCACGGCAGGGACGCCAGCGATATATGCCGCGTTATTTACGGCATTTCCTGCTGCATTGATGCGGATTGTGTGGGCCAGTCTGGTCGGTAATTCTTATACGGGAATGGAATGCCTGAAGTCAAGTCCACACTTTATGTACCCCGCCTGAGATAAGATGACCATTTAAGGATAAGATTAACTAGGGAGTGAAGATAAATTTTAAAACAATATGAGTAAATGTCTTTTTGGTAAGTTATTGTAAGCTTTGTAAATCTACAAAGCAACCAGAAGAAACTGAGAAAAAAAAACTAAAATGGGTGTCTTCCATAGTTGGGATATAATGGTCTAAGTTTAAATACGATCAGTGCGGCACCTCGTTCATTTGAAAACATTTTCTGCTCAACCAAGCGCAAAAAACGACAACAAAACATTTGTTAAAGAATCGACGAATAACTTATTTTCACAACTACATACTTTTTTTACTATTTTTACTAATTCTACTAGTCTACTAAATTCATCACCTCTAAGCAATGGACGAGCCTTGTTTCTGGCTTGGCCTCAGTACAGTCACCCCAATATAATAAGGATTCCTATATAAAATTTCATACCTAGCACTTCTCAAAAAGGAGTGAAGTAAAAAATGTCAAAAATATTATAAAATACGTCCCCCCCTGTGCTTACTATGTGATCAAAACTTCTTGAAAATATTTGAAATCGTTTTCGATAAATCGCATTGTGTACTTTAAAAAACTCTCCCTTTATAATACATATTTTTTCGCGAAACTCGTGATTTTTTCATTTCCCAACCGCCCCTCTGTATAGCTTCATCTTTCAAGATTAATTGGCGCGCGAAATTTCGCACTCTAAGTAGAACTTAGGAGGACTGTGAATTTTCGTTGAAAAAGTTTCCTAGAAGTCGTTTGACTTCTATTTCAACCTAATCTGATAAGTATAAGGTCTTGTAATTTCATGGGCGTAGAAGTTGTTGGGCGAAAAAGGGGTCATATACCCTGTATCTATATACGCCACTGATGAATTATTTGACACGTGTTTTTCTTCGTTTTGTGTGGTCTAAATTATAATAAATAACCTCTTGGTATAACGTTAAAATATTTAGAAAAGTTATGCGGCGAAAACTGACCAAAAAAATTTCAACACCCTGTATCTTTTTTTATAAGCTTTTACAAACGTATGTTTATGGGAGCTTTTATTCCTTAAAACCGGTCTTCTATAAGCTGGTGAAGTCCTGCTACAAAAAACTGACTCACCCTGTATATAATCGCCTACTCTTAACGAGTATTGTATAAATGTGCATAAATATGGAAGTGTAAATACGGTTTCAGACAACAAGGCCCATTCGCTAGTATCCATGTTATCTTTCTACTGTTTTTGCATAATACTAATTCGAGTCGACTAAAAATAGCCCAGCTATTCCGTTATGAGCCGGCAGCGAAATTGAAAGGTAAATAACTCCATGAGTGAGTGGTAATTAAACTAATTGTACCGGACCGTATTCATAGGCGGACACAATGAATTCTAATGAGTCCAAATGGTCCCTTACCCCCTTACACATCGGGAACAGAACAACTTCGCCTTCTTGCTTTGTTTTTGCATTAATTTATACAGTGTGCGGTTATTATAACCGAAGATAATATTATAATTACGGGTTTTCTAGCTAAGAATTGCATAACAACTCATACTTTGAAACGCGCGGAAATAAACGTTATTGATTATACATTTCATATTAGTTTTGACATTTTTAATAGAGACTAGTCCAGGGTAAATCTGCAAAAAAAAGTGTCCATACATTTATGTAAGAGGTGATTCTTGGAGCCCGTCTCATTGCGCCACCAGATCTAGCTCTGACCACCAGATTACGAGTAGCATGTTCTGAGGTACTTTATAGTGTCTTTGAGAGGCCCTTATGTACCTCTAAGTTTTCACACATAATAATACCTGACGATTGACATCCTCAAAGCCATTCTTGAGGTAGCTTGGAAGGACTGATATTGAAATATCTTTAAACACGCCGAAGTCCCTAATGAGGGCGAATTCGGACAGCAGTCGTATTATGTTGTTGATATTGGTGACACATAATAGTGTTGATTTGTGTGGGATGTCAAAATAATTATTAATCAAGGGTGATAAAAATTAAGGGTGAATTTTCTCACTGAGTACATTATAAATTATTATATTATTATAAAGCAGAATTATTGTGATGGTAGTTTCGCTAAAATTTAACACTAACCAAAATACCAAAATAGAGTGTCCGAAAGTTTATAAAAATGACAGAATGGTATTATTGAATGGCAATGTAAAGTTATTATTAGGTTTTTCTTTTATTAATTTTCCTGGGAAACTATGGGGTAGACTTTATCTTCCAGAAACATCTCCCTTGAAATGGGCGATACCACGACTCGGCCGCGCGTTTCTGCGTCCACGGGATAGATGACTAATAAGAAAGAACGTTCTGCAAGTCTGACGTACTCACTGGAAACCCAAGAGCGGTTGCTGCATGATCAGGAGCTGTGCTCGCTGCCACCAAGCGACATTGAACCGTTGCTCAACATGGATTATACACTTCTGTCGATCAATAATTATTATCGGCTGTTGTCGATCATAGATCATGAAGTAAATGCATAAAATAATTACACACAATAAGCACTAGAAGAATTTCTATTTCAACAGAAAGAATAATTAGTTCAAAGTTCCACACGACACCTCCAGATCAGTAGTTGATTCACAAGTCTTAAAAATGAGCCTCACATACTTCACAAATTAAGCGAGCAAAATGTATATGATAAACTCGTAAAATTTATGTTTTCAACCCTTACTTTGTAGAATCTCTGCATACTGATGGATGATAAATAAAACACTTGTGTTTAAAAAAATTCTACTGTATACTGATGGATAATATAAACGTTACACGTGTTTTGCTACTTTAAAAGTAGCATCTTCAGACGTATGCAAATAAAATTATTGATATAGTAACATAGCAACAGTATGGTAAAAATGTATTTTTCTTTTAAAAGTTTAAATAAATTAAGGGGTTTTAAAGCGACCCTATTAGAATTGTAGCGTAGGTGTGGGCAACCAAAACGTGAATATAACCATACTGGGTCTACTGGGACCTCGATGTACCCGAGGAATAAATTCGATGTACCTTTTACATTCATAAAAAAAAATAACGAACGGGAGAAATCAATAACTAGAAACGATATCTGTAAATATAGAATTCAAGAGATAGGACTAATCTATAATTATTTATGATTTGACTTTTCCAGCGAAATGCAATATGTAGGTATTATGTTAGTGATTTATGAGTTTCCATCCGTTTTAAAATAAGATAAAACCAATTTGGAATGCACCAACCCATCCAGTCAGCACATGTGGATTTTCCATTGCTTTTCCTGCATTCTGATTTGAAATTACTGAGGCCATTAGAGACGGTCTCCGTACGGGTACTGAATTTACAATCGTCGGCCAATGTGGACGAAAACTCTACATGCATAAATTTCCCGGCGTCTACAATTTAATTTTCCATGTTCTGGGAAGAGGCGTGGTTTTGCCAACAACTTCTCAATTCCATGATTAAAAAACCGCTGCTGGAAGAACCAACGTCGATTATTTACATTCAGTTAGTACTAAAATTCGGAGCTTGTTTACTTCTTCCAGTCGCCATCGCAATTTAAATCTAGAAAGATGGCTTCTTTTTCTTCCTTCTTTAAGATGCGCTTACACTGGCCCAATTTATGACGGTTTAAGTATCATAAACAATGTTGCGTAAACACAGACAGAATTATATCTATTTTAATTAATATTATCAAAGTTCTTAGTTAATTAAACAGAAAACTTCAAAATCATAAAGGAATCATAAATAATGTAAGTTGGTACAAAAAGTGCAAGGAACATGGAATATAGCGATGCAACTTAAAAGACTCCTGTGTAAACTTTCTGTATAAACATTCATGAAGTCTTTGTATTCTAGGATTCCAAAATTCTTAGTATTCTAAGTACATTACTCTTGATTATACAGTAAAAGGTTTTTCAGACGCATCGCAACTTTATGCAAACTATTGTATACCTAACTGGAATTTATTCAAATGTATCGTAGATCACTATAACCAAGGAACGCGTTGTCATTTTTTCTTAATGCTTAGTACAGTTCATCGGTTATTTATTGACGGAGAATTCTCGGAATTAATCTGGACTGATAGCAAAAATATTTATTCAGGCAATGGCGTGCAAAAAATGATGCTATAACTCTCACTATATGGACAAAATCTTGTTAATTTTCACCTGATAATATTCAATATCAACCACGCCGCCTATGGCAGGTGCAATTGGATGAACGTTTTAAATGATAAACACTCATTATCGAGACAATTACAATGATAAGAGCGAACAAAAAATCGAATGTTCAGGGTGATCCATGCAAAAGTGTTAAATTATTTCTGTTCTCTATACATTTAGATAGGACTTTTTTGAATCACGAGTATACCGATAAAATTTTTATTGCTTATCAATTTTCAAGAATTCTCCGCCAATAAATAATCGATGAGCTGTATGTACTGATTAAGTATGACTAATATGTAAGTTGGTAAATAAGCAAGTGGCCGAAATTATGATAAGAGGTTAAAGGGTTTACGAAAAACGATTTTTTTAGCAAAAATTTTAACCAAACTATTTTTAATTGACTAAAAAAAAACTCCCAGTCTTTCTGTTGAAACCATCCGGATGTCTACAGACTTCAACTGCCTCACAATGGAAACTGATTTGGCATCCTGCTCTGTGTTGCAATTTTTCTCATGTTTGCTTCAAATCAAAATCAGTAGCAAAATCCGAAAAAAAAAATGAATCGAAAACAATTGTTCTAAAATTTCCCACTGTCTTATAATTTAGGTTTAGAATGAATTTCTCATGAAATTTGAATATGGAACTAATAGGCCAAATCTTAATTGTGTAACCTAGTTTTGAAATATATTTGCCGATGTTCTTCGTTCTAGTATCGTATAACCATTTACCGTTACACAAATTTATTCAGATGTTCGTTGTTTAAACAGTAGTAAAAATTGTGTCCTTAGAAATTAGAGACTTCCGTTCACACATTTCACATTTCGTATGGTAATTTGTCATAGTTTAGGTATCATTTAATTTTATAATTGGTAATTCTCAAAATTTAAAATGGAAAACAAATTATTACTTCCTTTGATTGTGTTTTTGACGACTTCACGTTACCTGGTTCATTTAAATAAATGTATCAAATTCTCAATCAGTTTTTTTACAAACGGTTGTTATACAAAAATGGGTGATCGAAAACTTATACACTTATTATTATCTATCATTTCATAGTGGTTGGTTGCAGCCTTTGCCCGTTTTGGGGTAACAATGAATTTTGCAATCAAAATCAGCAGGTAGGTATTATTTATTTTTTCCGCAAGCGTTATGAAATACCGTAATATGATATATCTATATACCTCTTGTAAAGAACCCTATTATGTTACCAGTAAGATTTTTTTCATTATCAGCTTTTCAAATTGTCCAAAATGTGGCAACATTCTGATTATTGACGTTAAATTATGACAGAAAGAGAATAAGTATACATAATAGATTAACAACTGCTCTAGTTTTGTAACAAACGTCGCGGCGCTCGAGGATTCCTCTCTCGTTCTTAGCTCTAGGTCTGTATGTGTTATTATTATAGTTAGTATAATAATTCCTCGTGTCTCACATACTTCTAGCTCGTGTTAGCAAGTCTGTTGTAAGTTGGATGGAACGTAGGTTAGGATTTACAGCGCACTGACGCGAGACGCTTGTAGATGTGAAGAGAAACATCAAATTTATTTAGATTTTGAATGATTTAAGGTGTTTTTTTTTAGTTGAAAATATTACATTAGCTTAGATATTAGTAATTATTAAGCTAGCGTAAAAAATGGTATACGTCAGTGGGAGTAGAACTACTACCAACCGTTCAAACCTAAAGAAATTACCAAAAGTTTAGTTAACTTATTGTTATAGTGTCTGCCTACATCTCGGCCTGCATCGAAACCCAAATATTTTTCACGTAGATTATAAGTTAACAACCAAAATATTTCAATTTTACTTTTTATTTTTGTAATTTATTACATATCATGCAGATATAATTAGTAGTTAATTCTTGAAGAAAATAACATTTGAAGTCTAAAAGTTAAATGTTTACACAATTGGCACATTTAATTGTGTCAATCTACCAAAATGAGGTTTTCAACAAAAAAATAAGTGCTAAGCAAATATACCTACTACATAGACATAGAATATAAACATACTATGATTAATAAATATTTACAACTAGAAAAACGTGAACCGTGCATGTTTTTTGTTGAAAATATTTCCAAAAGACATTTTAAACCCATCGCAATAGCCCATTAAGTACCTATATAGGTTTTAGGTGTATGTGTAATGTATCTACATTTTATAAGGAGCTTTATATAAATAACGAACGCGTTCAGATTTCTCTCTGACTGTTTAAATAAACATGGTGTTTTTTATTCTCCATTCCTCTCAAAACAACATTATGATAACTATCATTTTCTGAGAGTGAGGCGTTGGGAACGATTTAATCTGTTTTGAGTTCTTGACTGCTTGCGCCTGTTTTGTATATTCTTAATTAAACGCTTCAATTACAAAAACAAACATTTGGGCTTGAATTAATCAAGATATACGGTAGCCAAGAGTTCAGTGATTCTATTGAGATAAAATTTACTCATCGTATAATGAGTCTATAACATGTTATATTCAATAAAATAGAAATATTTATTGTATTAGCTGAGAATTTTCTTTTTACACAATAATAATAATTGTATGTCACAAATGGTCCAGTTATCTGTAGACTAGGCAGCTGTCATTAGATGTTGCTATTTAGAGCCCTCTTTCTTCTATTTGCGTTATTAAATAAATAATCATGTAGATCAGACCGTTATAAGGTAGTATCAAAATCTTTACAAACTTTTAATTTAATTTTTTCCGTCTGATATTGATGGGAAACCAAAGTCATTTGAAAATTATACCTTAAATTAATAAGTTTCTTGTTCTTTTTATAAATTGAATTAATCGATGTTCGGTATAAAGCAGAGATTCACTTAGTTTGCAAAAAATTTATTTTGACGATGGCGTAACTAATTATTATTGCGGACGCAGTGTCGAACACAGCTAAAGCAGAAAATGGAAAATTTTTGTAGGTATTTGAAGTGCTGAAATATTCTAGATGGGGCAATAATTTATTAAAATCGATTGTGTCATGCGAAAACTTCAAGGAATTTGCAAATTAGACGAGTACCGTGATAATTGAATCATGAATCTATTGAACCGACACGTTGTAATGAGGGTGCTCTCTCTTCGATAAACAATGTGTATTCGGCCGGATCAAAGAGACTCTTGGCTAGTGCTGTCATCAAATCAAATAAAAGAAAGGTGTATCGCCTTACACAAACAGCGGGCGCTCAGAACAGGAATATTGCAGGAGTCAAGTTTAAAAGTGGTATTTTTTATTGCAGATTCTCCGATTCACTAAGTCAGATTTACACTAGGCAGACTCTGCGAAGTTATTCTACACCCTTTATTCTCACGTGATATGTGAACGCGTTTGATTGTTTTAGTTTGCAGTCTGGAAATCGGATCTTATTGTTAGTGCTAGTAAATTAGAGAGACATCATTGGGAATGTTTTTTAATTTAAATTTACCTGAAACTTAGGACCGGTATGTTGAACTCGAGTCGTAAAATAAGGAATTGTTAGAAGGATTCAACACAATTTATATAAATACTTAATTAAAATTCTGGATTAATTTCAAGAAAGATTTCATCAAATTATTGACAGAAGAAACAGTTTTTATGAGCATCCTGTCTCCTGAGTACCTATACATTAGCCCAACCTAAATTTCAAATTTAAATATTCGTTCTAGAAAAAGTTGCAGGGAAAAAATTCAACTGATTAAAACACGAATATCTAAATCTTTAATCGCTAAACGAGGGAATCGAATGCAAAAATTGCGAAGAGTTTCAGAGACAGACAGCAGCAGCCTTTCATTTAAATGAGAAAAAAGATTCGCTTTACAACGTAAGATAAAAAGTGGCCTCGTTTGCAAATTACTTTACGAGGATGATGTTCGCAAAAACATTCCGCCTATTTCCAGGAGCCCTAAAAACAGGTAAGGTATCGATTGACGTATCGGGATTCCCGATTATAACGTGAGAAAAAGAGGGATTAGAGAAAAGAATCCAGGATACCGGGATAATTCGCACACAGAATTGCTTTTATAAAAAGTGGTCTTATCTTTTATCTCGTTATCTGATAAAACGCTAACTCAAATTGACCAAAGATATTGATTCGCTAAGAAACTGGTTTAGGTATTGACAATTGACTCATTTTTGTCAGCACATTGGAAAAAATTCAATCATATTCGTCTTTTTTAGCTAAACCCTACACGCCTTCCTAAAACTGAAGCTATAGCTTCTAAAATGTGGATTCAAATGAGTAGGTCTTTATACAGGGTGTCATTAAATAAACCATATTTCATGGCACCAAGCACGCGATAAAGAACTAACTTCTCATGCATTAATGTCCGATAGCTTTTTGTTTTTAAGTTGAATATCTGGAATATCTTTCAACCAATTTTGTTGTCATTTTTTAGCAGTGTTATTCGTATAGTGTTTTGGGGGAAAATTTTGCCCTAACTTGATTAAATTAATTAAATCCAGTGGTGTCCCGAGTGACTTTATGAATATTTTGGACAAAAAAATGTTTTTTCTTAATTATAATTTGTTCATTTTTTTATTAGTGTATGTAAAAACAATGACAAATAAACCTTAAATTAAAAACATTTCTAAACGTCTAAACTAACGAATCTTACTAAATTAAGTGTATAAATTGAATTACGTATATTTTTTTTAACATACAAAATGAAAAAAAAATCAACAGACAAAAAAGTTGTATTTTTAGCTGCTTACTAAAAAACTATAACAATTACGAAAAAATCTGTGGCCAACATAATTTTTTGTCCTAAATATTCGTAAATTTGCCCCTTGGGGCAACACTGGATTTAATAAATTTAATCAAGCTAGGGCTAAATTCTTCCCCAAAACACTATACGAATAACACCGCCAAATGACACCAAAATTGGCTAAAAGATATTTACGAAAAATCATTATTGTAGTTTTGTTCTATGCTTATTGCCCGTATTCACAAACGATAATTTCCTAAATAATTACGTAATCAATTATCCCCATCTCATTCTATTGCAAAAAAATGCATATCTCCATGTCACTCATTTGAATAATTACGTAATTATTTAGGAAATTATCGTTTGTGAATACGGGCATTAGACTATTAAATAAAAGATGGACCAAGACATAAACACTGAAAAAGTGTTCCGACATCCCTCTCTCTCCAAACAAGACTGTTCAAAACAATGAATGCCAGATCAATAATGAAACTAGCACTTACAATGAAAGAGCGCAACCTCTCCAGTGTTATTGGTGGGCAATAAACATCGATGGATCCCTTATACCCGTTTTACTTTGCTACATCTGGCAACAAGAATGTTTACATCCTGTCAGACCGTTTGTTTACATAATACCATAATAAGAGTTCGTGTTTTTCAAACAGTTGTAAGTTCCTTGTTATTAATTTTTTTCAGCTCTAGCTTTCACTCGTTTTAAGCTTTAATAATTAATTTTTCAATTAAGTTAAAAAAAAGTGGCGAAAACGTGTTCTGTTTGTGAGAAAACTTCGAAAGAAGGTAAGTCTATCAGTTTCCTACGTAAGCAACGCAAAGCCGTCAATCAAAACAAAGCATACATGGTCATGGGCGTAGCGTAGTGTAAGTGTTTTATCTTTTAATTTGTGAAAACAATAATTATTGTTTGACAGTTTTTTTTTCATTTTCGAAAGCATACTGAATACCTACTGAATACTTTGAAAAATGCAACTTGGAAAAATTATTCCACTTAAATTAAGATAATCAGAATATGGAGAGGGGGAATAATATTCAAACAATATCATCAAAGAATATGAAATAGAAGACTTTGACCCGGTTGCACGAACGTTAAAAAAATTTCAGATTATTACTAATTTTAAGGTGAAAATTTTTAAAATGTGGTGAACTTTTTCCATGATCTTTCATTTTTTATCGGCAATTAATTCTTCTAAAATTGAGACGAATTCACTCCCAGCAATATCAGAACAAAACTTTAGTAATACAGGGCATTTTAAAATTAGTGATTAGGTATCTGACATATTTTCAATTAGGTTCGTTTAATTTATTTTTAGAATAAAATCAACTAAATATGTAAGAAATTGAAAAAATATTTTAGGTACCTACTGATGTATATTGCTTTCCGACTTTCCTATCGATTTTTTATTTGCTAAATTGCTATTACCTTTTTGTAACTTTTATTTTGTATAGGTAGGTATAAGTATATATTTTCTTAATTTAATATCTATTAGTATTCCCATAATTTATGTTTTTTGTAACAAAAACTGCAAATAAAATAATAATATTATGAATATTATGATCATTATTATAATTTATGTAATTATTACATTTCCTGTAACTGAACTCCAGCGCGCCACTGCCGTTGCGTTCTGTTTGTTTACGTTTTACGTCGTTCCCCTTACCCCGCCAGAAGCAGCAAATGAGTGCGAGAGAGAATATCAACAAACCAAAACTGACTTCAAGCTAAGATAGGGAAGGCGCGGTCCATATTTATTAATATAGTCTAAGGTTCTATGTCACCCTCTAAATTGCTTATATAAGTTACGTATAGTACTTACAGTTAAAAAAAACTCTGGAATCTCTGTCGAGTATAGAAGGATTTTCTTAAAACGTACCATTAAAATTGAAATGCAACAAACATTTCAAGTCGCTATGACAAAGTAGGTATTTGAGCTAATTGCGTTGTTAGTCTCATATTTTTGAGGGGGGTATGTAAAGGGAGGATGTTAAAGCAGGACAACGCGTCCAAAAGGATGCGTCCTTAGGACGATGAGAAGGAAGAGTCCTTATCGATCCTCATAAAGTTTCGAGTGGTAAGATGAAACTGTTCTTTGGCGTGTTTATTTGGCAAGAATCGATTAAATGGGCTGACGATAAAATTTATACATATCAAAAATGCTGATAATACTTATGCTTCTTAAGATATTCTACAACCGTTTTAGGCTCGGTTTTAGGAAAACATGCAATCAAGCGTGCATATATTTTAATAATGCTTCAGTTTTGTTATACAAGCGGGTGGGAAATTTTTGCACTACCCATAGGATCTCGCAAACGGCAATAATAGGTACTTTGGTTATACATATTAGAGAAAAATTGGTCCAATTTCATGCTTACTAAGAATCTGGGACAAAATGTATGAAAACATCAGGCGTTGCTAAAATATCCTGAAAAAAAACGCAAATCGAGACGTCGCGACATGACGTGACATTGATGGCGTTGTTTTTTTATGACATTCGGCTAAATAAAGTTTATTTTTTTAGAAAATAGAAGACTTTTGGTTTTATTTTATTTTTATAAAATATATTCTATAAATTTAGTTTTGGATTCTACTTAGAGCATAAAATTGTGCAACTTTTCTTTAATTCAACGACCGTTTACTCCAACCGTTTACGTGATACTAATGGTGGGTGCATACAAAAAATTTCCACTCTAAAAAAAAAAGGTCCCTATTTTGGGAGAACAGGCTGTTGAAATGAGTTTTATTTATTCATTTATTTAAACTTCATGAGCGAATGGTGTTTATGTAACGAGTAAAGCAATGCCGCTGTTTGTTTGCTATACACGTATAATACAGCGTATGCATAAAGTTTGGGACAAAATTAATAAAAAAAAAATTCTGTTTTTATTTTTTTAAATGACATCTTCTGACATGAATGACGCTATTGGTTCTTGTACACTGACGTTATCATCTTTTTTTTGTAAAGGAAACTCCCTACTTGCGATGCATCGTTGCAAAGCTCTCTTCTCTTTAAGGGGAATATGCTCTGCTTGATTTCACACTTTTCCGGGTGCAACATTTTTTAACGTATATTTACCTACACCTATTTGAAGGGCTTCTTATAACAAGAACATTGCCTCAAAGTTTTACGTTTTCAAAATCCAAAATATTAAAGAAAAATACTTTTATAAAGTACAAGAATTGAAAGTTTGCCATGCCATAACTTTTTTGAACTTACGTATACACAACATTTGAATAATTTGAATAATGTCAATTAAATAATGTGACCATGTCATGTTAAAAAAAGTCGACCTGTCAAAGCGATTTCATTAGAAACGTCACGTAACAGAATTATTAACAATGTACTTGTACACACACCACACCCTGTATCTACATATTATTTGTATTTAATTATAATTTCAATTTATTAAACAATTTTCTAAGTACTTAGATTTATAAATGTGCATGTTGAACCAATTCTCAAAGTCCATAGAAAAAAGAGAAACCATAAAGCTAACTCGGCGAAAAAGTCAGTGAAATAATGCAGAAGTGTGCTTCTTAGCAGAGTTCCGGAAGCTCTATTTCACGTCTAGTCCGACGTTATCTGCTACATTTCTCCAGATAATCTTAACAAGCTTCTCATTAAGCCGAGGAATTCATTTGTTAATTAGAATGTTCAATCTTCCCATTTACTTAGGGAAGGTTAATAACAATCATCCACAGTTATACATTATGTTCCTACGCACCTCTCGTTTAATTTTCGCCTGTTGTGAATTATACCTAAAGGTTGGTCATTCTTTATGGGCCGTGTTTATTATATTTCGTTACATAAATCAAATAAGTGTTTCCTAATTAAAACCGGAAATTATGTGAAAGGTTTCCAATTTACACCAAAATATCTGTAAATTATAATAATTATTATGATTACACAGTTCCCGAATGTTTGTTTTCCACGGTAAAATTTTTATTTATTATTTCAAATTCAGTCTGATATAGAAATGATTACTGAAACAGAATCTATATCCGGAAATGTGACAGAAACTGGATTTAAAAAATAAGTGGCCTTTTATTCTACAGAGGGAAATCAACGTAGGTGATATTATAATTCCGAAGTAGTTATAAATTTGAATTATTTCACCCAAGTCAAGTTAGCCACGCTTCGGCCAGCCACGTTTTTGGCCACGGACTTGAGAAATCGAAAAAATGATTTTTTCTGAAATTTTGATCAAAAAATCGCGAAAATTCAATAAAATGAACAGCCATGCTTTCGGCTACGGACTTGAGAAACTGAAAAATCACTTTTGCTGAAATTTTGCTTTAAAAAAACCGAAATTTCAATATCCATGAAGTTAGCACCGCCATTTTTTCTTTTCTTAAAAAACGCGAGTCATGCTGCCATGTAGCATAGGGTTTTTTTTTTATTTGCGATTTTGACGTAAAGTAATAAGATTTTTACAACGCTAGCGAGCTCCGTTACGGCGCAATTTGAGTTTTCGTCCATGAAAATCGCAAATTCGAATTTTTTAACATTCTTTTTACGGCACATGGCGGCACAACTTGCGTTCTTAAGAAAAGAATAATGACGGTACTAACTTCATGGAATAAAAACATACCTTTGGAAATTTTTAGCACACCGCTGGGCACGCATCTCAGCATATCCTGTTTTTGTTGAAAATCCAAAATGGCGGTGCTAACTCCATGAACATGAAATTTCATTATAATGACCAGCCACGCTTTCAGCTAAGAAACTGAAAAAAATACTGAAAATTTTGCTAAAAAAAGGTCAGAATAAAATAAACGTTAAATGTATTTTATAATTTTATTATCAATAAAAAAAAGCAATTTAAGACGGGACGGAAAAACCGATAAAAAAATGTTTGCTGGAAATTAGGTAATCGAAGTCCTTCCCCTGGCCGAAAGCGTGGCTGGCCAAAGTGTGGCTAACTTGACTTTGGTAATTATTTCACCTTATTATAATCGAAAAAACAAGTTACACGGGTAATTACTGACAGTTGTCACCTGATCTCTATGCATATAAAATCGCATTTAACTTGCTAACTGTAAAAAAAGAAAGTAAAGTAGAACGTCATGAAAAGGGTTGCAGATTACTACTTCCCCGGTCAATAGGTGTCATTTCCGTCAGCGGTGGTGGGTTTGCGCTACATTTCCGCTCCTGCTGGCCCCGGCCGAGACCGACTCGATGTTGTTTGCATTTAATCGATGCGGCGGCGAGGTTGATTGATTGATTGTACCTACAATCGGATCTGTCCCTACTCCCTGTTTGTGTTAGCATCCCCTAAACCAACCTACCTGCTCGGTATATTAGATATACATTGCGGAGGCACAGGGCACATATACATATTACAACCGCAATTAATTCTTGACTTATGATGAAACTGGACAGTTTGTAATATTTTAATTTTCTAACAGATACCTATAGAATTATTGTAATTCTAATGAGAGGGTTAATAGAATAGCAAAGAAAGGTTTTGATGTTCAAATTGCGATTTAATAAAACAAAAGGCGGGGGAAAGACAGACCAGGTTCCCTTATAGTTTTTTCCAATTTTTTAAACTACCTAGCTACCATCTAGCGTTTTATTGCGATCTGAAATAGTTGTCTCTGTATCAATCTGACACTCAATCTCGACCACGATCTTGACTAATCGATCAAGACAATTATTTCAGAGGGCTGATGGCATGCATGAAAATTAACAGCTCCGGTTGCAGGCCGCGATAATTTGCATTAAGCACCAGTTTAAAAGTAGACACATGTCTGCCGTCAGCGGACTATCCGAGGTTGTGTCGTTCTGAGAAATTTATTTTTATTTTTGTGATTATTTTCCGTTGCACTCGAGACTTATACGCGCCGGTCGATGCTATCTTACTTTGTATATTGTTTAATCAGTCATCACCTTATCCTTATATGTATAATAATTCCATGTAGTCACATTCTTGTACATGCATTTTGATGTAAAATTACCGCAATCGTAGACAAAATAATGTCTGCAACACGTTTGGAATGGCATGTTCCAAACTTGTTACTTTATAATATACTAATCTTGTTAACCAAACAACAGGTGGAGCTAACTTAAGCAGTAATAAATACACTAATACGTTGGTACACTTAAGAACCTTCAATCAAAGAATTCGGCATGTTTCAAATCGAATGATATACATAATAGTCTCTTCATTGTATTTTCATAAAATATTAATAAAATTGATAATTTTTGTGACTACAAAAACACCAATGTACTTAATTAAACTTCAATTAAATAATTTAAATCATGGTTTAAGTAATGCTATTAAACCTCCTAATGGGAAAGTCTTTCTAATAAGCAAACTTGATCATCCTTCGCTGTTTACACAGGTTAGTAACTGTAATCCACAAAGGTTATTTGGTCGCTTAGAAGCTTGCGCTAACAAGATTAAAGATTGTGACGAACAAATCTTTAAGAGCAAAATTATTTTTATTCTTTCCCACTATCCATTCATTAAAGACACTCGAGACCCTCCAACAAAGAGACATATCGCGTTTCAATTCACTTGGAATAAGGGCGCGTCGTTGTTCACTTCGCAGTCTACATAACTGCTCTTTGACAGGCTCGACACTTCCGAGCCCGACTCTTATAAACCGCTTACAATGAAGTCAAAGGGTGAAAAAAAGCATCAGGGATAAATATTTGGCCGCCCAATTACAAAGATGGGGCTCTTTGGCGATTCAACTGGAGATAGGCTGGCAAAATACCAGCCTGTCAAGAGTCCTCCACGTGTGTTTGCCGCGGCATTAGCGGGAAGCTTACTTCTTAATTATGCAGTAGTCTATTTTCGTGAAGTTCTGGGCTCTTTTATGCGATGCTGATGCGGTTCAACGCGACGTAGGTATTCTCTTTGATGCGGAAATATACCGAAAGGGTCGGATTTAACACTCTTAAGTCAACAAATTAAATCGCTTATTTTCATTCAGTTTTATTAATCTGCTTTGTAAAGCTGTAAATCGGGATTTATTATCAACCAGAGGTATTGTATTTTCCTTTTTAGGCGCGTAATAACTACAGCTGTAGAAGTATTTTTACGTAGACAATTAATACTTAGATTTACAAACTAAATTTAATCCCTACATAAGAATGAGAAGCTCTTAAATTAGTAAAAATAACTTATCAAATGGAAAGTTTGGTAGAAATTTACTAAAAAATTATTATGACATAGTGTGTCCGTGTCCAGTTTAAGTGCGGCCTAAGTTTTATACCCAAATTAATATTTCAAGAATTCATATTCATATTAAGCACATATTACCTATGTTAGTAATCCAGTAGCGTCAGATTTTCCAAAAAACAGCAAAAAGGGATGAATTTTTTATTTTTGAAACTTTAATTTAGTTATAAGATCGTTGATACTATACAGGTTTTAATAAATAAAGTAGGTAGGTATGTATTCTTTAGATATGCAAAAACATATCATGTGCCTTTTAACCATGCATAACTAGCATCTGGATTAGAAAATGTTTTCTTCTAAGATGCATCGCTTATGGAAGATGATCAAAACTGTTGCTTGGAGGAGCCGGTATGTATAAGTTGATCATATTTATAATCTACATGATCAGAATAAAGTGCACAGTATCATGAAAAAAAATTATTATATCATATTATCTGCTCTGCTCTAACGGTTTTAATAATGCTCTAGGCTAGCTTTTATCTATGGTTTTATCTTATCCACGTTCTCTCACAATATCTGTCCTGAATTTTCATCTCAATTTTCTGCTTTGTTCGTAGATACATAAACAGTACCTACCCGTACTATATGCATCGCAGTGACGATCGATAAGTTCCGCGTAGGTATTAGACAAACAAAAACTTATTGAATAAAAACAAGCGACACGTTCACAATCGTCAAGGTGCAAAGAACTGGCTCGGATCCATACAAATTTCCCTCCTCTAGAAAAGGTAATTTCTTTCAACACTGTCGTCGAAAGTTTCCCACTTGCTCGATATTATGTGGTATCTCTTCGCCCAGAAGCACGAAAACAGTCTTCTGCAAAAGTTTAATCCAATCTAAAAAACATTCCCTTTTATTCGCGAGAAGATTATCCTCATACTAAAGGAAATAAGGAACTGATTAAAGTTGGTTCTTGAACACATTCTCTGCCGAAAACTCTTTGTAATACTAAACTGTCATAGTTTGCTGGTATAGGACCCCAGTCCTATAATACAGAGTGCTCAGTACAGCAGCGCCGACGTAGAAATCTGAATTCCAATCTCTAGAACATTGAATAAATGTTTATTTAATTTGAATTTTTTACATTATTTACAGTACATATCAAGCAAGACTTTCAATTTTATCCAAGGAAAATTTATCCTGATTAAGAGACAAGAAAATAATATTTTAGGCATCGCTAATTTCATGAGTAAACTTTCCTACTGACAGTTCCTGTTAAGGATGTTCCGAATACTCGTATTCGTACTCGTATTTGCATTTGCCAAAATTAATACGAATGTATCTTTATGTATGTAACTATCTTTAATATTGTGAAAAAATTTAAGGGCAAATTCTTTGATCGAAAATAAACAAAAAAATTCCCAAACAAAAAATGGTAAAAAAAGGTTTATTTTTCCAGTTTTTTTTTTAAGATATCTGGGAAACCATATAAAATACAGAACTCAGGTTTTCCTGAGATTCGCACATCTTATCATGATATTAGCTACTTTTTTAATGCTAATTAATGTTTTTCATAAGCCAGCGGCAGAGATTTTAGGGTTGCGTGTGTCTTCCCCCCCCCCCCTCCCTAATATCTACGACACTGGGCAAATTGACATTCTAAAAAAGTGTACCGCCAATATTTTCTATACACAAAAAAGGCACTCTTGGTCATAATTATTGCTAATGTGAGCAGTTTTTGAAAAAAATTGCCGTTTACGATGAAAATCTCGCTTTGTTTCAAAATGTGACAAAAAATAAAGAGCATAAAATTTTCGATCAATGCTAAGATCGTCGCCTGTGGCACGTGAAAAGAATGAATTATATGATATGTACAAAAGCTGAGTTCTCAAACGGTTCCATAGATATCTTCAAAAAACAGGAAAAATTCGCTTGTGTCTCGAAACGGTGCATTTCTGAACACAAGCATTAATAGACTTTTTGTTTATTTTTGACAAAAGAATATGTCTTTGAATTTTTTCGCAATATTGAAGATACACCCTGTATACAGCTAAAAATTGATCATTTTTTAGATTGACAGAGGGGGTGTTTCATTAACCGACGTACCGTCGGAGTTTCAATGGAAAAAACTTTTTTCAAAGGATTGCGTTTTTTTATTTCTACATTATATTATGTTTTATAGAGAAATCTTAAATGTTTCATTTTTTAAGATTTAAAAGCTACTTCTGCTTGCAGTATATTTATTTGAGGTGTGTTTAGCTACTTTAGATAAAAACACGAAAAAATTTCCAAGTTGTGGTGTGGTGTTCATCATTACCTTGACTTTACAATTAAAACTAGATAATAAGAAATGAAAAAAATTAACTTGACGTCACATATTATTGCAAATTTTTTCCGATTTTCTCGATGGCTCAACAGACTTAAAGTGCAGCTGCAGCAACAGAAACAGCTTTTCAATCATACCAAATTATCAATTAAACATTTCTCTCTGAAACATATAAGGAGTCAAAAACTCAATCAGCGGTACGCCTATACCAGAAAATGGATCATAAATCCTCCAATCTCAACTCTTCTTCAGTTCGATCTGCTACAAACGAATAAATAAATGGATACAAGGCAAAAACCTTCTTTATAATGAGGAAAGAAGGACAAAAGAAACAATACACATATCAAAGACGACCTTTGATAAGCCGATTCAATTCTTATTTCATCTCCTCTTAAGCTGGCATTGCCGGCGCTCATGTACATGTGTTAGTAGTTCTCATGTTCAGTGAAATCGCATACCGTTAGCGCGAAATTCCGACATTAGACTCCGCGTTACTGCTGTCGATATTGCATGTTTCCGGAACGTCTGCTTCGCCTGCTTCTGTCTTCGTCACTTACTTGCTTTGTAAGTGATACCTTTGAAGGTATTATAAAATTACTCGACTATGGCAGTCGGGGGACTCTTTCCAGAGAGATTATCGTCGCCTATACGGAAACGTGCCCGATTAGCGAAAGCTCGTACATATACGACGCACTTTGTTAGATTAAATCCATAAAATGTATCAATGCGATCCTTCCACCGATATCATGTACCTTCGATTGGATTGCGTACTCCCTATAATGATACCTTATACACACCACTTACCAATAAAACACACATTCCATTATACATATATATTCTGACTTTTTGAAGTCATTCTGTGTTAATTTTATTTTAATACATATTTCAATACGTATTTCAACTAAAATTTGCACCTTCATAAAGTCTCCGATTTCGCCCTGTGCTGACAAGTCAATTTTAACATGAAAATGGACCAAATTTTATCGCAGTTTTAAAGTCATTTTTGCATACCTCTAGTTCCCAGAGCCATTCCTTCGCAAAATTTAATTAGCAAGAAGGTTTGAATGACATTATCATTTTGAAGCTTCTTTTATTGCCTATGCAAGCTTGTTAATTTTTTCAATTATTGTGAACGATTTCTTTTTTTTTAGAATGCTTCAGTTCTTTCTTGTTAAGCTCCAATAGTTCTTTGGCCCTTTTTTCGACGTGTCCTGTGGCATTTGATTTGAATGGTGCAATCTTGGTAGCTTGTGCCAGTGCAGTAACTTCCTCTCAAGCCAGTTGCGTATTATTGTTTTGGCAATATCCCGTGATACGCCAAATGCTGTTTCTGGTTCAATAAATTCGGTTTCGGCACCTTTCCAGGCCAGAGAGTCGGCAAGTTCGCTCTCTCTCAGAGTTAATTCGTTGCTCTTTACTATGGAATTCAGAGTTAATTCCCTAATCCAGACCAACTTGGACTTGCAGTGGGTGTCTGAAAATATCTTTATTGATCTGCGTTGACCTATGCTATGGCATAGACTTGGCTCTGTAAAGTTGTTGTATGAATGCAGTCACAGGCTCGAGAAGGCTCTCTTCTTGAAGCCAGAGCTAAACCACCCCAGTTCCAGTTCATGTGGATGTCTTAGATCCAGCTAGCAGTTCATTTCTATTTTCCTCCTACACTTCTCTTCCTGGGAGAAGGACCTTAGGTACAAGCAGCGGTTCATGATGGTCTTGGGCATTATGTGCGAGAGCATACATACATAGTAGACTGTGATTTTCAATCTCTTCCAGTAACCTGGTTCGTTCCAAGTTATATGCCTTGGTCAAACTTCTTGCTATTTGTAGCATTCTATATGTGTCCATCTGGCCTCTCTCTCCAAATAACTATGAAAAGGTGGTAAGATTTCCATTTTCCATAGCCGCCGACGGTGTGGTGTTAGTAGCACCACAGATCGCCTGAAAAGCTTCTTGTCTCTGTAGGCTAAAGAGCTTTGCTTTGGCCATGACCTGCTGGGCTTTTGATCATCAAGCGGTAGGTACTGCATTACGCAATCATAGGTCTGACGACCGTTACGTAAAGCCTGTATATTTTTGTTTGGGTCCAATTCCTCATGTTTTGGAGGAAAACTAGAATTAGGGTAATATTATAAGTTCGTCCAACCTGTTTAAATTAGTTGCAATTTTTTTCCATCTTGCCCATACATAATATGTATAGATCGAGGTATAAATAATGTGGTTACCAATTTTTACGAAAATTCAAATGGCCGCCATTTTGAAACGGCTCATACGATTTTGGTGAAATGCAATTCCAGAACCACTCCCTATGGGATATCTTACTCCCACAAAAATTTCCGTTCTCGAGATTGAAAACTGCGGCCTGAAATGGTGCCTCAAGAACTGTATATTTTTTTTTCAATTTTGAAGGGAGATACACAAGGTACAATATAGGGAGATTCAATATGTAGAGATACAGGATTAGAATTTGCATAATGGACCAGATTAGAGATGATTTTCACTGATAAAGTAGTATCCCGGATTGGTGCGATAATTTGTTAACGTAACAGTTACTATGAATTCATATAAATTTTCATGATAACGCAAGGAACTACTAAACCTAATATTAATATTGAAGGGATTACAAGCATATACAAAAGGCACTATTATTGTACATAGATGTTTGTTGGTTCGGCTCGGCAGCGTGATGAAATTTCATTTCAAACCATTTACAATTACGTTTTACGGAACATCGATGCCATAACTACGGTCAACCAACATCAGGTAATTTAATGTAATATAATTAAGTAAATTTTATTAGCTAGTAAATCAATTATTGTTTATTATAGACAATTTATTTACTTCACGTGCTGATTATTTCTAAATTTGGATTCTTTTGATTTATAGCTTAGAATAATAGTTACGAAAGTAAAAATCACATCCATAATTTTTATGCTCGTTTTTATGTCAACAGAGGGAGACTTTTTACTTTCTGGAATGTCTCAAATGTATGAAATTAAATTTCATAAATCTTCTACACCACACTTGCAGACGTTCCTGCGGTCACAGTACGCGTCACAGAAACCATGTCTGTCTTGATTACCTAGCTAACTGGGCGATTCGGTACTTTATTTTTCAATATACCTCCCTGCTCTGAAGTAAAATTGTATACCTTCAGAATATTTGTAACAAATTTTCTTAGTGTTAAGTATAAGTTCTATCTGAAATTCTCAAGGATGTTTGGAGGAAAAGTTTCCTGGTATTCTCTTCGAGATCATAGTGACCGCATATCGTAATTTTTTCATTGTCTCACCTATGCGCACTGTGATATCATAATGTTGTATTTTTGTTTATCAGATAAGTAATAAAGTAATAAAAGTAAGAAATTTCATTTCTTACAAAAACCGACTTATGTAAATACTTTTATTTATAATATGACGTCAGCAATATATTATTATAACAAAAAAGTCGTCTCTAAAAAAAACCCAGACCACAACCGTAAGTATGTAGTTAGAAAGAAACAACTAAGGATTATTTTGCATGCTCAGTTTTGTTTACCTGCATCCTATCTACATAATTGTAAAATTAAAGAACACAGAAAATTTTTTCCAGAAAATATCGATTATATTTTTTCACAATAGGTACCTCAGCAGTTTATGCACCTATACATTACCATTATAAATCGTACCACACCGCAGAATAAAATTTAAAAACAATTTTATGTAAATTTTCAAAGACCACCCGCAAAAATGAATTTATATTTCCCATTTAATCCAATATCAATATTGTGCTCGCGGAATATGAAAATAAAAAGCTTTCAAGCGCCATCAAATCATTTCGAATTCACGAGACATTCTTCCTGAATCAATAACTTCAAACCCTTTGTCCTCTATAAAACCACAACTTCCAGGTGGGTAGGTAAGGTATATGTAGGTACAAGGAATTTTATTTCCAGAATTAAATATATACCGAGAGAGAAAAAAGTGTTAGAGATAAATGAAAGTCATTAATCTCGAAGAAAAATTACGCTTCCTTATTGCGATTATAGTATACGCAAACAATTAGTTTTCAGTCATTAGTCGCGAAAAAATCTCGAGGCTGCGTCTACGCTACGATGCCAGATCGATAAATATTACATTAATTTTAATTCGTGGCAGATTAGTCGTTAGTCCACCTTAATGTGTAGTATAATACACAATGGGGCATTACGGAGCTCTATCTTCTTTCATTGTGTGGCACGATTCACATCGTTAATGCCAAACAATGGCAAATCCTATCAGTAATTAGAAAAGCACGCCGAGGTATAGTGTTTCCTTGCTTACCAGGATCAATGTCCCAGTGAATCTGGGACAAACACTCCGCGAGGACAAGTCACCTACTAAAAATCAACACGAAAATTGAAAAGTGTAGGTAATATTTATTTAACCTTAGGATATACAGGGTGTACAAATAAGTCGAAACTTAATAGGGTTTGTAGTCCCGAAAATCCAGGAATCCACATCATAATAATTGCAACCATTTAAATTAACAAATTTCGCTTCACAATCGTAGCCATCAAAATGAAGGTCAAAATTGAACCTTCATTTAATTTCACAGCAGAAAAATGTTTGCTACACGCTATTCCACTTAGGAAAATGTAATAGGTATGCTATACATATTATGCTTCTTCTCAATTTTGACATTAAGTGATTGTCAAGATTTAGTGCATTTTCCTAATATGAGTTGACCCAAAAATTTCATATAAATATTTTCTTTTGTTGCTGATTCGAAAGGTCTTCAATGGAGACATCAACCCTGAATTTTGGCATTGTCCAAATTGCCATGTTGGCCGCCATCTTGGATTCTGTTTTTTTATACTCCGAAGACCTGAAGTGTTTGCCTCTTTAATGACATATTATTGTGGAGTATACCATGATGACCAATCACACGAAGTTCAAAGTGCTTTACGAAAAGTTCTTGCGCCCTGTTTCTGCACGCATAGCTCTTTTCAAGTGCATCTGGGACCCTCATCGACAGTTTACTAATTTAACTTAGACGTAACAAAAAAAAAAAACATTATGATTGTTTGATTCCTAGCCTGCCAATCCATGCTCGAAGTTTTATCTTTGAAGCCTCTGTCTGATACTAGCGCGTCGTGCTGTGGCCCGTTCCCGGTTCGCGCTGCAATTCTCCCTTTTGTAACTAATATAAAGCAAATTAATTAAGATCAACGACATACCCATTCGTTAAATATAATGCTAAGAACACGCATTTTATTGCACCTTAAGGTATTAATTCAGGTATACTTTGAAGGTGTTTTTGGATAGAAAAGACGATTTGAGAAATTTCTCGGTAAGATTTTTTATTTTCATCAACTTTCTCTCAACTTTTTTTCCAGACCATACCATTCAAGTAGAATTAATCGCGCGTTTTGTTAGCGTAGTTTCCCCGAGAGGCCTAACCCATGTTTTTTTGCGTGAATTTTGTACATTATGTATTTTGTGCAAACTTTCTACATAGGTAGATGATTACTCAACTAGAGAATACAGGGAAGCAAAATAGTACCGTCTCTATTTAGATAGCATCATCACCAATATAAATTATGTAGGGTCAAAATTAACCCTGCCATACTACTTAAGGGCTAGACTCATGAAAGATCCATCTTGAATTCCGCGTTTTAATCTGTTGTTAAATAATTTATGCACTCGTGCTTAAAATGCTTCACCTCATAAATCCCATACTGAAACCCATCCAGTGAGAAACATTGAATTTGAACCAAGATAATGTGTCAATTTCAAGATAGCAGAGAAAATATCTAGGAATTCTAGTGCAAATCTGAAACACCTGTGAATTCAGGATATGTGAACTTAAATCTTTACTCGTACATTCAGGTGTTACTCGGTATCTGATCAGCGAAGCCGGTTTTCACAGTCATTTCGGTATTTACCGACCAAATTTATAAGACACTACGTAAATGGATAAACTAAACAGAGTGATTATAATTTACACATTCCATATAGTATTCTCTCGTGTTGCTGTTCAGTTGAACTTCATCTTGTTCACTCTCTTTAAAATAACAAGACGAAATCCTTACTCACGCCAATCCTGAATATATTGAAGTTGAAGCTATCACAAAATTAACATTAGATAGCTCGTTCATATAATTACCTAATGTTGAGAGAATTTTCCAGGACATTTTTATTAGAGCAAATATTGCGCCTGATTTTCTTATACAGGATGCCCGTTTTGAGAGAAAATGCATGAAGATCTGGATTATCTTAATAAGAGATACTAAGTAGGTGGTTAAATTGGGGTAGAGTTGCACGTTTTTGTGCTCATTTGTAATCTCAAAAGAAATTTAGGATAGTTTTCTTCATTTCTGAAATACGCTTAATAAACTGAAAATTAGTAATTTTACATTTTATCCGCATATGTTTTATTATACCTGGTGAAAATATACTTTTTTGTATATTATGTCATTATGGGATGGGCCATTTGATACTTGAAGTTCAAAGCTGCGACTAGATCCCAGAGTTTTCAGTCATCTTTTGTTGTTCTTACGGCCGCCATATTGTTTTTCATGTCATTCGGTATTAAAAAATCAATTTAACCCATCTATTGTAAAATTCAATTTTTTTATTTATTTTAGGTATTTTTTCGAAAAAAGCCTAATTATTTACTTAGAATGACGCCATATTGCTTGCCTTATGGTTTTTCAATTGTTAATTGATATTTGTTTACGACATCGTTAGGTGAAAATATTTTATTCTTAAAAAAAACAAAAAAGAACTCCTTTTTCATTTTATAGATTTTTGGATAAATTGATTTTGTTAAATAGGTACCTACCTCGGTAATAAGTAGTCCAGTCTGTAAAGTAAAAAAAAATGTACCAAAAGTTAAATACCTTATCTAAAATTTTCTTCCAATATGTAATTGTTATAGTGAAGAGGCTATAGAACATTAATCCACAAAAATCAGTTCTGGGGGGCAGCGCGTCCCCACCCCCAACCGTTGTCGTGAAAAAAGTTAATTTTTTAATAATAACTAGCCGTTGGGTATAACAAAAAAGACTTATTCGAAAAAAAAGCTTGAGTGATGATTTCCCGAGTGATTTCCTAAAAAAAAGGTATCATGTATTGTTTCTTGTCGTAATTTTCGAGTTATTCAATATCTAAAAATTACAAATTTATGCACGCGAATGTTCGTTTATTTTAATTTTTTTGCGCGCAGCCACTAGAAAAAATTAAAACTACTCGAACACCAAACAACCTTTGAAGAAAAATCAAAATGGGTTTTGAAAGGGACATTAAATACAACATTTCTTGCCATTCTTAAATATTGAATAACTCGAAAACTATGACATTTACGAAAAAAATTACACGATAGCTTTTCTTGGAAAATCACTCAAGCTTTCTTTTTTTTTCATAAGCATTTTTTGATATATCTAACGGATATCTAATTAGCAAAAAAGCGTTTTTTCCACCAAAGTCGATGTTTTTACTTGAGGGGGGGGGGGGGGGGGGGGGGTTAGGAGACGCGTTGCACCACCAGATGTGATTTTTGTGGATTATATTATGTTCTATAGCTTCTTCACTAACAATTATTATTGAAGAAAAATCTTAGATAATATTTTTTATGAACTTTTGGTAGGATTTTTAACTTTACTGCCTGAATTAGAATGACATGAAAAACAATATTGGGACCTTAATAAGAGAAACAAAAGTTAATATGAAAAGTCTAAGATCTAGTCGGCGCAATTTTAAAATTTTAGTGTATTTTTTAACAAAAAAATACACTATTGAGGACGACATCACTTTTCGAAAATCACCCAAACTCATCAAATGTCCACCGATCATGACCCCCAGATTACGAAAAAGTGGTTTTTCAAAATTCACCTGCCCACGATATATATATATATATTTATATATTTATATATTTATATATTTATATATTTATATATTTCATCAAAAACGCGAAATTACGATTTTAAAAACGCTCCTGTAGCTTTATCTTTGACGATTAGTGAACGAAATTTTGGATCCTTATAAAACATTAGAATGATGTTAGATTTTCGTTGAAAAAATTCTCAAAAGTCGAGACACTTCTACAGGGTGTCCCTTCAAAATTCCAGGAATCCGATTGTTGTGGTATCATTTCAGGTCGCAGTTTTCAATCTAGGAAGCTGAAATTTTTGTGGGGGTAAGATATCCACAAGGAGTGGTCTGGTATTGCACTTGAGCAAAATCGGCCAAGCCGTTTCAAAATGGCAGCCATTTGAATTTTTGGGAAATTTGCTATTTTTTGAGCCCCTGTATGAGCAAGATGGCAATAAAACTTCAAAATAAAATTAACAAAATTGGAAGAAAACTATTTGAAATTTGAATTAAAGCAATAAAATTGGCATTATTTATATTAATAAGCCAGTGGCGTGGGTAGGAAAAGGGTAAAAATGTCTAAATTTCTATAACCGTTTATGAGTTCATTTTTAAAGAAATTGAACTGAAATTTTCACAGTAGGCAAGTACACTAATATACTTTAACCCTTAAAAGTTTCAAGAAGTAAATGAGAAAAATGGCGGAGATATTAATATTTTTTTCATATGATGTTTATTTCTCTAAAATTTTAAAACCGGTGCTGTAGCTTCATATTTAAAGATTAGTGAACGAAATTTTTTATTCTTGTGAAACTTCAAAATGACATTTGATTTTCGTAAAAAAAATTTCCTAAAGCTGCGTTATTTCTACAGGGTGTCCCTCCAAATTAAAAATAAAAACCGTCTATGAGGCACGGTTTCTGGTCGCAGTTTTCAATCTAGGGGGCTGAAATTTTTTTATGAGTAAGATAGCCGCAAGAAGTCGTCTGGTACTGTATTTGAGTAAAATCGAACCGTTTCAAAATGGCGGTTTTTTCAATTTAAGAAAAAATTGCCAGATTTGGAACCCCTATACCTACCTACCTATAAGCAAGTTAGAAAAACAAATTTAAACCAAATTAACACGATTGGAAGAAAATTATTTTAAATTTGAGTTATTGCAGTAAAATTTGCATATTTTTCATTAATAAGCCAGTGGCGTGGGTAGGAAAAGGGTAAAAATGGCTACATTTCTATAACCGTTTATGAGCCTTTTTTGAAGGAATTGAGCTGAAGTTTTTCCAGTAGACAACTATACGAATAACCCCTAACTCTGAAAAATTTCAAGAAGCAAATAAGAAAAATGGCGGAGATATTCGAATATTTTTACATTTACACGTTCCTCTAAAATTTCAAATTTTCGGTTTTCAAAATTCCCCTTTCACTTTTTGCGAATTTATTAAAGGTAGTGTAAAGAATAGTATTTTTTAAGTAAAGTTAGCCAGTGGCGGACACAGAAAAAGGAAAAAAAAAAATAAATTTTTCATTTTTTTTTATTTTGTTAAATTTAAAAATCCATTCTAAGGGACGTTTTCAAACTAAATGAAATTAAATTTTCTCAGTAAACCACTACGCGAATATGACCTGACTATGGAAAATTTCAGAAATCCAATTTAAAAAGCGGTGAAAATATTCATAATTGAATCGCATAAAAATACACTATTTCTGCGATTGATGCGCAAGAAGGTTTTTAAAATGGCAAATGGATATGCCATAATGACTTATGTCAACCTACATAAAAAATATATTTTCAGTACGTTCCCACCTAATAAAAAGATATGGATAAAATATGAAATCTCGACTTTCCATTTTTTTAAGGATATTTCAGTAACGCCTGATGAAGCTATTTTCCAATTTCAACTAATCATCACAAAAACACTCACCTTTACGTTAATTTAACCTACAAACTTCATATCTCTCAAAATAACCGATATCCCCAAGCATTTTCTCACAAAATATATTATTTTAAAAGTAAAAAAATCCCCATCGTTACTGATACAGTTGTAACGAAACGTATTAATCCTAATTCAAAATTCTTATGTACAGTAGTAAAGATTTCAAATTTAGGCAGCCCAGCTCTGACCGACTTAACAACGAAATGGTTTCATTCGCATTGCACCAGACTGTACAACATATTTACTCCCTTTGGCTTGTGTATGTGTGCGTTAACTATGTAAAGGTATATATCCATCAGCCATGTCATTCACACGAAAGCCCTTTGTGTTTAATTTACATTTAAAATCCAAATACAATTACCGCCTGAACAGCACCAAGTGCGTGTTATGAGTTTGCCAAATTTGCCGGAAAATAAACAATTTTCCCCGTGTTGGTTACTTACCGGGAATATGTTTTCCAGGCCTACTGTAATAACCTTTCAGGTGCAAACATTGCTTCAGTTTGTTGTTGCTTTAAGATTAATTTTGTTGTTAGATAATTCGGAATGGAAGCGGGTTTTATGTTCAAAATAAAATGTGGTCATTATGGAAACATGAAAGCAAACAGAACTGATCAATATATCATTAAAATTTGTACCTATCTTTCATTCGCGCATAAAAAAATAATGCGTATATGCTGAAGTCCGCCATTTTCAGAAGTTTAAATATTTGGCCAACCAAAAAAACACGGTTTTGAAGCTAAATAACAAGAAGAAATTTCAAAGAATTCCGCTCTTGCTGACAACATGAAAAACCATGTAGGTAATTTACAATTATTATTTGCACATACATAAATGTATGTAATTATATTTGAAACTGTATTCAAGGTAATAGGTATCGTTTAAAAGTTTTGGCACTTCTGGAATAAAATTAATAATATTAGCAAGACAAGACCACACAACAATATCTACGCATCAAAAAGTTCGATTGATTCTTGAAACGCGGGGCAAACTCGATCTTAATAATAAATTACTGCTCGCAAATATGACAACTCAAGCGCACCAAAAATTACTCGAACACCACAAGTCTTTTAGAGAGCTTCTATACGGATTTACATATATCTTTTGCAGTTTATTAGCTTAATTTCGCCGAGAATTCCATTCAGAGAGATGTTGTCCTTGAGGAACAGGAGCACTTAGAGTGCCCACCACTTCGAACTAACAAAACTTCTGACCATCCGCTGCGCCAGTTCTTTACAACACTTATATCAATGTGGCAAAGTTGCTGATTCAAGCTTAAGCCAAGTACCCAACCCTTATACTTACTAGCAAACAATTTTTTAACAGTGTTCATTGTCCACAGAGTGCATATTCCGTACTTGCGTCTAATAGTGAATCTAATGGCGGCTAATAAGTAAAGTCAATAGTGTGTAAGAGTAAAATCCATAGGAAAGAATTAATCCGATTTACTCCCTGTCTGGTCACGTCCAGATAAATTCAGCACAGGGATGCTCTTATAGGACGTCCGCAGCCCGAAGCTGGAGTTTCATGCGAACAAATCGCTCACATTAATCTTCCGGGAACAAATTATTGTTGAGCACATATGTTATCAAACAAAGGCAGTAAAAATCAATAGTTCTCTGTGTAAATATGTACAATTTATCGCTCCAGGCCGAGGTACCGTCGCGCTCTTTCCTCTCACGGCTGAGATTCAGGTCAGGACTCCGGAGATTTTTCTATACCCCTTGGAACGTTAAGACAAACTCAATCAAGCTAAAGACGAGGATAAGGTGTACACAGTCCAGATTGATTTAGGGAACATTTATAGGCGAGCCTAAATTGAATTTTAGGCTTACCTATAAATATTCCCTAAATTCGTGCATCAACAACAAAAAAAGGATTGGATAAGTGAAATTATTAATTTAATAGCCGCGGTTGTTTTAATTTTAGAAATAAGTAACATATCCTAAAGTAACCAACATAGGTACCTTTTTTTTAATTACCTACACAAACAATAATAAAATGGCATTCAATTTAATATGCAAAAGCTACAAAGCAAAGCATGCACATAATAATATGTAGGTACGCACGGGCACGAGTATTATTATGTATTGTCATTTCCGTGAAGACCATGCAGAATGATTATAAATTAACAGTTAAATAACCAAACAGCAAATAATAATGCATACCAGCTTTCCTTTGTGTTCAACATTTCTTATAGTAAGCATTTTAAGTAGCATTTTTAGCCGGAGTTGGAGTTATAGTACCTACTCGTATACATATTTTACATGATTATATTTTGTAAATAGAAAAAAACGGAAGTACAAAATAGAAGTTTCTCCATAGTAGTCCAATAATTCCGACAACTGCGTATAGGTAGAATAATATACCTAAATAACACACGTCACTATTAGACACGTACAGTTAGTATATCCCGCCTTAGCATTATAACATGTCCTTTTCTAAACTGGAATGTGCAGCAGAGGTAGGTATTAAAGCTGTCGAAAATATCAGACCCTCCATCCAAACTTCAACACTCTTGAGGGATGAATTTTTGAAAATTTTCCTTATTACTTGACTAGACGTTCTCCCTTAGTTATATTCAGTAGACACCATAGATTGATCGTTCCATCGAATTTCTTGCTTTGCCATATTGCTCGCTAATTAATTACTTTTATTACCATGCACGTACACTTATAAGTTGACCCCTGGGAACCTTAACCAACACTCCTTACATTTAGCTCAATATCTCTGGTACTTCATAAATTCAAGAATAATAAAATGAGACCGCTTTAGCTGGGTTAAAAAAAAAAAAAGTTCGGGGAACTATGAAAACAGAGCCACTAGGTTTCTGGCGGGGACGTCTGACTTGCAGCACGTTCCCTCCTAGTAATCCATCCCATGGACGCAGAAAAGCGCGGCCGAAACGTAACGCCGCTCTTTCAGAGGTCAATGAGAGATGAACCTACTCAATACTTCCCAGGAACAGAAATAGGAAGAAAACTTAATAATTCCTCTACATTGGACATTACATTCACGTGGGTCTCTTAATGAGGATTTTTAGGGACTCTTAAAGTCTAAAACACTATACATAATTATATCCTTCGGAATGCTATTACAAAGTGATATGGTTTTATATATGAAAGAAGCCTGAAATAGGATGATATGACGTGTAACGAGCTGAACCTGATAGGAATGATATTTTGCAGTTCGATGTGTATTTTCGCCCGGCCTTACTTTAGTTATGGATTATCTAGTTTGATTCTGACTTATTTATGATGTTACCATATTTGTCAGATATAATCTTGGCGATATGGTGAGTGACTTCAACAAATCACCCCTTACATTATCATTTCAATTTAAAATTTAGCACAGCGCACAGCATCAAAATTATTTACAAGAACAAATAAAAAAATAAAGTCTGCATGGATAGCAATTGAATTACAAAATGTCCGTTTTCCAACATCAGATGTAATGCAACTTTAACTCGTGACATGAATTATGTAGGATCTGAAGTAGTAAAACTAATGATTTTCGTTCCAAAAGTATATTGCTCTAATTTATTGATTTTTTTCAAACTGATAAAAACCCTTGGGTGTACGAATTTACTTAAATTTAAATTACTCAAATCCGATCCTGTGGGTACAGATAAACCCTCGCTTTATACCTGGGGATCAATATTGGGCACTCCGTTGTTAGGTACTGAACTTATTATCATGCATTTATCTGGATACATTATGCAACGATAACGAAGAGGCCCGGGCAGATAGGAGCATATATGGGGGTATGCGTTGTCGTTTACTACCCCTCGAATTTGAATACAGCATAATCGAGCGAAATCAGAATTTAAAATGGGTTAGTCGAGACATATGCTTTGCTGTAGGGGTTGGAATATCAAAAACACACTTGCACGGTGAAAACCAATTTACCTAACCCGTAGAGATAACGACGTATTTGTAAAACTGAAGTAATTTTTTTCATAAATTATATCTTTGAATTTTAAAGATGAAACTTAGACCATAATAGTAGATGAATACAATAATTATTAGTGTATCATTAATTTATATCTGCCGATAGTGCTAGAAATAGAGCAAGTGTTTCAAAGACAACTGTGACATAATGTCAAAAGTACCTATAATGACTTTCAATAATTGAGACACAGGAAAATCACATGCAAAATGGAATTCATTATCTCCTTCCTTTCTTTATAAAATAAACAGATCTCCCCGAAATGTTTTAAAGAGAAACATAAAAAATGTCTCATTTGTTGAGATTGTTGCTGCTTCGGTCGCTATACAGTAAGATTTTGTCTGTTTAAGTTATCTTCGAGAAAATCTGGAAGAAGTTTATATCTCGAAAAGAGATAAACGTAGAATAGAGTGTTAGTATTACAAATACAAAAGAAGAAAAAAACAACCATAATAATAATAATAACACTGAAATTGAAGTATGACGGTTTGCACCACAGAAGTCACTACAACTCAACAGCCAGGAATCTCTCTCTTATAAGAAACACATAAGAGAAAGGAGCGTACAAAAACTACTCAATCCATAAATTTTTATGAAAATAAAATAACTCAAAATTGGATATTTATCGATCACAATATTATTTTACCATAACTTTCCAAAGAGACGAATAATAATTCAAACTCACGTAACCTGAAACATTTCCACCAAACGAATTGAAACGGTAACTTCTTAATTGGGAGAAACATGCAGGCCAACAAGTGGTCTCTTACCTATCGATTTTATTGCGACCAGAATGTTGGTGTTCTAAAACAGAGAGACGGAAATTTGCCCCTCATTTAGGAATAAAACAATCCGTCTCAATTAGACCAGGTATTGATTTTCAAACGCCATCTCATTTTTCCAGACATCAACCTAATCGAGTTAAAACTTTCACTGGCTTTTTCTTACAGAATTGAATTATAAAAATCAAACATACATTTTAAATGTTGAGGAGTTTAAATTGCCCGCACACCAGCCTGGAAAATTTATTTTACTGCCACTCAATATTTATTCGAAAATTGAGTAATTAAAAACGGTATAATATTTTACATGTAGCTAAACAGATACATGAACAGTTTTTGAAGGGTCTGAATTAGTGGCAATGTCCGAATTACTGAAGTATTCTTTTTTAACCTTTTAAACATATCTAATAAGAAGTAGGTACTAAACAATATAGTTTTAAAAAAATGTTATTTTTTTGTTCTTAGCATAACACTCTCTCCCTTCATCTTGGATTCGCTTTAGTAATAATGAATTATATCATTTAAAAGTCCACATAGTCTAAAAGTAAAAGTCCACAATAGTAGGTATAGTAAAAAATTGGTCGTTACACACTAAGCTGAACACAAGATCACGATTTGTAGTAGGTATCAAAGTATACATATTATTTTTTTTTTTAAATGTGTAGGTAAAATGTTCTTCACCAAATCGAAATAATCACTCGACCTTGTGAGTGCATCGGTCAATTCCTGGAATTTCTTAATTTTCAGTGGATGTACCACTTCAGGATATGATCCCTCGGGTCATTTTATGAAGAAAAGTGTAAAAGTTTTATGAACGTATGTCCGCAACGACTTAAATTTTTTTCTACAGGATGTTGAATTTTTGTTTTTTAAGAGTGATTTTTTATTATATTCGAAAGTAGTTTAGATATTCTTTTCAATTTTAGTATGTGTTAATAGGATATAAAACCACATATGTGAATTAGAAAATATTATCTATTGATCCACTCTGATGTTTTCTGTTTTCAAAATAAAATAAAAATTATTCGCTAATTTTGTTAAATTAATCGAATTTTAATTTAATTGTTTTGGTCAAGAGCGTTCGACGAGAAAAACGCAGCAGACCATTTTCATGTAGAATTGATCAGACTAACCAGAAAAAAATCCGTATGGCCAAATGTCAAGGGCGCACCAATTTTTTTGGAAAAAATGTCAGCGGACACGTTTGCAGGGACGCCATTGACGGAGCAATAGAAAAACTTTTCTAATTAAAAAGTGTGGTTTTATATCCTATGAAGGCGTGGCAAATTTGAGAAGAATATGTAAACTACTTTCGTTGATAATAAGAAATGACTCTTGAAAAAACCAAAATTCAACACCCTTTAGAAAAAGATTTAAGGCCTTGCGGACATACGTTCATATAAATTTTTCTTTATAAAATGACCTGACCTGAGGAATCACACCCTGAAGTATTAGCCCGTTATTAAGAAACACTCTGTATATTTTTACCAAATTGATACAGGTTGATTCATGACTAATGCCACGTATAGTTAAACGGAACTCAAAAATGGAACATCGAGAAAAGTCTAAATAAATCTATGACTATTTATGCTTTCTATGTTTGGGCTTATTTGATGACAACGATTTGATGAAATCCCACAAAATTTGGCATATAAACACTCTTCCACCGAGGCACTTCAAGATGACGTATCGACAAATAAAAAATCCAGGACCGTACTTAAAAAGACGTGGTTTGCACTTTTTTTCACAGAAAAACACATTTTCCGATCGACTTTAGGAAAAAAAACAGATCAGATTCGAAGAGTACACGAGATTCTTAATTCGAAAGGCATACATCGACCAGATTCACAAAAATAGATCAAACTAAGAACTTGTACCTTCTTTAACTTCAATTTTCAATTTTACAATATACAAATTGCTTCTGATGCTGTCGAAACTCATTTGAAATCATTTCAAAAGCTGAGGTACTGCGATTTTACGGGATAGCTTATTGCCAGAATTTTAAATCCAGGAACCAGTCCCGTACTTGGAAAAAATTTGTTAACGTCGTTTTTTACGAAAAGCACATTAACCGTCCGACTTTCGGAAAAAACGGCATCGGATTTGGAAAATACAGGAAAAATTCATTTAAATAAGCTTCTTAAATCGAACGGCACACTTCGAACAGCCTTACAAAAATTAAACAAAATAAAAACTGCATTTTACAATCATTTATGTGAAGCTGCTGGCCAACTGTGTCATGCGATTTGAGCATCACATTTCAATAGCATTTTTCCTGTGCTCTCCGAATCCGGCGAGGTTTTGATAGTCGATCGGAAAATCTGCTCTTTTCTGTAAAAAAATGCGACAAGTACGGCTCTGGTTTCTAGATTTGATATTCTGGCGATAAGCTATCCCGTAAATTCGCAGTACCGCAGCTTTTCAAATGATCTTGGGGAACATTAGAAACATTTTGTCTAAATTTTAAGCCCAAACAAAGAAATCTTTGTACCTGTTGGCAAAAAAAATTCATAGATTAAGACTTATTGCCTTGATGTCCCCTACCTGACATTTCGCATATAAATAAAATATGCTTATTGGAAAATTGGAGAATAAATGAATAAAATGCGCTCACCTGTATAAAACATTTCGTAATCAAACCGCCAAGAAATTTTTTAAACTTACCAACCGTATTATGTATTAGGTGTGTCATTATGCCGTTTGGTATAAATAGAGTAACTTGATGTGCGTACCTGAAACAAATGAAAAGTGCCATTAATTAACACTGCATACTTCATAAAAAATTCCTACTTATAAAAAGAGAAAAAATATAAAATATATACCTACTACTACTACTACTAACTACTACATTTTGCCTGGTGTGTTATGTTTGTGGTATTATGAAGTAGAACTAATTGATTACCTATAAATATTATAGTGCAAAGCAGGCTTTCCCACAGCGTGGGATTTGGAAAGCCATCGGCTTATCAAATCAGCTAGCCAGTCACAAATTCATGCATTTTATGGGAATGGATCTAACAGCCGTGCCTGCGTTACTCCTTTAAATCCAATCGATGGGAATGTCGAGCCACGAGCCGAGCCTTCGAGCCTTCAATCCTGCTCATTGTCACAGCGCAGGACTTGGAAAATCACGAGCCAGGCTTGCCAAGTCTGGCGCCGAAGGAAGCTACGTTTTAAAAGAGAGAAACAGTTGGCACATCTTACTACTACTGCAGTAACCCATTATTTATGCCTATGACAATATAGCATCGTTTTCAACAACAATTCTGGGTGATACAACACATCTCATCTCTTTTGTCATTACTTAAAAATGTGATACCAAAGACTGCAATTTTTTTTTATCACTAATTTTAATCAATATGGATGACTGTATCAGAATGGCTTTAGAATAATTAAGACACTATTAATAGCAGAAAACTATAATAGAAAACGCCGCTGCTTACCAATAAATAAAAATTAAAAGGTCCTTTTTTTTCTTCTCTCCAATATGCAACTTCATCGAGTGAACTGACGTTATATTCAAGAATGTGTTGAATGTAAAATTTTTGAATTTCTATTATTGGACTTAAAAGCAATGTCTTTAGTTACAATTAAATCGATTCACATCGTTTATTCAGCGAACGGTCAGAATTTTCTTGTTCAATAAGGTTAATGCAGTAGGTGGGCTCATATAATAAAACAGAGCAACACCGGAAACTATTTAGTAGAGTTACCAATGTATCAACGAGTTACAAGACCAGTCTGGATATCTATAAGGTAAGGGGGGTAAATGTAAACCTGTAGATCCTGAATGGTAGGGGACGAAGCCCCAATACATCTCCTGGTCGAGTGCCATGAAATACAACAAAGAAGATTCACTTGTCTAGGTCTTCGCCGATCAGCGGAAAAAGACTTATCATCTCTATTATAACCATCGAAAGTCCTAAATTTCCTCCGATAATTGGAACTGATGGATAGGGTGCTAGAATCGAATAGTAATCACAAGGGGGTATCAGAAATCCTTGGAAACTCAGAACACATGAAAAAAAAAGAAAAAAGACGGGATAAGTAAGGTATTTGATAGTGGTGAGTGAACGCAGAAGATGATGGATCTAATGAAAATTAAAAAAAAAACAGCATACTAATTTTAAATGATTATGGTTGTAATGGATAGCACCACCTAGCCTAGCATTCTAGACAAAAAGAAAAAAATCCTGGCCCAAGTTGAACAAAAGTACAGCAGGCGCAGAAAAATAAAGGAATTAACTTTCCATGCAGACATATAGCAATGAAAGATGAAATATGGAACGTAGCTCGTGTTAATGCACCACATAAAAAATATCATCTTGATTTATAATATGCAGAGCAAAACGGTCACAAGGTTTTGAGACTACCGCCCTGTCATTGCCATTACAATGGCATAGGAATGGTGTGTTCGGAGGCGGAGCGCAGTTATGCTAATGAAATTTTAAAAACTAAATCAACACCAGTGTGTAGGTGTCTTAAATGTTTGGACAAATGTATTAAATTATGTGCGCATTGAGCATTGGAGACTCTACGTTAAGCGTGCAGAAAAGGAATTATTTTGATATGAGAAAATAAGAAATTCAATACCGGCCTGTTATAATTAATTTGAGTCTATGAAAAATAAAATAGTAATTCTTTAAAAATTTAATATAGGTAGGTATACTTATATTTGATGAATTGGCGATGTCGCAACTTTTTAAAAAAACATCTTCAAACATGTAAATGTATATTCAATGGTCTTGTAAAAGTCGAACACAATGTTGAATTCAACAGCAAAAAAATTACAGAAAAAAAAGTTTCTAAAGAAACTGTCAGCTTAACATACACGTTTTATATCTAAGAGCCGGTATTTAATATTTTGGACATTACTTTGGTGCCACATCATTTTTAAAATGTGCATAAAGCTGATTTTTTCAACACCCTACATAACGAACGGAGGAAAACAATACCTATACCTAGGTATATAGGTAATTTTTCACCTTGTTCACATTGTTCACTTCGAAACATTATGTTTAAAATACTCATTCGATAAAGCTCTTTTATAGCAAGCAACACAAACTGACAAAATGTAAATTCAACCGAGACAACTTTAATAACACTTTCAGCATGTACTTCGTACTTCGTACTCTACACCAATAATAAAACAAATCCAAGTTTCTACTAGTCTTCATCCTTAATGTAATAAAGACAAAGTTTGTGAACAAAAAAGAAATATGTTATTTCCGTTCTCGTAGGTACTTAAGCGTTTTGTATCTACTTTTCTACTTTATCCTAACCCGAGTGTTTGTGGAGTCCGGTTAAATTACATTTGCATTTCCTTCGTCGTCGCGTCTCCCAGGAATAAACGCTAATGATAATGAGTCGAAAAGCAGTGGGACTAACAACGCTCAAGAATACCAGTTCCACTGGAACTGGAATATGATTATTTAGAGATTACAGTACATTTTATTGAGTACTTTTACATTGCAGAATTTTTCCGTAATTATTATAAAAACAAAAAAATGATTACTACTTGGTGAAAAGTAATTAATTATTAATTACAGTAACTCAGCGCAGTGAGACACAAACAGGGAATAGTTTTCCATTTCATCCAGGCATGCATCGTTAAACCCACGTCTCAAAGTCCTCAAAAAAATGGACTGAAGAAAACACTGTTCATACCTATTACAAAAAGTAATCTTAGACAATTATTATCAATATCGGTGCTATAAAATGTAAATTATATATAGAAAATATAGTAAGAAATATAGTAAAAATAAAAAAAATAGTATGCATGGAAAATTACATCACGTAATACCAAAAAAAAAGTTGTTCTTTAAACAATCTTATACATCTGTACTGAAGATGATTCAATTCATATAAAATGAACAAGAAACGAGTATGTTTAGTTGGGATACTGTATCTCGACTCTGATCGTTGTTTTCGTTAAACCTTTCAAAGGCATATTTATGACGCAAGGCTAAGGAGTAACTATTGAGCGCCCCGGAGAAAACTTTTCGCATAAGTGACACACGACTCGAATCAACCCTTATTCTCACTTATTTTTTCATTCATGATACTTGATATGCATAACGGAAATGGAAGGAAGGTCCTTTCCTACCAGAAGGTACATTTGGTAGATATCCCCCCCATCTTACTTACATGACATGTCAGAGCATCCACAAGTCAGGTAGAAAGTATATCAGAGGTATTTTATTGTTCCCATGACGTGCCCTTGTTTATTTATTTCGCCCAGCTATCAGGCCAATGAATGGCGAATGCTGTAATAATGTACATGAGCCGACACCGGATACCTACCCTTTCGGTATGTGTGCGATGCGGACAGTACATTGCGGAGCGATCGATAAGCCGGCAACGTTGTCAGGTCAAGGACCCCCATAAGGAGCCTGGACAAATGGGGTGTCTTGCCTAATGTTGAAGATTCCAAATACATAATTGATTATTGTAGCCAAATACCGAAGGTAAAGGGCTAACTAGTTCAAATAGAACTATTATTGTCTATTATTATATCAATTGCATTTATTTACTGTATAGCTAGAATGTCTAAAAATTACAATAATTATTGTTTACAAAATGAAAAGTCATTAAGGTACCAACGCCATGCAAGGTCATTAACTTTAGTTCTTTTTTATAAATCGAGATTACTTTTATTCTTAACTGAATTCGCTTAATGAATAGTGAACAATATTTAAATAATGGTTGATAAGGTTGGAGTTAATAAGGTTACGAAAAGATGTGAGTTCTAAAAGTCTTCTACTACGTAGGTAAATAGTAAATCGTGAAACAAGTGCACAAAGTAGCATATTTCTTATTAGAAGTGTGAAAATACGGTTGCGGTACGAGACGAAGTCGATAGGTACCGCAACAAGACTATACTTTTCCTACGAACATAACAAGACAATTTTTTATTCAATTAACTGTCTACATCAGAATCGGAATGACTCGAAATCTCGATGGTATCCATCACTCCAAGTAACCGAAATTATTGGCTTCATTTTAACGTTTAACTCCGCCAATAATATTCCAATTCACCTACGAACTTTACATAAGTAGGTATGAACCTATTTAAAACTAATACAATATTCGTCATTATGTAATAATCATAATATTTATGGTTATTACCTACCTATAATCCTATAAACAATAAACATGTCATGATCATGAAATCGAGTATCACTTACAGTGACTGGTCCATCTGATCGCGACGCGAGTGTCATAATAGAGTTGAGCGAGATATTTTACCGATACCGTATTATCTGTTTGTTATTTCATCAGTGAACGATTGAACTGATTTTAGAATTTTATAACACCTGCCCTCCAAATTCGGTTAAACTATGTGTCTTGAGTGTACAAGTAAATAATACTTTTACATATCAGCATAAGAATGTACTATATATGTATATGTGATTTCATAGTAAAAGTAAATACTATTTTTTAAGCGACTTTTTTATCAATCACTATTGTTGTCATCGAATGTTATCCATTTAGGTGATCCTACATAGTGTTTGCTCTATGGTGTAGACTATTGATCGCTACTTTTATACGTCAACGTCACTGTCATAAAATGCAAAACTGTACTGTAATGAACTTTGCGTATGCCTTATGTTACTTTCCCGCACACTTTTATAAACGTGAGAAATCTTATAGTTTGCGTACAAATAACGATGCGCAAAGTGAAACTTTGTATGTACAGTGGTCGTAGGAAAAATATTTTTAAAGGTAATTATGTGCCATTATTATTATTACACTTTTACCTCTAAAACAGTCCATTAAAAGGAAACACTCAACACTCAATGGTACAAGAACTGGAACTAAGTATATAGGTATTCCCCTTCATTAATGCACGGTCTGGGTTCATTAAATACGAGCCGAAACTTCATTAGATACATCTTATATACCCGGTTGTCCAATTTATGACCTTAATAAAATTGATATGCGTTATGACGTTTCACACGGAAATCATTTTGATTTATTTGAAATTGAAGCCAGACAGATTTCATCACATTGAAACCATGCTTGAAACAAAACAGTAGGTGGACAAAAAGTAGATAACAATTAATTGATAGGTACTTACTTATGTGATAAAATAGTACCCAAACTTAATAACATTATTTACTGCTCTAATTTTTTATGGTTGGACATGGTTGACTAAAGCGCCCTTTATAAAACTTCTTATATTAGTGCTAACATAGTTGCTAGAAAAGAATGTTGAAAAGAGGTACCCATCGGGCGCGATCCAGGTGGCGGCATAGGGGAAGGCCTTACAATGAGCGACAGTGAGTAAGGTTAGCAGCGGTGATTTAAAACTCCAGACTAGCAGCTGAAAAAACCCTGCCGCGGACCACTTCCCCAACTTAGTTGTCGTGTCGTGACTAAAGGTCTGCACTAGGGGCAACGGCGTCGAAGAATGTCCGAATGTGGGCTCTCCGTCACAACGATATATCACTCTGTGTCGTGGAGGTGGAGGTGTCACAATGGCCCACTCAATGGCGCATGTGAACGTTTGTGCCCGTGCAATATTAATTTAACTATTTTTCTTACCTCGTCTTATATAGCTAGAGCATGAGACTTCTGTTTTATTATTTCCTGTTTGAATTGCTCAACTCGGGCTAATGGATGCATGGACACTATTCCCAAAAGAAAACGATACCCTTCAGATTAAATATCAATTTAATATTTAACCATAAAAATGTTAATTGGTTTCAATTACTCAACAAGCAAACAAATCAAAAAGTTCATATACTTAAGGATAAATAGAAACATGCCTCCAACCCCTAACTACCGGTCTTCTTTCTTCAGCCGCCCTATGTGTTTTATAATATCCCTATGACGCTCTGGGAGCGGTGCATGAGCGAATCGTCGATTCACCGGTGATTGCAGTACGACCTGATCTTATTTATTAAGTATTGGTACATATTCCAATAATTAGGTATGCTATCTATCCGTTTGGCTCACTGCTGGTCACACAATGGTTACATTAAACTTCTTGCTGGAAATCTACGAATTCCCGGACCTTCAAGGACCAAGGACCGCACCGCTCCGATCGAGCTCTCCTACGCGACTCTCTTTACACCGCCTCTGGCTACCGTATCCTGGGTTCTTTCTAACAGGTTATTACCTATGGATATTCATGTTCTTACTGCTTCTTGCCGCCACACAGCACACATTACAATCATCTCAAGATACCTGCCTACTGATCTTAAAGGAAATTCTCTTTTTCATTATGATTTAATAAATCTGACCTTGTGCAGCGTGTGCAAAGACTTTTGTCATCGGGGAATGAGTTAGAGAAGTTCGTGATGAATCTCAAGTTTTGGGAAATTTTTTAGGAGACGAGTTGGCGCTTTGTTTTGGGTAGCCTACGAACAGATTACCTTGAAAGTTGTTATGGAGAGGTCAATATTAGAGAATGAGAAATAACTGGCTGATACGACTGTATACTGGTTACTGGTTAAGATTCATAGCAGTAGCGTCTAGTGTAGTAACTGATGCAGTTCTGGATTTTGGGAACTATAGACCCGTATAGACCATATCCTAGCAAAATAGAACAAGATCAGCAGTTGGCGCCTGGGTCAAAAGAGTGTTGCATAAGCCTCTTCAGTATAAACTTTCAGTGGAACTAGTTAAAGCAACCACTCCGTAAGCATACCTACCTTGCCCGGATACGAACACCAAGACAGCGAGACATCATCTGAAGTTTCTTGTTAGTGTGGCAGGATTTTTAGGATATCAAGTCAGCTTAGGTATACAACAAAGTCTTCTGTTCAAAGATTTTGTGGTAATCAGTTACGAAGCATTTGAAATATGTCAGAATTATTTCAAAGATTATTGTGCCATTTAAAAAGTCTCCCGATAAATTAACTGTCTTGGATATTGCACCGGAAATCTTAAGGCCAGTTACAGGTTATTGTTGAATAGTTGGTTCAATGATTCCTGAATTAGTAAAGATGTAGGTACCTGGGGAATTTTGTCCTGGCAGCAAATGATGGTCAAAATGGTCATTTGCACAAAAAGAAAATTACCCTTTAAAGTTTATTATGAAAAGTGCAAGTAAAGAGTCTAATAAATCATCTTGACAGTTTTTATCAGTAGCACAGACGAATGTGCTATGTTGAAGATTCATAAAATTATTGAATTATAATATGTATCTTCAAAGCAGTTTTTATTAAGCACCGAGGGAGAGGAAGTAAGTGTATGTATATCCTACTTGCTGCGCTATAAGTAAAGATAAAAATTGAATTTGTGAAGTCCGTGATTTTAGAAGTAGGCACCTACTTAACCACAAGATTCCGGATGAAAATAATGGTGTCGCATTTAGTCTCCAAATTTGAAACCGTTTGTCCATGCTGGCAACTCCGGGTTGTTGCTGCGAAACAACGGCTGGCTGGCGGCAGCATGGGCTACGGTCTACGATCCCCGCACGACGGCGGCAGCGGCTCCGGAATCCAATAACTACGCCGCACGTATCGCGTGGCTTTATTAATGCGATCCCCGTCACCCGATGTCCTATATTAGACACTCCACCACCGCCGCGTCGCCGGCATATAGGGACGGGGCGCGGACGATGCACCGAAAAGAAGTCTTGCCTCCACCGCCTCCATGTCCCCGCATGTTCCCTTTTTACAGCGAAAAAGTACAGACATGTCTACGATGATTCTTTCCAAAAAGTTCGAGAAAACAAAACATGGAAAGAAATTTTTTTATTTTCATCTTTCTATTTATCCACGTCTATTATACCGTTGAACATGTTACAGTTACGTGCATTTGAAATACATAAAATATGTAGATATTCCGTACCTATACATTATGTTTTGTTGAGATTGTTCACTGTTTTTTTTTTCTTCACAACTACATAAGTTCTTTCCATTTTTCTTAACAAGAACGAAGAAAATTATTTAACAAATAGTGAAAAACATATAAAAAGTAGAAATATTCATGACCGCTTCTGCTCTCGGATCGCAGTGAACAAGACAATCAATCAAAGGACACGTCAGCACCCGCAAAACTCAATTGATATAAGGCGTTCCTCTTCGTTTCTACTTTCTAGGTCTAGCAATATATGTATATTGACAACATGCGGACGCGCTTATCTCGCCTTAAAATCAAAAACCTAGAACCGAATAATTCCCTTAAAAGAAGTGTTTTCAGTTTTTCAGACGATGCGGATTCGAGGCGGTTGCCGGATGCGGTAATTCGCCCTGAGGCAATACGGAAGCTGACGTGTGAATGAAGTTATCGACACCAATCCGGATTTTAAATTAATAGTCCGTCTACACAGAATTTACGTTTTTTCACTTTAATGTCTCCGACGTTTTCTCCTATTATAAATCGGGGCTATAATTACTTTAAATCGCCTAAAATATATTTCGTATACTTCTCATACTAAACTGTGCCTCTAAGTGAAGAGCGTTTATCGACTTGCGGCTGGATTGGTGTGGATAACTTCACTCATACATCTTCCATATTGCCTCGGTGCGAGTTACCATACATTCGGCAAAACGCGTCAAAGCCCCGCATCGTGTGAAAATGCAATGTGAAAGTCGCCCGAGAGGGGAAGTGCCTTTGAATATGGAACACAAACTATAAGTATCTTTGACAGGAAGATAATTTATTTTTCCTTTAAAAAGTTTTTGCCGGCTTTTTGGAATGATCTACATACCTCAGAATAAAGATTCAACAAAAGAGCCAGAGCATCGCGACTGCATTTGGAATATTTCTGAAGTATGGGATGGGTCATGTCTGGAAAATTTTCATTTTAAGGACCTACGACCAATAGTCCCCGAGATAAGCCCGCTTACTTGACAAGTAAATGGCCACCCGATACATAGTTTCATAATTTTGGAGTGGATATTTATTATTTATGGCCCAGTTTTGCATTGCCCAAGTAACTTTAGTTTAGTTTATTTAGTTATTTTCCATGGCTATACGGCTCCAACTTCGTTTTAGCGGCAGCATCGATAAAAACCTCGGTTAAACTTACCTAAGCGTGCAAAATTGGATCCAAATCTAAATGCAGATATCTCCATTTTGAACGATAAATCCATTTAGTGAAGGTCTAAGGCCGAATAAACAATCTCTTTGGAACGGTCAAATTATGCCGGAGCTTATAGTAAACTTTAAAAACAAGAATTTATTTTATAATTTAAAAAAATCAATTATGATCTTCAGATCGTAATTGAATCGAAATCGATCTTCAGATTTTTTTTTCATTCTCTGTGTTTAAGAAATAAAAATTCGAAAGCATTTTTTATTATTTAAAGTTTTGATGCCTCGACTAGTGTCATTGACACCGGTACATTTATTATTCCGGTTTAATATTACCTACACAACAGGATTAGAATGCATTTTTGAACACCAAACACCTATTTGCATTTTGCATTGTTACAAAAAAGATCTCACAAATCAACAGGTTGGTAGGGCAATAATAATTACTGCTATGCCACTATAATAATAAGTAAGTAGTACTCATTAATGGAAGCGATGGAGAGGAAATCAATCCTGCCTAATGGAAAATCGGTAATGTTTTCAGCAATGAAGTTTGTCTTTGCCTTAAACACGAAATCCAGAACATGCTCGTTGAAAAATATCCTCCGGATGATCAGAAATGATTTTTCTACAAATTAAGAATAAACGTAATCTGATTTATTCGATAAAAACAGTTCAAGCTCAAAAATAAAGTTATATTTGCTTCTATAAAGTTAGGAAAAACCAGCAGCGCTTATAAAATATAATATGCATGAACACCTTCTCATAATGTCATTTTTTCGAAGTAAAAGGGTCTGGTAATAGTATTCCAGGAAAATCATATCAGGATATCCGTCTTGACAGCTTTATTCACACCTGCCGAAAAAAATATTCCGACACAAAACATTTCTTCTGCATTGGAAAACTCTCGAAACAGCTGAACCTAACAATTTAATTTCGTATAGCGTTCCGGCTCCATTACATATTTATGTATTCAGATAGAAGTTTTCGGAGTCTGGGTATTACTACGACAAAAGAAATTCGTGCACAGACGCAGCCAACAAAAAACAGACATGCTTTCCAATAAGAAAACAAAAATCCAACTTGAAATTTTACGGATACGTGTATGAAAGAAATTTGCTGGTAGGTGTAGGAAATCAGCAATCGGAATAGAATTCAAATATATCCTCGGTCACAGGGTGCAAAAAGAACCGACGAGACTTCTCTGACATGTCGAGAAGTGTGAAGTGTCTAGTACAGGGTAGCATCGAAAATGCAATTTCCTCTCAGGGCGAAGCTCCTGGTATTCGATATCGCCCCGATACGAATAACGTCTGATTAGTCGCTCACTTTGCAGTAGCCGTGAATTTTATAGATTTCACTTGCAGCAGTTGGACAAGAATTATTCCCGACTTATAGGAGTTTAACGTTTTTTGAAGAAGAATCGCTTTAAGAAATTTAATCGAATAGAGCGGTTTAAAATACTTTGAATGCGACAACTACGATGAAGCTGCTCATAAAACCAAACCCCATAAGGAGTACGCAATTCTTCTTAGGTTAAAAAAATTTGAAATTTGCGAAAGTTTATAATTTTATCATTAGTAAGACAAATAAATCGTATTTCAACTTCCATCTTTTAACTAATTTATCTGATTAGGTTTCTATTTTCTGCTGCTGGGCCTTTTCATCAGGGCTCATAAGTAACTGCTAAATTTGTGCAATAAATCTCAACATTTCATGGTATGAGTTTTTTCACCCAATATTGTATCCAGATATTAGATCCTGATTAAACAGAGTCGCAGGGAGCTTCACGGTTTAATCTGTGGTATTGTTGAGAGATCATATTGTCATCAGTAGTTTAATAACCCTTTCCGTTCACCTTGGAACGTAAGCACTATAGGCTAGAGCTAGAAAGGATGTCAACTATCCGAAATTTTTTACAGGATTCCCTCAATGCACTTGCCACGCAAGTAGGTACCTACTGATATGGATCTCAAAAGCCAGATAACTACGAGGTGGGAATAATAAGCTCACTAACTTAACAAATTCCTGTACCAGCATAACACGTGTATCAAACTCGGTATATCTTATTAGACAATAACTATTGTGTATTGCTGACTGCCATGGTGTCTTGAAGATCTTAGCATCATGCGATGGTATCCTATCATAGTAAATGCATAATGCTAATTCCCAATGTTTATAAATTCTGAGCCGAAAGAACTTTGGTATAAATACTAAATTCAATATCATGAAAGAAAAAAACGTTGTCCGCGTCAACTTCAAAATTTTGAAAAGCATGGGAGGGTACGTAACACTTTATTTTTAATTTTTTGTTTTATTATTTTCTACGCAAAAATGACGTTGGTTTTCAATTTTCAGAGTCTGGTTGCCAGTAAGAATATGTTTATATTTCCACCATATTTCCACTATTTTCACATTATTTCTACTATTTCAATTAATTTTGATTTTTATTCATATACATACCTACTATTTTCCAGCTTCGTTCATCATAGTATACAATAATTATTTCCACTGATTTTTTTCAGTTTTTTACACGCTATGTTAGTTTTTCATTAGGTTAAGAATTTAAATGTAAGGGGGATTATTATAAACGTTCTCTTCACCTTCACAAATTAATTAAAGTGACAAACGCCTTTATTGATGAAGTAAATTTAATCTGACGCGTATATTGTAGGTACCCATGTAATTTTCTGGAGTATATGGAAAAATTACCTATGTTGACATATTTGTTATTAATTCGGTGACAAAGTGATCGCAATAGTTGGAGACGTCATAGGTTAAATTTTATTGGTTTCGTTCATCTTAAGAAAAATATCGTGTAATATTTCGTCAGGGATATTGCTTCTTCAGTCTTCAGTAGAAATTTGTCAGAAAGCTGTAGTATTGCTGTCACATTACTCTTATGTCTGTATGGCATCATTTGTTTTCCAAAGCTTGCAGAAAAACGACACTATAACAAAATACCATGTGATCGAAAATAATAAAAGTCATCCACATGCATAGAATTTTCTGTACAATACGTTTTCCATGAATTACTTATATTATACAGTGTGATTAACAATGTGCAAGCAATAAAGCTCGAAAAATAGGATTAGAACAAAAAACAAACTAAAGTCTTATTACTAATTATTATCACTTGCATGTCAACATGTTTTGTATGTTAGGTACCTACTCCTCCTTCTAAACATCATATTTTATACACTAAAATGATTTTTTTTTACTTTTTTATTGAAAATGCACATGTACTGCAGGGTAATCCCTATGACGCTCTGCCTCAGATGGTATTAAAAATGAGCTGTACTTGAACATTTTGCAACCCAACGCACAATATTGTAGCAGTGAAATTATAACTTGATTTCACTGTATTAGATGTAAAGGATACGGTTAGATTAGGATCAATAAGTTTCTCAAATGTCAAAAACTACGATTGGCTCTGACAAACTGAAATCAGTAAAAGCTATTCAGCTGAAAAAAGCGCTTTTGATTCGCTCCTTTCAACTTCCATGAATTACAATTTGATTTGGTAACAATGAAGCCGCGGAGAGTGATGTATTTGCAAAGTTTGATTCTGTCGGACCGTTAGTTACAATTTGCCATGGCCCTAAACAAAATGTTTCAATTAATAGAGAAGCCGGCCAACGTTCTACACGGCGCGGTGAAAAAAGTCGACCATAAATTTTAATGAAAGTCACGTCTGGCTTTTATTTGCATTTACATATTATAAATTGATTACATTTTCAGATGCAAGCTTGAAAACCCACATACACATTGTTTCTTTTATTCTGTAGTACCTATCTTATGAATTTGCAATTTAATCGTTTTCAATCGAGACCAGAGTTAAACCAACTAGTCTCCAGTGTACTGTTTTATGATGGTCACGTTAATAAACTCATCATTTATCGAACATGTGATCCTGTTCAGAAACATCTATCAGAAATGAGAGAAAAAGTAGAGTTAAATTTTTTCATTCTGATATAAGGGTGTAGATTACGTGCATGTCTGCTGAGGTTCCTACTAACCGGCGCCAGACCCATAGGTAGGCTGACGGTATTGGAAGTGGCTAATTGATTGGTCCATCAGAAAGAGGGGCGAATACAGACGGATTGGACAAGTTCCCAATATCTTCTGGTGCCAAGTTCCAGATATCGTGAAGAGAAAATAGATATGAGAAATGAGATATCGCAGCACCGAATATTCGGGAAGGAAGAAGGAATAAAGACCTTCGCGGTAACTCTCGAACCCACCATATTTGTATGGAACGTTTCTGGATGCCACTATTGGGTTTACAAAGAAGACCAGTATAATCAGACAGTCAGTCACTAGTTGGTTAACATCTGCGATACAAGAGAGGCGTGATTATAAAGCGAATATTATAGTGTGTCATTGTAAAAGTGTAACTTAAACTGAAGGTTAGAAGTGTTTAATAAAGTTTAATGTGATTAATTAGAGAAATAGATAAATTACCAAGTACCTACTTAATTTTATTTTCCAAATTATTTGTCAAATAAATTTCGCGATAAAGAAAAACGTGATAACATTATACCTACTGACCTAATTAGAGTTGAATAATTTTTTTCACACAGACGGATAGTAAAATGGGCTGAAATGAACTCACGTTGGCAAAATTTCTAAGTTTATGTTTCAATATGTAATTCGCCACCAATAAGCCGCTAATAAGCCAGACTATAATTTAATGAAATTGCGATTAAAGCTCATCCAGACACATAGTGACTCGGTAAGGATCACGTAAAGCATACTGGCGTGTCCTCATGATCATGTGACTTAAAAACTTTGCCCTAAACTGTTTCATAAATGTAATGAAAGTAAACAAATAGTTCAGTAAACGGTTCATTTATTTATCTTGACTTGACTTAACGGCGCTTTCTGGGATACTTCGAGCGATAAATGATACAAATTCGATCATCTACAGAGTTTATGTGTATTGCTGTGACTTAATTAGTCCAGAAAAGTATGCAAAATAAAGGTGTGAAATAACCATCAAAATTTCGGCGTCAGATTCGTCCCTTGAAGCTCAATGCTGGCTTCTGTACAGTTAATTGATATTCTTATAACTAATTCAGCCGCAGGAGGGAAAGACGTAATGCCAGCTGATTAAATCGCGGTATGAACTCTCCCCTAAAATACACAACCTGAGGACATTAGAGAATCTGCCCTATCTGCGTAGGTACTCTGTACTGCGGTGCGCTAAATTCTGCATACGACCAGAGTTTATTAAAATTAAACAGTAGGTACATTTTTCAGGAATCCCCCAGGTCTGCAATTCTTGTCTCTAAGCTATAAATTAGAAAATCCTCGGTGAAGGTAAAAGTGATACAAAAGTCACTGGTAGAAATTAAAAAGTTTTTTCATCTGCAATTGTATAAATTAAAATTGGGATCTAAAAGGATGTTGTAGTATAATAAAAGTCATCCACATACCAAATAATAAATACAGCTACATATAACTATAACATTTAGCGTAAAGCTTACTTTTTTAGTGGGATACTTTTGGTGGCAGCGTAATATCCCGTTTTGGTGATTAACCATCATGGCTGGCCAGAGGAACAATTTGACCGTTGCCTCCTTAAGGATATTAGAACGCATTGGTTTATGAGCCGAATTTGCCAATTGTTTTATGAGCCGTGAATAAGCCAGAATACACTACAAAACTACAACATTTAGCATAAAGCTTGCATTGAAAAAGCTACATAAAGCTCCTACATTTTCATCATTTTTTTTTAATTCGATTTTAAAATTTAGGCAATTCTCCTAGTGCAGTTTTTAAACAAGAAACGTCGCTTCAGAAACTATTTTTATTTGACATTTTATAAATTTTAGCGGTCTGTTGAAAGCATCATTAATAATACCTATGTGCTAGATATAATCTGGACATCCAACGTGTTTGGCTTTTACAAAATGATAAACGGAGCTAGTTTACAATAATTTGATTTATAACTTTACGAAACTTTATTTGTCCAATGAGCTCAGCACAACTTCTAACTTACACACAATTCACACAAACCTGAATGGTTAGCTGTACCATTAAGAGCGTATTAGTGTAATACAAAATGCATACTATAATAAGCTTTCTGGGAGATGCTTATTAATTAATATCTAGATATTGTGGCAGACGAAATCCTAAAACCTATAGGTATAATGCTAGTCTAGCAGTCTAATTTCGCTATAAAATTAATAACAAGCATACACGATTATGTAATTAAAACAAACGTCTAAGAGCGTTAGCCGAGCTTGAATAATATACAGGGACTGGAGAGAGGGTGATAAATCTAAGTCGTCTTCATATTTCATGAAATATAGAAATTTATAATAAGCCAGGAACATGAAAGCAAACCTTCCGTTAACTATCGCTATTCGTCTTCCGCCTTGCATACAAAAAAGCTAGTGCTGAGGGTATGCTAAAAAGGTGAATTATTATAAAATTTGTGGATTTGAAGTCAATGTAGAACTCCCAAAGCAACACGAGACTTGTGCCATTAAGCCGTTACAAACTAATCAATAAGATATGTCTGCACGTACAGTCGCGGACACCCAAATGTGAATACATTTATTTTGTTGTCATGGTGGTATTTGGTGGTAAGTCAGACTTTGTTCAGTAGCGTCAATAAATAAATAAAAATTTGCCATCTATCTTTTTGCGTCAATGATAGATATATTTGACATTTTTATCTTTGACGACGCTTATGATTATGAAATAAAGTTTCAATCACACAATTAAATTTTGCCGTTCAAAATTTGGGTTGCCGCGACTGTAAATAATGCTCGCTCTGTAATTTCTAATTAAATAAATTCCGAACATAACAGCAACTACAAGAACAAGTTATTGTTATAAATGAAAATTGTTTCTTGAAGCAAATAGGCAAAGTAGTAAAGTGTAGATCCACACAAAAATTGTTTGCATTAAAGAAATATTTTGCATCATAATATTTTCAGAATCGAAGCATAATATTCTAATTAAAATGCTGTTTTCTTTACCCCAACCACCTTGCTGCTAGAAGATTTTTCAAATGGAAACTATAAAGCTTATACTTTTCATTTTCTTTACCTTATTTCTCCTTGACTCCTGTTTGCCGGGAAAAGGGAACAGGAAATTTATGTTCCAGATACTGAACAACCTCAACCAAATTTGATTAATTTTTTATTAAAATCCCATATAAAATGTTACAATAATATTCATCTACGAGTGATTCATTAAATCTACTTTTTTACACGTTTCTTAGTTCATAAATTATATTAATATCATGATGAAGAGTGCATAAAGTAGGAACGAGTGAAATAAAGTGTCGTAGCGGCTCATTATTTAACGCTTGCCGTAATCTGACATGTTACTGCAAGCCGGCCAATGAAAACGAAGTACAGCAGTACAAGTTCTAGTGAGCGGCCCAAGCGCAAGTATCTCCACGAGACGCTGAACTATACTTAGCCAGACGCCGACCGCTCCCTAAAGTTTATTGACACCATGCACCTACTAGAGAAACGTCATAGTTTATTCGCAGATAGGCTCATAGATAAAATTTTGTATGCAACAGATGCATAAAGAGTTCTTTTTCTCTTTTGAGATTTACGTACTCGCCTGCGGCTAGTGCGGTCAAACTTCCTAGTCGTGAAAAAAAGTGAGTCCCACTTTATGCACTTGTTGCATAAATAACTATTTTCATATGGTGCTTCGTTTCCGAGTTATTTAGGTTATCCTCAAATTTAATTTTAAAGAATAAAATTACAAAAAGACACGGGACGTAGGGGTATTATGGTCTGAAAAATGAAATTTTGGACATTATGACGTTATGGAATTAACAAGAGTTGGAAATGGCATTTTTTTACGCATGAGCATAAAAATTTAGCTGCTTGCAGCGAGTGTGTAATTGTGCGTTTATCTACAATTTAATAGAGTTGCGCGGTAGATACCTATTTCCCTGATTGAACTGATTTTATAATTTTATAATACCTGCAACCTGCCCTGCCAATTCGGTGAAACTAATGTCTTGAGTATACTAGCAAATAATACTTATACATAAATCAACAATATAATGTACTTATATGTGATTTCATAGTAAAAGCAAATACTATTTCAAAAGCGCCTGTTCCCATCACTATTGTTGTCTATTTTATAAATCTTACACAGTGTGTACTCTGTGGTTAGGACCATTGATCGCTACTTTTTATACGTCAACGTCACAGTCATAACTCCAAACCTGTACATTAATGAACTTTGGGTATGCCTTATGTCTCACTTTCCCGCACAATTTTATAAATGTGAGAAATCTTATAGTTTGCGTACAAATAACGATGTGCAAAGTGGTACTTTGTATAGTGATCGTAGGAAAAGATAATATTTGCCATCAAACAGAACGTCCTTGCATTAAATAATGTTGTCGTGAAATATTCGGACTGTTTTTACATATAAATCAATAATTATACATTATAAGTAGTAATTTATAAGCCTACGCGCATCGTTCGGTGTTTCACAGGCGACAAGAAGCTTTACCCTTCTGTCTATAAATTACACCGCAGGAATAATAATCATACAATTTTCGCCATTGTACTGTTATTGCATTGAAATGCGGCGTTTGATAAGAGCCTCTTAATGTGCAAATTTGAAGCATAGTACTTTGTTGAAATAAATGATAAATTCCGTAATATTGCGAAAAAAGTTAATAACAGATTCTTTGGTCGAAAATAAACAAAACAAAAACTCACTAACGCGTGTCCGTTAATGCACTTTTTTTTAGGTGTCAAAAAAGATTAGGTATTTTTCCAATTTTCTGAAGATATCTCGGGAATAAGATTAAGATATAGAACTCAGCTTCTGTACAGATCTTATGATTAGCTACTTTTTTATTGCTTTTTTTTCATACGCCAGTGGCGGAGGATTTTAAGGTTACGTGGGGTTCTTTGCCACTAATATCCACCGCACTGGGCAATTTGATATTTTAAAGGCGCATTTTTAACCGCAAAACATTTTTTTTTCAATATTAAAGATACACCCTGTATAGGTATATACCTAATAAGCCTAGAAAATGTTATTAATCATTCATAGAAAAATAATTCATACTCCCTGAATAAATTGAACCAATTAAAAGTTACAAATGATACTGCTAAAAGAAACATAAATCCGTGATAACTGGATAAAATTAACGGTTACTTTCCACCTGTTACAGCAATTCATCTCCAGTATCGCAGTCTTGAAGCGGTCTCAACCATGACGTTCAGTGTTGAATGTCTTGTTTTACGAGCTTACTTGCCCTCACAGACACCTACCAGATCAATTACGATAAGAACACCACCGTCTCCTGAGAATACCGCCGCAACTAAGTACCAGCTTGTAACTCCAATACCCTCAATTACCAATATAAAGTGACTTACCCACTTCCTCAACTCTATAAAGGAAGGAAGACGGAGAGAGGCAGAAGCGAGACCGACATCGTCACCCACACAGAAATTATCGACGTCCTTTAGAGGCGGCATCGTCGTGCATGGGAATATGAAATGCAAATCTTAACGTTAGCGGGCTTATTAATTGCACATCATACCTATAGCGAAATGATTAAAAGTTACGGACATGAAATATTTTCACACCCACATGATATAATAATTATAGAGAGAGAATTTTTTGGACATGACCTGACATAAAAAGTGGCCAGAAAAGTCTAATTTATCAAAGATAAAATTTATTTTTATTGCATTCTTTTAAATTATACAACTTTATCTTCTCAACTTATTTATTGAATACCTACCTCGGTACATCTTATTATAAGAACAGACATGATGAAATGTTTACCGTTTGCTTATCTAGTAACACTGAAATAGGTGGCGTCTCTAGTAGCATTCTACCATTACGTTCCATAGTTTTGACTTGCTATTATTGTTACATTTACTTTTCAGTAAAATCCATTACGAGAAAATGCATCTCCCAAGTTTCCATTCTCTAGACATTTACGTCACATAAACACAAGAGCATATAGAATAGCAGGTGTAAGGGGAACTTCTGACATGCAAAGCATTGTCAATTGAACGTGACTGCAAGCATTATGTGAGAACGCCCCAGAATTGAACACGAATTGAATAACCACCGATCTCTAGGCATTGTCGTCATGTCGTTAATGCTTTCCAACTTTAAAACAAGGGGGAAAATCATACCATGTACTATTATGTACCAGCTAAAGAGTATTGTAATGAAAGATCTACAATGAAACTGCTCTAGTTTAATTTTAAGCATTTTAATTACATATTGTGAATGCCAGCAAATGACATAACTTCATATCTAAATAAATCAAAAAGGCTATATAGTCTATAGATATCTCGATCTATGGGTAGGTATACATGCCGTTCAACCAGGAGCAAGTCAAATATTGGAATTAGGCATTAAACCATGCATATTCACATTAGGGAGCACTGTCATTTAGGAAAGCTTAACACAAAAATCTCTCATATTAAAAGTTGACCATCAGCGCACCTGAAGAATAAATGCGCCTTTAGTAGACTCGATCAAAATGCAGGGTGTCGCTAAAAGTTACCACCAACGTTCTACCACAGATTCCTGAGTGAAAAATAATTTATTAATTTACCTAACCGAAATTGGCTATGTCCAAAAAGGCACCCTTTTCAAGGTACAGACAGCCCTTATAAGGGGGGCAACCAAATACACAAATGGATCAACTGAGAAACTTTAAATTTTCACCGCCTACTACTATTGTTGAAAGCAATAACATACATGACATACAGGTGTTCTTGTTTATCACTTTTTACCCTAGAACTTTCTATTCCGCACGCCACTGATTATTCTGTATTTTTTATACAAAAGATAAATAATTTTTAAACTTTTTGCCCTTTTATCAAAAATCCCTCGGTATATCCTGATCGTTTTTTTTTTTTATGATGGACATACACTGCTGAAAACTGTGAAAATCCCTTTTTTAATTTAAATATTAATTTCAACAACAACGTTCCACACCACAATTATTTCTGGGTTAAAAATAAGCCGGTTTAACGGAAAATGGTAATGCCCAAAATGGCCCCCTATTCAATTCCAAGATATAGCCTTTTACAGAGGGTCGATAAAATACATTTACCAAAGTAAGTAAAAAATGAATTAAATGAAAAACTTTAGTTTTACCGCCTACTAAGATTGCTCTCAAGACCCAATAAATGTGAAAAACGTGGTTTCTGTGAAAAAAAATTATTATTTTAAATAAAATGTGATTTTTACAAATACGTTTTCGTGGCGAAGTCCGTCATTAAAAATCTATCATGTGAAAACCATGCAATATTCCAAACTTTTATAACTTTAGTTACTTTATTTATTTATTAATACTTTAGCCTTTTGATAAAAAATACAGAATCAATCAGTGGCGCTCGGATAAAAAACTTCTAGGTAAAAAGTGAGACGCATGACATCATAAACAGGACGGTATGGCAATGTTTGTTCTTAACAATAGTGTAGTAGGCGGTGCAATTTTGAAGTTCCTCAGGTTTTCCTCATTTTTGACTTATTTTGGAAAACGTAATTTTAGTGGATTCTCTTTTAAGGTTAATTTTTAATTCTTGGACATGGATAATTTCGGTTAAATCGTTACCTTTTTTACTCGGTAATCTGTGGTAGAAAGTTGGTTCTAGATAGAACCTTTAGCGACACCCTTGTATATTTAATAGTTCTACAATAATTTTTGAAGATAGATGTCACCAAAACAATTTCATATAAAAAAATAAAAAAGATATTTAGAAGCAGAATGGTTTTCTTGCAGATACCTACCTTCTCCTTAAAAACGTTGTTTTTTTATCGCAGTAATTGGAATTATTATATATTAAATTATTCAAGTTTGTAAAACTTAAAGTTGTTTGGTTTTTATACTACATACTTGGAAAATATTGGTGATATGAAAAACTCCACTCGAAGTTACTTTGGTTCGTGCGTTTGGGCGAAGTTGGATTTTCCCTGGCTCGTTAAATAAGGGAGTCCTTACCTGACCCCAGGGCCTAGGATCGATTTCCCATCCGCTCTGGTCGAGAATCCTGATAAACTTTGGATAGTTTAATGAAGACACGGCCCCGACGGAAAGGCGTCATCAATAATCGCGGCGGCCCCTCGATATAGGGGTTCATAGGGCGTGCTCCTAACTACGGCCAATTTGTTTTATTTGAAAAAGATGAATACATAATTTCAAGGGTCCCGTAATCTCTAAGGCCGCTTTATAAATTGCATCAATCTGCAAGGGCCTCATCTCCTATTCCCTTTTCGAACCGCTCATCGGGATGGTAGTTCTACACGGAAAATCTCCACTTATCCAGAACTTTAAAGTGTGTATTATCATCGACGACTCAACATTGTGCATTCGGAAACACAATGTGTAAGTATGTAATGTGTAAAACGTTAATAATACTTAATTTATAAAAAATAACATCATTTTTTATCTATTAACTTTATTAATTACCTTTAGGTAGGTACATTGATGTTAATAAAATTTAATCGTAGGCAAACTTAAAAGTTTTGTTTCCTTTTCCTTGTGATTTTTTCACAAGGCTCGAATAATAATTATCATTGTCAATAAATATGTACCTACTTCCAAAGTCATATACAGGGTGGGCCACGGTATACGAAACGGAAGATTATGGCCGTGTCTCTGGATTTTACGATCTTTTTATTTTTGGAGTGGATAGAGACCCGGCAGAGGTACGTTTTAAAATTATATTCATAATGTACAGGGTGTCCCTAAAGCATAAAACATATCAAAGTTATGTTTTTTTAAATGGAATTCTCCTATATGTTATTGCATTTTTAGATTGTCTGAAAAGAGAAAATAAGATTGGCTTTTACAGTTGGTGTTTAAATTCAGAAGTTTTTGAGTTATAAACAAGTGAAAATCGTAATTTTTCAAGTTCAATGCCCTGTACAACGAAAACGGCTGAAGATAGAGAAAAACGGCTTACATGTCCCTATTTTAACTTTTCATGTACTATCCTACGATGTAGATGAAATGTTTATACAGAGTGATAAAAAATTTGAAAAATTTTGAGATTTCTCCACGCGTCGCCAAATAAAAAAATCATAGAAAGCACAAATCTTTCTATACCATAGGATAGTACATAAAAAGTTAAAATAGGGACATGTAAGCCGTTTTTCTCTATCTTCAGCCGTTTTCGTTGTACAGGGCCTTGAACTTGAAAAATGACGATTTTCACTTGTTTATAACTCAAAAACTTCTGAATTTAAACACCAACTGTAAAAGCCAATCTTATTTTCTCTTTTCAGACAATCTAAAAATGCAATAACATAGGAGCATTTCATTTAAAAAAACATAACTTTGATATGTTTTATGCTTTGGAACACCCTGTACATTATGAATATAATTTTAAAACGTACCTCTGCCGGGTATCTATCCACTCCAAAAATAAAAAGATCCTAAAATCCAGAGACACGGCCATAATCTTCCGTTTCGTATACCGTGGCCCAACCTGTATACAGGATGTTTCATTAATCAGTGCAGAAAATTCAACTGGAGATTCCTTGCTGAATTTTAAGGGGGGTTTGTCATAAAAAAAATTATTTAAGCCTCCCCTAAGAAGTTACATCCCCTTAAAGTAGGGTAAAAAATTCACATCTATCGATTTTTTCTGAAATGACTTGAAATAAAAAAAAGACGGCTAGGTATTCGAATACTACTACTAAAAAGCCTCCAAAATTACATAATTTTATCCACCTTTGTTCTCTGCAAGTGTGAGAATCATACCTACTACCCCTAAAAGTTTTTTTTTCCAGAACTTTTTTTCTAATATTTTTTTTATCTTTAAATCCACACTTTGGAGGACCACTTCAATTGAAAAAAATTGTCTGATAAAAATTTCACAGAAACTCAATATACTTTTCTACTAAAGAAATAAAATAAGGGCATGTATTCAAGAAAATGGTGCCCATTTTGAGCACTGTCTTAACGAAATATTGTTAATTTAAATTAAATTGATTGTGTTTATTGTTAATTTTTTTTTGTGTTATTTATTGTTTATTTATTTCTATAAATATTTTACATATTTTGCATATTTACATATTTTTATAAACATGTAAGTAAAATCACAATTTATAATAATTATTTATGTAAGTCCGCTTTAATTTATTTCTTTAGTGAGAAAGTATTGAGTTAAGTGAAAGTTTTAAGACTTTAACTTTTTTTCAATTGAACTGGCCCTAAAAAGTGTGAATTTAAAGATAAAAAAAAATTATTAGGAAAAAAGTTAAAAAAAATTTAGGGGTAGTATGATTCACACCCTTGCAGAGAACAAGGCTGGATAAAATTATGTAATTATGGAGGCTTCCCTTCCTGGTAGTAGTGTTCGAATACCTAGTCGCCTCTTTTTTATTTCAAGTATTTTTAGAAAAAAAATTGATAAATGTGAATTTTTAACCTACTTAAGGGGATGTAACTTTTTAGTTACAACTGATTAATGAAACACCCTGTACAAAGTATTTTTTGTTATTTTCTGTCGCATAATCCAGGAGGTCTTTACTTTCAAGCAGTGTTGTATTGAGATTATAAGGGATGAGTTAATTTTAATTTTTAGTATGGGGTCTCTGAAGTTATGAGTTAAAGAACTAGTTAAATGGGTGAAGTTGTGCATTGTATACTTATTAAGAATCTGAAACAAAATTTAGGACAACTCCAATCGTCACTGAAAAATGTTGAAAACCCTTAAAAGTCGGCATTTTTATTGTATTTTAAAAATTTTCAAAGCCGACTAGATGCTACGGTTTTCATAGTTAATTTTTGTGTTTCTTATGGCCCTCATGTTGTTTTTCGTGTCACTTGGTATTGAAAAATCACGACAACCAACATATCACATTCAAAATTATTTTAATTTTTTTTAAGAAAAATATTTTTTCACATCGAATGTCATAAAAAACAATAATAAAAACAGTAAACAATATGACTTCGTGGTGATGTCATTCGCCGAAGGAATATGGCATATTTTTATATGACATATTTTTATCAAATAAAAAATTTTTAATTTTTAATTCTCTTAAGTATTTTTGGTTTCCTTGATTTTTTAGCCGAGTAACATAGAAAAACGTAATAGTGGCCGTAAAAAATAAAAATTAACTAGAAAAAAGTTTCATTTATTTATTCATTTATTTATTAATTTCCAATAATAATGCCCGTATTCACAAACGATAATTTCCTAAATAATTACGTAATCAAATATCCCCATCTCATTCTATTGCAAAAAAACTGCATATCTCCATCTCACTCATTTAAATAATTACGTAATTATTTAGGAAATTATCGTTTGTGAATACGGGCATAAGAAAGATATGGCTAAAACAAGGAACCTATTTTCAGTTTTTTCAGCATATTTTCATCAACGATTGAAGTTGTCCTATATTTTGTTTCAGATACCTAATAAGTAAAGCCTTGATAATTTCTTAATAATTCTCTTGATAATTCTTAATTAAAATTCTGCACTACTTTGTACTATTTACCGTTTCTCTGACTCCTATATCATCTAAAAAAAAAAATACAAATTAAAATTAAAAACCTGCATAAAAACATGCAAACATAAAAACACTACTTTTGGGCAAATTCGGCTGTGTACTTCGAGACAAGCGTGTAACAAAACGTCTTCATTTATGTCAGAATCGAGGTCAGAATATTTTGATTTCATTATCTTAAACGTGTTAAACTTAAACGTGTTATCTTAAACTCACCAAAATGGCTAAAATGAAAACTATCTATTGGTTTTTAAACGTCAAAAAATAATCACATGTAATACCACTAGAGGTCAAATTATTTCCGGAAATTTTTTCGAGCTCACGAATATTTTGAAAATTATCGCGAGCCGAAGGCGAGGGATAATTTTCTTAAAATATTCGTAAGCGAGAACAAAATTTCCTGGTATAATTTGATTTCGAGTGGTATTTGGAAAGAAAATTTCACAACAAAATTAGTTTTGAAGAGAAAAATTACAATTTAATTGTGAAATAAAAATATGACATGGCGGCGTAACATAATCACGTGACAACGCCAAACTGACGTTTAATAACTGCGCCGCCATTATTAGCGCTGTCAAACACAAATTTTAGTTTCTAAACTTCACCAGCCAAGTGTGGTCTTTGATAATGATAAGTCGACAATTGCGGTACAATAGTAATTATGATTAGTATTGATTAGATGCCATTCTTTCCAAAGCGGAAGGATTTGCTCAGCAGATGGATTCTACCAACAAAAAGTGCCATACAATTAATTATAAAGATAAAGTGGTCGAACCCCCTTGAATTCGCCGTGAGTTAATCCGAAAAATTATGTAAGTACCTACCTACCTATTTCACACAGAATTACTAAATTAGGTAAATTAGGTTTCTTCAGATCATTTTTTCGATAGTGAATCCGTGATTTCATACGTGGTAATACGCGAAAACATCACTTTAATATTAAATTATAATAGAAACTTTAACAAAACGCATTAGTTGATTAATATTAATAACAGCAACAGTCAACAGTTGACATTTATAAAGATCCGGTTTGTCACTATTAAACGTCAAAAAAATTTCCACTATAATACTCTCCAGCTTACCCCTGCAGGAGAAAATTTCCGATATAATACACAAATAACCGTGGCAACGGCAAGCAATGCTCGTACTTTATTGGCTGAAAATTGATGGCGTGAAATTTTCACATGTAATACCACTAGAGGTCAAATTATTTCCGGAAATTTTTTCGAGCTCACGAATATTTTGAAAATTATCGCGAGCCGAAGGCGAGGGATAATTTTCTTAAAATATTCGTAAGCGAGAACAAAATTTCCTGGTATAATTTGATTTCGAAATAAATTCAAAATAAATAAGTGTTTTTCATAATTCAATATAATAATTACAACTTCAAATCATGAACAACAATACAAAATATTTTAAATAAAATTTTCATTGAAAAATATTGGAATAAGAACAGTTAAATAATTATCGATGCAACCAATAATAGGAGACATGCCATCGCCGTTGCTTCATTCAAATAATTTGATGAAAATAGTATACGATTTTTATATTATAAAGTTGGCAACGTGACAATTGAAAATACATGAAAACTTAATAGCAAATACGCTAAAATAATTTTAAGGTATTTGTTAATAGTATAACTTTCATTTAGTCAAAAAAATAATAGAACAGCTGCAAAAATTATTTCCAGTGTCAACGCTACAAAACAGTCCGCATGTGCTACCGCTACTCAAGAATTAGATTTAAATCAAGGCTGTACAACTTTGTATAAGATTATTAAAGTCCATGGGAATTCAAACAAAAAAATTAATGGTCACCAAATTTTATGTAAACAATTTCACGCCAAACAGCTAAAAACTAAATTTATTTAAAAATATTTACAGTTCCTAGCATAAACCGACTTTTATTCAGCTTATACGACCTTGTCTATGGCACTACTAAACTACTCTTTATTCAATTAGAAATATACGACATGTGCCATTAGCGAGATTAGAAGACACACATATGTTCAATTTATTAAAACTTCCAACGGAAGTCTAAAGAAACTAGAAGAAGTGACAGGGGTGAGATAATAAGTACTATGAAAGATCTATTCATTTATAAGTATAACAGACTATCCTTTCGGTTTTTTTATTATGCTATATATGTTAAACTCTTAGAAAATAGTTTCAGTTCTTGCATATTTACTAACTGGGTTTAGGTCTACATAACATACGAAAAATCATACTTGGGTATAGGTAAACAATCCAATTTAATATAGGGTATTATTAAGGTATTTAAGGTAGCTCGACAATATTGGAGAAAATAAAATTCTCAAATCGTAATAGAGATCAGATCTTTATGGCTAACATAGATATTTAAAGCTTGAAACTGTGAAGAGATTTAGAACAGGGAAAATTTATTGGAACCTGTCATATTGTTGATCTGAACTATACAGGATAAAAAAAAAAAGAAAATAGAGTCTCAGTTTCACTTTTACAAGTAAGAGAGAAAGGACGTTTGGGTGAGACACTTCTTATTATTAAATTCTTGTACAAAATTATTAAACTGAGAAAAAAAATGCATACACGCGGTAAGAAAAAATATTCTTAGGGTGCCGCTCCATTACGAATTTTGAATATGAGCCGGGTGCATACCAATTTTTGTAGACTCACTTTCCTTCTGGCTGTCAAAAGGAGTGGACCGCTATTAAGTGGGCCGAGCGGTTTACCAATGATAGTGGCCAGAGAGGGGTGAGGCACGTAGATTCGGGAGCTGCTAAGAAATTGAACTTGTCCCCGAGTGTTGTTGCAGGAGTAAATAGTTGTTGCATCTAATAATAATTGCAACATGAAAATGAAAACATCTTGAAAATTTACTCAAAAGGTTTGCCTAATTTTCTCAAAGACAACTCAGCCAATTGAAAATCTAATATCAGTGTCCATAGCACCTACTACCTACTCATAACTTTTGATTAAATGCACTTAGGACTTGATGTATTTCCAAGAGTTTACAAAATCGAGTGAGTAGGTACCTCGAGTTTATTTATTTTTTATTTTAATATAATTTAACATTCAAGAATTTATGTTAAACCTGGCAATGAAGAGGATGAAAATAACTCGAAAAATAATCACCAAGTCTCCATTGACTTTAATAACGATTCCGGGATATATTTCTTGGCCCAATTGATCCGTAGGATTAAAGAGCCCCCATTGAACTCGAAGGTATTGTACATATTTCAACAAATTAAAAGAATACAACATCAGTTTTCTTGCTTAATAAATTTTTCTTTTAGAACTTGTTTTCAGATGCGTCAAAATAAATAACTGTTTTTCATAATTCCAATACAATAATTACAACTTCAATACATGAACACAATACAAAATATTTTTGTGGTTAGTCTTGAGTCTAAGTAGGCCACATTTTGATATTTTAGGCATGGTAGTCATTCTGAATTCGAAACATGATTCTTTTCTTTTATTTTGTCGCGGTCACCCTACACTGGGATAACAAACATGATCTCGCATAATTCCACATGTCTTACACATACTTTACTAGGTATGGACATAAGTAAACCATAAAAATATTACAACCATTTATAATTTATCGGGGTAATAAGCGTAGGTTTACATTTACATTAAAATAATCTTGATAAATGCAATAATCCATCAAAGTAAAATAGGTACTGCTGACCTATAGAAGATTTGAATTAGCACATAAATAATTATTCGAGTTAATTTTAAATGTTCTGTTTCAAGTCCTACCTATGCTCTTGTAATAAAAATATAAGTTCAAGGTACTAAATTCAGTCGAAATAATATTGAAATTCAGTTCAAAGTAACTAAACATGAATTATTTTAGTTCGAACATCAATAATAGGCCAGGAACGAAACATGAACTACAAAATATTTAAGACTTCTGATCTACATTGTTTTCTCTATACCCGCTTGATAAAAGAAGTCTTAAATCATTTTAATTTTAATGTAGGACAGAAGGCCTATTTTTAGTGCATTCACCTGTACCCTGTAAATAATATCTTGTAGTTTTGTTTACTTGATAAAAGAGTTCTCCCTTGTTTAGCAAAAGGAGGAAATCGAGGTCCGCGGTGAAAGGTGAACGGCTGCCTCCCATATAATACCGACCGATGCACGCAGAATTGGAATTAGCAGGAGTTTCCGGTGCCCATCCTCAACGTCCTGTTGGCTTTGCTGTTGATGACGAATGCTAAAAAAGTCACTTTCCGTAGCGTTCCCTCCGTTCTGCTCGCACGTCCATGCATTATACATGCCCATGTGCCGAGTTAAAATCTACGCTCTTGGAATAAATATCGACCGGAGAATAGGAGTCATTCCAACAAGCATAATGTAATTTATAGGGGACCACGATTCGACAATCGACTGAATTGTTTAGGAACTCACAGGAATGCTAGATAAAAAAAGGTACTAAGTATGCACGCCCAAAGTTCTGTTAACGTTGGAAAGCTTCGGAACCATATCGAACGAAAGTTTTCATTATGAGTCTTCATTTATGGTATTACAGGAACACAGCAAACACAAAAAGAGATGAAAGTTTTTAAAAATTTGATACAGCTTGTGTTAGAGCTTATAATTCTTAAACTTCCCTTGTAAACTTCATTGTATATCACTTCACCAGTTATTTCTGTTCCCATATATACTTACATTGTTTCCCAGCTTTTATTGCATGGAAGAATTTTAATATTTTCTCGATTTCATCTCTGCCTTGTTTGGAACCTTGTAATACACGAAACCGTTTTCCACAAATGCGATTAAAGATCACTTTTTCCGCCATTTAAAGAGAGCAGAAGTTTTTGAATATGACGGGAATGAAATTCGAAAGAACTTCTAAAGTTCCCTTTCTGGTTCGTATACATCATCGACTATAAGAAAAAAAAATGCGAGGAGGAGACGCATTCGTCACTGTAATGCTCCGTTTCTACTTACTTACTGCTATGTATATGCGCTGTTGCTAGTTACTATACGAACGTTGAAATAACAGTGTTTGTCATCATATTTTCCCATTTTCCGGCTCATTGTCCTCTTCTGTGCAGACACTACCGCATTAATCTGTGATGAGTTTTGTAAACACAGACGGGAGAAAATGGAATACGCCGATTGTCTGCTAAATTACGTAAGCACAAGCATTTGGGTCACACACGGTTGGTCGACCTCTTGCTCTATTTATACGTGTAAATTAACACCATTCAGACTACCATTTTGTTACAATTAATCTAATTTCTGCAATAATTTTGCACATATCTATCGTTACTTTTTTATAAAAACAAATGAATTAGTTGAATTATCAGTACCTATATCGAGAGAGTAAAATAAATAATTTTCCCTGCAGATGACGTTCAATAATAAATATAACTTAATAGGTATTATTATCGGGGTCATTGAATATTATTATTCCAAAGTATATTCAAGCAATGACAATAAAATTAATCATGTTATATTTGTTACGTTAGTAAAAAGTAATAATAATGTAAATGTTGAAAACTCTCAAATTCGTTTTATTCCTTGGAGCCGCTTACGTATTACGTATTCTTTAGCACGCGGTGCGGAGGAGTTAAAATTAGCATGCGGGAATAGGTTATATAACCGATCTCACAACAAAATATAATGAGAGAATGATCAATCCATCATCTCGGAAATTACCTTCCGTTAAACGTCTGGAGCTCACAGGAAACTTCCTTTTTTAATTTCGGGAGATTTGTTTCTGGTTCACGGCGGTATTATTTTTAATCCCCGTCGATTCCAAAATATCAGAACCAATTGATCGATGGAGCTATCACATATACATATCGTCAAGTTCTTTCGAGCACGTGTGATTGATAATGAAAATGACTGAACGCTGTAACAGCCACTCTCCAACTTTCTTAAGGCGAGTTGCCAAGATGGTTACTATAATTTCTCCATGCAAAAATAAAACAGGTTGCTATGAACACAGAAAACAATATTTGTATCTTTGTTTAGTTTCATTTATTTGGAGTCATTAAAAGAATATTTATTTACCGCAAAAGCTCAAAACAGAATTAGTTTTTGTAGAAGAAATGTCTCTATTTCAGATGAAGAGTTTCAGATATCAAAGAAATATTTACTTGCAAGAAGCACACATGCTGGAAATTCATTTCGAAAAATTTTAGTCAAAAATGTACGTACATTTCTTTGAGGTAAAAAAAATTGTTTTTTTTTTGTGATGATTTTTGTGATAATTGAAAAAATGTACCCCATTTTTTCAATGAAATAGGTAAGTATAATACTTGATATGAACTGTGCCGTATTGTTTTGTTGTTTGTGTGTTAAGTTACCTAACTATTTCGAACCATAAAAAAAAAAATTGTAATCACCAATATGGAGGGGTTTCTGCTACCTATAGGCAGCAATCACCTGGAACACTTATTACATTTTTCAGCAAATTACTGCATACCTAATATCACAGTTACCTGTAAAAAATAATGTATGTCTACCTGTGAAATGCGATTACAATGATCAACTACTGTATAGTTTACGATCACAATAATCAGGTAACTTATAGAAGTAACAACGCACCAACAACAACACAAAGATCGACATGACACTCGGCCCATCCCATTTTCTTCGGTCAAGCCAAACTTGTACGTGCAGTTGATTTCAATTCAATTTTATAAGCGTCTGGCACGCGTCTGACTTGTAGTTCATCAGGTCATCGCGTCGCTTGTTGACATGATCAATGATCATGTGGCCTTGTTCAAATAATTTTTTTTTGATCCAAGTTGCCGAGGTATCATTTTCAAACATCTCTTGTTTTCATGATCTCAATTCAATTTTCAGCCGAAGAAATCATGAAGACATTTCAAAGGAATATTATTATTGGTAAATATAACAAACATTTATTTTTAAGAACATATTCCTTCTTTATTTTGAACCTAGTTCATATTGTAAAGTCAAAAACTAATAAATAATAAATAAATAAAATAATAATTTATGTCAAGATAGTCCAGTTGGTAAAGTGAAAAATGTACCAAAAGTTAATATAAAATCCTCGATAAAAATCTTATCCCAGGTTTTCCTTCAATAATTGTTAGGGAAGAAATTATAACATAAATCCACAAAATCAGTTCTGGGGGTACAGCGCGTCCCCCCCTCCCCTTTGGTGAAATAAGTATTTTTCGCCAATAACTCGTTAATGGTTGGAAATATCAAAAACTACATAGTAGAAAACCCAATCTCCGATATAAGATTTTTTACTAACTTTTGGTACATTTTCTATTTTACCGACTGGACTAGCAATCGGTTTAGGTTTAAAATAAATCTGTTTCCTACAAACAACGAGCAGTCAACCAAACAGAAAGTTTAAATCAATCAAACACTGTGAATGCATGAAGAAAAATAATGGAACTCTAATGGAATTATTATAGAACTTTCTGCAATTAATAAAACTCATTAGTTGAATGAAAACAATGCGTCTCACCATACACGTACTTCCCTCGGTTAATTAACGTCCCCATCTGCTATAACATGAACTTTTAATTAAGCCAACTTGTTAAAATAATAATAATATTAAATAGTTGAAATTGTTGAAATATAGAAATTAAATAAATGAAACTTTTATAAAATAAAAAAATTAATACAGCCAATAATTGAGAGAAGCTGAAAACCCCATTTTACTAATTTATTTATGACAAACTCTAATGTAAAAAAAATCACTTTTTCAAAAGGAATTATTTAAAATTATTAGAATGACAAGCAGGGGCACTCAAAACGTAGAAACTAAAAATGTACAAAATTTCACAAAAATCTAAATTGCCTTAAACTAAATTTTAAAAAATTCTTAGCATAATCTCAAGAAAAGTACAGGTGGACTAATTTAGAAGTTTTTTTAGAAGTTGACAGAATCCCAATTTTTCTAATTTTCGTTTTTCCACTCTCTCTCATTTTCTAATAGAATTATAAAGAAATAATTTACACATTTTTCAGACACTTTTTTTCTTCCAAAAAACAATGAAAATGAATGAATCGCATATCATTTTAATAGCCAAAAATCTTTCTAATGATGTCAAAGCCAACTATAACTTTCATTAAAAAAAAATATATAACTAAATGGCATAACTGGAATTCCTTGAAAACAGTTTCTGAAGAATGTGTAAATTATTTCCCTCTAATTCTAATAGTAAATGAAAGAGCATAAAAAACGAAAACTAGGAAAATCGATCTCTTGTCCAAACCAAAACTCGAAAACAAAAGACGATAGCCGATTTTAGTTTTCACCATTGACGTTTTCTGAAAATAAAAAAAGATCGAGGATGCGCGGTCCATTTTTTACATCTCTTATAGTCATGGAGATTCCAATTAAAACATCGAAATTAGGCCAAGCACCCCTGTATGTACAATATTTCTGAAGATCCTGAAATTGAGAAATCCAATTCCTATATACGTCCGAACTTTTAATTAAGTTGGTGTCCTAAATGGAGTGAGAAACCGCATATATTAAAATATTTCAGAGCGTATGAGTCTACCTTTTGAATTAGGTAATCCAATTAGTTTCTTTAATTTTAGATGAAAACTAAATGCGTAGTTTGTTTAAATTCCTTCATATTATGTGATAACTGTCAGTGTAAATCTAACTTTGCAAAATAACAAACTGTGTTTTCTATTCTTTGACGAAAACGAATACTATCTTGTTACTAAAGTATCACGTTTTAAATTATTGCATTTTTTTTCGTTCAGTTGGAGACATTGTGAAAATTGTAACAAAGACAAAAATCGTTAGTTAAATATATTGCCTCGTATCAACAAGCGCTTATTGCAGGAAGCAAGGAAGCAAAAGGACGACGACAGTATACGAAAACAGCTCTTCCTAAAATACAAATTCACTTAGAAGGCTTTCAACGTAATCAAAACATTGGGTCACTTGTGTTGGAAATCGTTTTAACAGTCTATTCAATAAACTGTTCAGTTTCTTCGCCTATTAGAGGGTTTTGTTTTAGAAAATGCAGGGAGAATCTTGAAATTGTACTGTATTTTCGCTGTAGAAGTCTTGGAGCTCAGACAATTACTTACTTGCTAAAAACATCTTAAATTTTGAAATTATTTACCCATGACTATACTTCAGTTTAATAAAAAGTATAGAGACATTTCTGTTAAAGTTAAAATACTCATCATCATCATCAGACTCATATTTTAGATCATGGGGACAGTCATCATGGGGGGGAGCCTCATTGAAAAATTACAATTGTATTTTTTTTTTTTTTTTGTTGAAAGCTAGTTTTACAATTCTTGTAAATCTTGCAAATTATAGGAGAAACTAGAGTAGAGTCGAACTGAAAAGTTATCGAGATTTTTTGAAGATTAATAAACACCTCCGCGCGGTGATCAAGGCACAGTCAACTCCACAAACCGACATAGAAGAGGCGATAGCAAAAATTTCGAATAAAAACAAACCATATATTTTCATTGTACCTATCGCAAAACAACATTACAACATTAGATGAGAGTGCATTCTTATTGGAACTTTCATAATTATATCTCTGGAATTAGTTACATACAATAGAATCATGTTTACATATCGAGCCTTTCCTGCGCGGTATCTATTGACAACGATAACACGAAATCCCTTTTTACAAATTATCAGTTGAAATCATCCTATACTAGAACGTTACATATAAGCTGTTCGTCAATATACAACAGCATTACCTAAGTTTGGAGATACCAAAATATTTGCCCATAGATAAGGTTTTATAAACATTACGATATCAAATAAACAATTCAACTTGATCAGAGGAGAAACCTTATTTGTCAATCGAATTTTTAAATAATTAGCTATATCCCCAGCAGAGATGGTAAATAATACATACTCATATACATTTTTTATAATGATTGGGTATTTTTCTTCTTCAACAAGTACATGTGGAAAACATTAATTGGAGCTATATGTATGTATGTATGTCTGGAGTTAATTTGGCTTCGGGAGATGATCCCATGCATTCGCACATTTTTCATTTGATTAGAGCTCATGTTCGGGATATTGTAAAGGATTGCAAAAAATAACAATATTATTAATTTATCAGAACATAATTATTAGGACCTTCAAATTTGTAATGATGTGATTGTTAAATATAATTATTAAACATAGTATCAGCAGGTGTAATTATACAATGTTAGTTATTATTACTACCGTCAGTTGTAACTGTATAGTAGTAGTTATGATTACCCTATAAAAACAATTAATTTTTTTTTAAACTGACTCCTGGAGTAAGGTTACAAAGTAATTGATGTAAATAAAAGCCCGTTTCATAATAAAAGATTCCCTTTGAATATTAAAGTATATTCGCACCTTGGTTACTTTTCTTTTTAACAATAGTTAAAAGTGAAATTTCGATCCTTTCTCAAAAGACTTACAAAAATATTTGTTAAAAATAATGAAATCAACAAAAGAATATACTCAAATCCAGACGTTCACGAAAAAGTCGGTTGTGGTCATTAGATCACAGATCTCTTGTTTCTCAAGCCTTTTCGGATAAAAGAATAGAAATAATCAAATAACTAACAAAGTAAAAAAACTGATTTAAAACGTAAAGTAGGTTATCGCAGACAAATAAAAATTGGTAAAGCGTATATTGCTTGTTAAGCTTTACCGTTAAGCTACTCCAAAATAAAAATCAATTAATCGTATCGGTATCGGTTAATAATAACAATATACGTATAAGTTGTATTCCTGACATTTGTAGAAGTTATGCATTCAAAAAAAAAATCAGAAAATTATCACATTTTTTTCTTCCAAAAGCTTAATAAACCTTTTTTTCCATTTGTAACGCTTATATATTAATTAAGTCGCATTTCTCTTATTTTAGGAAAATAAGAGGAAACATAGGAAAAAGTTAAGTTGACTATGAAAACTCTGGGATCTTTTCGGTTTTGAAAATTTTTGAAACGTCAAATGGTCTCTTGCCGACTTATGTAGGCCTAAAAAAATATATGTAATATTTATTTTCAATAATAAAAAAGATAATCAAAAATAAAAAATCTCGATTTTTCAGTTCTTTCAGGATATTTCAGATATTTCACAGATATCTTGTATGTCTTGACGGATTCGAGATGGCCACAAAATTGCGCATCTTCTCTCTAATTTAACCAACCCTGTATTTCTTAGCGTTTACGAGATAGCAATAGAAAGAAATATATACAAGGTGATTCAGTAATGAGTACCATAAATGATACGGGGTGTACCTACTGTCAAAATAATACGAAAACCAAGAATAACTTTTTTTCCAAAAGTGCTTCCCTAACAAGATACAGGGTGTGAAAGGGTCGATTTAGAAAACACTTATTTGATCGTATCTTCTAACTGGGTTGAACTATTTAATTCATTTTTGGTAGACATCTACTACATAATAAGGACCGTAAACGGACAAAATTTTGTCGCATTTGAACAATCCAGTGGCGTAGAATTGGGGGTCATGTGACACTTTTTCCCCTCAAAAAAAAGTTGCTATTGGGTTTTTTCCCATTTTTATTTGGTTTTTAGTATTATTGGTTCAAATACCACAAAAAAGGTACACTTGTTTCATTTGCCCAGAAGCGTCCGTTTCCGAGATATTCTGACTTGCGTGTAACTATGTGAAATATTAAACTGCAAATAAAATTATCAAGGCGCCTTATTTATCAATAATTCACAATTAAAAAACTAACTTGTCAAAAAGTAAATTATCAAAAAAGCTAAAGACATGGAAAGGTTTTCTAATGGCGAGTACACAGATATGCTCTTAACATTAGGAGAATGTTTTGGAAATTCGAATGCGGCAGTTAGACGATATTCCGAAAAGTATCCCAACAGAATAGTGCCAAATCGGCGGACTTTTTTGTCAGTGGAACGGCGTTGTCGCGAAACTGGTAATGTAAAACCAAAACTTTTAAACAACGGTAAGCAACGAACCACACGCACAGCTGGAAACGAGGAACAAGTTTTGGAATTGTTAGAAAACGATCCAACAGTAAGTACAAGACGTTTGGCACTCCAAACAAACATTTCGCAAGCCAGTGCCTGGCGCATTGCAAGGGAACACCAGCTATATCCCTACCATCTGAGGCAAGTTCAAGACCTTTTGCCTGAAGATTATGCTGCACGTGTGGAGTTTTGTGGATGGTTATTGAATATGCATAACCAAGACCGCAATTTTATTTCCAACATAATTTTTACGGATGAATCCACTTTCACAAGAAATGGCATTTTTAATATGAGAAATTCACATGTTTGGGCAGAAGAAAACCCAAGAGCCACCAAAGTTACCCATTACCAACACACATTTAAATTAAATGTTTGGGCTGCTACACGTGGAAATACAATTATTGGATTTCATTTTTTCCCCGGAAATTTGAACGCGAACAATTACCAGGAATTTTTGGAAGAAGTTTTTTTTTCTTTTTTTGATGACATTCCTCTGTTAACCAGGCGCAGTCTCTGGTTTATGCACGATGGTGCTCCGCCTCATTATGGCAGGCAACCAAGGCAATGGCTTAACGAAAACTTCCCAAATAGATGGATTGGTCGTGGAGTTGATGCTCCCATTCACTGGCCTGCTCGATCACCGGACTTGAACCCGTTGGATTTTAGTGTGTGGGGGCAATTAAAAACCAAAGTCTACGCAACACCGGTAAATTCTTTAGAGGATCTCAGGCTCAGAGTTGTGAATGCCTTTGCAGAGTTAACAAACAATCCAAGTTTGGTAGAATAATTTTTAATTTGGAAAATCGTTTACATCAATGCATTCGTGCCAATGGAGGACACTTTGAAAACTTACCTATCTAATTTTATTTTTATTATTTTTCAGTTAATTATAAACTTACGTAGGTAAATGTATTCGACTTTAAGTATTTTATTTGGTTGTTAACAAAACTTTTTCTGTGATAATTTTGCAACTTGGTATTTCACATAGTTACACGCAATTCAGAATATCTCGGAAACGGACGCTTCTGGGCAAATGAAACAAGTGTATCTTTTTTGTGGTATTTGAACCAATAATACTAAAAACTAAATAAAAATGGGAAAAAACCCAACAGCAACTTTTTTTGGGGGGAAAAAGTGTCACATGACCCCCAATTCCACGCCACTGGATTGTTCAAATGCGACAAAATTTTGTCCGTTTACGGTCCTTATTATGTAGTAGATGTCTACCAAAAATGAATTAAATAGTTCAACCCAGTTAGAAGATACGATCAAATAAGTGTTTTCTAAATCGACCCTTTCACACCCTGTATCTTGTTAGGGAAGCACTTTTGGAAAAAAAGTTATTCTTGGTTTTCGTATTATTTTGACAGTAGGTACACCCCGTATCATTTATGGTACTCATTACTGAATCACCTTGTATATTGGTGCACCCTGTATTATAGTGTGTTATACTTACGACTAGTCTCCCTATAGTATTCAAAATTCCCGTACTTAAAAAGTATTTTAAGTATAGGTACATAACTGAAAGTTGCATAAAAGTTTCAACCTACTAATGTGTAAAATAGTATATTATGCAACGAGCTTATAATGAAGGCTATTATTACGTGAGTATGATGGTTAAGATACGAGCCGTAGGCGAGTGTCTTAACCATCATAAGAGCGTATTAATAGCCATTATCTGCGAGTTCCATACACTATTTTTTCTACGACCCTTTTTTATTTCATAGAAAAGATAAAAAAATTATATATTTTAACAATGACCCGTGTACAATTGCGGAACATTGAGTTTAAGATAGGTTGCTATTTGCTTACGCATATTAGGTACCAAATTTTCTCTTTGTCGCTAAGGTTATTCTGCTGAGACATGTTTTAGTATCAAGTTTAAAGGGCACTACTCACTACTGCGTAATTTTTATTATGCGAAGTTCGAATTCCGAATTTTACGCTTCGATTTTGAGATTAATTAATAATTTTAATAACTAACAGCCATTAATTACGATATTCTTTACCTGCGCAACGCGGGTCGCAGCGTTGCCGCTTTGAATACTATCACGGAGCTCTACGAATGATATAATACTTTATCTTCCCATCTTTACACGATATACCTACTTATCAAATTAATTAAGGTAACATAAAATCTTGATAAATTTTCTTTGAATGTTACTTATGTTCTAAATTAAATAAACGTTCAGAATTTTTTTTCAGAAATACAGAACTTATATCACAAGGCAATTTTTGTCGTGAGTATGACAACTCTGTGACTTCGGTTGGCTTGCCGACCCGATCGTGAGCGAAAAGGAACCGATTCGATTGCAAATGCTCCTCTGCCATTGGATAGCTTGACCAAGGCTTTAATAAAAATTTGTATCTTAATGAGACCCATTAAAGCACTGGTGATTCATATTTAATATACATATTAAAAGTTGGGAGTAGAAAAAGGTACTTACGACTAACTGCTGAACTTGCTTTGTTTGAAGAGCTTACCTGAAACAAGATTAAGAATATTTTAATTATTGTCATAAATGGTGTTTAATATTATGCAGTTCAGACATGCGGTTGTGCCCAAAGTAGCATTTTACAAAGTAATTTTTCCTAAATGAATATTGATATTTTCATTTTTATGTGATTAAAACTAATTTTTATTTTCAATTACACATATTATAGGTAACCCGAATAAATAACGAAATATTCCATATTATAAATATTAAAAATGCCTAATTATATGTAGGTACATATGTAATAAATACCAAAACATCACTGGTTGGTCTACAAAACTTATATTTCATTCCATGATTCATTATCTTGTAATTTATTGTAATTCATTAAAGCACATCCCATGCACATTTAGGTAAGCCAATAAAACACCGTCAACTGTGTTAACACAAGCTGAGTTCGCCCAATACGCTCATAATAGTTTTCAATGTCTGTTATTCGTCAAGTCAACATGGATTCGCCACGGTAGCGTTCAAAAATAACTTTGCTATCTATTTAATTTTATTAAATGTGAAATGCAAGTTATTGACGATACCCCGTAAAATCGTGTATTTTTTTTTTATTTTTTAACTGACAATGCAAAGACTATAATATTTAACATTCAACATGTAATTGGCATAATAATTAATACATATACATATGACCTATTATAGTCCTTCGATATACCAGAGTCTGGCCATACGCTCGGCGGCCGCCATTTTTATCTTCTTTCATCGAAAAAATGCATTGTTTTAGATAGGGGCTTAGCATTAAAACAATAATTAGAATATACATTATTTTGCATATTATTAGTGATATATTTTAACTTCGATATTTAACCCCGCATTTCATTATTTTATAAATGATTTAATAAAATGTTTATTATTCTTTCTAACTTTCGGTAAAATATATTCGGAAATATTACATTAAAGTGAATTTTCTTTCACTTTATATTGAATTTTTAACGTAGGTAGGTTTGAATTTTTTTCACTATTGGAACCATAATTTTATTAATTTATGCAACACGATGAAAAAAATTAATTAATAGGCGTTTTCTAGGACGACTAATGCTAATCTTAAGGCACGCGCTGGAACTAAAAGGATAAACATGGACGCCAAAGCGGCTAAACAACCAGAAACATGACCACATATGGCCAGACTCTGCTATATCGAGAGGGATTCTGATATAACCTAATTCGACTCGAATGTACATTAATAAAAGGAAAATACATATCAATTTGTGAATTGTGGCAATATTTAATAAGAAATAGAAAAATTGCATAGTTTTATATCGAAAAGTTTTTATTGTGCAACTCCCGACTTATTGTCCATTATGTTTTTAATTTATTATAATTCGTGTAGGTATTCTACTGTTTATATCCGTTTTGCAAGTTGTTTTTAATAAACATGCATAGGTACTCATTTACTATTGCTCATGATCTGATCTGATAACGAACACTATTTTATCGTAGATTTATTTAGGTACACTAGTATCTCTTAGTACTCGTATTACCTACATACTTGCATGCACCCAAAATAGTTTCGACATACGTTTCATGTGAACAACATGGAAGTTTTCCATCACTATTTTTTACGTGACTTGGATTTTAAGTACATAGATGCATTGTCATTATACAGCTGTTGATTATTATTTATCTAACAAAAAAAATTGCATAAGTAGCAGCTATATCTTATGGTGTTTCTATTATATTATAATAGAAATTATGTTAGTATATATGAAATGAATGTTTTGCGCGATTTCAATTGTTTAGCTTTAATATTAAAGATTAAAGTTGCACTAACTAAGAAACTAGAGGACTTAATTTGATGTAAATTTCATTGTTGCGCGATTCCATGCATCAGCTTCTGTCAAACTTAAAAGAATGTAAAGGTATGATAAAAACCGATCTTAGGTAGAAAAATAGAAAAATTTTAGGTATCACTGTTTTATGAAAAATTTTATTCATGTAGCTAGAATACGCTATTTAGATCAACTTTTACAAGAAGCTTGGCGCACATTACACCTGCACGGACTTCCTCTTTCAGTAACCGAAACTTCCGGTGGAAATTCCATCATGACCATTCAAACCCTCCCAGAAAATATTATCATACTTCTTGTTTCATGCTTCTTGAAACTCGATAAGACATGTACAAAAAAAAAAAAACAATAAAAATATTTCCTGGAATATCTGCATCCACAGCGCTTTAGGGCTTCTTGCAAGAAATCCCGGGCAAGTTCTATTCGGTAAAGATGATCAGAATACTTAAGGAGCAACAGAACATAAACAATATGAGTTAGGAACTTCTGCAGTTCTATAATTATGATAACGAGGATTGTCACCTTTAGCCCTTCTAAACACATTCAGTCCCACACTTGTCCCGCACAATTTCGCCACTTCTGAATGTCGTCGTCCTTCGGACGAAGCATTCTTACAAAATGTTGGCCTGAACGTTATCCACTACATTTTGATGAATCAGACTTTATTCATAGCGGACAACGAGATTTTTGGGGGTCTTCTTAGGCAGGGAGCGTCTCTACCTAATATGAGGTTTAAACTGTGGCATAATAGGGCGCGAAACTGTCTTAGGGTCATTTGGCAGGATGGCAGGTACACTTGAGCATTATGAAATGGACTTCAACTTGACAATTCAAAATGACTGCTCCCCTTATTAGTGATAATGCTCCCCTTATTAGCGATTTTTTTGTTCGATAACCATCAACTAGCATAATTTGGCTCACTCCTATAGTATTAAAAAAAGATGCAAATAAAAAAAAACTATTGACGTTTTTATTACCTAAGTACTCTTCTGAATAATGAACTTTATTCCATTATTCCACAATACAGCCTTATTTCCATATAAATAAATGTCGATAGGTCCTATTTTGCAGTCGAGTGTGTAATACCGACAAGGAATTAAAACTACACACATAAGTGACCGTTCAAAGATCAGCATATCCTCGTTTGTTCGTTCCAACCTTGATTTCCTTTCTAAAATGCATTATGTCTCTCATTAGGTGCGTGTACTGTGTAGTAAGATATTCTCTAGGCAGAGTAATTTCCCTTGCAAGTGTCGTTCACTGTGATGTGTAACAGGATTAGACACCGAGTCGCGAAGCTACAGCTATAAGAGAAGAGTGGGGTCCCTCCTCCTTGCCTCAGGAAGTCGGGTGCTTTTACTACCGTGCAAGTAGACGATAACCAGTAACAACTACTTACTCCCAACTTAAAGCTGAGTTGCCAAATTTCCCTCTAGACAGTACAGTGCGATCGTAATCCTCCGAGTAATCCTCTGACCTACCCAACATTTCCCAGTAGATATTTGGTAATTTTACACTGAGTATCCTAACTTAACATTATAAAAGTATCATAGAAATAAACAATAGAACTGGAAAGCTCACCCTTTGTTGGGAACGCGAGCTTAGATCGGCTGTCAGAAAGTGGCATGCCGTTTCAGTCTAACACATGTTGCCTTATGTCGGATCTTATATGGGCTTGTTGCCCATAAGCGTTAGACAAGCATAAACAGCCCCATCCGAACATCGTGTTCTTTCTAACGAGGCTGATCACTTTTACAGCTGCCAGTGCATGAGAGAGCGCATTCCAGTTCTTCTGTTCATTTCAATGGTATACATATAACATGTTGCATAGAAAAGGTAACATAGGAGAATACGTAAAAATATTATTTCAACAATACTTTGACAATAAATGACATCCAAGGGAACAAAATACAGTTCCCTTGGTAACTACCAACTTTCCTAGTATATTATACAGTTTCCTAGGAAACTAGGTACACAGCTTTTAAACCATTGTAAATAATATATGTTAATATTAACTGTAGCGTTTTTCCTATGTTACCTTCTTTCCTATGTGTGTATAGGTAACTAAATAATTAATTAAAAAACAAAATTTAAAAAAATATTTTCTAATTTAAATACACTTCAACAAGTTAACAAAAAAAAAATGGCAATTTTCTGAAGTCAATTTTATGTCTGTGATGAAAATTTAAATAACAACTACTCTATCTTACCAAAGTTCTCAAAGATATTCTAGGGAAATAATATGAGGTTTGTCAACAGAGCCTTTCCGGGTAACGACTCAGGGGATGTCCCAAAGTGCATTCCTCGACATTGAAGTTGCCCTCAACATTACCGGCCGGATCCTACGTCTCGAAATGGATCAAGACTACATGCCTTTACTTTTATGCCGATTGGATTCTTGGTTATTTTGTGTCTAGTGTGCAACTTCACCAACTCCCAGTGTAACACTCATACAAACTATTGCATGGCTCCCATGTAAGAAAATAATGTGAGAGGCGGCGTCCTTACCTCCCTTTCACATATAAAGGTGAGCTTTTGCTCTCACACACAGACACAAACTTGAAATTCCTGAATATACACGATGGGGTCATATAAGACATTTACACATACATAGAAAATATAAATTCCTCTAGGATGCTCTCAGCATATTCAAACTAACATTTGGGTTCTAATCCAATAGGATCTGGGTCCTGTTTCACAAAAAAACATTGCAACTTTGCACCACTTTTCACTTTTTAATTCTTTTGCAAAGTTGGAAATTATTTCGTTATTATTATTATTATTATTATTATTATTCTTCTAGGGTAGGTTCAAAGCCCTTGTACTGAAGCTTGCGCTTATTGTACCCCTTTGGATGATTAGCTCATCAGTCCCGTCTCCCGAAAGTATTTCAGAACGAGTCCAATTATTTCGTTACAAATCAGTCTAGCTAACTTAGCACTGTGTAATATAAAAATGCAAAGATTTTCAAATTTTTTGTAAAAGTTTCAAGATAGACATTATCTTTTATGACTTAAATATCCAAAAAGATGATAAACATGTAGAACTAATATTTTGTAGTGAAGATAGTGACGATGATAGACCCTCGAAAGTGTACAAGGATAAATGAAATTTTGTAGGACGAAACGACTTCCAGTGTAAACAATCTCATAGACCGAGTTCAGATGTGGTTGAATTAGTCTTGCCTAATTAATATGCCTGTCACAACATAGGCGTATGTGAGGTCACATCCTTGAGTCAGAGGCGCTACAAGATGAAAAATTGGATTCCGCTCATGAAAAAACCGTCTCCTGATCTGTATCAAAAAGTCGGGAAGGATTAAGTAGGAGTTCCACCATGCATGGTACGGGAACGACAAGAAGGTGACTTGGTGGCCTAGTCGACTTGGTGGCCTCCTTCCCATGCACCGTACTACTATAAGACTTATTACATACATTGGAGCCGAAATTATTTATGAAAAGGTTGTTAAGGTTTTATTATTTACTTCCTTTCTATTAAATTCAATTTCCCTCTTATTATTTCGTCTCCTTTCAACATTATAGGCAACTTTCCATGCGCCTCAGGTTCGCCAGTATGTCCACTTTCCAAGAGTGAGCTTCTTTTAGGATTAACGTGCTATAATCTCTATTGACAATAATTAATGTAATCTCCCAAATCCGTCAATGCCTCCCTCAATGACGTTCGCGGATATTTCGACGACGGGAGTTGTAGCTAAATTAAATTCTTCTTCTTTGACCTGTGACCAAAAAGCTTCCCAATAGTTTGCTGATTTTAAAATATTTTTTCTTATACATTATATCTTTTATCTCCCTTTTTAATATGTTGGTAAGTAGGTATGATTATTAATACCTTTTTACTATTGAGCATGTGAATTACTATATTTTTCTATTAAATTAAATATTCACCGCATAAATTATTTTCATTAGGGTCTGATGCACGTATCTTTACATATTCATTTCAATTATTATTATGTCAAGTTGGACTTTAAGATACCCATGCAGGAACCGATTCGCTGCTTTTGATTAACTATGAACATTCAGTGATTGAGCCGCGATTTTATAGCCTTTCTTAGCCTTATAGCCTAACAATCTTTAATCTCGCTTTCGCCTATAAGTTCAAGAGCTCAAGCTCTGCTAGTTTTTTTTTTTCATTGACAAGGTTCTTTTACTCATCTCAATAACTGCAAAATACTTGACCTCTGCAAAATAATTTGAAAAGTGTGAAGTGACAGTGACATTAATGTTTCTTATCAGTTAATTTCGAGGTTAATTATTTATTTGTGGTGGAATAGAATACCGAAAATTTTACAATTTTACTTAGCATTGGTATTTTTCACTTTGCAATTTCCATGGCGTTGTGGAAAATGCCTCAGATACATTTAGATTTTTTGATCTGCACTTTGTTGATTTTTTGAGCTCGTTAAACTTATCGACTTGCTCTTAACCCAATTAATAATTACCAGCTTCAACAACTAGGTACATAATTATTATAAAGAAAGAAGTCCCCTTACTTATCAACGCACACCCGAAACTGCTGAAACCAGACCACGAAATTTGGATTCAAGGTTCCATTTATTTCGATCACAATAATGTGTTAATTATATTGACCAAAAAGTCTTATGTGCAGGCGCAATGTAAAGTAATATACGAGTGAATAATAAACACCACTTTACTTACGCCGCCAGCATTATGCATCTAAGCTCCAGAGCAAATTATCAGTTCCAACAAAATAGCTTTGAGCAGTTTATAATCAAGTTAGCGATATTAAAGGCTAATGTGCACAATTACTAGGATGCTCTTGAAAGCGTGTGCTTGCTTAACTTACGTGTGCGCCTCTCCGGAGCTTCCTACTTCTATATAATTTGATTTGATTTACTCGTACAATCTCAGAACTAAAGTGAGACGGTTGGCTGCATTGAAATTATCCGCTAAACTTCATTGTTCGCCTTTAATACCTACCTTGAAGTTTGCACATGGTGTCATGAATGGACAAGGGCACTCACCGATCGTTTATGGTAAAATATAACAAACGGGAGCATATCGCTCAAGCATACGAAAAGAAACCAGAATTGCTCTCTATCAAAAAGGCAGTCGGTGAATAATAATATGTTGGTTATGCACTATGGTTTAAGAGATGGAAAAAGTCATCACCAAAACTTAGTTTGCATGTAACTTTTTTTCCGTATCATATACTAATTAAAAATTCGTGTGGAGCTAACGACGAGTAAGGTACCTAGAGTTGAAACATTTCGACTGAGAATAACCAGAAACTGTTCCACTTTTCAAGCAACTTTTTGGATTTTGTTTTTAAATATTGTTCCCTATTCGATCCGGGGGTTACAAGGTAAAAAACTCACGTACAGGACACGTGATTTGTGAAACGGTGGAAAGGACAGTCACGTTTTCAAACAACCAATACCTCGTATATTTACCGCACATAGGTACACACAATTTCCCCCAATTCTGCATACATTTTCTGTTTAAAAATACCTCTCATTAAGATTAAAATAACTTATTGATCGCTGAACGTATATAACAGAAGTTACGCTACCCTAGTGACAATGCCCATCAACAGGGAAAATGAATAGATAATCGACAGTATCTCAGGTGCTACCCCAGCGATTCCTCTACAGCATTCAGACACACACGCGTGCCTTTATGGCATGTTTATCATTGATCAGGGCTCCATTCAGTGAGATATAGGGGCGGGAGATGCGGGGAAACCGTACCTGGACGACCATATACATACCAGCCTCCCCTCGCATGTTGCGATACGGCCGAGAGAGGTTCACGTGAATGCGATAAAAGGATAGCGCTTCCTGCTCTCTAATGCACAGCATAGGATCTCAACGAAAATAAGATGAAAGAATTTTTAGAACCTTGTGGGTATTAAAAAATTTACATACATGACATCTAGGTATTACTGAAATTCCGTACAGATGCAGCTGAAGTTTTTATTAAGTTGCTTTATAGTTTTTATTTTAGTTCTGCAAAAAAACTCCACTTGAGAATATTAAGTACTTAGGTAGGTTAGGTATGTAAGTATATTACAAAAAGTTATGAAAAATAATGGGGTCTATTATTAACTCGATTATTAAATACACTGGTTTATGGTTTTATTATTGTTGTATAGTGAAACTAAGCAATTTATTTGTGTTCTAACAACTTATTATTCTTTCATTCTCGTTATTCCTTAACATTGAGAAAACATAAGAGAAGTCAATAATTAAATCCAAAGTTTTTAACAATGAAATTCCTATGGTGCGTCGGCCAATGAAACATTCGGCATATGCAACATCCCCATAAAAGAAGTAGGTAAGTGGCGAGGTACCTAAGTGGTTATACAGAATATTTTATATCTGTAAGGAAAATGAAACTAAGTTTGCCTTCGAAGCAAACCTCTTGGCACCTCTGGCCGCTGACACTCTTAGAAAATATTATTATATGATTGTGACGTATTTTCACCCGGGCTCGTTTTGCCCTGCTTCCATTACATCACCTAATAACATAAAGTTGGCTGTTTGTGTCAGCGGCTGTCAAAGAAACTCTCATGACAGGTAGAAAGCTCACGATGCACGAAATAGGGATATTAGCAAATATTAGCCAGAAATTTCACCTTGAAAGCTATCTGAATATGACGTAGGAAGATTCGTTTGATATCATATTTTTAAGAAATATTATACCTGTTTATAGGTACTCGTTTATAAATATGTATCAATTTTCCTATGATGTATTAAACAAAACTAAATAATTTTAAGAAAATGAAAGATGCATACCTAATGATGTGTAAACACGGTGATTACTTTTAACTACCTTACTACTTTACTATTATTATTTTCATCTCTGAAACCATAAAAGATATATTTACAGAGTCGGTTATAAAGTAAGAAAAATGACCGCAATTTTACACAAATTAAGAGCCTAAACAAAATTTTCGATCATTTGAGTCACATAGTAGATATCTATTGAAAAAATTTGAAAATGCATCATATTTTGTAGTTGAAATTTGAAATCTTTATACCGGGTGGTGAACATATCAGATTTTTCATCCCGCTGTATAAAAATTTAAAATACACAATAGGATAGGTACAGCACGAGGTACAGCATGAAAAGTTAAATACGTTTTTCTAGTTATATCATTCTCAAAAAGTATACACTCTGCGGAAAAATGTTTTTTACAAAAGTGATTTTGCTCAGTGGGGGACACCGTTGGAACAAAAAAATTGCCCCGCACTCCTTTTATCCCTTGCAAGGGAGTGCCTATATCATTTTGAAATTTTAAATAAGATGCAACCTTATTTCTTATACTGTATTTGGAGAAAAAAAAAATGCGCAAACAATATTTCAGATAAATCTTACGCATTTTTGTCCCTGAACATGAATTTGCAATGAAAAATAGGGGTAGTTCTTACAAATTTGAAACGGCACGGAAATTTCATGATGGCAAGCAAAGATCCATCGAACAAAGTATACAGGGTGTTTACTGTGAGCCGAGCTGTGAGCTTGACCAAACTTTACAGGCTAATTCATCAGACTAAAATGTTGTATGTATGTTTCTACACATTAATAATGCAGAAGATAACCGAGGGACATATTAGGTATTCAGAATTTTGAAGTACCAATACCAATTTACATACATACTTCAAAATCGGAAATACTCCAGGAGTCCTAGACAGTAGGACATCAGTCTATGCCAATGCGCTATCATACGTGCATATTGCTGCAGGAGAGCGGCACTTACTTTAAACGTTGTTATTTTATTTATTGCATATTTGTAACCTCGGTTGTAACTAAATTTACCTACTGCCTTAATTTTCATAGTTTTAGAAAATTTTTAAAGTGCAATTCTTGAAACTTTGAAGGAGTACCCCCGTACCTAATTTTTATTTTTTTTTTTCATTATTTTAGTATAAAGAATCGGCATGTAAAGTTTGACCCTCGGTTTGGCCAAATTCACCCTGTGTACCTACTAGCATGATGTTGTTTATAAAATATACTTATTAAGTGTTTGTTAGTATAGGTAGATTGCCTTTATTAATCGTCGCCTAAGTTTGATATAGGTATAAAATTAATATTATGTTTCGAAAAAGTTTCTTCATGGGTGATCTCTTGATATTATCATCTCGCAAAATGTTACCAAGTTTGAATACACTTTAATAATAGCGGAAGTATAATGACATGTCTGTTATTAAGTAAAAATGCCAACGCATCGAGTTTCAATTTCCCGTATGTTTTAATTTTAATTATTAACCCTTTTATAAACTTGAATCGAGTCTGGTGTTGAATTACAAGATTTGATCTCGGCGGGGTATTCAAAAGTCAGAGGGGACTTGAAATGCCATTTCTCGTTGGTTTACTTTTAACCTTTCATCTATTGCTTTAGATTTCGATAACGATAGCATTACAATCGGTTTGCTACGCCGTCGAAATAAAGCTGGTATCGGTCTGAAAAACTGCTGATAAGAGGTTCTTTTATCAATGATAATAATAGCTAAAAAGACAGTTTTTGGTTCACTGTCTTTAAAAGCCTTTAGTTTAGTAGTACATAATTTTAAGCATAAATGAAAAATTATCAACTTAACTGACATAATAGATACTTCTAGAAACTGGGCTTATCCAGGCAAACTTCGGACTGTGTTAAGCTCTGGACCTGCTCTAGAGCGAGAAGAGTTATTCCTCTGTTTGTGATTTCCTCTTACTAACTGTCTATTTAGAGAGGAAACAAGAAAAAGAAAGTAGCAAGAAAGAAGAGACGAAGAAGAAGAGTGAAAAACCGCAAGAGGTAATCTGTTAGTTATCATTTTCTGGGACACCATCACTGAAAGACATATCTTACAAACATGAATAAACTAATAACTTGATAAAGATAATTATTTCCAAAAAAGGTTGAAAATAATTTAGATTTTTTTACATTTTTTTGTTTGATAATTTTTAGTGGTATTTTGAAAGATATCATTTTGACTATTTTACTCATCTTAAAATTTTCAAGTAATCTGACCAAACATAAATCAGAGACGGTGTTTTCGCGAAAACACCACGCTGTTTCAACAACATTACTATCAATTCGGATTAGTCTATCAACGTGGTTTTTTCAACGTCGAAACCATGGATACGGATCGCTTAACAACGTAAAGTTTGACAGTTCGACTATAAATAATTGTAGCTGCACGTTAAAATGAATTCAGATTTTTTTACCTTTCACTTTATTCGTGAAATAATCTAATAAAATACGACTCGTGATTGATTTTTTCTTATAAGTCTGTCTTTTATTTCTAAACTCAGCTGAGTTGCTTCAAGAAAACACCATGAGTCCGCAGGACGAGTCTGGTGTTTTCTCGCAGTTTCGTTAGAAATAAGGGCGATATCGAGTTGGGCAAAGAATTTTGTTCTTCGATAATGCCACAGCTCGATTGGGCGAAAAACGATATTTCGGGGTATTATCACAGATAATTCAACATAGGTAGCTGGTCAGACAAGAAATACCTGTGAGGCATTTCCCCGAGCATTTCCTATTTATACCGGGTGTCCCAGACTTAATTGACCAGGCCATATCTCATATACAGGTTGAGATAATAGAGCCGAATAAAAGGCATATTATTATAATTTTTCAAGCTGTATAACATGACAGCATGAAAACAACCCCCACTCCAACATCCCCTAAGTTGCAGCCCCCACCCTTCAAAAAATGAATAGCACCCTGTATATATTTTTGTATATTCAAAACCAGTATTCGATTCTCTATTCAGATGATTTTTCAGATTCAAAATTGGTTTAGAAATAACCAAGAAAAAGTTCATCAAGGTGGTCATGGCTTTTTATCTTAACTTTCTCTGGATGACTTTTGCTGTCAAAATTTATCAATATTTAGTCATAGTTTTTAACAGGCAGGTGATAGTTATTATTATAATTAAAGTCCAAACAATTTATTTGATAATTCTGATTTGTTGGGAAATTTTAAAAAATAAAACAAGAGATAAAGCACTTTATCATGAACCTTAATGATGACTGTGACCTGCTAATTAAAAACTATGACCAAAATATTGATAAATTTTGACAGCTAAAGTCATTCAGATAAAGTTAAGATAAAAAGTCATGACCACCTTGATGAACTTTTTCTTGGTTATTTCTGAACCAATTTTGAATCTGAAAAATCATCTGAATAGAGAATCGAATACTGGTTTTGAATGTACAAAAATATATACAGGGTGCTATTCATTTTTTTAAGGGTGGGGGCTGCAACTTAGGGGATGTTGGAGTGGGGGTTGTTTTCATGCTGTCATTTTATACAGCTTGAAAAATTATAATAATATGCCTTTTATTCGGCTCGATTATCTCAACCTGTATATGAGATATGGCCTGGTCAATTAAGTCTGGGACACCCGGTATAGCAGTGTTGACAGATTTATTGTTAACTTTTATATTGATGTTTCATGTTCATGTTTCTGTTGTTTAGTGTAAAATATTTGGAACTGCACTAAGGACTTGATGTACCTATGTCTTAAAGTTTATAAAAATAATACATCAAGTATTATTTTATTTATTTATTTTTCATTTTAATTTAATGTAAAATTCCGGAATTTCTGTTACATTTGGCAACGTAGTCATACAAGAGCATGCAAATAACTGGGAAAATAATCAACCAAGTCTCCACTGGTTTGAATAAGGATTCAAACTATTGTAGAAACAATTGGATAGAATAATTATTGACAATATTGATAATACTTTAAAGTCAAATCACCTTTAAGGATTTAAAAAGAATTGAATTTTTTGTTATTTTTGTCTATTTCCATTAGAAGAGTATAAGTACTTAATTCACTATTATTATCTTCTTTAGAATTTATCAAATAAATGTCGTTTTTGTGAAATTCTAACCACTTCTAAGGAAGTACGCTGAAAAGTGTCAATTTCAGAATCGAAAACTGTGCAGTTGTTAGTCTAGTTAGTTAGTCTGTGTTTCTTCTTTTGTGAGATGTTATTCGGCCATTTAGGTTTCTTGAAGTTTGTCCAATATAACTTCAATCGCAGTTTAGGCAAGGTATAGAATAAATAACATTCGATTATTGTAGTAAAGGCGTTTATGTATTATGATGAAGTATAGAGTATAATTCGTAAGTGTTGTCGTTTCATTATGAATATGAGACCTATTCTACTTAACCAAACTCCTTTCCTAAGAAGGCCGAATTTACATTTTCCATGAAATTAGATATCAGAAATTATAATTCACTAAGTGAATGTCGTAATTCTATTACGGGTTGGTTATTAGGGTGAAAGTTTCACTTCATCCGCACTCTTGCAAAAACACGCAAGGCCTTGTAACTCTTTGACAGTGCGTCTTTATGATGGGAAAGATCCATCGATCAGTGACTGAAACAGGAGCCTTTTTAAAGTTATTAAGGCGGGTTCTCATTAGTCAACTAAATTGATCAATATAATTGATTCTATGCCATTGAAATAAAATAGATTAATATGAACGTTCATTCAACGATATTGTTCAATAATATTGCGCTTCAATCAAACTGAAAGGCGTTTCTACTTTTTGTTGATCAACGGAACTGATTCAACGAAACTGAACAGTGCTTGACTGTGAGAACATGCGCTGTCAGTCACGTTGAATTGAGTTTTGAGGTTAAATTTTGTTTTCGTGGAAAATGAAACCAAACTGTAAATATTTGGTGTGAAAAATGTCCAATTTTAAATGGAGGGATAACCATATGTCAAAGTTTCTTGGTTTTTGGGCACTCTGTACAGCGCGCTCAGAGATGGAAAAGAATCTTATAGCTAAATATCTTAAAACTACTTGTAATTTTAGTCTTGCTGGAAGAGCGTCTCTCAATAAAGTATTTTTTCTGTATACAGGGTGAGTCCCCTAAGATGGAAAGCTCGATAACACCTATACACCATTAAAGATATCGAAATTAACCAAAAAGTGCTGTAAATGGGAGGGTAAAGTACAGTTTGTAAAATTATTTTAAGATATACAGGATGGCCCAATATCGCTGTACGCCATAGAACTTTGTAATTTTAAATAGGACACCCTCTATATTATTACATCTGCATATTGCTTGAGAAAAGTCAAAAAGAATGGTTTGTAAAGTAGAAGTTTGCAATAAGCGATTTATGAGTTATAAACAAATGAAAATCGTGATTTTCCATTTTCAAAGCAGCTTATATTGAAAACGGCTTGAGATAAGGAAAAACGGCTTACATGTCCCTATCTTAACTTTTCAAGCGGTATCCTATTGGATGGATGAAATTTTTATACAGAGTGGTAAAAAAATTGATTATTTTCATCACCCGGTATAAAAATTTCAGCTACATGATAGGATACCAAATGAAAAATTAAGATAGGAACATGTAAGCCGTTTTCCTCTATCTTGAGCTATTTTTAAGAAAAGCTGCTTTGAAAATGGAAAATCGCGAATTTCATTTGTTTATAACTCATAAATTTCTCATTACAAACTTCAACTTTACAAATCATTATTTTTTACTTTTCTCAAATAATCTGAAGATGTAATAATATAGAGGTGTCCCATTTAAAATAACAAAGTTGTATGGCGTACAGCGATATTGGGCCATCCTGTGTATCTGAAAATAATTTTACAAACTGCACTTTACCCTCCCATTTACAGCACTTTTTGGTTCATTTAGATATCTTTAATGGTATAGGTGTAATCGAGCTTTTCATTTTAGAGGACTCGCCCTGTATATGGCGATACTTTCTGTAAAAGTTCTTCAAATTTTTCTTCGTCCATTCTTAAATGATTTTTATATGTATCCAAGTCATCTCTAGCCAATTCCACTAACAGTTTTACTGAAGCACCTTCATATCTCCATCTTAAGATCCATGGTCTCACCCACCAACGACGAGGTTTTCTCTTTTTCCTGTTTCTGATTTTGTTTTTCAAGTACTCACACACAATACGAACCCCAGCACACACAATTTTCTTCTTTGCAGCCATTTTTAAAATTGACGCTTTCTAGACTGAATATTCAACTTCCTTGAAATAATGTGAACGAATTTCACATTGAAATCTATGCTCAATTGCATAGAATCAACGATATTGATCAATGAAGTTGACTAATGAGAACCCGCCTTTAGGTATGAAGGGTAGAGTATATTTACGCATACTTCCTAGTTATGGTTTCAATATTGGAGCTCATAAAATTCCGATAAAAATATTCTAACGAATACCTTTAGGAATAGATCCGAAACCGCAGAAACATTGTTTAACAATGCTTTTATTAAAACACGCGCAAAACATTTTCTTTCACGACTATAATGAAAAATTGAATCACTATTATTAACTATTATAACTTAAATTATTTATCATTATTATATTTATTAAACGGTTTCCGTTACTTTACGATATACCGAAAGTCTTTCATCATATTTTCATACAATAGAGCTTTAAGATATGAAAGAATATTGGTTGGCATTATACAAATTTAATTTCAACGGTTCATTCAAGATTTCAGATTAACAAAGATTTATTTAAAAACTGCAAGAATAACCAATCATAATGAATGTTACTGAACACAACGGTTCAAAGAAATAATATCAGCAGAAACATAAAACTAAGATCGTAAAGTCAAATAATCTATAAGCTTAGGTTAATGGGAAAATAAATCATTGGAATAATACGTCTTGAATCGTGCCTGAATTTATTATGTAGGTCATCTTTATAATTGCCTCACAATTTTCAATGTAATAAGTCTCCCATTGTTTTTGCACTTTTTTTCGAGAATGAAGTTCCGCCTTAAATTACATATAAACAATGGTGATTTTTTTATTTTTTTTTGTAAAAATCCTGTGTAGGTATGTTTTTAATCGATTTTCATTGAGGTTATTTCCGTCACAAACCCACATGAAGAATGAATTCGTGTTTATAAAAAAGATAACCATCTCAATTTATATATCTCCTCGATCATGCGGCAAATGTGTATGCTTTCAAAAATTTAAAAATACATTATTTTTCCAGTACTTTTTTATTAGATACTTCAGCTAAGCAGTTAATTATGTATACATTTTTTATTTTTTAAAACGATTAACAATAATGATTATTCTATCTATATAACAAATCATTACCAAAGTTTGTCTTGGAAAATTCGCATGGAAAATTTTATCCAGCTCTCCGCCATTAATGATCGGTTATACATCTCAGAAACCTCGATTAGCCCGAAAGCCTCAGCACCAAATAATTTACCTGAAAAAAATGTAGCTTTTGTAAACGTTAAATATGGAACGAACAGAGAAACATATATGCACTAATACCTGAATCTGGAAACTTGCAAGGGTCAATAATAATTATAATAGGACCTCTATTATTGTTCCTAGTTTGCATTGGATAAAATGTGTATAATTTACCGGAAAAATGCAACAAAATTTCAGAAGATTAATGAATAAGTTTACAGAATAATATGAAAGATTGGCTTAATAAATAGAAGGTGGAGAGGAAACAGTGCGTCGTTAAATAAATGAAACTGAGAAACTCGCTGAGAAACAACACGATGAGAAAGAACCTTCACGTGAGATATGTAACTGAGAAGACTCAAATATAGAGAATTAAGACTTAGTAAACAATAATATAATCGTACCTGTAATAGTATATTATGCAACGAGCTTATAATGAAGGCTATTAATACGCGAGTATGATGGTTAACCATCATAAGAGCGTATTAATAGCCATTATCTGCGAGTTCCATACACTATTTTTTCTACGACCCTTTTTTATTTCATAGAAAAGATTGAAAAATTATATATTTTAACAATGACCCATGTACAATTGCGGATCATTGAGGTTAAGATAGGTTGCTTACGCATATTAGGTACCAAATTTTCTTTTCGTCGCTAAGATAATTCTGCTGAGACATGTTTTAGTATCAAGTTTAAGGGCACTACTCACTACTGCGTAATTTTTATTATGCGAAGTTCGAATTCCGAATTTTACGCTTTGATTTTCAGTAATAATTTTAATAACATTGTCAGCCATTAATTACGATATTGCTTACCTGCGCACGCGACGGTCACGGTCGCAGCGTTGCCGCTTTGAATACTATATCACGGACCGCAACGAATGATATAATACTTTATCTTCCTATCTTTTACACGATATACCTACCTATCAAATTAATTAAGGTAACATAAAATCTTGATAAATTTTCTTTGAATGTTACTTATGTTCTAAATTAAATAAACGTTCAGATTTTTTTTTTCAGAAATACAGAACTTATATCACAAGGCAATTTTTGTCGTGAGTATGACAACTCTGTGACTTCGGTTGGCTTGCCGACCCGATTGTGAGCGAAAAGGACCCGATTCGATTGCAAATGCTCCTCTGCCATTGGATAGCTTGACCAGTGCTTTAATGAAAATTTGTATCTTAATGAGACCCATTAAAGCACTGGTGATTCATACTTAATATGCAGATTAAAGGTTGGGAGTAGAAAAATAACATATTTAGCACGAGCGGAAAAAGTTATGCAGCGAGTGTTGTCATTCCGCGAGTGCGTACTTTGTACTATATTTTATTTACTATGCATAGCGGAACAAATTAATGATTTTATGATGCGCCCTTGTTGTACCTATTGCAATAACTACTTATTCTTTATATTGAACACAGGGTGATTCCGAAATAGTGGACACGGATAGCACCACGACCGCATTTATTGTAGATTAGAGATTCCAAGTTCATTTACTTTTTTTCTCCAGCAGGAAGAATTTCAAGATAAGTATTTGAATCTGTATAACACTTAACTGGGGAATGAATGAAAACGTCTGCAACGTTTATTTAATTTACTTTCACCGCACGTTGAGTTCTGACTTTCAATGAAGGCTGACGGTCAGAACCGATAAAGCAAAAGCTCCTCAAAAAGGATTTTATTTAATTTCTTAAATGGAGATCCAACTCCCTCTTATAAAATTAAATATGTGGCGTTTAATCAGACTACCTATTAATTAGTGATACTGGAAGCTTTACGTTAACAAATACTTCACGTTCACTGAATTTTCACGAAAATCCTAATGGGCGCTATTTCGGAAACTAGTCCAAAACACGCATATAGATCTTCTTTCTACAAAAAATTTCAGAAAAGAGCAGGTGTTTGTCATTAATAACATGAATGTATCATCTAAAACGTGATAATGACATTATTTTTCACAATAATTGACAATTTATAGACATCGGTATCCCGATGAACGAATATGCTAATTTCATTCAACAACAATTCGTTTGTCATTGCAAATTGTTCGTGGCTTGAAGAACAATCAACACCTATCCCTTCCTTCCCTTCCTTCCCTTTACCCGCACATGCAAAACATGAAGAGAGCAAGGAAGAGACGTTATAGTGACGGATCGTCAGATACCCTCCTAAATCGTGTTAATACATTTTGAAACAATTAATCGTATCGTGAACTTAAAATAACAGCGCTTTTACAACCGCGGTTTATAATCGTTAATTAAATTAAGTGATCTACCACCAAACATCAAGAGACAGAGAGCAAACGGAAGGTCAGTAACTACTTATTCGATTTTATTTACTATATGAATGACTCCTGTTTCCCTTTGGGCGAAGCCCTGGTCCTTCAGCCTATAACATCAAAACCATTAAGTAGTAAAACATTGCTCCAAACAAACACAAACGATGCAAAAACCTAACATAGTAACTCTATATAAGTGCGTTTCAGGAAGTCAGTGAAACGTAATCTCATAAGTTTTCTTTTTTCATGCAATTCACTTTTATGAAGAACGTTTTTTTTTTTATGAGAGCCGGTTTTTCTTCGTGGATAGCTACTTGAAGTTAAAAACACCACTGATAATTAATTTTATTTGAACAGAAACAATTTTAAAAAAGAAAAGCTGTGATAAAAAAACGTTGCTCCTTATCAAAAAAGTCAACTTTGTCCGCCCTTTCGGGGTCACCCTTTATTATAGGTAGGCTTAAATTATGTTAAAAAAAAAGACAGTGATACCAGACTTTTATTGAGAAGGTTATTTTTCCGCAATGTCTTCATTTTGAAATGATAAAATTTAATAAATATTATGAACAGATATCACAGATTCTCCCCAAAAAAATAAAGATTTTTATTTCACCTGGATTAGTGTTGGTCGTAATTTTCTAAGGAATCGCTTTTCTCTGATCACAATTTCTCAATTCCGTTTTAATTTTCCTAATCTAGAAATTGATCTCTGCGGCTTCATTTTCATGCTAGTAATTCAACGCCTGCCAATTATAAGGGGTGCTTTAAAAAACCTAATTATACCGTAATATACCTAATATCAAACAAAATTAGTTGTACATATTTAACTTTTGCTGGCTTTTAATATGGATTTAGCGAACCAACTTTCAGTTTTTTTATTGCATCCCTGATATTTTTAATAACTCATGGGCATGGTCCCCAACCAAGTTAATTAACAAGTTTTAAATTACACTCACCCGGTTTTCGAACGGATGTCACAGAGCGCGATCATCAAAATTCGTGAAGCAGTCTTCCAGAGACCAGACCCGGACAAAGGAAGCGATATCTCCGGTGTTATTACATAAATTATACACATTTTCGGCATTATATCCGCATAAATACATCCCTGCTTGGTATGAAAATGATTCCGCCAGGCAGTAGCGTTCGGAAATGAGGGCCATGCAGTTGAAAATAACATGTTATTGTTAGGCCGCACTGCCATTGTGTGAACTGATGCGGTAAAATATAATTTATTGTCCCACTAAATATACTTTATTCCTGTTTCTGCCTAATTCAAATGGCCTCATAAAATGAAGTGAGAATTTATGCTGAATTCTGCAATCATTTAATTCCCTAAAACGTGAAGCCTCGGAAGCACCAGTTAATTACTCTCCATGGAACTAATAAAAGGGTATGTCACTTTACATCACCTATACTTTCCCACTTATTTTCGCTACTATTACTGGAATTAAAGACACAATATATGCACATCACGTAAACATTTTACTAGTTCACGGTAAGTGATCAAAAACTTCCAGACATACCTATTATTATACACACTTTAGGTTGATTTTACACAGATTGTGAATCTGCGAAAAATACTATGAAATAATCAAAATTCTAGTCTCCCGTCCGTATTCACAAACGATAATTTCCTAAATAATTACGTAATCAATTATCCCCATCTCATTCTATTGCAAAAAAACTGCATATCTCCATCTCACTCATTTAAATAATTACGTAATTATTTAGGAAATTATCGTTTGTGAATACGGGCATCCGTCTATTTCAAAGCAATGTTTTGGCAGGAAAATAATTATTCCGGTTGAGTGAGCACCTGTAATGTTGGAGACGATCTGGAATAGATATGAGACAACGTCATCAAATATCGATCAATGTTCCTAGGATGATAGCTTAACGACAACATTAGCTCTCATAAATAATCCCGACAGTCGAACCTGAAATCCGATAAAATTTTCTTCGAAATGCTGAGGCTCGTACTTTGTCTGTCTGTGCAGACAAAGCATCTTTTGAGAAACCTATAAATTAGTATGACATTATGTTATTGACCACTGTCCATAGTTGAGTGGTTTTACCAAATACCCTTAATTAACAATAATTACCGGACACTTCTATACCTAACGCATTGTGTTGATTTAGGGCAACTGCAGCAGCACCGCCAAGCGTATGTGGGTGACACTAAAAGATATATTTGGTGAGACATGGCGGGAGTTTGAAATATGACATTGAAAACAAAACTCTTAAACTAATTATTAGACGGCTGACATTAGTATTTACATTGCAACAATAAAAAACAAAGTCTGCAATCTGTTTAATAAAAATAAGTGACACTGATTGCCGCATGAGGGCGCTGTAAATCTTGAGTCCGTTGATTTCGGATAGAGTAACCGATATTGTTGGTATTGTTAGTTGAGCGTTGTTGTTAGTTGCTTTTACTTATCGCATTGTGAAGTTACGTCTACGAAGATCATTTTTAAAAGAGGTGGCTCAACAGTCGTGTCAAAATAAATATGGAAAACAAGCAATAGTTGGAAGTCCTCAGAAACATCACCGATTATGATGTTTTGATTTTGAAGTTTTAAAAAATTTGTATTTTTATGTTATTTAAGATCAGAAAACTTTTGGAGTGGGGATGACATCATATACAGGGTGGTCACTTTCACTGGCTCACCATTGGGATCTCCTAAACCTAAACAATGAAAGATACAGCCTCGGTTAAATTAGATAAAAGTTGCACAATTTTATGCTCAATAAGAATCTGAAATAAAATTAATGGAAACTTCAGTCATTGTTGAAATATTCTGAAAAAAACTGAAAAATCTAGATTTTTTAATTTTCTTAGCTGACTATCAAATCAATCACATGAAAAACAATATGAAGGCCATTACCTATAAAAATACAACTTAATTACGATAATTCTAGGATCTAGTCGGCTTAGAAAATTTTTACAACGCCAAATGGATAGCTTTTGATGACTTATATGTAAATCTACAAAAAATTATCAAGTTACCTATTAATTTAAATAAAAAAGATATGACAAAAATAAGAAATCTCGAAGATTCAGTTTTTTTCAGCATATTTCAGTTACGACTGAAGTTGTCCAACATTTTGTTTCAGATTTCTTAATAAGGTTAAAATTGTGAAACTTTATTTAACCGACTCTGTACCTATCTCCAATGGTTTAGCAGATCTCAATAATGGTGAGTCAGCTGAAAGTGACCACCTGTATATAATGTCGTCCCCGCTGCAAGAGCAAGAGGTTTCTGATTTTAAATAATTTAAAGACAAATTTTTTAAAACCATAATCGTCAAAAACAGTGCTGTTTCTTAGGACTTCCGAGTAAAAAGCTTCATTGACGCCACTACATGCAAGCTACATCCCCAGTTCTCGAATATACAATTTTGACAAGAATAAACTTATGGACTTTTTATGGGCTAATTATAACAGTCTAGCAAAAAATTTGGGGTGACAAAATTATTCTTTGCATGTTTTAATTTAAGGGGTGTAGAGCCACGACAAGTCACGCTACACTCCCCCGTGAAGTAATTCGAACTATATTGAGTAAACAAAAAGGATTTTGTGGACACAAGAATTATGGGCTATTTAAGAGCTACTTAGGTACAACAAAATATATTTGTGCTACAAAATAACAACAAATTTCGATGAAGCCATCTCGCACGAATAATTAAAATGTTGGAGACTACAAATTATCAACGATATAACTCTTTTATTGATTTAATTATACTTATGGCGAATGATTGAGGGAGGATAGTTATTTACACTTATGCCCGTATTCTCAAAACGTTCCGGTTCAGAAATAGTTTGATAATAATTATGTAAATGGGATGGAGATATACAGCTTAGATCCATTAGAATGAGATAGAGATAATTGATCAAATTACATTTTGCTATTTTCTGTAATGTGACACAAATCATCCAGTCATTTCAATATTTCAGGCATGTTTTCAATCACTACGGCACCAAGATAGTCCACTTTGAAAATTTTCTGACCAAATATCATTCTGACATCATCAACAAATGCCTCATAATCGTAGGTATGTCACTTTTCTTGATAACAGCCCTCGACGCCGAAGCGGAGGGCTGTTATCAAGCTACGTGTTGTCTAAAATTATTGCGTGCATTATCAATGACCTATAAGGCGATATTATAGCTGAAAAGGGTCTATTGTGAAATCGATAGTGAAACTAACAGCCCTAAAATATTCGTCACTGGCACATGAAAAAACTTCAGTCGCCATTAAAAAACTAACTAATATCATCAATGATAAGATACCTACGTATAAAATTCGAATCCTATATCTTAAACGCTTAAACGGTTCCTAATTAGACATCGTCAAAAACTTGGATTGGAAACATAATATTTCCTTGACCCCCTGTATCTCGGATCGGTGCGTTTGCCGAGACCTACGTTAATTAGGTAATCGATTTTTTCCTCAGTCAAGAAATAACCCCCTAACATTTTTCCATATAACTATTTGGAATAACCATCTATAAAGGCTACGAACCATATTTGGAAGACTACGAAAAATTATCATTATGATCTGGCGAGGGTTAAGTAATATGTGCAAACTGTATTGATCCCTCTGCCCTATACAGAGTATCAACATCATATTGAAAACAAGATGGCAACGATTTTTCATATAGTCAATCGATCCGTCAATCTTAGTTACGTTTTTGAAGACAACTTTATCCCATAACCCTATCATTCAGAGCTTTATTACACGAAATGAAAAGCAACAGGATCTGGTTGTTCCCCCTAAGTTCCCCTAAGCAATATCTTATGATTATATTTACGAAGCAAAATGTTACGGCAATGGGGTCCCCAAATAATTAATTCTTTTAATTTTTTTGTTGGATAACTCTTATAATGATTAGGTACATTACTCTTATCGAACGTTTTACCAAACTTAAAACGATGCTTTTTAGATTGTAAGTATTTGTAAATATATTGACGCTGTCCTGTTACTGGGATACAGAATACGGGTATGCATCAGTAGTGGTCATTAAAATGTCTAAGAGTAGGTAAAAAGTTAAATGACATACCAATTTATAGTATAGAAACAGTTTCAACAGTAAAAAACAAAAAACATTAATCTTAGTGTAGATGTTTTAAAGTTCTCCCCTTTAACGTCTTGGTAACATACTAATCGTAAATAAAAAATTCTTCAAACGTTATATTTTAACTTCTAATAATTTTTACAATAAATTTGAAAAAATTGTCCTTAATTACATATAGAGAATGAAGAGACCTTACAAATTATGTATCACACCACTATTTCCCATTAAAAAATTTAGGGGTCGCAATGGTCACTCGAAGGGGATAGACTTTAGGGATGAAATTTGTACACTGTAGGATGTCATTTTAACATTTTATAATGTAAAATTTAAGTGTTTGTGGATTTTTTTTTAAGTATGCGCCTACCCTGTATAACGTCAGTTACCACAAAGCCAGTGTTTTTACCCGCAGCAGTGCGCAAGCCGATCCAAATCGATAAGTATTAAAAAAATATATTTTCAATATACATTTAATATTAACATTAACAAACATGGGACTATTTTTTTATATTGGTATAGAGACGATTAAAATAATCATTTTTACATCGCTGTTCTTTCTCCAAGGAGGTGTTCTTTCTCAAAAATTTGCGGATGCATGGAAAAACTGGTATAATAGCGTGAAATGGGTCGAGTGCACAACAAAAAATATAAAAATGACTCTTTTATATAAGTATGGGAAAAGGGATTTAATTCATTTTTCACTGGAAATCACTAATCTTTTAATATGAAAAATATGGAAGAACTAATTAAAATCTAAAGTTTTTTTCTGAAAAGAGATTCAAAGCAACTTATAGGAATTTTGAAATATAATTTTGACTTATAATGCATCCGCCTATTGTGTACGCTGCTCATAGGGGTGAGGAGGTGAATCACTACGATATAATGTCTGCCTAAGTGTACCCCTGTTTGCGTACCTGGAGCTCAATCAAAGGGGAATTGGCGGCAGCGAGATCAAAGTGATGGCGGGGATGTTCCGTCATCAGCTCCGGGATGCTTGGGGAAAGATTCGCCTTCCATCCGCTACCATGGCGAGAGTGAATTTGCGAAAGACAGGGAAGCAGCATCCACATGTTGGAATGAAATTCAACCGTCGAAAATTTAATTTTATTAGCCTGATAAGCAGAATACGTGCAAAGCTATCGCGTTATCACATCGCGCTAATTGATGACAGTACAGTAGGTACATACATAATAATTAATTATTGTTAATTCCACACAGGTATGTATGTATTGTTTTCTTAAAATATTTCGTGTATCAAGGAGTATTTTCATCCCATAGTTTTGAAAACGAGTACATGAACATGTCTTTTGTGTAAGTAAATAAAATCTTTAAATTTTAAATATGTAAAAACTCAACATTTTATATTGTATATACAGTTAACATTCTGGTTTTTGTACAGCTCCTTTTAAAGACTTCTTTATTGTAGAAATCATAGTTCTCTATTCCTGCAAAGTGATGATATAGGAATCCGGTAACAAATCTGCCAAGCACGGATATTAACCTTATTTTTTTTTTAACGATAACCTGAAATTTCACATCTAGGTATCAGTAAAGAAATCTCACAACAATGTATTCAAAAAAAGAGGCATCCCTGATCGTTCAACACTCCTAAGGGCAGAAACCGAGGCAGAAACTCTCAGCCGCGGCTGTCTTTTCTCCGCGCTCCTCACTGCCTAAATCGAATTCATCCAGAAATAACTTGAAATTTATAAAAGTATGCCAAAGCGTATAAATTATTCCCGTCGTCGCAGTCCCAGAGAAGCCAGCCTGCATAATTCCCCATTTTATCTACATTGTGTTTTATCTACACAGCTGTTTATTGCTTTTCTGCAAACACACAGTAAATCACCAGCCGCCCACTGAACGGGGGGTGAAGATATATTGCAATGTCCTATACTATTTTAGCCTCTGCTGTTTATACCAATGTTCTTTAATTTTAACAAAAAAAAAATTAAACCAAAGTCACAATTTATTCATAACAACTAAGTATTTCAATTTTACCAAGGAAGAGAATTTTTATGAATGTTTATTATAACGGTAGGTAAAACATAATACCGATAACACTAATCGTCCCATTAGGAAAACAAAGTTCTTATATCTGCACACAGATCCATTTTGAATAATCAGGGTTTTAAACTTATATAACTACTATAATTAGCATTTCAAATAGTATTTCTTGATTAAATAGGTACTTATTAAATTTTGAAAAAAAGATGTTCTACTCTGGATTGTTAAAAAAAAAACAGATACGCTTCTTTTGTTGATTATGCTTTAATGTGAGAATATAGATAGAACTTTGTAAACTCAGTGTTGTAGTCACCGCCTGTTTTACTACAAGGGTGCAACTGCAGTTTTGCATTAACAAGGTTCTAAATATGCAAATACGACTTTGTTGAATACAAACATCGTATAGTCACTGCAGATAGACCTCGGTAATCCTGCTAACTCAGTTACTGTGTATTTTGTATTAGATGTCGTCACAAGTTTCAAAATTGAACTAAATGTGTATATAGAACTTTGATACACTTTATGAAAAAAGTGCAGTTGCCTTGTTACCCCAAGGGGACGTATAGGTAATACATATAACACTAAAGTGTAAAAAACTCTGTAATACCTATAGAACAAAAGGTCCAGATTTTGAAAACCTTCGAAAGTAATAAGTTTTATGTTGAAATATTTCGTTTTATTTTTACATTTATATGCAAACAATTTTGTTTATTTTTGCATTTTTGCAAGAAGTGGCTAAAAAATTTCAGTAAATTCATATACTTACCAGTAACCACTAGCTGCCGAATAAGAATAAAATTTTGGGCTCACCTGAAACAAAATTTACATTTTAGTTACTTTCATTAAATAAATGCTTATGCGTTAGAGAAAATCTTATGGTAATCACATTTTAAATACAACTGCTTTTAGAACTGCCGAACCGAGAATATTAACCTCGATATGAACTTATAAGGGCCGTCGAATTGAAATGATAAAATCTGTTAAAGCAATATTTCCTAATTAGGTACCTATAGGTATGTTACCTATATGTGAAATCAACAAAGAAAATTATATATCTTTTTATGTAAGAGAGACTTATAGTTTTGCATTTCTGTACCCCAGAACCGGACGATTTTAAGTACAAATTTTTATATTTTTCAATAAATATTTTAAAGCTGCGTAACTTTTGTATACTTTAAGGGAGGATATATTCACAGCGTCAAATGGATCTTTCAAGTGTCCAATAAATAGTTGTGTTGGAATAGCATATAGTTTGCCCCATATGTTATACTCCAAAATTATTTTATATTGTTTATTATTAACAATAACATTAATAATATAATCATTTATATTATTGTTATGGTTCGTAGGGCCTGTGCTTTCTCTATTCTTTTTTTTGAAAATTTATTTTTCTCTTTTATTCCCTCTGACCATAAACAATTTATTTAGGGGGCCTTTCTTTTGTAAAAACTAATAAAAGTTTAGTCTGTATGAGATCTCTATGACTCAGAGTGAGTTCAAGTATTTTTTTTTATAAATTTTTTAAAATTTTCATAACCTATAAACTCCTATTGAAACTCAAATTTAAACTTGTTTGGGTTTTATTACAATAAGAAATTTTCCCAACAATAACACTTACAACAACTAACTTAAAAATAACTTAAAATTACTCACAGTTTGTTCCCTTATTCTATTCCCTTGATGAATCTTCTTCGTCACCGACTTTCTGTCATTAATTCTTCGTAGGTTAACGAAAGGAATAACCCACGGAATCAGCTGTTGAACAAAGCTTGAAGTCAACTCTAGTATAGCCTTGCTGTTAGTGTGTCAGCAATTTCAATGTAGATCTCTGCACGGATATATCCAATTCGCTGCTACGTTTTTCTATCTTCAATGTCAAAATCGCAGAATCCAAATCGCTGCACGGCTGTACCCAAATCAAACTGCAATTGTCAGCTACCTGCTAGCCAAATCTCTGCACGGCTGTATCCAAATCAAATGCAGTTGTCAGCTACCAGCTAACCAATTCTCTCCTTCTAACCTATATGTTTCTTCTAGTATTCAGCTACGGCCTCTGTTCTTTTCCAAATTCTTGATGTTCGAAAATTTCTAGATGTTCACGATGTTTGGTTATGATTTAGTGGTCTACACTGCTTAACTTGTGTTTTAGGAATCTCCTCAGATAATCGTTGTTTTTGTTTTCCTATTTATAGTTTTTCTTGTAACTATGGAAATTCGATTCTTATCTGCTTGACAACATATTATTTCTCACTTTGACAGCCAATAATATTTGTACTTTCCTTCCAATCAACATCTATGAAATTCATTTCTCTTCTTGAGTACAACACACAAAATCCTCTTTGGACATGTTATGTTTTCCCCCTTCTAACAGCCAATTTCCATGCTACTAGAGTTGGTGTTCGTTTCTTCTAAATTGTGACTTTTAATAATTTTCTGCCTGTCATTTCTCCCATACACTCTATCTTACTTATTCTAATTATTCTAATTATTTTACAAAAATATTTTATGACATTTCACCTTATTATTACATTATTTTCTAATCTACTGTCCCAAACAAATCTAAATATTCTGTTCCAATAGAAACTTTTTCTAAAACCAAAGACTAAAGACTATTTTTCATAAAAAAAACTTACGTAAATAAGCTTAATGAGCTTTTTATAACAGTATATACCTATAAATGCTCTACTGCAGAATTTAACAAAGCAGGTTTTTTGTTTTGCCCTTGAATTGATGAATTAGGGTAATTAATTTCCGTAATTAAGGTAAATAGGTAAATACACAATTTCCAAATTATCTGAAAAATCCTGCACAACTATACTACTATCATAATTAAATAGCACACCTACAATAATAAGTAAGTACATACAAAAAGTTATAACTTTTTCAAAATAATGAAAAAATGCATTTATCAAAACAGTGAAATAATAATATTTATTAGAATAATTCGGTACATAACTAATAATATAGTATTATGCAACGAGCTTATAATTGATAATAATAGAGGCTTGATCATCAATTAATAAATATATAAATAGCCACTAAGTATCTGAGAGTTGCAAAAAGTGTTTTTTCTTTTTCTATAGAAATTTTTAATCCAATTAAAAACCCTTTCTTTACATAATATGTATTTTACGTATGTAATAAGTAACAAAAACAATATATTAATATTGTTTGTTGCTGAACGCACTCAAATATCCACAACTTGATTGACGTTAGTGTGATTTCGTTCCATATAAAAGCGACTAGATATCAAATACAGTAACAGCCAGTATTATAAAGGTCAATTAAGCTAACGGGCAGATTTCTAATACCATTTTTAAAGCTAACGTCGACGTCAAATAACTTTTATTAACATTTTTGTAATCCCTTCCATTCCAAGAATCACCAAATTGCTATATTTTCTACCCAGAGTCGATAATTTTTAATAATAACAGAAACCGCCCGGTAACTTAATGAGCCTTTATAATACTGGATGTAAATAGGTAAGGTAATGGCCATTTTACCAGCGTCAATGAAAATTTGTATCATAATGAAAACCCCTATTTATAATAGCACAGATATTGACATTTAAAGATTACCTAACATTAATTGAAACGAACGTAATTAAAAATATTTCAGAAAATTACCGATTTTAAAATACAAATTTTGAAAATTTGGTGAATATTTTCAATGATCTTTTATTTTTTATCGGTAATTAACTCTTCTACAAAGGAGTAGAGTACAGGGCGTTTTAAAATCAGTGATTATCTCACTGATTTTTAATTACATCGTGCAATCGGGCATTAATGTACATATTTATAAATAATTATACTCGTAATTATATTAACTAACACTAACAGTATAAATAATAAAATAACCGTTAAGTATTTAAAAGCATTATGCTTGAAAAAACTTTGTGAAGTAAAAGTTTTTTTTTTTTTTTTGTAACAATATTTTACTAAGTAGCTGTTTTACTTAAAATATTTAAATTTTGTCACGTTCGCTGTTCTTACTAGAAATTACATGATTAAAAAGCATCATGTTGTTTTTAAGAAGTAAAGCTAAATAACACGTACTTATTCGGAAATTATGTATTCATCTTTATTTGGTATTTCATGGATGACTTTTCTAGTGAGTATACCTATAACACATTCGTGACTTATCTTTATAAACGCAAAGCAATTTAAAAAAATTAACTGATGAAAGCGCAATAAGAATTTGCCGCTTTTTTAGTGGTTATAAATACTGGGGTAGGTACCTACTTTGTAGAAAAATTAATTGCAGAAAAATTAATTTTGTCATCACTTCTGTTTTTTTTAGCAGTCACTAGTTTTTGGTAACTTCATATGAACTTAGCAAGGATTAGTATAGAAAAATGTATCAAAGTTAGCAAAAACTATTGTAATTTTTTAGGAACAGAAGTGCAGATTTTCTTATTTTTACAATTAATCGGCGACTAACAAGGAGTTTATTTTTATTTATTTTTATCATAATTTTCTTATTATAATGGTGCTTTATCTGACTTATTACAACTATAATGATGATTAGCGTATCAGCGTCATAATTTCATTAGAAAATAATAGCAATAGATAAAATAAATTTTAAATCAAAAACTTCGTTTGTTGAAATTTTAAGCAAAATTTTAAATGGCTCAAGAACTGTCAGCAACAACTAGGTACGTAGTTTGGATTAGCTAGGAAAAAGGAAAATCGGGAAATAGCTGGTCTTGGAACGTTTGTGTTTCCGCAATTTTGATACGATTTTTTTCACCATTAGCAGGATATTGCGCAAGTAGATACCGGATAATGTCAACGTCAAAAAGGCATTCGTTTACTCGGAGTTCATTTCTCTCCCATTTCTATTATTTGTCTTCTGTGCTTTTATTAGATATTTACGATCCGCTCTTTCCACCATAATAGTTCCAAATGTATTTAACCTGAATTCTTTTCAATTGCGACTATGTTGCTGACCATTTTTATCTTATTTATGTCTGGCCTATTTGTTATCTTTTCTAGACCATTAGCTTTTTTAGCTAAATTTACGACAAGGGATAGATATTTACCCTTTACTTTATATCCTATAGTTATCGTAATCGATTGTTTTCTTCCACTAAATATTATTTACGTTCCATTTTATCACACAGCCCATCCCAAAATGACATTTGAAAGCCTTTAAAATGTTCGGTAGCTTAGCTAGTCTCGTCTTGTCTCGTCTCGGCCACCGTATAATTATCAAATTAGTCCTTCTAGTCAAATTAGATACACATCATTAGTTAATAAGCCTAGTCTACAATTTCAGTTTCAGGCTAGCCTGAATTACCCAAAAACAGATGCACTACTAATAATAGTAGGTGATTAGAATGAATCCAAGACTCTAGAAAGAGTTGAAATTATACAGGGTGTCCCAGCTTATTCGAAGCGGTCTCTGTAGGCCAAACGATTGATTTTTTCCTGAAAATTTTTGCAAATTCAAGTACAGGATCACAATGGCCATAATTTAAAATTATTTTGGAGTATACAGAGTGTCCCATATGACAGTGGCATAATTGCAAAAAAAACAGTGACATGGAATGCTCCTATGTTATTGCATTTTTAGATTGTCTGAGAAGAGAAAATAAGATTGACTTTTACAGTTGGTGTTTAAATTCAGAAGTTTTTGAGTTATAAACAAGTGAAAATCGTCATTTTTCAAGTTCAAAGCCCTGTACAACGAAAACGGCTGAAGATAGAGAAAAACGGCATACATGTCCCTATTTTACTTTTTCATGTACTATCCTATCATGTAGATGAAATGTTTATACAGGGTGATAAAAAATTTGAAAAATTCTGAGATTTCTCCACGCGTCGCCAAATAAAAAAATCAAAGAAAGTACAAATTTTTCTATACCATAGGATAGTACATAAAAAGGTAAAATAGGGACATGTAAGCCGTTTTTCTCTATCTTGAACCGTTTTCATTGTACAGGACCTTGAACTTGAAAAATGACGATTTTCACTTGTTTATAACTCAAAAACTTCTGAATTTAAACACCAACTATAAAAGCCAATCCTATTTTCTCTTCTCAGACAATCTAAAAATGCAATAACATAGGAGCATTCCATTTAAAAAAAAACATAACTTTGATATGCCACTGTCATATGGGACACTCTGTATACTCCAAAATAATTTTAAATTATGGCCATTGTGATCCTGTACTTGAATTTGCAAAAATTTTCAGGAAAAAATCAATCGTTTGGCCTACAGAGACCGCTTCAAATAAGCTGGGACACCCTGTATATACTTACTTATTCTTATTACTTATAATATAGGTAGGTACGTATTTTCTTTGTTCCTTACTTTTTCACGTTTATTAAAAATTGATCTGACTGGTACTGGTAAAAATTTATGATACCTACTTCATGAAAATTCGCTACAAATTAATTTGTGGTAAAATAAAAATAATTTTTCCCTACTTTCGCTGTGATTTTGACTCTAGAATTTTCGTTTTTCTCAATTGGCAGGAGATTTCTGTATCGTCACAAGAATATTCCAAGAAAGCTACGAAAAATCATACTGTCAAACTGCCACGCATTGAAATTGAACTATAATTTTGCATTTTTATAATAATTTTGAAGCGGCTGCCAAACTGTTTCCCAAATTAAATTTCTTTCTTACAACCTGTTACTGTGGACGCAGTTTAATTAATTTGGTTGCTCTAACAGTATTGTGTAATCACTATATAATCACCAGAATCGCTAAGTTACTAAATGAAAAAAGGTCGCGTCCGGAATCCGAGTGCATATCCATGATAAAAGAAAAAAAATTCTTCACCTTCGAGCTGCGCATCAGCAAAAAGGACTGAAGGTAATGATTCGAGGAATCCAGCAAGAAATCGTCGACGAAGAGATAAAAGAAAGCCTTAAGACGTACAAGGCTCGACAAAAAAGCTCACCAGGATGCAGGAAAGAGACGGAAACCTAGCCTCGCTCATCACCATGGGAAAATGCAAAAAATGCTACAAATTTGTTCTGCAACATCACCGGGTGCTGAGAAATAACCATGGTAGTAGAGCCGCTGAAAATAAAAACAGAAATCACATAATGCCACAAGTTCCAACTGTTCGGCCACGTTCAGAAAAACTGCCATAACGAATACAAATACATACTCGTGCATGCATGAAGTGCGCCGGTGAGAGCCACTCTCCATGACTGCAAGAAACCGACAGCAATGCCGCTGAAGTGCGCAAGATGCAACGAGTCCCATTTATTTGCCGAAGTATAAAATCTACCTCAAGAACCCGAAAATTAGAGCCAAGAAAACAGAAGAGACTCTCAGCGAGAACAAACCCATATTTAAACCGCAAAAGACGGTCCAACCAAAACCCACTCCCGTATCAAAAGTAGACGAGCCCACATGCACATGAGTCTGAGTCACTAGTTTCATTAATCAAAAGCAACACAACTCAAATCGAGTCGTTCATGCATAAAAACCAAATCAACTTTTTCAAGAAGATTCATTACGACGTCCAGCTTGAAAGAAAACGTGAAAACTAAAACCTCCAAAGTGCCCAAGGCGTCGCAGAAAGCTTGAAAACGACAACCACGATTTCGAAACCACGAGATACCACTTAGCCATGCAAAATCCGCCGAGCGAGGTTAAGAAGAAATGTATCTATATATAGGTATGGTGAGAAAACTACGCGATAATTTCATTTTGAACCATTTTTTTCCATTTTGAAAAGTATGCTAATACTTTATTTATAGTGGCAACTTCAAGAAAAAACTGGGCATCAAAAGAAGAAGTCTTAAAACAAAACTTTTAACCAAGCTCAAGTGCGTGGCAATATTTCAAAACTTTCAAAACATATACCCATACATTTATAAGAAAGTCACAATGATATTCGACAACCGATATAACACCTATTTATTAACGAACAGTAGATGATATCCGGTAAGGAAACCTATGAGGACGATAATTCACATAAAAACCCTTTACGGTTCGAAAATTCGGATGAAGGCTAATCGTGATTTACGTGTGAAGTTAATTGGTTTTACTATAAATTACCTACGTTAAGAAAGGACGAGCAATATTAGTGGAATGATACGTCTATAGCATTGATTGCTACCTATTATTAGATATCTGTGTAGAGAGATCTAGGGAGCTTTAATTCGGTGTCCAGTGTACATTTATTATAGTTATCAGTTATCAGCTAATTGGATTTCCAGATCGGCTAGGGCTGTGCAGAATCTGCTGAAATCGTCATTTAAAACCTGACTATCGTGATGTGCCTCCATATAATGATATCACCGTGCTGAAGACAGCTGTTGGCTCTACTTTAATAAGCTGGCAAAATTTTAGGATGTACGGTTGGAAAGATAAATTGATTATAAACACGGATGGTCAACCATAGAGGAGATGACTGACGAAGTTGTTGTATAAAAATATATATAAATCAGAAATACGGAAAAAATACGAGGCACTAGATTTTCCAAGAAAAAAACAACTGATACCACCGACTTCGAAAAGTGAAGTTATTTTTAATTTAGAAAAGTAATTTCTGTCAAAGTCGTTTCATTGTTAATTTTGTTGACAGGCATTGTTCAAGTTTCACAAAAACAGAATAGAGAGTTTCTAAATGCGGAGAAAACCAATATCGCTTCAACTTACGGTGTGAAACTCGAAACAGACTTTTGCACAATAGGCTTTAAGTACAATTTCCCAAACGTCGTGTGATGATCATGTTTTCCTTATTGTTATGCAACATTTCAGGGATATCGGTTCGCTTGCTCTCTATGGATAGATACGGAGACGATTGACAGAATAGCTTCCACGATTCCTTGATCTCGAATCGTGCTACTTTCTTGTGGAGTTACATTATTGAAAGCTGGTTCTTAAAGCGCTGCTGCGGTCGGGCTAATTAGAATAGGCTCTGGGCCAATTAAAATGATTCTTGGCCAATTAAAATTCGATCGTTGTTGAAATAATTGCCGACTTACCTTCGTTGGGCCGAAGTATTAATTGATGCACCAAAATCTCACCCAGATTTCGTGCGACTGTGGTAACATCAGCAGCATAAAGCGGTACGGTTTAATTACCCCTAAGATATAAGGTACTGGGATGCCAGATGACCTTTTAATTTTGAATAATAGATCTAAAGTAACCTGAACTATAAAGGCATCAAAATTCACTCAGGTTATGAGATGTTAACTATTTCTAACTACTGTAGTATCTACCTACTGAATAATAAAGTTGATCTTTTAATGAAAAGTATATTTATGAATTCTGTTTACAAAATAAATGATTGAAATTCTATAGTTATGAAATTACTAATTAATTGATCCTGAAGTTAATCGTAAAATATCTCATTTAACAGTTTAACTGGTAGAGAAAATAATAGATCTATTTTTTCCTTCACATAATAATTGACAAGTTCATTTCAAGTATTACTTGAATAATAATGGTAATGATTGTATATCAGGTATTTCAAAGTTATTATTAATATAAGTTTTAATTAATAAAACATCAATCTCACGACGAGATAAGGCGGTAGAACGACATAAAACTCCTAACAGATTTCTCGGATATCACTCTGAGCAATAAAAGGTTATGTCACACTTTGCTTACTGATACGACATTTTGCCATCCTTGGAATGTCGTGCCGAGACTGGAGAGCGGGGCCCTGGACGAAATCTCAGGATAAGAGACCGTGGTCTCCCTCTGGGGTGGCAGAAAGACTGGTGGACGGTGTCGCGTCCCGTGGGAACACGTGCCTAACACTGGTAGCGTGGTCGTCCTTCGAGGTTGGATAAAAGATGAAAATATGAGGCTCCGAATGATGAGATCCAGTATTTAGGGGCAGGTAGCAGCAAAACTTTCAGATAGTGTAAGAGATTCCTTCCATAAAAGCGGATATTCAGATGTAGAGATGGTGGAAACCAATATGGCGTCCGGGAAGACAGGTGGGGTTCTACTCCGTAGATAGGTTTTCCGACGAGATAAGATAGTGCCCCGATTGATAGGGTAGGTAGAAAGAACTATAACAATATATAAACTCTATTAGAGAAAGTTTCAGATAGTTTGAACAATTTACTTACCCGATATAATAATCGGTCCTTAGATAAAGAGAAAAGGTAGGGGTGCGACTGGTCGCTTCAAGCACCGAGATTGGAAGATGGCCGAGCCTGTTCCAGACTCGCGAAAAGGACCAATCCTTTTGCGCAACTCAAAAGGGTGTTAGTTCATCTTCCTAAACTACATCACAGCGACATCTGTGTTTCTAGTTAATCGAAAATGAAGATTGTAAGAGGAAGAAGTTACAGATTGTACTACAAGGTAGTGATCTTGAACTTGCCTAGTTTAGTTAGTTTTACCACTCGGCAACAGGTGGCGATGTTAGTTCAAAATTCATATTTTCGGAACCTTAATAGCAAGGATTTAGACAATGATATCTTATTTAATAATATTAAATGGAGCTAATTAAAGAATAAAACCTTTAACGACGTTACACACCTCTCTTTACCGGGGTAAGGAAAGGATTAAAGATAAACCAACTGGAAAAAGCACAGGCGTGTTTCAAGTTGTTACTATACCCGAAGAAGGGTATGTTTGCGGGACAACTAGGTGACGATAAGCTTAGAGAATATTATTCAGAAATCACGTTCATAAATAACATGAACCTTTCGAGGAAAATAAGATAACAACTCTGAACGAACAAATTGTCAACGACATCATTGATCTGTTTCATTGAATGAATAAAATTTCTCTTATATATGCTTACTAAGGTAACATGCAACTTTCAAAGGGAATAGCGTTAGGTTTACTAAAATTACATGCAACTTAAATATTAAGCACTAGGTAATAATTATTCATAAGGTATAAAAATAAAATATTCATGCTTGATTGCAAAGGCAACAAAATAAAAGATATGCTAGTAACGGTAGTAATAAGATAATTAAGATAACTTTCTTAAATGGTAATTGTTCTTGCCGAACAATGTCGATAAACAAAGGAATAATTTCTAAATAATTAGATACGATGATACGATAAGATATGGTTAGATAATATAAGATAAGATAGATACAATAAGATAAGATACATACTAAGATAAAATTAGATCTCCTGGGGTGGGCACGGTTTCCTCCTTTACTGTTAGATGGTGTTTCCTTGACCAATGACAACCCTGCATTCTGATTTGGAGCATGCACCGCCACTGAAACAGTGGGGCGCGGAAAAATCTAGAATGAGACTGTCGCGGTCAAGTAGCAGGTCTAACAAAGGAAAAGTGAAACACGATCCTCAAGGGGGTTGATGCTGTCCAAACTTGGGCATCAAAACATCTATGTACAGGGAAAGATAAATTTTTTTGGAGTCCACAAGGGTAATCCATGAGTAAGATTTTTCATCTTTGAACCAGTCAAAATTTGACTATGTCGTCGTCTATGCGACTCCATAATAAATGGTTAAGAGAAAGGAAGTTTGCAGACAGTCATTGCGTAGCTTATCAAATAGCGTAATCGCAATAGTCATATCGATAAAACATCCAATAATCGCACAGATAAACATTCGATAATCGCACAGAGAAAACGTCAATAATCGCCTGGATTATTAGATAAACATTGAGGTAGCAGTAAGATAATTTATCTCACTCGGTAAGATAAGAAAAATGGAACAACCATTTTCATCGCTAAGGTAGGGGACATTCAATATCCGTGTTCAAATTCATTTGTGTTAACACCGAATATCTAAAGTCATCTTTGCAAATTCAACACTAGAATTCACATAGATTTTTATTTTCCATTTTGGAAAATATTCGCAGAGAAGATAAGTATTAGCTACCATTCTATTATGGTACTAACAGGTACAGACAAGGTAAGATAGGATAATTCCTTTTCTTTGAAAAGAAATTAAAGATAAGAAAGGCACGAAGCTTTGACTAAAGCTTACGCCTGTCATTGTTATCAAGAAGAAAATTTGCTAATTCAATTTTCGTTTTCTTGAAAGATAGGTAAGACAAGGTAGAGATATTCTGTTGTCTTCCGTTGAGACAACAGAGGGATTTTTCACTTTAGCCATGCAGGGCGGAAAATCTTAAAGCACCCAAATCTTGGAAAGATGGTGGGTAAGATAAAGATAAAAGAGATCTGCTGTCGTCTGATTTGACAAGCAGAGCAGTTTTCACTTTAGCACATAGCAGGGCGGAAACTGTCGGGAAAGCACCCGTACTTAGAAAGGTGGTAGGTAAGATAAAGATAACCTGTTGTCTTTTGTTTGGACAAACAGGGCAGTTTTCTCTTTAGCACGTAGCAGGGCGGAAACTGTCGGGAAAGCACCCGTCTAAAACTAGACGGTAGATAAGATAAAGGTAAAAGATAAGATAAGGTAGATACAACGGCAAGATAGCATTTTCTTTAGTTCTTTGAACATAAGAAAATTTAAAAGATAACATTAGACCTGTAAACGTGGTCAGACAAGATAGGCGAATAGTTACTTTTCAAGGTAATGATTTCAGATAACCAGAAAGATATGGGTTCTCAAAATATGGGCGATAAAATAGAGTGAGAGCCTGAGGATAGCAGATACCGATCCCAAAATTAGCAACATTTACACTTGGTACCACATTCACACAGCTAGTTTCGAGATCCTTGAGAAATACTTTGAAAGATACGGTATTCATTCTGCATACATTCTTCATTCATTCTAAGATACAACTAGAAACGGAGCTTTCTCAATTTTCGTATTGCTAGGCCTCATTTTCTAAAGGGATTTTTGTCAAATACAAAAAGAGAGATAAAGATAGGTATGGAAATAAAGTTAAAGAGAAGATATTATAAGGAACTATTCGTCGCTTTTCGGCGGGTCTTCGCCTCGATAAGCCTTCAAATCTTTAGAATGCCAGCGACCTAGGGGATTGCCTTCTTGGTCCTGTAATTCGTACACTAATTTAGACACTACTTTAGATATCCGGCATAGTACGAATTTTGGGGCCAATTTAGCAGCAAAATTCTTTGCGGCATTCGAAAGTGGGTAGGTATGTTTCCAGACGAGGTCACCCTCGGTGAAAACATCGGGGCGCTTGCGTAAGTCGTAATGTTTCTTACTTACTTCGTAAGCTTTCTTAAGTCTATCACGTATATCGCTGAAGATAGGAGGTAATTTAGATATGTCTTGTTCTCGATGAACATAAGACAGATCATCAGGTAATTCTAGATAATTATCTGAGACTGGACCGTAAAAGGTTCCGTCTACAGGGACATTTCTAGCGAAAAGTAGGAAAGCTGGAGCGTGTTTAGTAACTTCGCTCACCGATAAGTTAATTGCTTGTGCAACTTTATAAACATTTTTATCCCAATCTTTATGATTGTCACGGATGTAAGATGAGATGGCTGTAAGGATGGTACGATTCGTTCTCTCGGTCGGATTCACCTGAGATAAATGCCTGGCGCTATACCACAAATTAACTTCGTAGTTTTTCAGCAAATTAGTGAATAGACTGCTTTTAAAAATTTGAGCGTTGTCGCAAAGCAGAATCTGGGGCACACCGAAAATTAAGAACACTTGGTTCTCAAGAAATTTTGTAACGGCAGCTGCTGTAGCATTAGGCATTGGTTTAACCAAAACGAATTTCGAAAACCAATCGGTGACGACTAAAAGTTGGGTGTTTCTAGCCTTGGATCGAGGGAAAGGTCCCATGAAGTCAATAGAGAGAAATTGGAAGGGAAAATTGATTTTCTTATAATTACCCATGAGTCCTACACGAGCAGTGTTTGGGGCTTTGTGTGCACCACAAACCTGGCAGTTTCTCACGTACTTTTTGACTGAGATAATCATTTTGGGCCAATAATAAACTTCAGAAATTCTTGCCAAAGTTTTACTTACTCCAAAATGCGCAGAAGTTGGAGGGTCATGAAATTGAGCAATTATTTCCTCCCGATTAGGAGTAGGGACAACAATTTTCCAATCAGATAGGTTAGACACGACTTCCACTCGAGGCTTAACATGTTTATAAAGAATATTGTCTTTGATGGTAAAGTCAGGGTATTTCTCAGGAAACTCGGTAACTTTGGAGACCATGTCTTTATACCAATCATCAGGTACAAAGCTTTGGAGAGAGATAGAAGAAATAGAACGGGAAAGATAGTCTGCAGGGACATTGCAAGTGCCTTTTCGATGTTTAATGTCGAAATCAAACTGGCTGAGGCGTAAACACCATCTAGCTACACGACCCATAGGATCTTTTAACGTGCGAAGCCAGAGAAGAGAGGCGTGATCGGTGTAAACTGTAAAATTTGCACCTTCGACATAAGGGCGAAAATATTCTATACCAAAGAGGACACCTAAACATTCTCTTTCGGTAACGGTGTATTTCTTCTCGGCTTTCGAGAGCATTCGACTAGCAAAAGCAATGGGATGTTCGAAATCTCCCTCAAGTTGAAAAAGCACCGCACCTAACCCGAAATCACTTGCATCCGTCTGTATGCAAAAGGGCTTCGAGAAATCTGGGCTAGCTAGAACGGGAGCTGTAGTTAGTCGTTCCTTGAGAAGTTTAAAAGCTTGATCAGCTTCTGAGTTCCAAGTTATTGACTGTCCCTTTTTTCGGTTATGCAGCAGAGCTGAGATAGGAGCACTGATTGTAGAAAAATCCTTTATGAAACGCCTATAATATTGTAAGATACCTAGGACGTGTCTTACTCCAGTGGTGTTATGAGGAACAGGGGACTCAATAATCGATTTAACTTTCTCTTCACTAACTCGCAATCCGTTTCTATCGATAATAAAACCCAAAAAGGAGAGAGAATCTCGACAGAAGTGACATTTGTCGAAGTTGACAGTAAGATTAGCGTCTTTTAAACGCTCGTATACTTCCCTTAAAATTTCCAGGTGTTTCTCGAAACTATTGGTAGCGATAATTATATCGTCAAGATAGACGAAAACAAATGGCTCCAAAGCTGGACCTAAAATTGTGTCCATAAGTCGTTGCTGGGTTTGAGCACTGTTTCTCAGTCCGAATGGCATTCGTCGGAATTGGAATAAACCTCTCCCGGGGACTACAAAAGCGGTCTTTGGGCGGGATTCTTCGTCCAAAGGAACTTGAAAGAAAGCCTGCTTTAAATCAATGGAGGTAAGATAATTAGCGTCTTTGAGCTTGCTCAAGATAGTATCGATTCTAGGCAGGGGACATGAGTCATGTGTGGTGATCTCGTTTAGCTTTCGACCATCAAAACACATACGGTATGTTTTGTCTTTCTTGCGGACCAAAAGAACAGGGGACACCCAAGGAGAATTACTTTTTTCGACAATTTCCAACTTAAGTAATTTATCTACCTCTTCATTCAGATATTGTTGAAGGGTTGGAGATAAGGGATATTGTCTCTGTCTAAAAGGCTTAGCGTCTTTTGTTTCTATGGAATGGCATAGCACATTGGTTTCAGGGAGTATATCAACACGGGCCAAACTTTTGAATTTGTCTATCGTCGATTCAAGTCTAGATAAGTCGGTAGGAGGTAAACAAGAGATATCCTGAATCTTGTTGATAGCGCAAACCTTAAGTTCATTAGGTAAGATAGGAGATAATGAAGACGAAGGATCACCGGGATGAACTTCGAAAGATTCATTTACGAAATTAATCATCATGTTGAAAATACGAGCTACGTCTATTCCCAAGATAATTTGTGGTGATATGGAAGATACCACATGGAATTGGACTTTCTTTGTGACGTCATCTATGGTCAGGTCAAGTTCAATTATGTCGATAACAGATAGAGGGGAACCGTCAGCATTTTTCAGGGAACACAACAAATCCGAATTTTTGGAAGGGATGGGTAGTTCACCCAGAACTTCCTGCATAGTTTCCAAATCACAAACAGAGATATTGGCGCCGGTGTCAAAGAGGGCTGTATAAGGTACGTCACACATTTTGACAGCTATAAATGGTCTATTGTCAACAGGGTTAGATAATAAGATTGGAGCTATAACAGGTATTAAAGAGTCAGCACTTGGTTTGGGTATGTCCTTTTTAGGAGGTATTCGAAAAGATTCGAAAAAGTTTGCAACTTTTTGCAACCATGATTTCCACTGTTCCTTTTGAATAGTGAAATCAACAAGATAACTGGAAGATACTAGTGCTGGTCTTTTGGAGAGGGAGGAGACTGATCGTCCTTTGACTTCAAGCTCTTTTCTACAAGGGCTTGCTTTGGGCGGCTTGTCTCTTGTTGTCGCACTGCACCCTGTTGTGCAACTTCGCCGTTTTTTGAACGAGAAGTGACTTTGAGAGAGTTCAGGAAATCTGCCGAACATGAGGGGCATTTAGACTTGTAGACATTTTTATGACCACAGCCATAACAGAAAACTTTTCTAGGGAGATTACACCTTACATAGGTATGACCTTTGTTGGAACAATTCCAACAGGTGACTGCAGAAAGGTTAGTAACAGGGATCTTGGTGTTACTAGGTGTAGGTGCACCTTTAGTTGGTGTGCCTCTGGCTTTACGAGAAGAGAAAGAAGCTGGTTCTCCAGAACATGCTAGGTCTGAATTTAAGAGACTTTGAACCTTCTTAGAGGGAGGGGGACGATATTGTTGGACTATAGTCCTATTATCTTCTAACTTCTTTCCAATTGAAATTATGTCCTGAATGTTGTTTACCTCAACAAGGGCAAGATGGTTTTGGAAGTAGGGATGAAGATTTTTCTTGATTATTTTAAATTGCTCCACTTCTGATGGAGGAGTAGACAATCTCTTAAATAAGCCTTGCATCGAGGCAACATAGATAGCAACTAACTCAAATTCACCATGAGTTCTTTGTTTGATTTCCTCTAATAGGTCATCATCGTAAGAGAGGGGGAGAAAAGTAATTTTCAATTTATTCTTGAGATCTTCCCAAGAAATAATTGAGCTGGCAACACTGCGAAACCAAATCAGAGCCTTGTCTTCAAAAAGATCCATTGCCGAATCAAAAAGATCGCGGTCTGAGACATTTCTCGACCTTTGAAGTTCTTTGACCTTTTCTAGAAATTGGATCAAATTATCCTTAGAAGAACCAGAAAATTTAATATTCCATTTATAAACTGGAACACTAGGTCTAGAATGAGTGGAGACAGTAGAGCTTGATGCACTCTGGGAATTGGGTGAGTTATCAGTTTGGTCTAGGGACTGGTCGTTTTTCAGAAGCCATTGACCTTCTAATTCTAAAGCCTCAGAAAATAAATCGTCAGCTAAAGCTTTTGCTTCAGGATCTTGATCAAGTTTGAATCTATTGATTCTAGAGATCACATGATTCAGACGACATTGAATTCTTTGACAGATAGGGTCATTAAGAGACAAGGGAGCGTCCTGTATTTTGATTTTCAAATCTGCAAGAGTCTTTTTCACCTCTGCAGAATCTTTGTCAAAGGGGTAGACAGATTCGGAAATAGAAAGAGGATTTTCTTCCCTATTTAACAGGGCACGAAACTGAATTCGTCTTTTCTCCTGTGTATTAAATGGGACTTGTTTTCTAATCGCTATTTCGTAAGCGAGTTCTTCACTTAATAAAGCTAGAACGGGATTCATGATTGAAATCTACTAAAGTCGGTAAGGTAGGGATCGTAAAAGCTATGTGACGCTATGGTGTATCTTTACACGTAAAGAATTCGTTTTCTACGTTTGACGTAAAGAATGCTAGGGATACGTCGCAACACTGCTCGTAGCTTTAGCGCTCGTCGGCACTAATACCAACAGCTGACTGGAGAGTCAAAGATTAATGGAAACCTAACCTAACTTAATGAGAAAATGGTAAGGTAATTTTCAGGGAAAGATTTTTGGATACAGATTTCAAAGACAGCTTAACTACAGAGCTCTCGTATCGAGTATCCTCTCCGTACGGAATTAAGCTTCTCTAAAACTTGCTCGAGACATCGCGACGGTATAATCAACCACTCCGTAAAGCTCCTTTTTCAAGGTTACCCTTTAGCGGCAGTGTAGCGGTAAGAAAAAGTAGGTATTTTCGCGACACGGCACTTTGCACAAAGATAATTAGGTAGGTACACATATATTAGGGAACAATAACACTTAAAACTAAGTAGTCATGCAAAAGCTTTCAATAAATAATACATGCAGTAAGCAACAAGAGAAATTTATATAAATATCAAGTGATATCGCAGACAAATCGTAAAGTTCAAATAATTATGAGATTTATTTTATGAAAATCCTAGATACATAAAAGCCAATTAAGATAAAGATAAATTGGATTTCTAATCCAAAGAAGTAATCGTTCCACACCGGGGAGTGCCAATTGCTGCGGTCGGGCTAATTAGAATAGGCTCTGGGCCAATTAAAATGATTCTTGGCCAATTAAAATTCGATCGTTGTTGAAATAATTGCCGACTTACCTTCGTTGGGCCGAAGTATTAATTGATGCACCAAAATCTCACCCAGATTTCGTGCGACTGTGGTAACATCAGCAGCATAAAGCGGTACGGTTTAATTACCCCTAAGATATAAGGTACTGGGATGCCAGATGACCTTTTAATTTTGAATAATAGATCTAAAGTAACCTGAACTATAAAGGCATCAAAATTCACTCAGGTTATGAGATGTTAACTATTTCTAACTACTGTAGTATCTACCTACTGAATAATAAAGTTGATCTTTTAATGAAAAGTATATTTATGAATTCTGTTTACAAAATAAATGATTGAAATTCTATAGTTATGAAATTACTAATTAATTGATCCTGAAGTTAATCGTAAAATATCTCATTTAACAGTTTAACTGGTAGAGAAAATAATAGATCTATTTTTTCCTTCACATAATAATTGACAAGTTCATTTCAAGTATTACTTGAATAATAATGGTAATGATTGTATATCAGGTATTTCAAAGTTATTATTAATATAAGTTTTAATTAATAAAACATCAATCTCACGACGAGATAAGGCGGTAGAACGACATAAAACTCCTAACAGATTTCTCGGATATCACTCTGAGCAATAAAAGGTTATGTCACACTTTGCTTACTGATACGACATTTTGCCATCCTTGGAATGTCGTGCCGAGACTGGAGAGCGGGGCCCTGGACGAAATCTCAGGATAAGAGACCGTGGTCTCCCTCTGGGGTGGCAGAAAGACTGGTGGACGGTGTCGCGTCCCGTGGGAACACGTGCCTAACACTGGTAGCGTGGTCGTCCTTCGAGGTTGGATAAAAGATGAAAATATGAGGCTCCGAATGATGAGATCCAGTATTTAGGGGCAGGTAGCAGCAAAACTTTCAGATAGTGTAAGAGATTCCTTCCATAAAAGCGGATATTCAGATGTAGAGATGGTGGAAACCAATATGGCGTCCGGGAAGACAGGTGGGGTTCTACTCCGTAGATAGGTTTTCCGACGAGATAAGATAGTGCCCCGATTGATAGGGTAGGTAGAAAGAACTATAACAATATATAAACTCTATTAGAGAAAGTTTCAGATAGTTTGAACAATTTACTTACCCGATATAATAATCGGTCCTTAGATAAAGAGAAAAGGTAGGGGTGCGACTGGTCGCTTCAAGCACCGAGATTGGAAGATGGCCGAGCCTGTTCCAGACTCGCGAAAAGGACCAATCCTTTTGCGCAACTCAAAAGGGTGTTAGTTCATCTTCCTAAACTACATCACAGCGACATCTGTGTTTCTAGTTAATCGAAAATGAAGATTGTAAGAGGAAGAAGTTACAGATTGTACTACAAGGTAGTGATCTTGAACTTGCCTAGTTTAGTTAGTTTTACCACTCGGCAACAGGTGGCGATGTTAGTTCAAAATTCATATTTTCGGAACCTTAATAGCAAGGATTTAGACAATGATATCTTATTTAATAATATTAAATGGAGCTAATTAAAGAATAAAACCTTTAACGACGTTACAGCGCTATGGCGATACTCTCGGAACATTCACAAGAAGGGATATAATATAGGTAACATTAGCATTCTAAACAACAACAAACAAAAATATATAGGTATAGTTGGACCAGAGATATAACGAAACGATTTCTGTCATTTTATCAATTTTTGGATTATTGGAATATTGTTGAAGTCATAAAATATGACAGTTTAACAATTAGATCATTTCGTTATATCTCTTGGTCGACTATACATATATTAGTATACCAATTATGTCCGTATTCATCAAACTTCAAACGGGCCTCAATTGCTAACATATATGAGCAAAAAAGTATCGAGATTGTATCGCTTTATATGACAGATGTAACTTTTATTTATAAGAATTTTCGTAACTAAATTCATGAAGTTGCCCATTTAAAAGTCGATTTGATTGAGGGATATGATTGAGGGATAAATATACTCGATTTAAAAAAAAATCTATACGATCTATACGTGGCCAGTTTTTTTTTTGCACCAGAGAGTATTTCCTTTTTAATGGAATACAAGTTTTATAAATGTTCTTAAGTTGAAGTCAAACTTTTGGAACCCAAAAATGGTGGATACTCGATTTTCGGTCACACTTTCTGCTACGGTTCATAAATGAGCGTTACTGATGGGCCCTTTTCTTTTCTTGTCTAAGGCAATAATTAACATGCGATCACAAATTGAAAACTTTTTGCCGATTTTCTTGAAAATGGCTTAACAGGCTAAAAATGTAACTACATGAATCAGAAGCATTGCTTCTGAAGCTTATATACAGGGTGATCCCGAAATGGCGGACACGGACAGCACCACAGCATCCATTGTGGCTTAAAGATTCTAAGTTGAGCCATACTTTTTTCTCCAGTATGGCTCCCTTGAGAAGATATGACCACTTTTGTAGAAAATAAAGTCACAACACTGCACTGGATACCATTCTTCAGGCAGAAAAATAATATGTAGGTCTACAATACCCAGATAGATGTTACCATGGAAACATATGAAATGGAAACACAACAAAGCTTAAAACAATAATCGTTGCGCGGATACGCGTATTCGATAATATTATTCCAAATCTCTAATTCGAACAACGATGCCACATTGAAAAATTTTGTTGAACTCAGGGAACAGGTAAACTTTGAATGCCTGTAATTCCGTTCCCATAATAAAAATAATAAAAAGCAAACACTATCGTTATAGTTATGTCAAATCATGTGCTTTGCCAGTGGAGGTTGTTTAAATTTGACAGACATTTTGATTTAAATTTTAAGAAAAGGACCCCTTTATCTCGGTAACGAAGCCGAGGAAACCATTTTTGTTTTAAATTTGCAGTCTTTCTGAACATCCTCTACAACACCCTGTATACCGTGTCCGCCATTTCGGGATCACCCTGTATAAATGAATGACCCATTTAACATTTTCTCTTAAATATATGGGGCAGCCAGCAATCTCAGGATTTTACCATTGCAATCCCTATGCTGAGTTGTGGTAAGTCACCACCCTGTTCAACTAATGATAGATACGCCTGGAGTGATCTGAAAAGATTTGTACTACCTACTTCTAAAGGTCCACTTTCAGGCAAATAGGGCATCTTATTATTTTGGACTTGCATTTTCATTTATTCACTCTTAAAAATTCAAGAATGAAGTTGAATCCGCAATCTTACCGCAATCTTAATAATTGGTTTATGCTGCGAAAAGTGCGAAACAAATGCTTCTATAAGCCATCAGTTGTGTTGACCAACCCGCAAGAAATTCTTAGTTGGTATCTACGGCAACGAGCTAGCCAACACGCTACCAAAGAAGGCACTGGGACAAAAAACTCGCACTCAAATATGAAACATCACATCACAGAACACTGGTGATAAACTGCAGCGGAGATCAAAAATGGCAGGAAAGTACCTCACAACTAAAGTTTCTAAAGAATACACGCCGGATGTAAATATTTCGTTTCGAAAAATCGGAAAGGACAATGATGCTAATACAAAATACAACAGAGAACAGAACATACTCGATACGCTCATCAATTTCTATTCCAAAACGACATGCTCTCACACTGTTTCTTTAAAAAAAAAAACATCAAAATTAGTGGCTGATGTTACTTGACATGCAATAATATGACTTTGTAATAATTTTTATCACACTTGTTGTTATTTCCTAACGTGCAAATTCTATAATCGTGTGTATAGCACCAGCACCAGCACCAACAAAACACACATTTTAATATGTATTAAGTACTGAGCACTGAGTATTACTGAGTAATTTTTCTGACACCCTCAGTTCCTCAGTCATGTCAGATCGCGAGGGTTGAACCTCCTTGGCGACAAGGCGGCCAGCCAGCGCAGCAGACACACTATGTTGTGTTTCGTGAGTATTTATACATCATCTGCTTGAAATAGCAACGGAAGGCAGCGTTTTATGTCCTCCTACAACATCCCATCCTCTGCTGGCAGCCGTCAGCAGTGCTCCCCCATATGACATATGGTCAGGATTCCGATCTCAATTCGCTTAACGTTGAGAATGGCTGGGCCCTAACATCGGATCTGAAGGCATTAATCAATGTCATGTTCTTTAAGAAATCTCATAGTTACAATAATTAGCGTAAGTATTCATTCGGTTCTATTGTCTGAAGCAACTATAAAAGTGATAAAAACATTAAATTGTTTTTGTTTAACCGAAGATTTTCATAAGGTGATTTTTTTATATTCATAAAGTCAGTCGATGTAATTTTAGATATAAGTAAATAAGATAGGTACATATCGAGGTACATATATATAAAATGTAAGAGGGCTCATGTTATTTGGCAGAGGCAGGGAATAAAAATTAATTACAACATTTTTTTATTTTATATTGGAGTTGTGGACGTTTCAGGTTTTGGGGCCTTTAATTTAATGGCATCCTGTGGAGGTGGAGATAAATAAACTCTAACAAATTTTATGTAATAATTGCAGGGACGCATACGCAGTACACACATTATTCATTCGGAAGTCGGAAGTGGGCGCCACCATCAAAGCGCACACCGAAAAGGACATCCGTCATTTTCTACGTAAACACTGCAACTATTTAGGGAATTTATGCCAGTATGCTGATCGTTGGCTTTGCGTGCTTTGATGTATGTTGTCTATTGCAGTGTAACAAGAGAATAACTTCTGAAAGGTATTTGATGTTAGTAAATTATTTGGCATGGAACGTGTGAACTGTAAATAAATAAAAACGTATTTAGGTTTTTTTTTAATTGTAATAATAAATAATTGTAATATTTACAATAATTACATTATTACCGACCTATGTGTAGGAATGTTATTTCAATTAAAATTTGGATTTTATAAAAGAATCATCCAATTGTTACCCGTTACCTCGTATGCCTAAACATGCTCCAGTAAAAGCTATATGAGATTAGCTTGATAAATATTTCCAGGCCGATGTTATTGTTTGGGGGCATAACACCGAAAAGTTTTATAAACAAATGTGGCAACCTCGATGCCCATAGACACAGTAAGTCCATCAGCAACCCAACTATTATTGTACAGCCTTGATGAGGACGGGCTCACTGCTGCGAACCTGCCGACAGGCTTTTTATGCTGCAATCTTCTCGGAAACAAAAGCCAGTGTTCCCGCTTGCGTAACAACAACTAGAACTACAACAAAGAATAATTCTTCAAAGTCAGTGACAGGCCACAAACTTGTCGCCGTAATGCGGCTTATCAAGAGCCTGAGCGCCACTTCCACGGCCGTTGGAAGGATGTTATGGCTGTTTTATGGCCTCGCAGGAATTCCCGGAATTATTTGCTAATTTTATAGAAGAGGATTCATTAATTATTTAACTCGAGGAAAGACTAGAGGACAGAATTGAAACTTTGGAATCTGCTTTTAAAAATTCATTCTTCCTCATGGAACCTGGACAGAAAAAACATTGTGATCTATACAATCTAGAAAATTGTTTACAGCTCCAAAATTTCAGGAAATTTTCACTAGTTAGGTACATTACTTATGATCATACTTAAACTCATTGATAAATTAATTAAATACCTAAACCCTGTTGGCTGAAATATGCTGATGGGTTGGATTTATGAAATGAACATGGAGAAAAGATTAGAACTCATTTAAACTCATAAGAGAAAACTATAGACATTCGCAGACGAACTACCTGCCGGCTATGTTGCCTGACGTATCATTTTATAGTCTCTACAAAGAAAACAGTAGGAGTGTTCCCGACTAACAAATAAAGCGACAAGTAAAAATGCGAAGCGAAGTGCGAATTGATCAGTAGGTAAGACCGGTTTCGCTTTAAGTCGACTACGTTTATCACGCATCAAAAAGTGATTTTCAATCAATAAGTCATGAATTGGATGATGAAATTGTCTCTTTTTTAGTGTCAGGATGAAATTCCTGGGTCTACTGGATATGATAGCTATGATATCCAGAGTCCTTGGAAATATTCTCACATAGTTCCGTTCGTCTCTTTAATGGCTTTCGCGCACTTGCGCGTTTACCCAGATCTCAAATAGTTCTGCAAATACTACCACGACTTTCCTATTTTTCTACTTCCTTTTTTCCTATTGCTGCAATTCAATACGTTTTTGATGCACTCCGTTGTTTAGAATTCTTGAATAATACTTGAAAAGAGTTTGATGTGATGGAATAGGACCGTCTACAATTTCGAAAGCAAAACGGTCCACCATACCAGCAGAATTTTTAACTGAATTGTACCATTCCATGATTTAAACTTTTTTCTCGTGTGGATTTTGTAATAATTTTTTACTACCTACGTTTAAATTTTTTAATTATTCTGTCAATTTTTATTCAATCACAAGTTTCAAATTATTATTGCTTCGCTGACTTCCGTATCCATTGTATCTACTCTCTACCGTTGTCTCTAATATTTTAACATGCAGATTCTCCATCCTCGCTTAATGCGCATCACCACGATGTAGCTTCTGTATATTTCTCCATGTCAAGTACAATCTAACCAACACGGTGCTATTGCACGCGTGTGCAGTTGCCATGACAAAATATAAAAAATCCTTCAGTTGCTTACATACACATTCACCATAAACGCCATATTTGGCGCCTTGTCACTTGTTTCTCTTTTCAAACTTATGAAAAAATGGTTTTAAGGAAATAAGAGCTTCGGCCATTTTTGCGGACCACATCAGTGATGTAACCAACGAGTATTCTGAAGGGATAGAGGAATATTGTTATTAAGCTGGAATCTAGAAATAGGGAAACCGTTGGATTAAGTGCACCTACCTACATGCACACAAGAAGATTATGTTGAAAAGTAAAACATTTATTGTCCACGTATCTAAAGTAAGTTGTTTTATCACATAAAATGCATGTCAGCTTCTGTTTAGCTGACATCCAGAATTCTATGGTTACTTCGTATAGGTACTTATTGCTATACTATCATGTTAGTCGTTATTATATTACAAGCGATGGTCAGGTTACTCAAAGACACACCGCCGAACTAAAGATGCTGGATAGTTTTATTACAAAAATTAATTTCTCACGAGAGCTATTAATCGTGCTCTTAGACTGATTCCTTACACATGTTACCCACACTTGAATTTTGCTTGTGAATCTATTAACGGAAGATATTTAACTTCGGTAGGCAGGTATATTTACAGAAGTGGAAAATTAATACATGTAATCGTATATAATATACATCTAAAATATTTTAACATTGTCTAAAAAAATACAGTGTCAGACAATGTGTTTTATATACAGGGTGTTAATTACCAACTAGTACAAAATAAAGGAGGTGATTCTACGACTTATTCTAAGAAGAAATGTTCCTATTAACATGGTGTAACGTTTATACGTCACTTTCTTTCTCCTTTAGACGATTCCTTTTGTTTTGATGAGAACTGTAAAATTACAGTCCCCCACAATTTCCTATAATACAGACCGCAACATCGAACTGGCTATTCACACTATGTCTCGGCTCGTAAGGGTTGGTGCTGTCTGGATAATTCACTACTAGATGGCGTTTCGTGTCTCTTTTCTCGTTTGATTTCTTTTCAGTTTGGTTTCTAAAGAAACCAAACAAACCAAATAAGTTGTCAACTGTCAATTAGATTTCAGTATCTGACAGTGACATTTCTTCTTTCACAAACCGGAGGCAGACATCCTCCTAGGTTCACGGAACTGAATTCACTTCCTCTTTATCTGTCGACCAAGAAAGTTCATTTCTTGACCGTTCCCTTTGAAGCCTGTTATACAGGGTAAGTCGCCATTACGGATATTTTGAAAATAGGTTCTAATTCGATTATTACTTATTTTTAGCTTCGGGAATACTTTGGGGATATTATCTCAACTTTACCTTATACCTTTATCGTTACCTTTATCTTTGGTAAATACCTTACCTTCATCGGTATTTACTAATATCTGAACTAATTGCCTATTGTGAACAAAGAAGCCATCTTGGACTAGGAAACAAAGGGAGCGTCGCTCATTTTCTTCTCCACTATTATCTAATTCATCCTTCCATCGTTTTCACTTATCCAAGGTGAAATAAATCAACGTTTTGGTGATCTTCAACAACAACAGAACATTTTCCCGGTGCTGGTGCTGTTAGGCTATTCAATCCCAGGAGTCTCGTCAGGGCGTCATCTCTGCACCTGCTGCTTTCTCTGGAGACTTCAATGCCCGATTAAACACCACCCCTATCAAAGTCTAGGAGCTGTTATATCCTTTTACTGTCAAAATAAAGACAGTTTTACCTCGATCAACTTCATCCCGGAAACTGTAAGTTGCCTTTATTTTATTTCACCGAACGTGATGAGGAACGACTAGAAGATCAGTGCTATTTTTAGTGAATTAATTAATTACCACTCATGAACTTTATCTTTCCCGATATAAATAATATCGGAAGTATTTTATTATTGTACCCGGCTGTACAAAGTAAAGGATCCTTTATTTTAAACAAACTAATTGTTTAAACATACATATATCAAATTTAAAGCTTTTAAAGTAAGACAGTATAATTATTGATTTAATTAAACAGGAAATGTAAAGATAATTTGATCATTAAAAATCTGTACATTATAACTTATTCTTTGAAAAACATAGTAACATCTCTATCACCCTAAATCTATTTTTTATTAGTTCTTCATAGAGTTTAGGTAGCCCAATATAAATAAGAACTCAAGTAAAATGAGTTAATAAGTACTGAGGAACTAATTGGCATCCCTAACCTACCTTAGATACCTATATAAAGGGTGTAACTCTTTAAGAATTAAAGCAGCGGAATAACTAGCACTCCGATAGTATTTGATTCGGTTTTCAAGTTATTCAACATCATTATCTCTTGAGAAATTTGTCATAAAATATTCCCTTGCAGCTTTACCGTTTTGCCGAAACAACATTTTGTCTTTCGCTTGCACTGCAAGCTCTCACTACTGTTGCATTCGACATATCCCTGATCAATAATCTTTACGCAGAAGCTGCAATTGGCATTCATGAAAAATAATTCCATTTCGCTGACGCTGCAATGGGTCCGCAAACGCACCGTTTTCGAGATATAGGGTGTTAAAAAAAAATTGTTTTTTCTTACTTTTTTGCGATATGTCGAGAACGGTTTGAGATACAGGCTCCAGCTTTTGTACAGATTTTTAAATTAATAATAGCTACTTTTAAGGCTCCAAACTAATGTTCTAAGATTGTGGTGATGATTTTAGGGTTGCGTAAGGGTTTCACCCCCCTAGCTTTCACGGCACTGGAAAAATGATCATTTTGAAACAAATTTCACAGCGCCAATGTTTTTTACATAAAAAAGTACCTACTCCTGGTCAAAAGCTGTAGAAGCCACCGTTCTCGAGAAAAAAAGGCATTTTATGATCAAAAACGTACAAAATTCAATATGAACAGAAACACATATAATATGTATTTATTTTATTTTATTTATTATGTATTTATTATCGACGAAGTTGAAAACAATCTCGCTACAAGCACAAATTTTGAAAATAAATTTTTGTTCATGTTGAATCTGTACGTTTTTGATCATAAAATGCCTTTTTTCTCGAGAACAGTGACTTCTACAGCTTTTGACCAGGAGTACTTTTTTGTGTAATAAAAAACATTGGCGCTGTGAAATTTGCTCTAAAAATTATCATTTTTCCAGTTCCGTAAAAGTTGGGGGGGTGAAACCCTTACGCAACCCTAAAATCTCCACCACTGGCATATCTTAGAACATTAGTTTAGAGCCTTAAAAGTAGCTAATACTAAAGTAAAAATCTGTACAAAAGCTGGAGCGTGTAGCTCAAACCGTTCTTGAGATATCACAAAAAAAAGTAAGAAAAAACAATTTTTTTGAACACCCTGTATCTCGAAAACGGTGCGTTTGCGGACCCATGTTAATAAGAACATTTCTTCTTAGAATAAGTCGTAGAATCACCTCCTTTATTTTGTACTAGTTGGTAGTTAACACCCTAATCTTTTTCTATTTTACCATAAATTGTAATTTATTATATTTTATTTTCGTGAAACAAGTATAGGTCATTTTAGATAAAAAGTCCATGACGTCATTGCTAACAAAATGCATGGTTGCCAGTTTTCAAGATAGGATCATTATACCTACGATCGTTATATTCAACGGTTCTGCCAGGTTTTAACTGTTGATAAATTATGTCTACCATTTTAGTGAAGATATCGTATAATAGACACAACCAATAATAGCACTTAACCACTGCCATGAATATTTTATTCAAATAAGAGGCAAACTTTCCGTGTCAATGACATTCAGAAATCAATTTGCGGTACTAAGCAGGGAGAACCCGATATGTCAAAAAATCCGGTATACAGTCAGTGGGGATGGGGAAGAACAAAATTTCAAAACCCAACATAGGGAAGTCCCTATGAAAATGTACGTTTAGTAAATAAGATCCTGTTATGTCCTTTATATTTTAATTGGTTGGTGGCAAAACCCAACTTTGAAGCGCCTACTGAAAATGATATTTTGACATATCTGGTTCTACCTTAATACCACAGAAATTATGTTCAAAGTCATAATTTGACAATAATTTTATTCCGAATTAATCTAAACTAAAGCTAGTGCTTACCACCTCAAATTATCATATGATCACACACTAAAAGGGCGGTAGTGCTTTGTATGTAAATAAGGTTGGTATGCGTCATCCATACCTGAAATTCGATCATGTAATAGAACAGCGAAATTATTTAACTTCACATTTACAATAATAATAATAATCGACCCCTACTATTGAAAATTTCTTGAACATAATGAGTTTACATTGCTATGTTTTAAGAATCAGAATAAAACATTTTGTACATATTCAGAAAACGTTTAAAGTGGTTCTTGCATAAGAAAACTAATGCATGTTTTTCAATGGGATCAGTAGATATCGTTATTCTTTTTTATACGAGTATCTAGTAATAGTAAAACATTACTTTTGTCATAATAACCTCTTTCTTTTTATAACTTGTAAGTATGTACACAGAGTTACATAAAAAATAAATAGTAGTAATATTCCAGAATTCAAGGATGCGTACGTTGCGTGGATACAAACAAGAATTATTAAATAATGTTAGTGTGCTTGGGAAACTTCACACGATAATCTATCTGTCAACTGTTTTATCAGACTATAAATTATTATTAAAACATAATACATTAAAATGAAAAAATAACTCAAATATGATACCTATAAAAATATTTCCGACTCCAGTATACAGGGTGTTCTACAAGCTCTATGACAAACTTTGACAGATGGTAGGTTGCTTGATTTTAAAGATATTTTTTTTAATAAACATGGGTCCGATTCGTTTTTGTTTAGAAGTTACAAGCATTTAAAAAATCGTAAATTTTCAAGTTCAAGGCCCTGTAAAAGGAAAACGGTTCAAGATAGAGAAAAACGGCTTACATGTCCCTATTTTAACTTTTCATGTACTATCCAATGATGTAGATGAAATGTTTATACAGGGTGATAAAAAATTTGAAAAAATCTGAGATTTCTCCACATTTAAAAAAATCAAAGAAAGTACAAATGTTTCTATACCATAGGATAGTCCATGAAAAGTTAAAATAGGGACATGTAAGCCGTTTTTCTCTATCTTGAACCGTTTTCCTTTTACAGGGCCTTGAACTTGAAAAATTACGGTTTTTTAAATGCTTGTAACTTCTAAACAAAAACGAATCGGACCCATGTTTATTAAAAAAAATATGTTTAAAATCAAGCAACCTACCATCTGTCAAAGTTTGTCATAGAGCTTGTAGAACACCCTGTATAAACCATTAAAAAGTGATTCTATTTCCCTTAGTTTTAAGTGTCTAATCGTTGATTGCCAGTAGCAGGAATTCCATAAAAAAATGTAAGTGCATACTCTGTATTGGAGGAAATACGTGAAGATTACGTTTTATCGTACTACATGACTGCGTTCTGACATGATAATTCTTGGTTTCGTTTGCCACAAAACTATTATAAAATATAAATTCCTTGAATAATTATTATCAAGACTATGGACTGGACAATTTCATAATTAATTTCAGAGCCACCACAATTATTCGTCTATCAGGAATGGAAATGATAATATTCTGTAAAATGTATGATAAAAATTAGAACATTAGATTGCAAAAAAAAAACGTTGAAATGTAAAGTACCTATTTCATAAATATTCCATAAAAGAATTGTTTTAAATAGGCTTCAAATGCAACAAATACAACACTCCTATACTAGTGTGTTCATTTAATTACGTAGTCACGGTTACTTACTGTAGCCGTTATTCATTTATCGATTCCTTTCTCTGTTCTCCATATATTTGTAATTCCCCATCATCTTAATCAATCACACTGTAGAATGCTGATGTCGAAAAGAGGAAACCTTAAAAATGCTATAATTATTTTTATGAGCATTAAAAAAATTAAATTACCACACTGTTTTTCACTATCCTAATTCCTTCAAATTCGTATTACTTTCCTTGAAATTTTCCGACAAAACAATCGCAACCATTTGGTTTTGGTTTGATATTAGTAACTTATCTATCTGCATAATCTAAATAGGATGTTAAGTGAAATCAAAATGAAAAATTAACGCGAAACATTCGCAGTGACCAGTGACTAGCACAAAGAAAATTTCGCTCCACTCACTTTAATTAAACCCGTACTCTGTAATTAAATACTTGCTTTAATATCCAGGAATTTTATATTTCGTTTTCAGCATAATTTAAAAGGAAATCAAATTAATGTGGGATACACTCACTGAACAACTCGACTCCAAAATATTACTTATTTATGTATATCCAGCCAACAGATATTAAAATATCAAAGACAGAACAACGAAACCATTTCAGCTCTCTAATCCCCGTTTGCTGTTTGCATTTCAGTAAGATGAAAGTCAGTATCATGATCAAGAACACAAGGCGCTACAAAAGATTAACAAAATAATTAAAATCTGCACCGACTACTGACTCAGGTAGGTACGTAAATTACAAAAGAACTTAATTGGAAAATCTCTTTTCTCTTCGGATGCACCTCTCTGAAAAGTCTACATTTTACGGAAATTGATATCTAACATTTTTTATTCTATTTTCATTTTTCATTCTAATTCTAGTTAAATCCTAAAGCACGGCGGTAGATGGACGAGTTCATTTTATCATTTCTAAACTCCACGTACCTAGACCTCGACTTATGAATATCTCGAATTTTATTACGTAAGCAAAAATTTATACACGTATCATACACAATCGAAGGATATAAAATAGGGATATAAAATTACTATAGTAAAGGCGTGAAAAATTTTGAATTAAGGTGGAGCAATAATCATACAGGGTGCGCAGAAAGTCTGGCAACGATCCAATAAATCTTTCAGTTTTGAGTTTTTATTTTATGAATCAGTCGTAGATAAAATTTATTAAAAATATTTTTAAATTTGTCTTCCGCCGCCTGTATTTCATCAAAGAATTAGGAATTATCAAAAATCGTTTCCGTACAGTTTTAATGTAAACAATAGTGATGGGCGGTAACTGAGAACTCACTGTTACTTATTGTTAATGGAATAACTATTCATTTAAAGCTTGAAGGTAATAAAATAAACACAAATGGGATAACATAGAACCCGCGACAAGACTATAAAATATAATATACTTATTATTCTCTTGTGACAGTAATTATTAAAATTTACGAGTTGATCGCTAATAACAGCATTGGTAGCGTTCAAATCAAATTCACGAACGTGAAAACTTGCACACCTCTAACTTCAATCGACGACGCACAGTCGCCTGCGTTGTGTGGAAGTTGCATATATCTACCACGTCTCCACGATCCACGTCACTTATTTTTAGTTTAGATACGGAGTCTAATAATAAATAATAATAATATTGTCGGTAGAATTCAATGATTTAACAGTATATAATAGTAATATTAAAACGTCATTGGTAGAATTGAAAATAATACCTACCTAGGTAGTCTGAAAAAATAAACTTTAGTTACCTATCACTATAATGGATTGTGATTCCTCTGAATCTGAAGCAGAAAATACACCACCTGAAGTCAGAAAACAAGCAGGTTTGTGTTCTTTGAATTTGCTACCTGTAGTTTCGAGATAAAAATACTAATCTGCTTATAAACATTTCATAAATTGGAGAAAAGGTCATAAAAGCAGAGCATTGTCAGAAAAAATAATTTATGTGTTAAATTTGTTAAATAATTAATCTGTTAAATTGTAGTCGTAGGAAAAGTACTGTGTGTAGAACGTGCGGAAAAGAAATTTCACACTCGTGTGAATTGTGACACTCGACTTTCTTTTCCGCACTTGTTTCACAATAATATACTATTCTTATCCAATAGTATAATAAAATTAATCAACAGATAAATATCTGTATCGCAAATTGTTTTGTGGAATTGTTAAGCAAATATCATGGTTTAGATATATTTTTTACATTCATACAATCTGGAAAATAGACTGGAAAGTATATTATTTTTGTATTACCATTACCAATTTCGTACATAACTATTACTGAAACAATTAAGTTTAGCTTTTGATTACTTTCCTGGAAGTCACTTATCAATTTTCATTTTTTGAACTCAACTTCGCATTATTCATTGCTGTTAATTACCTTTGAATGTAGAGTGCCATAAAATGAAAATGTAGCAATTACTATAATTAATAATGTTGCCAACTAATTTCATCATGACAAGACTAAGCGTTGAACAAATTCACACACATTAATATAATAACATGTAAAATAACATAATCTAAAGGATAAGATAAACTCGATAAAAAAAATTATTACAAAACAAGTAGGTATTATTAATAATTATTATAATTACAATTACTATGGTGATTTACTTTTTTGGACCTGCTTTATTCCACATAGCATGTAGAATCTTCCCGTGTCGAAGATGTAGAACGTGCATCAATCCTAAACAAGAATCAACAACATACTTATTTAATATTTATACACCACGTTTAATAATTTCGAATGAGAGATGACTAGCCTGGCAATGACCTGACCATCGAAAACATGCAAAATAAAACAAGCCACGCATACATTCCGTGCTCCGTAAGTTTTTATATAAAAAAAAATTCCACTCCATTTTAAACATCAAAGAATATATTTTGGTATTATTTGGTAAAAGATTTTTTTAAAGAGTCCCATCATTCATATTCGTTAATGTCAACGTATTCCTTTAATTTGATAAAACGATCGTCAAAGGATACGATCGTTGTGGCCATCGTTAATGCATTTTATACTTTTCGAACATTTTTTATCCTCTTTTTGTGCTATATTTACACGTCTCTCATGAGAGGTATACCCATGCACCTTATTATAGAACCAGGACTTATGTAACAAAACCAGTAGAAGTAATGACATACAACTACATTACATAGGTACATACATATGTGAAGACAAGCAATTGTTTTTGTTTTTCACATAACTCATGATCAAAATAGCTATTAGTTCTAAGATTCTCATTGCAATAAACAACGGAAATTGCAGTGCTTGCCAGGTTTAATTTTTGATATAATGGAACTGGAGAGGTCGAAGTTAATATGTAGGTAATAATTATGTAATTAATAACTGAAGCTTACCGTATGCTTTTCATTGTCTTTCCGTTAGTTTAACGAAAATTGTTTTGCAAAACTATTACAAAATGAATTATGGATCCGTAAACATCGTTCTAACAATGCAGGTAGGTTATTACATACTCCTAAATTCATTAACTCTCAGACTATTCTTAAAACTGCCTGGGGTCAATAATTATTATAACACCATGATTGTTCGTTCACTCTCATGCAAGTTATCAAGTATAGATTGATAGTTTTTTATTTATCCGGCTCGAAGGACCATTGATATTTCATATATTTTTTTTTCGTATTTAATTCACTCTGGATGTAAAGGTACAGGGTGATTCGTAACTAATGTTTAGGCTAGGTATATTCTATGTTTGGGCTTAAATTTTTAACGGCGATACGTATGTTTGCAGCGTTTTGATGGAATCCAACTAAATTTAGCAGAAACTCTCTTCTACCGAGGCATTTCAACATGACCTAACGGCAAATTAAAAATCCAGGACAGTAGTTGAAAAGAAAGAATTGGCTCTTTTTTGAGGGAAAGTACACTTTCCGATCGACTTTCGGAAAAAACGACATCGGATTCGGAAAGTGCAGGAAAAATGCTATCAAATGAGCTTCTTAAATCGAACGGAACACTTCAACCAACTTCACAAATTTGTACATACCTAAACTTCAGTTTTCAATTTTCCACTGCAAATGGTTCCTCAAAATTCAATGAAAAAATAAAAAATCATTTCAAAAGCTGTGGTACGACGAATTTACAGGATAGCCTATTGCCAGAATTTATAATTGTAGGTAGTAACCAGCAGGGTCATGAAGAAAAACTGTTCGCATTTTTTTTACAAAAAGCACATTTTCCAATCGACTTTCGGAAAAAACGTCATCGGCTTCGAAGAGTACTTACAGGAAAAATGCTGTGAAATGAGCTTCTTAAATCGCACGGTTCAGTTCGACCAGCTTCACAAAAACAGACTATAAAATGCAGTTACAAGATTTTATTTTGATCTATATTTTTGAGAAGCTGTTGGAAAAGCTGCTAAGCAACATAAAAAAAATCATCATAGATTTAGACTTGCCTCGATGTTACCTATCTGGCATTTAACTACGTCGTATTAGTCATGAATCAGCGTGTATATCACCAACACCTTATCTTTATCAGCGTGTTATTTTGCTTATAATATCGAGCGTAAGTGGCGAGAAACTACATTAGAATTATGTTTGAAAAGGAATTATTATCACATGAATTGGCACTGTTGGTACCCATTATGAAAATAAATGCTAAACCAGTCTAACGGTTATGTTACAGTAAAGATTCGAACATTAGCATACTATTAATTGTTACCTCCATAAATCATTGTTTGATAATATAGAAAAAACAACACCACAAACTATGGCCGATCTTCACTAATGATGATCCTGCAAAGCTGTTTAAAAAAGTTGGTTTTGAATTTTGATAGTCCCTAATATTCATATTTTAGTAACAATTCAAAGTAACGAAAATAAAAAGTTGATAAGAAAAATATAAATATAAAAAATAAAATACAATTTTAATTAATAATGTAAACATGCGATTCCAGAAATGTAGGTCAAGAAATTATTTACAGTATACACACATGATATCTGCAAGGCCTTGAAGGTACATCTACATCTGTTGCATATACGCATACCTTCCTTTTATGATCGCGTATTACATGTCACCATCACAAATGCCGCCATATTTGGAGACATATTTATACTATTTACATGCAATGGTTACATACGTATGATGCAAACACTGTAAAGTACACAAAACTTTTATTGTCCAACACTGCACAGTTTTTTCCTTCGAGTTCGTTAACACATGACATATATTTTATATAACCGAGTTTTATACATGCTGATCATGTTTATGCAGAAACCATGTGCTTGCTATTTTTATTTTATTTAACATACCTACCATCCTTACGTAATGCGTTCCATTTCATCCTTGTTGTTCCACTTTTAAAATCCGAATTTACAAAATGTGCTAACATGAAAGTAAAATTTATATTGGCATCAGACTTTCGGCGATCAGTTTTACATTAGTCTGGGCATTTATGTATTTTATATTTATATTATACCATATAGCTGGATATTCGCATGCCAGTGGTTTCTTCAAATTATAATTTATGATTTCGCCGTTTGTCGTATTTTTGCAACACATTTTTAGAATCCTGCAAGTAAGTATGACTTTCTGCACCGGGTCCAAGTTTCCATATATCATTTAGATTTAGAACAACAGTTAGAGATTTGATTAATGTCTAGGTAATCTTTCGTTTTAAGATCATGCTCCTTTACCACTTACACCAGTATCACCATCCCTGCAGTTTCATTACAATTCTGGAGGGAATGAATCTTTTTTTTTGTGTATTCTAGTCGACTAAACTACATGCAGGTATCTGGAAGGTCTAATGTTTTTTTATTTTTAGAAAATTAATAAGTCTGGAACATTTTAAGCCAATTATGTAGATAATAATTAAGTAGATATTAGTATCTACAATTATGTAAAATCATAACACAGTAAATTTAGTATTGTCAGCATTTAGGTACGTATTAGTAATTTCTAAAAATAAATAGATAATACTTATTTAATATAATGAACAGTCTGTTAAAAATTTTTATTAGGTACCTAGACAATTCACTAAGCAACAAACCAAAACATGTTATTATCATTAAAATTAAAATGATTTTTACTTCTAATTAATGCGGTATAATTATCAGTTTTTCATAGTCACCTATGTCGTAATACGCAAGACACCTCTACAAAGGAAAAGGGAAAGCGGGTAAAGGTCAAAAAAATTAAAAGGTTCATTGGTTTTCCAAACTTGTTTGTCTAATTATGTACTAGTTAATTAAAAATTCAATTCTCTGGCGTACTACATAAAAATACAACCATGCAGTTACTTTTATTTTGAACGTTTGTAGGAAATATTACATAAACTTGCCAGTAAATTACGATAATCGCGCTGGCCCCAACAGGTTCAAGTCGAGTTGTTCACGAATACCCGAATTAATGGGTCAACATGTAATCAACATAAAACATAAAACGAGTTTTTCATATTCCTTTTTCGAGAAGCCGACAGGTTGAAGACTTTGATTCACGTAATGTTCAACCACTTTCATCTGTCAGGCAAATGTAAAATATCCTTTTGCAGATATAAAATTATAAGGTTTTTAAATCATTCCGCAACAATGATTATTACTATCCTTCGCCGCATCTCGAAAGGTTCGTTACCTGAAGTTATGAAGTCAAATATTGACCCCAAGGGTATATCGGAGCAGGCGCAGCCCTCCATATACATAATGTATAGTCGGTGTAAATCAATTAATAATTACACCTGAAAGTATGGACGCCGATTTGCGATTCTAACCTGTAGGTATATCTCTAAGTTGACAATAATTGTATGGTTCTGTATTATTATTATTAATAGCCTTAGATGATTAACTAGTACGTAGGTACGCATAATCAAAGATGATTAAGACAAGAAACTTGACAAGGAATAATCATTCTAAGCACCGGTTTGATCTGAGAGGTAAATATTTACATATAAATAAAATTCAAGTCAAAAGTCAAGTATAGTCGACCAAAAGATATAACGAAATGATCTAATTATTAAACTGTCATATTAAACTTCAACAATACGTCAATAATCAAAAAAGTGATAAAATGACAGAAGTCGTTTCGTTATATTTCTGGTCCAACTATACAGGGTTATTCACGGTATACGCCACAAAAGATTATGGCCGTGTCTCTGGATTTTAGGATCTTTTTATTTTTGGAGTGGATAGAGACCCGGCAGAGGTACGTTTTAAAATTATATTCATAATGTGATATTAAAAGGGTAGCCTTGTTTAGTCTTATCGCTATGATTTATTGGGACAGTACAAACACCCTGCGAATGAGCCTCGGATTTTCAAATGTAGCGAATTTAGGAAATTAGTCCAATACGTACTTTATTCCATTTTATTTATTAAACTTGGACATTTAATTTGAATTTGTTTAGTGTTGTAAAAAGTGAACAACTAGAACAGAAAATTGGTACTGAAATGATCAGGTTCTTTCTTCTTAGAAGGTTCATCTTTTTATTTTTGGAGTGGATAGAAACCCGGCAGAGGTACGTTTTAAAATTATATTCATAATGTACAAGATGTCCCAAAAGCATGAAACATATCAAAGTTATGTTTTTTTAAATGGAATGTTCCTATGTTATTGCATTTTTAGATTGCCTGGGAAGAGAAAATAAGATTGGCTTTTACAGTTGGTGTTTAAATTCAGAAGTTTGTGAGTTATAAACAAGTGAAAATCGTCATTTTTCAAGTTTAGGGCCCTGTACAAGGAAAACGGCTTAAGATAGAGAAAAACGGCTTACATGTCCCTATTTTAATTTTTCATGTACTATCCAATGATGTAGATGAAATGTTTATACAGAGTGATAAAAAATTTGAAAAATTCTGAGATTTCTCCACGCGTCGCCAAATAAAAAAATCAAAGAAAGTACAAATGTTTCTATACCATTGGATAGTACATAAAAAGTTAAAATAGGGACATGTAAGCCGTTTTTCTCTATCTTGAACCGTTTTCGTTGTACAGGGCTTTGAACTTAAAAAATTACGATTTTCACTTGTTTATAACTCAAAAACTTCTGAATTTAAACACCAACTGTAAAAGCCAATCTTATTTTCTCTTCTCAGACAATCTAAAAATGCAATAACATAGGAGCATTCCATTTAAAAAAACATAACTTTGATATGTTTCATGCTTTTGGGACATCTTGTACATTATGAATATAATTTTAAAACGTACCTCTGCCGGGTTTCTATCCACTCCAAAAATAAAAAGATGAACCTTCTAAGAAGAAAGAACCTGATCATTTCAGTACCAATTTTCTGTTCTAGTTGTTCACTTTTTACAACACTAAACAAATTCAAATTAAATGTCCAAGTTTAATAAATAAAATGGAATAAAGTACGTATTGGACTAATTTCCTAAATTCGCTACATTTGAAAATCCGAGGCTCATTCGCAGGGTGTTTGTACTGTCCCAATAAATCATAGCGATAAGACTAAACAAGGCTACCCTTTTAATATCACATAAATTTATGGACCACCGGTAATTTCGTGAGAGCAAACAGGCAAGGTAGAAACAGTATAGTAAATATGTCTGCGAGTGTGTTATTCGTCATGTTTTCCGGCGTGTTTTCCAAACGTCTTTGATCTATGTGTTTACTTTAAATTGTTAATCTTACAAGACCATATATTCTCTGCCGGTGTAACCGGGGTTAACGGTCATCTGAATTCAAACCATACTCAATACCGATAGATTTCATAATAGTCCTGTCCGTATGTAATATATTATAGTATTTTTAAATTATTGCTTTAATTAGAAGTTTGATAAATTCGGATTCCGCAAGGGGTGGCCACCAACTTGAATTAGAGGGATGAAATTATGTATCTCGGAAAATATTGATTATATGTACTATGTGAAAATTTATTATTGCAAAAATCATTAAGGAGAATTGTTAACAACTTTTGTTTGGAACTTTCTTATAAATTTCATCCCCCCCCCCCACAAAAAAAAGTATTTGCTGCTTTGAATGTGCAAAATTGCAAATATTTTCAAAAATATTGGCGTAAATCGACTTTTCACGCTCTCTGTATATTAGTATCAGAAAGACACGTATCAATGTTGTATGAAAATTCAAAAGCTACATACTTTTGTCATCATGATCTACTTTCGCCTCCGATTGACCGTTTGTAGTCACATCGAAAATACCATTTTCACCCCAAAAGGGTAATTTATTAAAATTTGTAGATTTGGAACAATAAGGAATTCCAAAAACGTTCCAAACAAAAGTTGATGGATATGTCCTCCTTATAGGTAATACCAAATGCTTGTAATAATAGTTTTTCACGCACAAGCAATATTTACTGAGATACCTATACACCGTGTTTTATATTAAGTCGGCACTATTGCTAACTTCGTTATTATTTGAGCTAGAAAGTCGGTTAAATTAGCAAACTAGTAGTATTTTTTCCCCTGAATAAAATGGCGAAAACCGAAAAACAATTGAACATCGCGTTTTCGAGATATTCAAAAAAATGTAATTTTTTTAATGGAACACCCTATGTATTTTTGGATGGATCGGTTGCAAATTTTTTTTTAAAGAAAAAAGTCTTTATGCACTATGATCTTAAAATAATAAATTCATTGATTATTTATTATTTTACTACTCCTAAAGTAGGCTGCGATAATTAATGTAATTTAGTGTACCTACCTACGTAATGTAAGGTAAAAAAATATGTCGTCCTCAATAATGCATTTTTGAATAAAAAAATACACAAAAAAAGGAGTTGTTATATTGAAAAGGATTTAATTTTAAATAAACAAATAACAGAACTTGTCCGTGTTTTAAATTAAGTCGGCACTATTGCTAACTTCGTTATTATTTGAGCTAGAAAGTCGGTTAAATTAGTAAACTAGTAGTATTTTTTCTCCTGAATAAAACGATGAAAACAGGAAAACAATTGAACATCGCGTTTTCGAGATATATGTATTTAAAAAAATGGATATTTTTATGGAACACCCTGTATATTTTTAGATGGATCGGTTGCAAATTTTTTTTTAAGGAAAAAGTCTCTATGCACTATGATCCTAAAATAATAAAATTTTACAACACAAACAAGTTCTGTTATTTGTTTATGTAAAATTAAATCCTTTTCAAGGTAACAACTCTTATTTTTAGTGTATTTTTTTATTGAAAAATACACTATTGAGGACAACATAATTTTTTTACCTTACATTACGTAGGTACACTAAATTACAACAATTGTCGCAGCCTACTTTGGGAGTAATAAAATAATGAATAATTAATTGATTTATTATTTTAGGATCATAGTGCATAAAGACTTTTTTCTTTAAAAAAAATTTGCAACCGATCTATCTAAAAATATACAGGGTGTTCCATTAAAAAAATTACATTTTTTTGAATATCTCGAAAACGCGATGTTCAATTGTTTTTCTGCTTTCGCCATTTTATTCAGGAGAAAAAATACTACTAGTTTGCTAATTTAACCGACTTTCTAGGTTAAATAATAACGAAGTTAGCAATAGTGCCGACTTAATATAAAACACGGTGTATACTTACAGGGTGTTTACTGTAAGGTTGGCCAAACTTCAGAGGCTGATCTTCAGACTAAAATAAACAAAAAATTTCCCATTAACGTGTGTCCGGAAATGCACCGTTTTTGAGATACAGGGTGTCGAAGAAATATTCTTTTTCCAGTTTTTTTTAAGATATCTCGGGAACCGTATGAGATACAATGTTCAGCTCTTATACACACTATGTGTACACTGATCCCCTTATTTTCGCCGTAAAGGTTTAAAAAAAATTAAGTGGCATAGATTATGGATATAGATTATGGATATTTTGAGGGTTTCGACCTCCTAATTTCTGCGCCACTGGAATAAATGCCATTTTAAGCATCGTCTTTGAACCGTCCATGTTTTATACACCAAAAAGGTACTCTTGGTTAACGGCTCTAAAGTGAACCGTTTCCGAGAAAAATGTAATTTTATGAGAAAAAACATTAATTATAAGTTTTCACCTCGGTTTTCACTTACTTTAATTTTTCCAAAATGCTGTTGAAAAATCGTTAAAAAGTCATGTTTTCTATCATAAAATTCCATTTTCCTCGGAAACGGTTCATTTTAGAGTCGTTAACCAAAACCAAGAGTACCTTTTTAGCGAGCTTTTTGGTATAGAAAACATGGGCGGTTCAAAGGCGCTGCTTAAAACCGCATTTATTCCAGTTGCGTAGAAATTAAGGGGTCGAAACCTTTAAAATAGCCTAAATCTACGCCACTGAATTTTTTTAAAACCTTTATTTTACGGCGCAAGTAAGGGGATCGGTGAGCACATAGTGTGTATACACACTATGTGCTCACCGATCCCCTTACTTGCGCCGTAAAATAAAGGTTTTAAAAAAATTCAGTGGCGTAGATTTACCTAGGCTATTTTGAAGGTTTCGACCCCTTAATTTCTACGCTACTGGAATAAATGCGGTTTTAAGCAGCGCCTTTGAACCGCCCATGTTTTCTATACCAAAAAGCTCGCTAAAAAGGTACTCTTGGTTTTGGTTAACGACTCTAAAATGAACCGTTTCCGAGGAAAATGGAATTTTATGATAGAAAACATGGCTTTTTAACGATTTTTCAACAGCATTTTGGAAAAATTAAAGTAAGTGAAAACCAAGGTGAAAACTTATAATTAATGTTTTTTCTCATAAAATTACATTTTTCTCGGAAACGGTTCACTTTAGAGCCGTTAACCAAGAGTACCTTTTTGGTGTATAAAACATGGACGGTTCAAAGACGATGCTTAAAATGGCATTTATTCCAGTGGCGCAGAAATTAGGAGGTCGAAACCCTCAAAATATCCATAATCTATATCCATAATCTATGCCACTTAATTTTTTTTAAACCTTTACGGCGAAAATAAGGGGATCAGTGTACACATAGTGTGTATAAGAGCTGAACATTGTATCTCATACGGTTCCCGAGATATCGTCAAGAACTTGAAAAATAATATTTCTTCGACACCCTGTCCCTGTATCTCAAAAACGGTGCATTCCGGACACAATGGAGAAGGTTAATGGGAAATTTTAGTCTGAAGAATCAGCCTGTGAAGTATGGCTAATCTTACAGTAAACACCCTGTATACTTGATTTTTGATTTCAACCTGTTCGCATTTTGCTTGCTTCAGGACTGGCTACTACCGTTTGTCATTTCTCCGAATCCGTGACGTACAGCTTGTTTTCATTTCGAGTTCATTCTACCTTCTTTTACGTACTGTTTTTGCTCAGTCGTACATAGTCGAAACGTGCCTAAACTTAAATCCAAAACCAAAAACTATCCATCCGCAAATCCACAACCTGCAATGCATGTGTAGGATTAACTTTTTATATTTATGTACCTACCTAAAAAAAATCTATACTATTTGACCACTACAATAATATAATAATTATCTAACGTTAATGATTCTATAATAATCATGATTCCATGATAATTAAGATCATGCAACAGTTCCCATACTCTCGGTTTCTAATGATGCACACACACATTACATTATCCTCTATTTATACTTCAACCATGACCATCTATTAGAAGAGATGTTTGTAGCGAAAATAACCAACTAGGCCTTCAATTGAAGTCGTTAATCTATACTACATGTAAACCAAGGCTACCGTATAACTCAATATTCTCTGGTTATAAATCTAGTCGACCGATCAGTTTCAGCATTATTTATAGAAAATCGACAAGAAACAAATAACATCAGACTTCACAGCCAAGAAATGATATAATTTTAGTAAAACCATTAGAAATGTTATGAGAAACACAACACTCGCCTCTTTTACTGTTTAGTCTCATAATAAAAGCTTTTGTTTTTCATATATACCTAGTCTAGGCTCTACTCTACGAGGTGCTCTAGTTAATCCTCGACTTAATCGATAACCCTTATGAGAGGTCATTTTATGAAGGAAGACTAAGTACTTTTTTAAATATTTTTTGCGTGAATCGAATTTCTGTGTACGTTACGTAAAATATCATAAGTTGAGCTGTTTAGTTTCAAAACGATTTGATAATACCTAATTGTTCTCAGCATCACAGACTTGCTAAGTTTTTACATTAATTAACGAAAATATTCACTTAATATTTTTCAAACAAACAGGTCATGCATATTCTACGACGTTCTGTCAACGAAAATGTCAACAAATCCCTACAGCGGCAGATCGGGTTTCAAATGAGAATTTCCTTGATATATTATGTAATTGGAGAGCCCGAACAGAAATACACTTTTCACCTGATTAAATTCCACATGCACAGCGGACTTCGTTCGTAAACATAATACATTAATTTTCCATGGAAACACAAATACATGGATTTTAGTCGCGCTATTAAATAATGCAGAACTAATCATTGGAAACAAATATTACCCTTATAACTCCTCTGTTGCAAGGACTTGTTCTCGTATTATTTACAATTGAAATAAATAGAAACGCGTACAATTAACGCTCAAGCCATCATTCGTCTATATACACAATGAAATGAATGTTGTAAAATCAAAATAAAACAACATATGCATACATATAGGTAATACATTAGTTACGTAATATATTTTTATTATATTACTTATACTTAGGGACACAATTTTGGTGTCTGCATTGATCGTTTTTGTAAGAAACACTACTTGGTGTTAAAAAGTAAATAAATTTGAAATATAAATAATAAATAATATAGAATATACCTACTCGAGAATATATGAATAAATAAACTAAAGGTAAATAAATACTTATAAACAACTTAAATACAAAAATTGGAAAACAAAAAATATTTTATCTTTTATCTCGTAGGTATCTTATTCATCAATAATTAAAATATAATTTTTAATTTTTGATGATGGTTTACATACGATTGGTTTTTACAGTACAGTTGGTGTTTAAATTGAGAAGTTTGTGACTTATAAACAAGTGAAAATCGCAATTTTTCAAGTTCAAGTCCCGGTGTGTACAACGAAAACGCTCAAGATAGACAAAAACCGCTTAGATGTCCCTCTATTCTAACTTCTTATACATATACACAGGATTCTTATAACCTGAAATATTAGGTATCTAAATATCTCGAAAAGTGCGCACTCTGCGAAAAAATTATTTTTAAAAATTTCTTGGATGCGGACATCGTTTATATACAAAAACTATGCACTCCTCACTCACCCCTTGTGAGTGAGTGGGGGTAACTTTGAATTATCAAATAGCAACTCGTTTTTTTTTATTGATAAATTAGTATCCAGCGACAAAAAATGCGTAGGTAAGATTTTACTGAAACATTTTTTGCGATTATTCATAGATGGCGCTATAATCGAGGAAATTTGATGTTGATTATTTCTTCTATAAATATGTCTATCTCGAAAAGTAAGCACTCTGCGGAATAATGTTATCTACAAAAATGGTTTAGTTCGGTGGGGGGCATCGTTTAAATGCAAAAACCTCCCTACATCAATACCCCATTGCGAAGGAGTGGGGGTTAACTTTGAAATTTTGAACGACAACCCATATTTTTTATTGCGAATTCGTATTTAGTGAAAAAGCATGCGCAAAAAATGTTTCAGGTAAGTTTTAAGCATTTTTTGTCGCCGAGTACGAATTCGCAATAAAGATAAATATCTCGAAAAATATTTAAAATTTCAAAGTTCACTCCCTCGCAAGGGGTGAGGGAGTGAGGGGTGCAGGGCGGTTTCATGTTCAAACGATGTCCCTCATCGAACAAAACCACTTTTGTAAAAATCATTTGTCCGCAGCGCTTATTTGTTGAGATATTTGAAATATTTTAGGTTACAAGAATCATCCCCTGTATTATGGTATTCTATGACATAGATGAAATGTTTATACCTACAAGTGATCAAAAATTTGAAAAAATCTGAGATGTTATTCTACTTCTAAAATAAGTGTTACTTCAATTATTATTAAGGATAATAATTTTAAATATATTCCAGTGAGCGTTTAATTATGTATATATTTACAATTATGAATATTAGTTTAAACCGAGGTTTAACCATTAATTAACTTTGTGAATTAAGTATTTCAGCATAATTTGTTACGTTAAGATTTAACAAAGAATACAAGGATGCTTCTTTCCGGTTTTACTTTCCAATAAAGCAGAGGTAAAGGCATGAGCGAGGATCCAGGTATGGAGGGAATGGGCAAGGGGTTATGCATTCACCACAAGCTACTAGGCCTTCAAGGTGCCGCTCTCACTACATGAACCCCCCCCCAATCGATCGAAAAAATTATATTTTTCGGAGTCACTTCTGATTAATTTGTTGAGGAACCAAATCAGAAACTGCGTTAATTTCAACCCAGGCTACTCAGGAAAATATTTTTGTCTCGGGAGTACCTATATCAAGTCCTATATCAGGTGAAAAACTGCTTCCCCCTAGGTCTAGGTTATATCTCTATTCCTTATTATACCTAGCACCTAGACGAGTATGTACCTACCTAGAAATTATGTAATTTATGATTTTTTTGAATGCCATCTATTTTTATAATTTTCAATATTTTTCTTAACTTGAACTCTTATAATTCGCCGCTTCTTACCGCCAGTCTTAAATCTAATAATTATGATGATATCAAATTTATATTTCAGCTGCACTTTTCAATACTTTTTTCATGTACACTTACACTTGGAGTCGACACTTAAATATTTGTATTGCATCTCATATTACTTACCTAAATTTATCATTTAAAGTGGATTATTGTGCCAAGTAGTGGCAGTAGAATTTAATTTACATGGTGAAAAAAAATGTAAACCTTTAATATCAAGTTGTATGAAAGCAACACCAACACCATGCATGAGCAACACTTGCCATAAAGGATGAATGTCTGAACTAAATAAAAACCGGTTAATAGATGCCTATCTATAAATGAAAATGTGTTCTATCAACTACAATATATTACATAATGATTGTTATTGCACCTCGGGGAATCTCTAAAGCAATTTGATAGGAATTACCGTTCCACTACATCCAATGATAATGGTCCGCGATAATGGGATGAACAGAATGACTCATTCTTTCATGTAAAAGAAGAAAATGGCAAGAAATGTCCGAAACAGTCCCAGCAGCTCTAAAATAATGGGAGCAAAGCGCTCATAAAGAAAGAGGCTTGAAGGCTTGAATTCTATGTTGGACCATCTGGACTCTGAAAACCTAATTGAATGATGAATGAACGCTTTGAATTTTTGAACAGAAGCCAGTGTTCGAATCGTGCAGACAAGATGCCTTTTGCTTTCACTTCTGAGTCATAACAGAAATGTTGTGGTGCAATTAGCAAGGTAGGTCTGGCCTGGCAAGCTGGAATTCTTAGAATAATGATGGTCATTAAAAATAAATTGCTTCTAATGCTACTTGTTCTCTTCAATTACTGAAGAATGATTTTTTCACATGGCCGAGACACGAAGTTTTTGTTTTCAAGAAGTACCCAAGTATACCTAGTTAATTCGTATTCGTAAAGTACGTAAGTAGATTTATAGAAAAGGTAGTGATATATTGTATACCTAAATAAAAATCGACCAATAGGTTTTAGGACGTCTGACGCCTCTTTAATATACTTAGGTGGGTACGGTAGGTAGGTACTTATGGTAATTAGTTACTTAGTTCACATTACATAATAATAAATTTCGCATTAACAACATAAAAAATAAAAACAACGCTTTTGATGTTGACTTTTAAAAGGAAAGGTGCGGAGTATGGAATTTGAATTTATAAAACAAGATTTGGCAAACGTGACCCAAAGCTATTCGGGTTAAATCGGACATTATTATTTCAGTTTCAAGTTTATTTCATGTCTTGGAGGAGCGATCTGAAACTGGGCGCGCAATCTGGGAAAATTAAAGTGTCATGAAACTGGGCAGACCATAAAATATTCTTATAAAATCAATACATATGAAACTGGACAGGTTTCTGGGCAATTACTATAAACTATAAATTATACATCAGAGAAGATAGGTACATTAACAGGTGTCCTGTCTATTAATATTATTATTTAGCACCTAATCGAAAATTTTATAGTGAATGCACATATTTTAGAAGCAGCCAGGGAGTTCTTTAGTAAATTAATAATAGTACAAATTGTTATTATTATTTTACACAACCATTAAGGTTTATTATTAACGGTTACACTTGCGGCAAAGGATACGAAAAAAAAGTTATTATCTTTTTAATGGCAATAGGCATAGATATCAGGTAATTCCCCGGGTATATAGTTATGGATAAAATGTTTTAAATTTCTAAGTACTTATTGTAATGTATTTCTGCATCCTGCCTCTTGCCTCACTCAAAGCAAGACAGCCGGTTTGCCGGGATCACGGTATTGAGCTCGCTCCTCCAACAGAAAAAGTCATACTTACATACCTGGTACTTCCCGGATGCGAGCTTTCTACCGGCTATCCCAAGTAACGTAGAGTTCAGTAAACTTTGTACCCCTGAGTGCAAACTTTTATAAAATGCAAACGGCATATGATTGTCCAGATTGGTTCACGATTTGTCCATACGTTTGTCGTGGACATTTCGATGAGAAGTTTAAAAAAAATTGACATGCAGCACCACCCTGAACATATTTCATTACCGAATGATTATCAAACGGGATAAGTTTGTCTACGATTTGGCCACCCGCAATTTTCGTTCGTCTCACCCTAAAAAACATAGGTACGTCCAAATTGAAAAAATTGACAGCAGTACCAAATGCGAATTTTAATAACATTCAAATTTTTTTTTTGTCCACGATTTGTCCACGTTTGTTAACCCGAAATTTTCGTTTGCCACCATTAAAAAAAAGTTACGGCAAAATTTAAAAAATTTGACCCCATGAACTTATTTTCATTGGTATAGTTCATTATTTATTATCAAAGAGAATAAGTTTGTCCACGATTTTTCCACGTTTGTTCACCCAAAATTTTCGTTCGTCTTTCCCTCAAAGAAAAGTTATGTTAGGACCAAATTTTAAAAAAAGACAGCAGTACCAAGTGCGAATTTATATTAAATTAAATTAAAACAGCAATTATTTTTTGTTGATTACTTTTCCTTTCATGTTTCATTTTATATATACAGGATGTTTCCTAAATACCAGGTACATTATCGGGAACGGGGGTAATTCTTTGGCTTACTTTATGCCTAAAATTCCATACAAACATATTTCTTTATAGCTCCTTCCCATATGTATACTTCAGCACGAAGTATAGGTACCTACTCATTAAGAGTACGATGAATTTGCGTTTTACGGACTCATTTTTCCAAAATTTTGTATTTTTCAGCCCCCCCCCTACTTTGTGGAGGTCCCCCAAAGTTTTTCAAAATACACAAGGTGGTTCTTAATAATGTGCGCAGGACTTCAGGATGTGATAAAACAAACCGTTTTCGAGATAAAAATTTAATTATTTTCAGTTTTTTGACGATCTCATGCAGGAACTGTTTTAGATAAAAAACGCAGCTTTTATATACCTACATGTTGTCCAGTGAAACAAATCATAAAAAAAAAATTACCAAAAATAAGGATGTTTTTGTCCACAACAAAACATTTATGATTTTTATGCTTTTGATCATTAAAATGCTGTTTTTCATGGAAACAGTTCTCTTACCAAAAATAAGGATGTTTTTGTCCACAACAAAACATTTATGATTTTTATGCTTTTGATCATTAAAATGCTGTTTTCATGAAAACAGTTCTTATTAGAGTATTTGACCAAGAGTACCTTTTTTATGTGGAAAGCATTGACTTGACAGTTCAAAATATGCTTTCACAATGTATTTCGAAAATGGTGGGTTTACGGACCCATGTTAATATGAACTTTTTTTCATATTTTTGAACGAGCTATCACATCCTGAAGTCCTAAGCACTTATTATGAATCATATAGTATAATAGGCGGTCGTGACGTGTGACTAGGAAAAGGTTGGGAACCACTGATCTAGGTATAGGCTAAGTAAGTATCGGATGTTTGCGGCGCGCGCGCCTCCTCGTGGATTTTTTTCGCACTTTCGTGCGGCAGTATAACCTTGCTTTGCAATTTTTGACAGCTCGTTTGGATAATGAAACCCTTTTAAAATTATTATTTGGCAGTGAACTTATAGATTTTTAAATTTATTATGACTACAATAATTATTAAAAGTAATTTCCAAGCACCCAGTCTCGACTGCTTTCGTTTTAAATCGTTGAGAAATGGGCGAAATCTCATGATGAGTTTTCACATGAGCGGTGTTAGAGAATACGTTTACGTTTACATGGAACTTTTCTTCAAGGAACAGCGCTCATTTAGAGAGACTCCTGGTGCACATAGCACTCATAAAAATGAAAAAACCTATTATTGTCCCATTGTTCAGGTGATATATTAATTGTCCATTAAAAAATATCACCTTTCTTATCAACGCATAATAAGTTCATATTTCATCTCATGTTTTCGGGGTTTTTATTGAGCTTATGTATAATAAGTCGAAGAGTTTTAAACATATTTTGCAGCTGTAAAGCAAGAAAATGTTACCCTTCGTCTGAAATACAGCTCGAAAAAATTATAGCAGTAGTTATTGTTTTATTAGTATTACTTATATGCCTTAAATTATTAACTAAAATTTTTAACTTTAATTTACTATCTAAAAAAAGATTCAGGAGTAATAAATAGGTAAGTAATCTCAAGCATTTAAGGTACTCGTGTACAACAAACACTTCCCGATTTTTGTATACTCGGAACGACCTCATGTTTGCAATAACAAATACATTAAAATGAACAGCGGGCACGAAGGACTTGCCGCATGAAAGTGTCAAATTTGCCTACTTGGTGGCGCCACAATAGTTACTTGTTTAGCCTATATGATGTGTACCCACTCTAAAAATATTTATATCGTAAACATGGCCAGGTTGTAAAATAGTGTGATAAATTACTATTTTTAAAAGCTTTCCAAAATCAAAGAATATACTTTATTTTTTGCAGCAAGCTCTATAATAAGAAAATTATGTTAAATAAATAAATATTACTCGCACACATGAGAAGTGAATATTTTGATTTCTCGATCTAAGGAATTTCCCTGAGGATTTCTGGAACATTAAACACGCGTATTTGCGGATAGTTTCATCTAACGTTAATTATTTTACGGCGTTCTGTTTAGGAATTTGCACTCAGTTCATTAGCAATGTTGGCTGCTATCAGTTGCAGTCCAATGCTAGTAATCGAATGAAAAATGTAAAACTTTACTTCTTGTCATTAAGAATATAAGACTTATTTATTAAATAAATTTATTTTTTATTCAAAAAATATACTAAAAGCGAGATCGGAGCAAAATTTATATATCTAATGAATAAAATAATAAAAAACAAATAAAAAAACCTACTTCCACGCACACCGGGGGCACTGCACTCAGTTGTTGGCATGCGTTTTGGCTGCCTGGGGTGCATCCTATGGCGCAAGCCAAACCCATCGTGCATTTTTTATCTTTTATTCATTTTCAAATGGAAAAAAGTTCAATTAATATTTGTATTGGTAGGAATAATCAAAATTGGTAGGTATATGTACCTATGTCGTTTTGGATCTAGCGAGAGCCAAGCGCATCACGAGCCGTCCGTGAGCAGAAATACGCACGATTGATGTAGTTTACATTTCGTGAAGTCATTATTGCAAGGAAATAATAAGAAAAAGATTGCATAGAAGTCTAAAATTTATATTTTACATTAATGACTTCTTTTTCTGATGGGTCGCGCGATTGGTTCGTCCTTTTCCCGTAGCTCTTTGGAGGTTCGTTATTTCTTCCAACGAGCGGTTCGCAAACTCAGTTCGCGAACTGCTCGGGGCAGCTCGTCTCTCGCTTGGTTCGCATATCTTCAGTTTCATAAAGATATTCTAAAAATAAATTTGAAATATTTTTTAAATGATGACGAAAAATAACTAAGATACAATAATTATTATTTCAATACCAAATTTGATAATAAAACAGATTCTAACATAAAAATAAGGTTGATCTAATAAAAAAAACTTGACAGCAATCTCCGCTTAGGGAAAGAAAATAAATCACATGAAAAGTCTTTATTATAATTAAAGTCTGAAAGGCACTGACACACTACGTAAAAGAAAGAAAATTTTTTACAGGTAAGGTAGCAGCTCCAATCTTCCTTCTACTCAAGGAAGCCTCGTGAGAAACCTTACGTGATATGTGAAAGAGTTTGGCAACCCTAGCCTAGCGCTGAGACCGGTTCTACGCTTACTTATACTTATAGTAACACCTGTTCGAATTTAACTTTTATTCAGACCCTCCCCTGGCCGTTCCACGGGGGGACAGCGCAGTTGATCCGCATTACCGCATTGTTCCACTCACTCATGTGTGCTACAACCGAGACTACAACAGGCCCCGTCAACAAACGATTATTTTATTAATGTAACATGTCAAACGTGAACAAAGAATTAAGTAGTCATGTCAGGTGCATAGCATTGTTTATGTGGTTAGGAATTGTTAGGCATGTATAAATTGTGTTCGTATAGTACATAATCTACCTGTAAATGTTATGTAAACTTACAGGTACAAAACGAAATCACATTCTTTACCAAACTTGTTCCTTTCAATTTTGAAGTTAAAATAACTAAACTATCATTAGGTACAGTACAGTAACAGTACTTCAAAAATATTTTTTTTATACATATAGCTAAACGTTGAAAGTTCAAAAAAATTATACCAACGGTCTGTCTATTATGGATTATTTTATGTTGAACCGGTGAATGCAATAAGACAGATAAACCATGATGCATTATTATCAACCAGCACGGGAAATTTGAAAGATTACAGATTATCAGAATCACTCATCAGGATGTCAGTTGTTTGTTATAGATTGGTGTTTTATTTGTTTTAGGCCTATTGGTGGTTTAGGTTTGTAATAAAGTGCATTTACTTAGGTACCTATACCTTTATTGCTTTTTTCATAATAAACATTATTGTACATTTTTTGAACGTAGAACATGTATGAAAGTGCAATCCTGACCCTGGTTAACGGAACCTATAGGTTTCATTCAATTAGGTTCCTGAAATTTTTCATGATACTAGGCAAAGGATTCATTATTGAGTGGACAGGGATAAAAGATTAGAACACTCGGTACCTCGGTATAAACGCAAAAGAAAAGGCGATAGATATCACAATAGAATTACTATAGAATTACCTGCCAGTGATATTATTGTTTAACCAGTCAATTTTAATTAATTTGTCGTGACATAAGTTGCAAACTGTTGTCGCTTCGCTAATTTCCGTATCCACATGACAACATGAAGATTCTCTATTCTCTCTTATGCGGTAGGTATATATTTCTGCATACCTAACATAATGCAGCCAACATGGTATGTGGAAATTTCATGCTTTTGGGTTATTTTATTATCGTAAAGTCGCGATGTCCTCAGTAGTGTATTTTTTAATTAACGATAAAACTAAGATTAAGATTTAAGATTAATGATAAAAATTAAAAGACTGCAACATTATATAAACGGAATATTGTCTGCAAACTTAAAGTCGATTTTTTTTATACCTATACGTGAAGAATGCGGTTCGAAGAAATAGCTCCTATTAAACAGTAAGTAATGATCATTGGACTTGATTGGACTTTACGCACATTCAAGCCAGTAATGCTCCCAGTTGGACGGAATTTGTCTTTTAAAAATGTTAAAAATGTCTCTTATTTTAGAGTTACCATGTTTCAAACTCGGTTTCAAATAGTGTCACCGCGGCAAGTGCCTTGCAGCTAAAAAATATATATTTCTATTAAAGGCGTTTTTAATATGATGTAAGGTAACTTTCTAGTCAAGTTGCAGACCTATCCTATTATGCATCAACATCGTAAATTAAACGATTTGTATTGACGCAAAAGGAGTGTTTTCTAAAAGATTGACGAACAGACGAGGAATTTGACAGGATTATTTCATTTCCGGAATTATTCTCTTTGCATTGCACTAGTATTTGTGCTTGTAAAATTGCAACCGTGACTGACGTAAACACAGAACGGCTTGAGAAGATACTAAATTGGAATGTTATTTCATTAAGGCAACTGACCTACAATGCACTTCCGGTTCCATTCCATTAGTTGTCTGCCGGTAGGTGTAACATACAGTAAGTTTTGTAGATAAATATTTAATCCTTTCATTACACCTCGAGATATTGAGATCTCTGAAGCCATAAAATTTACAATCGATAGAGTACGTTAAATAAAAAAAATGTACATAATTATACAAGGAGTTAAGAAAACTCTTTAGTACATTATAGGGGACACTCAGTAGAGTACGGGAAAAATAATTTAAAAAATTCTGGTCTTCAATTTGGTGAGATAAAAAATGCTAAAGTTAACATTTTATGTTAAGAGATATGGTCAATCATCCGGTAGGTATACCTCGGTGTATAATATCTACTTAGTACTTAGTATCATTTTCATTTTCTGATACAACAGTCATGTCGAGATTCATAAAGGTATTGTACCTTATACCTATTGAAAAGCTATTGCTTATTATTCAGTTCTAAAAGACAAATTAATTGTCATATTATTTACTGCTTGATTAGCTCCTTGATCTCGTCCTCGATTTATTGGAAGCTTTTTCTAAAATAAATTATACCGTTTTAATTTCATTATATGCATTGTCGGTATTATACTCGATATTATTATAGGTAAAACATGTAAATTATGTTTTTATTTCAATCTTGAAATTGTCAAGTATAATGTAATTTAAAATATAAGGTAACAGCTACATAGGCACCTAATTATATAAAAACATGATTTCGTTTCAAATGAGAATAATTTCTAGGATTACTGCATTGAATTTACAAAAATGATTTCACACGGGTTTTCATGATAAAATCAGTTTGTGGAAAAGTGAAGTCATTTCCGAGCATATTTTTAATATTCCTCATTTCCAACCAAAAGTAAAAATGATATCAAAATTACTCTTCTTGGTCGCTTTTTTAAGGATAAATCTTTAGGTATATGTTGGTAATACAGGGTGCACCATATATCCTTCTCTATATTGCTATCTCTTAACGCTAACAGATACAGGGTCGGTTAAACAAATCCAAAGGAGCGCAATTTTGTGGCCATCTCGATTCCGTCGAGACATACAAGATATCTGTGACCGTTCCTGAAATATCCTGAAAAAACTGAAAAATTGAGATTTCTTATTTTTTCCATATCTTTTTTATTATTGGAGATTAATGAATAATTTTTTGGGGACTTACATAAGTCGTCAAGAGCTACCCATCTGACATTTCAAAAATTTTCAAAGCCGACTAGATCCCAGAATTTTCATAGTCAACTTTCGTTTTTCTTATGGCCACCATAGTGTTTTTTTATGTTGTTCGGTATAAAAAATCATAAAAACAAAAAAAATTTAAACTTCAAAAAATAAATTAAAAAAAAATTTATTCTTCTTTTTTCTTTACAAAAAAAGACACATTTTTAGACCGAATTTCATAGATAAATTTAAAAACCATAAGGCAAGCACTATTTCGGCGTATTTTACAAATGTTGACGTTTTTCGACGATTTTTTATTAGGTTTATCTTTGAAAAATTAAAGCGGCGTCCACATTAGTAAAAATTTATGCTGTGCGTCGCGTTCGCCGCAAATTTATTCGTGCGTTCACAAATTTTTGCGAGTATGGACGCGTTCGGCGCATTTAACCGCACACAAAAGTTTTCGCCAAATTCAACACACGCGATCCGTTCGTTGTCGGTTTTTTGATAAACATCAAACGATTTACGCCGCAGCATTGTTCTAGTGTGGACGTATTATTAATGATTAGTAGTGTTTTCGTGGTCGCATCATGTCTTCTGATGCATTAATAGCAATGAAAAAGAAATATGCTGCTTTCATTGTTATGTACCATCTTATCGACAAAAATAGAAAAAAGGAAAAAGAACTCTGATAAACATGTACAGACATGCACGCACGCGTTGATCGGAGACGCACGGCGCACGACGTAAAAATTTATGCATCAACAATGTAGAATTTGCGGCGCAAATATTTGCGGCGCATTCTACATTCCACGCACAACGTAATTATTTGCTAGTGTGGACGCGCCTTTAGAATAAAAATTTAAAAAAATTTTTTTTGAAGTTTATTAGTTTTTGGTTTCCATTATTTTTTTCATATCGAACGACATAAAAAAATAATATGGCGGCCATAAGAAAAACGAAAGTTGACTGTGAAAACTCTTGGATCTAGTAGGCCTTGAAAATTTTTGAAACGTCAGATGGATAGCTCTTGACGGCTTATGTAAGTCCCCAAAAAATTATTCATTAATCTCCAATAATAAAAAAGATATGAGGGAAATAAATCTCGATTTTTCAGTTTTTTCAGGATATTTCAGGAACGGTCACAGATATCTTGCATGTTTTGACGGATTCGAGATGGCCACAAAACTGCGCATCTTTTCTCTAATTTAACCGACCCTGTATCTCTTAGCGTTCAGGAGAAGGAGATAGCAATATAGAGAAGGATACATGGTGCACCCTGTATATCCTTTACTTTATCAACACGGTTCGAACTTGTTGACTTCTCTCAATTACAAACTATGTATAAGAATACAATTAAAAACCTAATACTGAATTATTAAATTTTGCATAATTACCGAGCAATACTTAGTACTTTCTACTTAAGTCAACTCCCATGCACTCCTGTTGAAGTTAGTTACCTACATATTTCTAATTTTCATCCCGTCAACACACTTGAACAATAATAATTAATTACTTATTAGTTAATTAACTAAAAATTATTAATCCCAAATGACATTACTGGATAATGGCGGCCCGCAGAACCGAGAGACATGGGGGAACTTAGAGGAGGCCTATGTCCAACAATGGACAATGACGCCTACAGGATAATGGTATTTTGGAGACCTTTTAATCGTCATTTAGTGGGGAATACTGCCTACTTATACCTATAATTGGTATAATAAAAATTGATAAATTCCTTTTTCCTAAAGAACTTGAGGGAGGCTTGGAATTTTCAAAAATCTAAATCTAAAAGGCAATTGAATACAAACAGCGTAAAATAATAATATAAATGAAGGTAATAATAAATTTGTTATATTAATAAAAGTATTATTAAAAATATTATTAAAAATAAATACAAATAATTGTCCTGTTGACTACGTATTGAATTCTTCGTCTACGTCTACCATATTCGTTTCGCATTATTATAAAATATTTTTAAGGCTCGTTTAAAGGTTTTTCCCCCGCCCATGTTTCATTCAAAATTTGGCAACAGAAGGACGACGCAATGGCAGAAAGTGATTTGAAAAATTATTTTTGATTTCCCAATTAGGTACCTATATTGAAAAAAAAAAACAAAATATTCATACCTTAGTTTTCCTCTCGGATTTTCTAATTTTTTTACCTTATTATTGAAAATGGAGAAAAACTGAAATCACATTATCATTGCCCAGCTTTATTTTCGCAATGTCAGTTTTTTATATTTGATAATTCATATTTGCAGGGCCGGACTGCGCGTCATTTTTTTTAAATACGGGCTTGCATTTGTTATTGCAAAAATTGAAAGATATTTTAATTCTGAATTTAATGATATGCCACACAACATAGTGTGGTTCAAACGTGTTTCGATTTATAGCTACTGACATCACCAGTTTAATTTCACCTCAATACGGATCTGTGCTCTTATTAATCTTCTTGGACTTATATTACTCATCGTCATCACAATCCGACAAGTCCAAAAAGTTTAATAATAGCACAGATCCATATTAAGGTGAAATTACAATGGATATGTCAATATAGCTATTGTCCGAAACAAGTTTGAACCACCATGTGTGCACATATCAATAAAGTCAGAAGTAAAATATCTTTCCATTTTTGCAATAAAAAATCTAGGTCCGTATTTAAAAATCGAAGTTCAGTCCACCCCTGCAAATATGAATTATCAGATAAAAACTGACATTGCAACAATAAACCTGGTTACAAACTACAATGAAAATGTGGTTTCAGTTGTTCTCCATCTTCAATAATACCGTCAATAAATCCGAAAAACAAAAATTGCAAATTTTGTTTGTAATTCGGTTATTCCGAGGGATTTTCAAAATAATTAAAAAATCAAAATTGAATTTTGAAATTTATTTCTTGCCAATGCATTGTCCTTCTGGTTGGCCAACTTTTTCCCCATTCAGCCAACCCCCCCCCCCCCCCCTCCCCCCGGTTTTCCGAGATCCCAATGCTGTTCATTCTTATCTTGGACACAGTGTAGGTACTAAGGTATAGGTATACTTTGCAGTATTGGTCGAGTCTTGCAAAAATTTCTAGGTGTATTTATATCAATTATTATAATGAATCTGATTTGATAAGCTGTTTCCTCGGCTGTTTCTATTGAGGAATCAAATTTACTATTATCACAATATTGATTTAGTATTATTTGATTTGAAGGTTAATAAACAGGGTTACTGGTAATTGGATACATTCCTTTGATGATCTGCAGATGTAAGATGTAAGGAGAGTAAATGTAGCCCTCATTAAATGCATTAGTCTTTTTCTTTTGGTTTTCGTCTTTTGTCAATTGCTTTTCCTTATTTGTCAAATGCTTTTCCCATTTATTAAACGTCAGTGCGTGATTTTTCAATTGAAATTCCTCTTTTGTCAAATGAGATTCCTTTTTTATCAAATGCTTTTCCAATATTATGATACTGTCACTGCACGTAAATGGGAAAAGCAATTGACAAAAAGTGAAACTGATTTGACATAAAAGGAAATTGATTGATAAATCAATGACTATAATCATTGATAGATAGAAAAATAAGAAACTCATTTGACAAATAAGGAAAAGCAATTGACAAAAGAGGAAAACCAAAAGCAAAAGACTGTATACAAAACGCAATAGATTTCGAGATATTTATTTGAAATTTTTTCGATTTTGTTTTTTATTTTTTTGTTTTTCTTTGAAATTTTCACTAAACCGAAATACTTCCGGACTCGCTTCCGGATATTTATGTATGTATGTATGTTTTATTCCAAACGGAAGATCATAGTGTTGATGGACAAGTATTCCAGCAAAAAAAAATACAAAAATTTAAAGTGCAAACTTTTTTTTTCTTTTAAGTAATTCTTTTAAAATCACATTTTAATACATCTGTTACCTACCTAAATCTATTTTTTTAAGAAAAATTGAAAATCGAAATATCTCAAAATCTATTGAGTTTTGTACAGGTGGTCCATCACTTATGTCCACCCTCGAAATAGAGGTTTATTTTAAAGATATTAACGAGGATATTAAATTGAAACTTTGAGGATTTCCGATTTAGGACCGCAGAATGGTATGATCAGTTTCATTATTATTATTTATTGTTTTTTCGTTAGAGCACTAGCCATAAAAACCTTTAATTTAGCGAGAAAGTGGCGAAAAAAAAATCGAGTTTTCTTTCATACATCAAAATATGGAAATGACAGGTTGGTATAATGATTGTAGTGATTATGGTATGTAATACAAAGCGATCAATATAATCTGAAAAGGGTAGGTGTAATAAAGTGATCAATAAAATCAGAAAAGCGTAGGTATCATAAATTCTTGAGGAAACTGAATAAATAGTAGTGAATATTCCGTTACTTACTCAGTTTACTCAAGAATTTATGATACCTACCTGAACGGGCTGATTCTTTCTCTTTCTTTAACTCCCTTTTTATTTATTAATTAATCAAATAACACACTTTAAATTTTTATGTAATTTTATTGATTTTAATTATTGATGATTTGTGAAGTTAAAGATAAGGTAAGTAGTTATGTAATTTTAATTATTATGAAACGACGCGGACCAGTTTGTAAGGTTGTTCCGGTGACCGTCCCTTTATTATGATTCTCTCGAATTCATATCTTCGACTGTTCGAATTCGACTGACTTGCTGATGTTGATGTTGGTGCTGGTGCTGGTGCTGGCACTGGGGGAGGTTTTTCTTGCAATTATTATTGTCTCTTTCACCTTCACCCTTCCAGCCTGTCTTCAGGTGTGTGGTCAATCGATATTAGTAGAATTTTACTGCATGGTTGTCAGACAGTGTACAGATTCCCTAACACTACCCTTTTCCGCTTATATTGATCCGAATATTGATCACTTTATTACACATCATAATATATCAGTAATTCTTAAATTTCCATATTTTATGTATTTTATTTAATTATTCTTTATTTGTGTTTTTATTATTACAGTTTTTTACGAGCAGGTTTTTTATCGCTAGTGCTCTCGCTAGTGCAAGAACAAAAAAAAATTAATGAAACTGATTAAGTATGCCATTTTAATATGGTCCCATATTAGACGAATTCTCAAAGTTTCAATTTTTCATTTTCAAAATCAACCTCTATTTCGGGGGTGGACATAAGTGATGGTGCATTTTGGATGCAATTTACTCCTTACCTTTTGCCTCTTGTTTTATCAGATCACCAAAGGAATGTACCCAGTTTCCAGTAACCCTGTCTCGAACCCTGTATGTATATGCGCCGATGGGCTTAATTATCTCGTTATTTATAAGCATTGCACAAATAGGAATTAATTTTATGTACCTAATATAGAATACCGGATTACCGCATTACTTACAATAAAAGTGACATCAATGGTATTATAAAATCAATAGGTTCATGCAGCCAATGAAAAAAAAACTTTTATTTTCTTCAGGATATTTTAATTTTTCCGATAAGATATGAAAGAGTCCGACTGGCTTATCTTTCCGTTTAAATAAACGGAACTGTTTTTATTGCTATTATATCGATCAGCCGCTTTGAACCCGAGTAATAAACCAGAAGCCAAACTATGTCATAATCTTTACGTGTCAATGATTGTTTTGGTCAGCTTGATTTACGATTATTATTATAATTGGAAGTAAGGGTCATTAAGTACTTATAAACAAAAACCGGTATAACCACGATTCTTCTCTTTTCTCTATTATTATTCCTATCTATTATTTGAATTAATCGGTGACTCATTGCACAAACATCCATGTCATAAGTTATATGCAAATAGTGATTGCAATAAACACAACAAACACGACCTCGTATACACCACAGGTAAGGTTCGTTCGTAAGTATAATGTTACGATGATTAAATACATTCCAGAAGGTGTAAGTAATCATCTGGGTTTTAATTGATCTTTTTGTCATCGTTATCGTATCGTTTTACATATTTTCTGATAAGTGTTAGTTAAAAAAGTATAGGTGTACATATTTATAGGAGGCAAGCAGAACTTAATACACATTTATTTATACCTACATAATATATAAAACATAGAAACATTAATATACATACCTACTAGATTACTTAACTGTCCATTTTTTATTAAAATTCTTACTACCTAAGGTACCCACGTAGGTACCTAAGTACTTAGTTTGAAATTATTGCAAAAGATGCAGATACCAAAATGCCAAAACTTGTAGGACCTTTCGTTTTGTTGGCCTCGGTTTTAGCTACAATGGGTAGGTAGGGAGTAGGTACCTATAATGCTAGATAAGTAAGTATGCATCATGAAAATTAAGAAAAACAGCGTTCGGATAGTTTGCTTTCGCATCAGCAACTATTATTTATGAATTGGAGATAATAAATTGCAGATTCTCAGAGACAGGTAACGACGACTATGAATTTTTACAGGTGGGTTATAAATAGAGTTGACGTAACTGTTTTTATCTAATCTTTAATTTATTGTACCTGTTATTTAGCTACATTACTACAGGATCAGGTGAATGAAATTCCTGTTTATGTAACTCAAATACCTACTTCGCCTTGAATAAGAAGTAGGTGGATAGGTAATGGCTCGGCAACATTAACCTGTTAATAACCGTTTTTACCCAATTAAAGCTTCTAGAATCGAAAGATGAAAGGACGGAAATTTCCTGCTGGATGGATGCTGGAATTATATTCATTTCCTGATGGTCTGATCCGATACCTTCCCTACCCGCATAGTTAAAGAATTTTCCGGCTTGTTTCGTATCAGCTTATGATGCTTCCTTCCCATTCTGAACGACTTCGTCAATCTAGGGTCATTTTGCATAATTAAAAAACCAATTTACCTGTTGCCAATGATCATCCAGGGATGGCTGAGCGGAGAAATAGCCCGTGTCATGGATGTCCTGGAGTTCCCTGAAGATTCCAACGCTGGGCAGTATATCCATTGTCGGTTTTACAAGTCACAATTATTATTGTTGCACAGATAGACACTATCAAATAAACAACACATTCAGATGTCAGCGAATCCTGGTGTGGAGGTAGTTAAATATCCACGGTCACATAACAACAAGACACCGGCAAATCATAACCTTAACCTAAACATTAACACAAACACCAAGTCAGAAAGAGCGCTAGATTATTAATACAGTGAAGAAAAATATCAACGGGTCATATATGAAACAGTACAAGCATCCGCAATATTATAGGCCCTGGAAACACAACGTAGAGAGAAACGCAATGCGTCTCTTTACACCAAAACGGCTGCGAATCCCGCAGGGTGCATTCGATTCCGCTAGAAGTAGGATCCGGATCTATCACTACGACAACGAACACGGTTGATTTCGCGCGGTTATCAGTATGTAAATAACAGAACAGCAGGATGGAACTCCGAGGTGTCGTATGCTTGGAGAATGACGTACACACACGCTTCTAACGGGAGCCTCACGGCGCGACTGAATGACTGGTTCGTTGGTCGCTCGCCTGGAACCGTCGCTGGTCTGGAGATGCAGGATATGATTCGCGATGCCGCCGTCGGGGCGCCACTGGCACGGCGGTATGTTTCGATCGCTGCGCGCGACAATTGCGCCATGAGGAAGCAGCATGGCGATAAGCCGACGTTGCCGAACCGCTGCTACGTACCCCAGCTCTTGCAGGAATTTCCTTGCTCAGGCAGCCTGTCGTTTATCGTCGGTGCCAGCGCGCCGTGCGGCCAGTGCAAAAAGCTCATAAAAATTGTCATCTAGGTATGATGCGCGTCTTGTTACAGGTATCCGAGTATCGGTATTAGTCAATATTATTAGGTATTTCTATTATTATTAGTTAAAAAAATTCTAAATATTTTGGAAATTAGGTACCTACCTGTATCCTGAAAGACACTGTCAATTTACCTGTGTGCATTGATTGTAGTTGAAAGTGCACATTGGCAGCACAAGTTAGACCTGTGCACTAAAATACAAACTGCTACCGTGAGTAACAATAAAATGAGTAAAATGACATATCTACATATCATAATAAACAAAAAGTACATTCTAGTAAAAAAAGTAATTACAAAAAATATTATTTATTCATAAATTTAATATCACAATAATACTCCTTTTGTCTGTTATTTCATTTGAGTTCATATTAGTCATACAACTTTCTATGAATTTTTGTTTTCCTAAAATTGAAAGTAAAAAATATTTTCCGACGGACACTTGAGAAAATGAGAAATATCACACGAATGATATGATTAGTCAATCGATTACCTTATTACCCCTTAAGCTAGGCAGTCCACAGTACCGGGTGGGCATCTAAAGGTGGATCCGCATCAATACAAATTTTCGTTGTGCGTTGTGTGTTGAAATTCAGCGAAAAATTTGCGCCATAAATTTAAATCTGATGAAATATTTTACCACGTAATTTTTATATCTTGTTCGTTGTACGCGCGAATCGACTTGTGGGATGCGGATCATCGATATTTGAAATAATAACATTCGCTAATGATTTTCTTATTTTTCTATCTATCAACGATTGTAGTCATGGATTCATCAATCAATTTCCTGTTATGTCAAATCAATTTCACTTTATATGTCAATTGCTTTTCCTATTTACGTGCAATATGACAGTATAATAAATACTGAAAAAGCATATTTGATAAAAAAGGAATCTTATTTGACAGAAGAGGAATTTCAATTAAAAAATCACGCACTGATGTTTGATAAATGGAAAAAGCATTTGACAAATTAGGAAAAGCAATTGACAAAAGAGGAAAATCAAAAGCAAAAGACTGTAAAATTAACAAAGTAGTCAAAATATCTAGTAAAAAATTACACAAACACTGATCACGTCCACATTAATATCACTGTGCGGAGAAAATCCCTTTGAAGTTGGTTGAAAACCGACAGCTCATCGGATCGTGTGCGTCGTTCGTTGCAAAAATGTTTGCGGGTATTTGCGGCGCACAGTCCACCATATATGAATATTCCGCCGCACACGAGCAAATTTATGTCAAAAACAACGCACAACGAAAATTTGTATTGATGTGGATCCACCTTAAGAATGGACGCCAATATCTCAGGAACAGCTCATCACACAGCTTTAGGGTAAAATTTTTGAAAAGGAAAGTGACCCTAAAAAATCGCTGGAAAATATTTTTGAGCTTCTATAACTCCCGCTAGGGGGCGAAATAGTCATGACAGAATGGAAAATGGGTAGTTTCTCCGTATTTTTTCAATTAAGGGTGTATTCGAAACACATGTAGTCTGATCCCCAAATAATATGGATTTTTTTAATTCGAAACTTTTTGTCATAACCTCAAAAATAAAGTGGTGGGAGTACGTCAAAATTTTGTTTATTGAACAGTCGATTATTCCGGTTAACCTCAACGGAATTTAACAATATTAGTCTCGTTTCAAAGAGTTTTTCTTCCTTTGTCGACTAAATTTTTCGAATTTTTCATTTTTTTACCATCGCAGCCGCTAGAGGGCGTTATTTTGACATGAAAGGAAATATGGCGATTTTTCTTAAAAAAATTTAAAAGAATGGTACCTATATTCATTTTTACATAGTGGAAAAGAGAATTATATTCTTAAGGTGTTATAAAAAGTGCAGCTTAATATCTTTTGCCTAACTGTAGATATCTGCCAGCAAAGTTGATTTTATGAATTTTTAGAGTTTGGCCTCCGCACGGATCAAATAGAAATCATCACAGGGTTAAAGTTGCTGAAATTCAAGCATGTTTATGGCGATCAAAAGTCTCCATGAGCGTGAAGTGAATATGTATACAGGGTGATGAAAAATCAGTTATTTTCTATTTTTTTCTGTTCACAATTTATTGGTAACTTCGTTATTATTGGAGCTATGAAGTCGGTTAAATTAGCAAACATGAATAAGTTTTGTCGCTTATTACAGTGGTGAAAACAGAAAAAGAATTGAAAGTTCACACGTCATGAGATATTCCCAAAAACGCAATTTTGGATATAAAAATAGGAATATCTCATAGCGTAAACTTTCAGTTATTGTTTTTCTGTTTTCACCACTGTTGTAATAAGCGACAAAAATTCTTTATGTTTGCTAATTGAACCGAGTTCATAGCTAAAATAATAATAACAAAGTTACCAATTGTGAACAGAAAAAAATAAATTTTTCTAAATAAAAGGCGATTTTTCATCACCCTGTATACATATTCACTTCACGCTCATGGAGGCTTTTGATCGCCATAAACATGCTTGAATTTCAGCAACTTTAACCCTGTGATGATTTCTATTTGATCCGTGCGGAGGCCAAACTCATCTAAATAAAATTCATAAAATCAACTTTGCTGGTAGATGTCTACAGTTAGGCAAAAGATATTAAGCTGCAATTTTCATAACACCTTAAGAATATATATATATTTATTTAATTGTTATATAACAATTATTATTTAAAAAAAAAGACACAGAGCATGCAGTTATATATGCGTTGCAAATAATATGGCGCACAAATTTGTTGTACAGGAAAGTTTGTAAGGTAGGTTAAATTATTACACCTTGATGAACCTTGTTTTCAAAAGGATCGGATGAGAAGATCTTCTTATTTAAATCATTCCGTTGTCCGTGTGTCTGTCAAGACACCTTTTCTCAGTAACTGTTTTTAAGATATCCAGTAAAAAAAATACCAAATACATACTAAAATCTACAGCTCCATCGTAGACCCGTAATATGTTTTTAATATTCACTAAAATAGGATGCGCTAGTTCTCTAGTCGCGTTCATACATTGTACATATATTGGTTCTTTTTCAAACTTTGCTTTTTTCACTTTCTACCTACACCTGTGACCAAATGTTCCAAAATAATTACCAAACATGTCCATGTCAAGTTTGCATTTTGAATAGGAACGATCGTTCCATTCCCACGAACTCGAGAATATCCCCCCCTGGTTGTTTCAGTATCTACCTACTCATTTCTTTTGTATTTTCATTCTCAATATTTCTTTCATTGGGAACATTACATTGCTCCATCAGTTTTTCTTTTATAAGCAAAAAACAAAAAAAAATACCTTTTTCCGCACGAAATGATCAATAACTGTGCGTTTTTATTTATGGTCACTCAATTATCACGATAATTTTTTTCAAAAAAACCCAAAGAAAAATGACGTATAGCTTTTAACTTTTATAATATGCAAAGAAAATAACAAAATAACAACTATAAGAATGTAAGGAAGACGTTATTCTATAAAACATTTCTAGCGTGGCAGTTTATTTCCAAAAAAAAGCAAAAATTGAGAAATTTTTTTTTAGGTATCTAATGCAACAACGCCTTCCCCTTCTACTGGGTTTCGTTTGATCTATGCCTTCTGGGATACCCTGTATAATATTTTTACTTAATTAATTTATTAAATTTATATTCGTCTCAAGTATGAATCTTCATCTTCACACTTTTAACACCTATATTAGGTACGTCTGTAATAATTGTTAATAGTCTACTCACTCGTTTTTAATAATTAGTAGCCTACACTCGTCTTAATAATCATACACGTAAATAAAGTCTTTAATAATCATGTAATAAGTAGGTAGGTGCGCTTGATAGCAACCAAATCACCTACTTCGTGCTTATTCGGCTTCTTTCTTCTTAAATTATTCGTACGGCCATTCTCATCTTGTACTCTTAGTAGCTGTTTCTTTAGCTTCTTTTAGGTTCTTTTCTTGATTCTTATCTTTCTGCTGTAAACAGCATCTGTTATAAATTCTTAGTCAATTAATTCTTTAATCTTCAAGTCTTCATTTCGTTTCATCTTAACACCTGACATAAGTTCAAAACAAATGGTGTAGTGAAATCGTAATTGATTTTTGATACTTCCACTAGTGGAGTGAAAGCATCGCTTGCGCACACATAGCCGCTGATGATGTCTACCGTAGCTGTAGACGAAACGTTTGGAGCAAATCTCCATGAACCATGGCACAATAGCCTGGATCCAATTACGATTTCAGTAGAAGCCGGCCGTGAAAGCCTACACACATACAATGGAGTAGTGTTCGATGCTTCTATCGCACGCGGAGCTCAATACTTGCTGTAACTTATCAGCATGCTTCCACCATTCTCTTCTATACTTAATTTAGAGAGAACTGAAATGATGTGCGGTTTAATTTCTCTATTTGACTATTTTGCTCTTTACAACCCGGCCATAGTCTTAAAAAGTTGTATTCCTTCTTTCGTAAAGTAGGCACCAGCAAAGCCTAAAGAAATTGATACTTAACCTCTGATAATTTTTGTTAGTGGTTTATAATTGGCCTAAATGATCGATGTGATGACGTAGAACAAAGTGGTTGATCGTCGTTTTGGACGGACAGTCTACAATAAATTAATCTGTCTACTTTTTTTTTCAACTCATGAATGGTAAAATTCGTGATTTGAAAACAGCACTTTCAGTTCTTTTCGAAGCCAAATGACCCTCCTCATGTTCCGGCTTTTATACGATTCTATTTCCTTTTATGCGATTGTACCTATTTATTATATCATTCTGTAAAACTTCCGGTACATAGAGAAGTTCATGTCCTGTGACGAATTTATACAACATATGTTTTCTCAGAAAAAAACAACGTGAAAAGACAAGAACCATCATACATTTTTTTTTTACTAATTGAGATTTAATAGATTGTACTTCGTGCAGGGTCATCTTCTTGCATTTTTCTTATTCTTGATAATAATGTTCCTACTCTGGCATGCATTACAGGTGGTAAATTGAAATTGCACAGTCCAAGCGGAACTCTGAGAAAATGGAACTGGTCACTGTTCGTTACGAATGACGAGAATTTTCTGCTACATTCTTCAACTGGCATGTAAAAAAAACATTCTTCATATCGAGAGTACCTACTAAAAATTTTTGCATTTTGCAAACGATAATCTAAAATCTATAGGTACATAATCGTGGTGATCCATCGCTCTCCTTTAGTTGTGCTTGTACTTCTTCTGCGATTTACTATCACAAAAAGATTACATTCTTGGCTTATGAGAAACTACTTGCTCTTCTCTTAACACTATCTTCATTCTAGCATCTGTAGATTTAATCTTCTTTGTAGAATAACTTCAAACAGTTTCTATTATTTTGGCTTTCGTTTTCATTGAAATTTCATCTCCTATATGTAGTCAGTTCTTCAGAGGTAGCTTTTATTTTCATTAATTACTTCATGACTTTGATCAATTATTTCCTTTACAATGATATGGTCTTGGATAATTATTAACTCTGCATATATTAATAATTCGCTGCCCATAACTGCCGACATAGTCGTACAATCATCAACAGCTATAACGAACAGATCCATCGTATATTTGGTATTGCTAATTTCAAATTTGGCTAAGAAATAACCAAAAGGCCTTACTTAATTTTTACCAAAGCCTGTGAGTAACAAAGTTGGCTTAGATAACTGAGGTGTGTTCCTAGTTTCTTATACATGACCTTGATTACTAAATTAATTTGACTACCGGTGACTATTAAGACTTCAGTAACTTCAATATTTTCAATTTCTATGTTTTTCTTGACTGAATTACCTGGGGTAAAAACAAATGAGTTTCTTCTAGCACCAGTCATTTTAATTCTTGAACATAAGAAAACTGTCTACAATGTGGTGCTTTATGCCCAAATTTGTTACATTTAAAGCATATAACTATTTTACTCTTTTGTCTGCATTCTGGTGTTTTTAATTTCTATTTAACTCACTTACGTATGAGTGAAACTTTTCACTTCTGTAAAAAAGGTGGTTTCCTTTTACAGGGATCCCTTCGTTGTCACTTCATGCTGTGGAAGGATCCATTTCCAGAAAAGAGGCAATCAGCATAACCCCTCTCACATCATCAGTGATGTGCTCCCATGACCCCATTACATACTGGGTGCACACTAGCACGATTCTTCCTCTCAGCTAGTGTATGTAGGAGACAGGATCCGGAATCCCGAAGCGTGAGTTTATTTACCAGGGGAATAAGTGGGATAGATGGCGGCCAATAAAGCCGGGCCCGTCTCCGTAAGCGCGACCCATTACATGGAGAACCCGGAGCGGGTAAGAATGGAATAAACGGCTGGACATCAATCAGGATCTGCGTCGCAGCGACGGTGACGTGCCTGGCCAAGATGGTGGCCCACAGTGGCGCCTCAGACAGTTGTAGATGAGATTAGCGGCACTTTAAGAAAATTCGGAAGTTTTTTCGTCCGGCTCAATTACAGCTGCAATCTACAAGCACAGTATACATACAACTAAGGGTCACAAAAAAATTGAAAGCTATTCATGCGTGAACTGCTTGATTTAAAACAATGATTATTATTGTAAATACAGAAGAAACAAAATCTATAATGTAGGAGTTTTTTTCCCAAAAAAATTATTTAAAACAAAATGATCTACACAAAAAGTAGGTAGGTATACTTTCTCGCAAAAAAGTTATGATAAACATATAAGACTACAAGAGGGCGATTATCTAATTTTAATTTTATTAAATCCCAAGCGTAGCCATTACAAAACTTCCTCCCCCTGAGGCATCCGCTTCGCCTTCTACTCGGATGATGAGAGCTATTGAGGATTCGTCATTTTTCTCTCTAATATTACCAATTTATAACACTGAAAGCCTCCAGCAATTAACCACGTTCTCCTCGAAATTACTTTTTCAGGGAGATATTTTGTATGATTTGAAGTTGAACAGGTCGGAGTCAAAATTCAGCAACTGCTGATTGTGTTTACCCGCCGCGGCGTGTTTATTCACCGGGATTGCAACGTGCCAGAAGATTGTCGAGTTTGTTTTACGTATAAATCACGGAAACGTCAAAGGTTTTTACTTTGAATTATTTATGTCGATTCTGGCTTATTTGTTTAGCAGATTTACAATTTGTAATTTTCACGGTTGTGCCCGAACGTTTGCTTTGTCGCATATAAAATTCAGAGTATTTGTACAAAATATTCTTTCCTATTTGATATTATGCTTTTTCAATATGCTGCGTGCATATTGAAAGCTTAAGAGAAAAAAATGTTCCTTATGGACTTTGATAAGTGTAAATAGTAAAGTGTTATAATAAACGCAAAAAAAAAGTGTCAGAGGGGTGGTGGCAGGGCCTGGCCGAGCCTATTTGCCGCCTGCGTGCCGATACAAAAATTGCTGCCCCCTCTCCCCACTTAAGGAAGAATGTCTATCTAAGGGAAGGCAAAGAGCAATTTCGTATAGGTAAAAATTAGACACTAATAGAAATGTGCATTTATTAGATTAGGTAAATTCTGCTGCGCGCTTAAGCGAATTATGTCCAAGATATGTTAGCATTAGAGTCCAACCGGGGGGTCTGGGGGGTATGGAGTATCCCCCTAGTTCCTTGGGGGTTAGTTTCGGGGGGTTATCTCCCAAGAAATTTTTATTAAGAGATATTCAACGGTTCATATGTGTTCAGAACCGGCGATTTCGGGGAGAGCCAAAATTAAAGACTATCCGCGACATCTTGCGATCCATCATTTCTTATAGATTTTGAGTCGCTGATCACGATGGTGAAAACCGTTTGTCGATACGATGAACAGTAAAAAAGTTACGAGCATCGAAGTAGCCAAAATCTCCAAAAAAAGGCCATACTTTTTTTTTCGACTAAAAGCATTGAACTCCATTAATTGTCACAGCTCTGTAGACTACCAACTCCCCAATGGCATTAACTCCACAATACAAGTGGATTAGAAACGCGTGCTGCTGGCTTTCCAAAATTTAAAAAATCTCCAAAAAGGCCATACGAATAACGGAAAATTAAATTTTCCGCGATACTGGATTTTTTTAAGTATTTTTTCCGAATTCCTCGACCTCGAATTAGTAAATATGGAAATTTTCAAGCTTCTATGAAGACACTTCGATTTCCAAGATATTCAACGGGGTTCATATGTGTTCAGAACCGGCGATTTTGGGGAGAGCCAAAATTAAAGATTATCCGCGACATCTTGCGATCCATCATTTCTGATAGATTTTGAGTCGCTGATCACGATGGTGAAAACCGTTTGTCGATACGATGAACAGTAAAAAAGTTACGAGCATCGAAATAGCCAAAATCTCTAAAAAAAGGCCATACTTCTTTTTTTCGACTAAAAGCATAGAACTCCATTAATTGTCACAGCTCTGTAGACTACCAACTCCCCAATGGCATTAACTCTACAATACAAGTGGATTGGAAACGCGTGCTGCAGGTTTTCCAAAATTTAAAAAATCTCCAAATAGGCCATACGAATAACGGAAAATTAAATTTTCCGCGATACTGGATTTTTTTAGGTATTTTTTCCAAATTCCTCGACCTCGAATTAGTAAATATGGAAATTTTCAAGCTTCAATGAAGACTAAATAATTTTAAATAAGAAAAAACAAGTTGAAAATGTTAATCACACTAAGAAATAACTTCATTTATACTGTTAGGTACATTTTCGCGTTACGTTCACAGATTGTAAAGGGCCACCGGATATATAGAGTTCAATTAAAGTTAGGTTAGAGCCACCATCTGGTCTTAGTATGGCCAAAGCGTTCGTTATTCAATATCGTCAATTCAATTTTTGGCTTTTCAATTATAGAACCTGAATCAGGTTCGCCATTCCGTGGGTAGTCTGTACAGGCCAGAGCCGTCCTAAGATATTTGGGGCCTATGGGCCACTGAAAGTAATGCGCCCTTTTTCATAAGAAATGCGTATAGGATGTCTAACGCCGGGAATAAGCCAGTGACGACTAATGGATAGTGCATAAAGTTAGTGCAGTATGGAGTCTAAATTTAACACTATACCTCAGTCGGCCAAAAGATATAGTAATAAAAGTGCGCGGTAAGTTTACAATCCAGGTAGGCAGACCTTATACACAATAATTATATACACAAACCTTAGAATGCACTTCTCATTGGTTTACCGGAACCAGGTAACCAATAAATAAGGCACTATCTGCCTACAGATGTGACTACTTGGACCTTAAAAGTTTGTTGCGCAGTTTTATTACTATATCTGTTGGTCGACTGAGGTTTAGTTATTATGTTTGTCATGCTCCAAAGAAAATGCGCAGCTAGCGAAATTATTCAGGCCATAATAAACCTGAACGCACAAATTTTGATGATAAACTTATTATGAGTGATGAAACCCATTTTGACCACCCCCAGGGTTGAAACACCCCCATTATTAACAAAGAAAACACGCGCTTTTGGGGGGATGAAAATCCAAAAATATGTACATGAGAGGTCTCTAAATCCCCAAAGAGTGACAGTTTGGTCTGGAATTAGTGCTAAAAAGGTGATGGGGCCGTACTTCTTTGAGGACGCCGAAGGCACACCATCACTTTCAATGGTCAGTGCTATTAGTCCAAGAGCCCAGTCGATTTTTCTACCTTGAATCGTTAGACGATTCTAATGTTTTCTAGTCGATTCGTCATGAAATTATATCCCTGATAAGACAACAATGCCAGTGAGAATCCTGCCGAAAGCATTTCAAATTTATTAATTATTACTGAACGTATTTTTCTTAAAAAAATAGATGAAGTGACAATAATGCTAAATAAAATCAATATACCGGCATTGAATTATCACTATTTACAGAACGCAGATATTTCCCAATTTACAGTATCCGCATAACAATTCTTGTATCTTGCTCCCCTCGTAATGCAAAAACTGTAGACTTTTGTGCATTTGGGACCCTGAGAGAGGCCTAAAAGTGTATGCAGCGAAGTAGAGTCTGTAATTAGAGTCAGCTCAAACTCCCTACCGTCTGTACTAATAAAAAACAAAAACTGCGTGTGTGTTATTTTTTACACAGACATAATTTAAAATAGAAAACTTCATACAAACATAATATGTACGATTTCAATTATTTACGGAGTTACAGGGTCTCAAAGTTTTTAATCAATAATTATTCATCATAAAAAATACCATAAATAAGGCACTTACAAGTCTAATAGTGGGTATTATAAAGGCTCATTGAGCTAACGGATAGATTTCTGTGCTCGTTTCTGAAGCTAACATCGACGTCAAATGACTTTTAATAACATTTTGGTAATCCCTTACATGCCAAGAATCCCTAAATTGCAATATTTTCCACTTAGGGTCGGTACCTTCTTCAGAAACGGCCTCAGAAATCTGCCCGTTAACTTAATGAGCCTTTATAATACCCACTCTTAATATCATAGAAGTTGCTGAAAATGTTCTCCTTCTGCAAGAATGCATGCTTCACAACGATGTACTAAAGAGTCTTTCAGCCGAATTAAAATATCTGGACGATTTATTATTTCAGCAGCAGCCATCTGTATTCTATCTAACAACTGCTGTCTTGTGTAAATGTCTCTTGGTACACAATTTGCTTCGGATGACCCCATAAATAAAAATTCAAAGGATTTAAGTCGGGGGATCGCGGTGGCCATGAAATAGGACCACTATTACCAATCCAATTTGTTTCCAAAATGTTCGTTTAGCCACCTGGCCACTACTGCTCCACGATGAGGTGGGGCGCACCGTCATGCTGATACCACATATTTTGAATTACCTATGTTAAGTGGTATATCCTCAAGTAAATCAAAAAGTATATTGTCCGAAAAATGCTTGTAAGAATCTGGGTTTAAGCACTCATCAAGTACATGCAAGTCTAGTAAGTTGTTCAAAGTTCCGCCCCAAACGTTGTCGCTGAAACGTTGCTGAAATTTCCTTGGCTTGATCGCATGCGAATTTTGTACTGCCCAGACATGTTCATTATGGTAATTATTCAAAGAATATTCGAAAGAAAATCATTATTTTGGGCTTCAATAACAAATGACAAAATGCTAGTCGCTGCTGCGCATCTCATGGATGTAGAGCTTGAACCGGCTCTAGATGATAGGGATGAAAGATTTCGCGGTTCAGTACACGCCATACAAAATTTTGACTTACATATAGATTAAGTGATACTCTTCGCGTGCTAGTTGAAGTATTGTCAATGACAGAATTAATTACAGCTTCCTCCCTCCCCTCATTAACCTCATGCGGCCGAATAGCTTTTCCTGGAGGAGGATTACCGGATTCTCGAAATCTTAAAGAATTTGGAAAAACTGAATAATGCGATACTACGCGCCGATGTGAATATCTTTTGTGATATTATCGTACTGATTGCCGCAAATTTCCATTGCAGAAACCATTTACATAAATTATATCAGCAAACTCTTCAATGCTTTAAGCGTATATTTTATGATTTTCTAATAGTTAACAACCTGATAGAAAACTGACAATAGCTACATGCTTATTATATTTGTCACTATAACAACGTTGCTTTGTTAACAGAAGAGCCAAGGTAAAGTTCATAAATTTTCTTAAATTGGCTCCTTATGCAGAAAAGTTTGAGGTCTTGTAACTCCGTTAATAACTGAGATCGGAGATTTGTTTGTTTTAAGTTTTCTTTTTAAACTATACCTCACCTATCACCTGTCACAATTTTATTGTGAGCTGATAGATCACCCTGTATTTGTGGATCATTTTTATGTCGAAAAATTAATGTAAAGTATGTCCTAAAATGCCTGGTTTTCAAGATTCAGACTTTTAAAATATTTTATTCTTCTCAATTTTAAATACTAAATATTTAAACATTAAAAAAATGTAAAAAACACCCTGTCTCTTGAAATCAGATTGAAACCAGATATCTTGGGACATATAATGTTTAAATGAACTTTTCTACTTAAAATTGGTTCAGGAATACGCCCTTAAATTTACTTCATACCTTTAAAGTAACAACCTGTATACAGGATGTTTCAAAACATTTGTTGTAAAATAAAAGGTGGGATTTCTAGGCTCACTCTAAGAAAAAAGTCTCCATTAACATCGATCCACAAACGCACCAATCGCACCAAAATGCAGGATGTAAAAAAATTCGGTATTTTGACGATATCTCATGCAGGAATCGTTTGGATACAGAGCTCAGCTTTTAATAGGTATGAACAAAACCTAAGACAGAAATACGAGTTATCATTGATATAATTTTTAGCAACCATTAAATTTTTTCACATGTCTGTGAAACAAATTATAAGAAAAAATCATCAAAAACAAATAATATTTTTCTTCACAAGAAAACATGTTGCTACTAGTTTGTTTTTCATCATAAAATTCCATTTTTCTCAAAAACGGTTTACGTTAGAGCTTTCAAGTAAAGACAGATTGAGATAATGGAGTCGAATAAAAGTCAGGGGGGCAAAAAAAAGAGCCCAGGGAGACAGTGATTTCTCACAAATTGGAAACGATAGGTCCAGCGACAAAACAATACTGATAGAAGGAAGATAAAACAGCCAATTGATTAGTAATTGTTAGGTATAGAAATCTAAATTTGGTTAATAGGGTAGGTACTTATTTATGTGCTACTGTGGTGTCAATCACATCCTGGATTGAATATGAAAGCTGCCTGCATTAATTATTGTTGTTTATGTAAAAATTTAGTTTACTGAAATGGCTAGTTCGGGGGTAGAGAGAGTGGACCTTCTCCGTTAATTTATTTTATCCCGATCTTGATGTACCTATTCGCATTTAAAAAGCAATAGGCAAAAGTTATTAATGACACAACACTAAAGTAAACTCAAAATATAACGTTTCAAGATTGGCGAAGAAATTACGTGTTAATCTCGGAAGCAAGTGCAAATTGAATGTCTTCACATTGTTCCATTGACAATGATTTTATAAAAACCTATTATCCCAGGATCCCATCATTGATTGATTCCACCAGGTTTTACTGATGAATTTCAGAACACGACCATTTTCATTTTCACATTTTTTGATTTAATAAATTAGATTTGAAGTAAACAATTGCATAATATTTTGAAACTTCTATCATTTTAAGTGGATTTGTGTCATATGACATTAAATGCCAAAGTTGAAATATCATATCAAATATGTACCATCACATTTGATAAAATTAAATATGATCATATTCCATCAATAAAAAAAATAAGTAAAATTTCAGTGGAAAATTTAACTTCAAGCTCATTAAACTTCAAAAATGTTACTTAAAAATCAGATTAATGAATTTCTCAATTAATAATTAACATATCAAAAACTCAGTGCTTCAATGGCGACTGCAAAGACCACTAAAGAACAACCTAAGCAGTCTACTTCAAAAATTAAGGCCTCTACCTCCAAAGCCAAGCCGATACCTTCCGACAGCAATGCAACCCCCATCAAGAATATTGGACAGCGATATCCGGTAGGCATCGACCTGGGCACTACGTACTCTTGTGTAGCCGTTTTCAGAAATGGCGTTACTGACATCATTCCTAACGAGCAAGGCAACCGCACAACCCCCAGTTATGTGGCTTTTACTGACACCGAGAGACTGGTTGGAGAAAGTGCTAAAGACCAGATAGCTATGAATTCCCAGAACACTATATATGGTAAGTGGACTTTTTTAAGTTGATTTGGTACCTAATGAAGTTAGTCCATGGCAAAAGCTCAAATTATACACCTACTTATTTCTTATTATTATAAGAGACCTTAGCCATAGGTACGTTTCGAATGGACGTAAGCGCGGATCATCTAAGATTGTGGTTTCTTTCCTAAATAGAGAGCTAGATTTAAATTAGAGGTCGATGTATCGCCAACTCTTCCGCCCTTCCGAGCCCCATTACCACAAGCGGTATGAATCGAGATCCTTTTCCATCCATCCTATTTCTAGTCGGTGTCCGTGCTGTTCGAAGTACACTTAACAATAATGTAATAAAATGGTTCTCACAGAATCCATCTTACTTTACAATTCACTTTCATCATCACTTCTCTCGAGTCGCTGGGGAATTGTAGTCTAAGTTTTAAGACAACCTTACAAAGAGCTCCATAAGCAGCCAAAGATTAGACTTCTGAGAATCATATCACTGCCATATCATCATGGGCATTGTGTTCTTCAAGTTACGTCTGGTAAGAATTGAATCTACTATTCAGGAAACTTTCTCCTAAAAGGTGTCCTTGAACAATTTTGGGTGACATCCTCAACTCACTATATGGTATGACATTGACGTAGCCCAGAAACTTCCTTTGAACAATTTTGGATAAAATCCTCAACAGGTCTGTGGTATGATATGAATATGGTAGGAAGGGGTTATGCACCCCAAGAGACTAGGTCACCAAGGATCCTTTTCAAGATCTCCGCGCCATGATGTTACAAGTAATTAAAAAGTTAGGTATCTGATTTCTAACTCCTTGACCGAATAGTTAGCGGGTCGATCTTGTAGGCCCTCCCGCAGGTCGAATAAGATCTTTCGAGCTGTTCCGGCATACCAAACCTTCAACAATGTGAAGGTTAACACATTTTGGTCCTACAACTCGTGATCTTGGTGAGCTGCTGATGCTGTGACGAAGAAACGAAGGTCAGAAATATGGATATTTTTTATTTGGTGTCGTCTTCATACTTACGTACTAAAAAGTATCTCCAATTCTGAACACATATTTCATATTTTGGGCTTTTATAATAATAACGATTGATTCTGCATGATGTCAATCTATACTTAAATCCTTAACATTATATTTCATTCCTGATGTCTCTATTTACTCAGACGCTAAAAGGCTCATCGGACGTCGCTTCGATGACCCAATGGTTCAGCAAGATATGCGACACTGGCCTTTTACGGTGATTGAAGATCGAGGGAAGCCCAAGGTGCAGGTGAGGTATCGTGGCGAGACAAAAAGTTTCTTCCCGGAAGAGGTGAGTTCCATGGTACTGGCCCGCATGAAAGAAGTTGCCGAGGCTTATCTTGGCAACCCAATTATCGGCGCAGTCATCACTGTGCCGGCTTATTTTAACGATGGGCAAAGACAAGCAACCAAGGACGCTGGTACCATCGCCGGTCTCAAGATTATGAGGATTATCAATGAGCCTACAGCCGCCGCTATTGCATATGGTTTGGATAAAAAGGTAAAAGAAACTATTTTGGAGAATCACTTTTAGCTGTATTTGTATATTTTACTTCTTTTGGAACTTATGCCAAAATTCGGCTGAAAATTTCCGGCTGCTTAATTTCCGGTCTTATAAAACTTTCAACATAGTAAGTATTAGATTAGCGGCTGATATTTTTGACATTTTGAAATTAACTTTTGTATAATCTGTCAACATGATGTCTTTAACACTGTCTTTGAAAATTTGAAGAAGACCAAAGTTTGAAAAGGTGTATCAATACGATTTATACCTTAGAATTTATACAAACGGGTAGGGATTGTAATATTCGTCAGGACGAGTTTTTTCATTTAATAATCTTTATACTGATGGATGATAAATAAAAAACTAGTGTTTTAAAAAATTCTACTGTGTATAAATAAAACATTAGTGTTTTATTTATCATCCATCAGTATGCAGAGATTCTACAAAGTAAGGGTTGAATTGCTATCTCCTGAACGCTAAGAGATACAGGGTCGGTTAAATTAGAGAAAAGATGCGCAGTTTTGTGGCCATCTCGAATTCGTCAAAACATGCAAGATATCTGTGACCATTCCTGAAATATCCTGAAAAAACTGAAAAATCGAGATTTCTTATTTTCGTCATATCTTTTTATTGTTGGAAATTAATAAATAATTTTTTTTAGGCTTACATAAGCGGTTAAGAGCTATCCATCTGACATTTCAAAAATTTTCAAGGCCTACTAGATCCAAGAGTTTTCACAGTCAACTTTCGTTTTTCTTATGGCCGCCATATTATTTTTTTATGTCGTTCGATATGAAAAAAGTAATGGAAACCAAAAATTAATAAACTTCAAAAAATAATTTTTTTAATTTTTATTCTTAATATTTCAAAGAAGCTTGCCTTATGGTTTTTTTAATTTATCTATGAAATCCGGTCTAAAAATGTGTCTTTTTTGTAAAGAAAAAAGAAGAATAAAAATTTTTTTCATTCATTTTTTGAAGTTTAACAATTTTTAGTTTTTATGATTTTTTTTATACCGAACAACATAAAAAAACAATATGGTGGCCATAAGAAAAACGAAAGTTGACTATGAAAATCCTGGGATCTACTCGACTTTGATAATTTTTGAAATATCAGATGGGTAGCTCTTGCCGACTTATGTAAGCCCACAAAAAATTATTCATTAATCTCCAATAATAAAAAAGATATGGCAAAAATAAGAAATCTCGATTTTTCAGTTTTTTTCAGGATATTTCAGGAACGTTCACAGATATCTTGTATGTCTCGACGGAATCAAGATGGCCACAAAATTGCGCTCCTTTGGATTTGTTTAACCGACCCTGTATCTGTTAGCGTTAGGAGATGGCAATATAGAGAAGGATACATGGTGCACCCTGTATGTTTGATTGCATTTAAGGCATATACTGCAAACATGCTCTTTGTCGAAAGGCATACTCTCAATAAATAGATCGATGCAGTCCGTTATAAGTATAATAGTTTAAAAAGTGTTAAATCAATAATAAGTTTTATTTTATTATACTTCGATGATCACGTCCTCAATATCACCCTGTAGTGACGTTCACGAGCTCCAATAGTGCGTAATGTTTTCAGTTTTTTAAAATCCCCAGGTAGGTACCTATTACTCACCCGCACGTCCGGCCGTTATCTGCTGTAGATAGCTCATTATCGTTCTTACGCTCGATACGTGCGCTAGTGTTTAAGAGAGTGTTGCTGGAAAATTACTGTAAAATGCCGAAAGAACTAAAAAGCAAAACACGAAGGAAGTTAGAAAAAATTAAGAAAAATGGATAAACAGCTAAACCTTTCAAGTAAGTACAATAACTTAAAAGTTTTTATTTTTTTTTCTTAACTGAGAGACATAAATACCCTTTCTGTCACTCTCTGTCAGTAAATCCTCTCTGTCAGGTTATCATGCTCACTGTAATAGGGGGATGATTAGAACCTCACTTAATGTAATAGTTAAGTGCACTTAAAGGGTGGACAGCAGTCCTAACATGGACCGGTTAGGGACTAATACCCTTAATCGAGTTATGGGGATGAGAAAAGGTCAAAATAAGTATACTTATAGTGATGAAAAATACTTAGTAATAATTCGAATAAAGTAATTCTCTCTGTCAGTAATCCTCTCTGTCAGGTTATCATGCTCACTGTAATAGGTGTGGATGATTAGAACCTCACTTAATGTAATAGTTAAGTGCACTTAAAGGGTGGACAGCAGTCCTAACATGGACCGGTTAGGGACTAATACCCTTAATCGAGTTATGGGGATGAGAAAAGGTCAAAATAAGTATACTTATAGTGATGAAAAATACATAGTAATAATTCGAATAAAGTAATTCTCTCTGTTAGTAATCCTCTCTGTCAGGTTATCATGCTCACTGTAATAGGTGTGGATGATTAGAACCTCACTTAATGTAATAGTTAAGTGCACTTAAAGGGTGGACAGCAGTCCTAACATGGACCGGTTAGGGACTAATACCCTTAATCGAGTTATGGGAATGAGAAAAGGTCAAAATAAGTATACTTATAGTGATGAAAAATACATAAGTAGTCATAATTCGAATAAAGTAATTCTCTCTGTCAGTAATCCTCTCTGTCAGGTTATCATGCTCACTGTAATAGGTGTGGATGATTAGAACCTCACTTAATGTAATAGTTAAGTGCACTTAAATGGTGGACAGCCGTCCTAACATGGACCGATTAGGGACTAATACCCTTAATCGAGATATGGGGAGAAAAGGTCAAAATAACTATACTATCGCCCGTGTTCACAAACGATAATTTCCTAAATAATTATTTTCGAGATATTACAGGACAGAAACGCTTTGTGAATACGGGCCTAAGAGTGATGAAAAAATACATAGTAATAATCCGAATTATATTAATAATCATATCAATAGTGATGACTTATAACAAAGAATCATATTAATAATGGTTACTAGTGCATAAAAGTACTAACAACACGACCGAAGCATTAATAGCTAATACAAAATTTAAGTACCTTGATCAACAGGCAGGTGACTCGTGTGATATCACTGATATCACTAGCGAAGAATAACAGCCAGATAGTGAATCAGCTCACTCAGTGAGATCTTCGCTCACGCAACCCCCTGTAACGATGATTGAGGAACAAGGTGATTCTATCACAGCAATTTTGGACGAAAATCTAAATCAAGTAGCTGAATCAGGGCCGAATACCTATTGCTGAAGAATTGTTGGACAGATGTCAGAATTATTTATCACCATAGCTCGACCGCAAAACTAGACAACAGCTAGTTAAAGAGTGGAATATTCCTGGGAACTGTCAAACTCTCAGGGAACCAAGACTCAATACGGAGGTGCAAACACTTTTGTCACAGGCCGAATTGAACTATACAGCAATCCGATTGTTGTAATCGTTAAACATCAATCGTTCAGTAAGCACTATTAACGATACGTTTCTACAAAAACGTTATCAAATAACGGAGACATTGACTAGTGGACCACATCTGCAACAGTGGATGCTGGAAAGATTCTGACAGACATGCATCACACAGTATCTACGCACAGAAAATTCAAATTAAATCATGATGTCAATGCCGCAGTTCAAAAAATATCAGTACAATAAAAGGCGGACACGTTGCTTTTTGTAATAACGAAAAGGGCGACCGAACAAGCTGAACCAGGAAAAAACCTAACAAGGGAAAGTTCCTATACAAAAATCATCTTCTGAATTATTTTAGTCTATTATAGAACTTAGGGAAATTGGAGCTATTGAGCTCCATTGTTATAAAACCCAATGGGAGTTATAGGTTCATAAAAATAAATAAATATCATATGGCTGTGGTAAAGCCCAAGTGTCAGAAGTTTTCAAGTAGCCACAATAAGGGCCTCTGACATAACTTAACGACTGCAGTGAAGCAGCCGGGACCCCCTTTTTAGGACCTCCCGGAGCACAAAATAAATCTCAAAGAACTAAATAATTATCTGAACTGTCCACATTTTAAACTTGAGGATTTCAGAACTGTAAAAAACCTAATAAATGAAGGATGCTATATGAGTACCTACGGTTGATCTCAAGAATGCATATTTTTTCAAATTCAAATACGATAACCACCTTTTTGGGTTTACGTGCCTTCCAAATAGTCTTTCGACAGCACCATATGTTTTTACAAAAAAATTTAAACCTACCTATCGTGAATCGCTTGAGATCTATGGGTCATTTTTCAATAATATACCTTGACCCATATGATATTGATGATATTGATTGATAAAAATAAATAAAAATAAAAATAACATCTCTAGATTTTATTATAAATTATGAGAAAAGTTGCCCAAATCACAGTAAAAATATAACATTTCTATAGGATTTGTTTCCAATAGTCAGGAGATGATAATGTCAATTCCAAATGAAAAACAAAAAACTGTCTCACAGTTACCAATGTTCTTGAAAATTAATAACTCTTGTCGCAGCTATGCTGTAACTACTGTTGGGTGCATGTGAAACAATTTGAAAGGGAAAATATCTAGGATTTAAAAAATAAAATTCAAATTATGATAAGAAGATAATAATTATTCTGAATTATCTCTTAATAGATATCGATTCGTAGTCGAAAAGCTTGAAAAATGCGAAATGAGCAATAAATAAACAAACAATATTTTACTATAATCTGCACCGATGCATCCAATTCAGAATGGGGTGCAACAAACTCCCGAGGGGTTTGGAGCTTACAGGAGAGTGCTTATCATATCAATCAGCTGGAACTCATGGATGTGTTCAATTTTAAAAGGCTTTGCGAAAAAATAAATAAATAAATAAATAAATAAATAAATAAAATAAAATATATATATTATAACAGGCATACCCTCTTAAGATAAGCTAATATTACAGCCATAGCCTACATAAATCGCATAGGCGGCGTCAAGCATGGGCCATTGAACAAAATAAGGCGACAAATTTGGAAATGTTGTTTCTGAACTGGGCCTACCAAACGTAAATTTATTTGCCTCCCACCTTAATAATAAATGCAAAACTTTGTATCTTGGCGTCCAGATCCATAATCAGCAACAGTAGATGCTTTCACATTATCATGGACTAATACTTATAAATTTTTACGCAGTTCCGCCCTCCCCGCTCCGATCCACGGTGATAAATAAATTTTTGATTGATAAGGCAAAATATATTGTTGTTTTTCCACCATGGAAAACACAGCCATGGTGTCCTGCATTGAAAAATTTGATTGTTTCTGCGAGTTGCCAATTTTGCACACTAATAAAACTTTACTCTCATCTTATTTGAGACAGCCTCATCCTCTATGGGAAAGCCTTACCCGGAGAGCAGCACGGTTTTCCGGGAAGCGTACATCTTAAAAAATGTTCCTGGAACTGCTTTAAAAACCATATGATACCATCTCTTAGCGAAAAGACGTTGAAGCAATATAGCTCCACGTACAAAAAATTGTGGCTTTGTGAAAGGGTGGAAGTATTTAATTCAGACCCAAATAAAATAATTAAATTTTTATAGGAAAAATATAATAAGGGGGAAAAGTACAGTACCCTTAACAGACATAGGTCTGCCTTGAATACATTATTACAACCAACCGATCAGACCATATTAATGAGTTTCTTGAAAGGGGCTTTTAGAACAGGACCAAAATTCCCAAGGTACAACGAGATATGAGATCTGCACCCTATACTAGTGTATCTTGAGCCTCTAAATCCTGAGCTAAATTCATGGGAATCACTGTCTTTGCAACTGATTATTATAAACTTACTCTTCTTCTAGCATTATCATCGGCACAAAGAGTACAAAAATTAGCAAAGATCAAGTTATCAAACATAATCCATAATCAATGATGATAAAGTTGAAGTTGTGATAACGGATCTAATGAAAACTTCCACATCTAACAAATGCCAACCAAAAATAACATTACCCTATTTTAGAGAAAGGTCAAACCAATGCGCTTCGTCAGTACTCATATTTTACATAGACTCAACAAAAGAATTCAGAGGAGAGATAGATCAATTATTACTTACCTTCAAAAAGCTATATCATCCAGCGACTATTCAAACAATCAGTCGTTGCATTAAGGCTGGCCCAAAAGCCAGAATAAATACCAGAAAATTCAAATCGCATAGAACGCGACATGCAACTACTTCCGCTGCTGCAACGAAAGGCCTCAGTGTTGAAAGCATTTTACAAAAACAACACTGGGGTGGACAGAAAACTCAAAGGTAAATAAATATTATAATCGACCTGTAATGAAGTATTAGGCAAGTTGCGTCAAATCAAAAATTTTAGGTCAGTTATTTGCACCTAGGCAAATAAGTTCATTTACTTGAATTGGTAATTAATATTTACATAATCTTCGTCTGGTTGGAACATAGTTTTGCATCAGGGTTATTATTGGTTTTAAATTCTGTGAAAAAAGTATGTAACTTTGATAACGGAAATAAATATTACTCTGCATGGTTAGTAGGTATGCTTCCTAATTTTATTCGCCATAATATTCCAGCAAGCAACACCTACCAGGAAACAGGATATTTTTTAGATCGGTTGTGCTTTAAACATCTACAGGGTGATATTGAGGACGTGATCATCGAAGTATAATTAGAGGTTAAACGACTTACCTGGTAAGGAAGTTCAATCCTCAATTATACGAGATGATCACGTCCGAAAATATCACAACCCACCCGCACCCTATACCCAACTGATAAGGATCTAAAAAATTGAAAAAGCTCAGAACGATAATGAGCTATCTACAGCAGATAACGGCCGGACGTGCGGGTGAGTAATAGGTACCTACCTGGGGATTTTAAAAAACTGAAAACATTACGCACTATTGGAGCTCGTGAACGTCACTACAGGGTGATATTTTCGGACGTGATCATCTCGTATAATTGAGGATTGAACTTCCTTACCAGGTAAGTCGTTTAACCTCTAATTATAGATATTTGAAATATGGAATTTGTAATAATAATTTAACAATATGGAACAATAATGAAATATGGAGCAAAATATTATTTAAAGTAACATTTATCTTATTTGAATGTTCTAATAATTATTGTTTGCCAATGTAATAAATTTTCAGTCTTTAATATCCATCTAGTGAATTCACCAAGTAGGAAAATGATTTCTCTTGAATCTGTATATTGTATCCCAATTCATGGAAGAAAATCTCAGAAGTGTTTCATCTTTCTTGAGTCATGAAAACACGTTTGCAGTATAAAATTAATTTTCTCGCTTCAGTATCTAAAGTAAACTTCAATTTTCTCTCGTCGACAACCTTGTGTGTTTTTCTTATAACACTGGGAGAAATCAACAAAAACTCCTGAATACTTTCTTATGTTACATTTCCAGTATTATGAAGCGAGAAGCGTGAGTTATATCGATTCAGAAGAAGAAACAAACAGCTAAACATTTTTTTGTCTTCAGGCCACAAAATTTAAGCTACAAGTTTACTAAGTTATATATTTTTGTGTAAGTTGTTGTGATCAAGTGTAGAGTGATTAATAAAACATACACCAAGTAAGATATATGAAAGACATGATGTATTTGTATCCATCCTAGATAGAAAGTATAGGGTGTTATACACAATTGAAGTAGATTTATTGCATTATACCTAAATGATGTCTGGACTGGAGAAACAATAATTTTATTAATTTATTTTCATTTTAGATAAAATTAAAAAAGCTCATACTCGTGCAGCTTGAAACAGTTTCAGCACATTTATAATTTCATCGCAGGATATTAACAACTCTCATGTAAACTCTACTAGACAAATTTTCATATTACAATAATTATAATATAATAATAATAATAATAATATTAACTTTTGTTCCCCAGTACTTCCCATTAAATTAAAAAAAAATGTCTATAGATGGAGTAGTAGGTAGGTATACTCGTATGATAAATTCGCTCGATCGTGCTAGTTTAGAATAATGTTGTCATGCATTCTTTGGCGTGCTGCAATTTTGGATGCAATAAACTGCCGTGCCGTTTTAGTTGAAAAGGGTGTATCTGTAGTTTTAACTGTTTTTATCTTAAAAGTATACATTTAGATACAGACCGTATCTACACAAATAATGCGGTAGAATAGCGAAATAGGATGGGCGTAAAGTCTGTACACTGAGAGTTGTCTGTTGTGAGAACTAAGGATACATCATCTCGTTATATTCCTTACTCCTTCTATTGCATTGCATACCCAATCGAGTTAAAATGGGACGTATTGTCAGAAATACGTTTGAATCGTCAGCAATTCTAAAAAGATGAGCGAGAGTGAGACGGAAGTATCGACTCGCGTCTTGAACGCTTAGATTGATACGATATTACGATCGTCGCTACTCTCAAGTGTCAGTGTCAGCGGTAAATATACTAAATAAGGTTTTTGTTGTGATTTGAAACGTTTTTAATACGAAATTAGCAGAATTACCTGTGTTATATTGTACGGTGTGATAAACTATGAGTAACTTAATTTCGCGAATGCCTAAAAATCTATTTCCTTGTTTTGCCTGGGAAACGATTGAACTCCCTAGTACGTGGTCTTGTGGTAAAATTGCTGGAATATTTTACTTGCAAATAAGAAAACGGAGGTGTTATTCTTTCTTTTAAACGGCAACCAGCAGGTAGGTGACATGATATTTCTATCATGATGATAACAATAATAATTATTATCATTCTTATTTACTTGTATTATGTAATATTGGTTATCAAAAAGTTGCAAGGCACTACTACGTCAATAACTTGTCGAAATAATATATTTATAGGATATTATTCATTATTCCTCAACACACGCCACTGACACGAACTGCGATACCACATCTGGTTCGACTTAGAAATAAGTGTACGATTCAAAGCGAATTAAATGAAATTGTTTAGTCAGAATCAGTGCGGCATGACAACGGACAACTCTCAGTGTACAGAGAGTATATGAAATTATTCAGGAGACTTTAGTTGAAAAGTCGTACGTGGTATGTCTGTGTTAAATTAAGTACACATGCGCCTCTTTAAACTAAAAAATCCTTGTCAAGTGGATTGTTATGCAACTTCACACAGGATTCAGGCACATACAACCTCACTTATTGAGCACTTCTTCAGCAGATTTGTGGTTTTCTTAAATCTATTTAGATCCAATGACATGAAAAATAATATCGTAGCTATGAGGAAAAGAAAACTTGATTAAAGAAACACTAGGATCTAGTCGTCTTTGAAATATTTTCATTCAAGATGGATAGCGCTTAAAAAGTACCGTGTCTCATAATATGTGGATAATCTCCCATATTTGGGTAGATTTTGTAAAAACGATTTGAAAAATAACTATAAAAATTTTTCGCCGAGGCACCCCTGCAAAGATATTACCTCTTAAATTTGAGGGATGAAATTCAATTGTTTGCAATTACTTTTTTATTCGTCTACCGATTTGAATAAATTTTTGTTTAATTTTGTATTATTTTGAACTGTTTAGAATAGTGTTTTCTAATCTTTGGTAGCACCTATACTCATACATATGCCTCGGGTTAAACTTCCAGTGATTCACGTGAAAGAAAAAATACAAAAGTAAGTAGTAATTTTACAAATTATTATTAAGACTAAGTTTCTTGTTATTTGATATTATTTCTTACATAAAAAATGTATCAAATTTCGAAAATTTCTTGCAAAGTAAAAGATGGGGTTTTTTCACATCAAAGTCTATATACCAAATATATGTACCAAGTATATTACCAAATCTTAGTAAACACTATCCTAAGCATTTCAAAATAATAAAAAATTAAACCAAAAAATTTACAAAATTGGTCGACCAATGAAAAAAGTTATTGCAAACAATTATTTTCGTCCCTCAACTTCAAGAGATAATATGTTTGTAAGGGTTCCTCTGGAAGAAAATATTTATATCTCTTTCTCAAATTATTTTTACAAAAATCCAGCCAATACGGAAGATTTACCCATATAATGGGATACATGTATAATATCAATATCGCCTTTGTTTATCGTTGTTCCGTAACAAGACAGTCAATATAATTATTATTATCAAATTATATCTTTAGATAATTTCATGTAGATACGACTTTTTTTCAGATATTATTATCCATCTTCATCAATCTTTTAGAATAATGGGCGTAAGTATCAAATATCAGCTTTAAATTGTCAGATTTTCTACCTACACTTAAAAAAAACTTGCAATAAAGTATTGACATGCCATGAAAATCGATTCGCTGCCCCAAAAGTTAAGGATGGCATATTGAGAAATCTTAAACTTCAATTTTCTCAAAACTGTATTTTTTACAGATAATCAAGTAAAATGGCAGCATAGATAGAAACAAAACTTTGTTCGGGTGAAAATTTAAAAATTCCGGAACTAAATACAAAAACCAAAAAACCGGAAATCGGCCATGTTTCAGTAACGAGCTCCAAATCCAAAAACTTTAACTAAAAAAAGTTTTCGGCCCAACGAAGCCTACATGAACTTTACACCGTTGTTTAAATCGAGTTCATACACCATTATTGTTATTTAATGCCACACGAAACTTAATTTATTTTCACTGTTCAATCAACTATTTATTTAATCACGGCCAAAACTATGGCGAACCGCGATAATTAAGTTACAATACCAAAGGGTTGGGTTGGTCTGAATACCAGAAGGCCAAGTTTTCAACAATAACAGAACAGCAATCATTAACATATTACTTTAGTTTTTTCGGTACATTTCAGTAAACTATTTAGCAAAAAGTATCTTTTTTGTAGCAAAGAACCCGCTGAGGATCGTATGGAAATCAGCCCGCGATCAAAACTGCTGATATCCAAATATGTTATTCCATTGTTTATGGCGATCAAAAGCCTCCATGGACGTGAAGTGAATACGTGGTGGATAAATTTACTATTTTCTGGGTTTTTTTCTGTTCACCATTTTTTTTTTATTGAAAAGGCACATGAAATACTGGGGAATCCCTATGACACCCTGAGAGCGGTGCTTGAACGGAGATATCGATTCACGTTGACTTTGAAACGTTGTTGGGATTTAGGTAGTTAGTGCTATTATAAGCAGTTGAATAACGTATTTGAATATCAGAAATTTTAACTGAGGGCTGATTTACATTTGATCCGTTTGGGGCCCTTTGATAAAGCATATTATAACGAATGTTTTTTAAACTATTAATTTAACAAATCTCCTTTGATGATTTATTTGCATTTTTCAGGGAAATGAAGAACACAACGTTTTGATATTTGATCTCGGAGGAGGGACTTTTGATGTATCAGTTTTAGCAATTGAAGGTGGCATATTTGAAGTGAAATCAACATCAGGAGACACTCATTTAGGGGGCCAAGATATCGACAATAGGATGGTTGAACATTTCAGTGAAGAATTCAAAAGGAAGAATAAGATAGACATTAAAAGTAACGCGAGAGCAATGAGACGATTACAGACTGCATGTGAGAGGGCCAAAAGGACATTATCATCTGCTACGCAGGCTTCCATAGAGATAGACTCTTTGGCTGAAGGTATCGACTTCTACTCTCAAATTACCAGAGCTAAATTTGAAGACATTAATAATGACATCTTCAGAAGGACGGAAGAACCTGTGGAAAAAGCTCTTAGAGACGCTAAAATAAATAGAGGTCAGGTAGGATTCTAATTTTTCCTTTTCTAATTCTTACAATTTCTTCATCGCCGCCTAGACTTTGGTAATTTAAATTTGTTGAGTTTTTTTCTGTTGAATACGATCAACTCATTTTTGAGTGGATTTGTCAAGAGTAGGTAGGTGTACGTGTTGCATTCATTTGTGATAGTCATCACTCATCAGAGCTATTTGCAGAGTGCACACAATACGTTTTCATGATAGCCCAATTGTCAGGATACAAAGGTCATCAGCATAAGTATCCGATTTTTGGAAATTGTTCAATTGCTGCAACAGATCGTTCACCACGATATCTCACAGGGTGATGGATGTAAAAAAAGAGAAGTTGGAGTCGGAATTTTTTGGAGAACATCTGAATGAATCAGTATACAGCATCTTTTACAAAAATTAAACACCTCCTCAACAGCACATCTCGTTTAGACATGATTGTGTCATTTTTCAAAAAGATGTTTCTTCACTTAAAATCCTTAAATCCTCTGTTAAGATTACCACATGTGTTTCATAATGCATAACATTGTCCTTCAGATTAATGAGGTGGTCTTGGTTGGAGGATCTACACGAATACCCAAAGTTCAACAGATCCTGCAGGACTACTTTCGCGGAAAACCACTGAACAAAACTATTAACCCCGATGAGGCAGTAGCTTATGGTGCTGCAGTTCAGGCAGCCATTTTAGCCGGTGACCAGTCAGAAGTTGTCAAAGACGTTTTGCTGCTCGATGTGACACCACTGTCTTTAGGAATAGAGACGGCTGGAGGAATTATGACTGTTATTATTAATAGAAATGCTACTATACCAACAAAACATTCACAGGTAAAAGGTTTTGTACCTTTTTAACTCGATTTAGTATAATAATTCTCTAATCTAGTTAGGAGCACCTCTACCTAACCTATCGTATAATTAAATTTAGTTTCTCTGCAGATATTTTCTACATACGCAGACAACCAACCAGGAGTTCTAATACAAGTATATGAAGGTGAAAGGGCCATGACTCGAGATAATAATATCCTTGGGACATTTGAGTTACGAGGAATACCTCCAGCACCTAGAGGCATACCTCAGGTAATATCGCCTTTAATAACTTAATCTTGTGTTGTTAACTATGAAAACTCTAGATCTAGTCAGCTTTGAATTTTTTTAAAAGCGTCAGATGGATAGCTTATGCAGACTTATGGAACCCTTAAATAATACATAACTAGTTTTCGATAATAAAATAGATATGGCTGAAATAAGAAAATAAAAAGTTGGTGGGTTCTAGGGTTCATAGAAAATACTGATCTCATTCCACAGGCAGAGAAAAACACACTGCTGAAGTCATGGATGTTCTGTAGAGACACTGTAGAGAAGCTACCCTAGAAGACTACATGGAAGTTTATTTTTTTTAAGAGGGAACATTGGTCTTAATTATATAAATAAGACAAAGTCGTTCAACTCCGTTAATTTTCGGCTTCGAGAACTAACTAACTCTGCGCAGAGACAAGTTTACTATACAGGATGATTCTTATGCAAACACCGCCCGCTTTTATCCTCGTAAAGTTAAAATTCTATCAGAATTTGACAATTCAACTGGGAAGAGCTGGCAGAACGGTTGCATCGCAAAGCACAATAATAAAGAAGTGTAATAATTATCGAGCAAAACATAAAACAAGTAGGAAAAAGAAAGTTCTTGGATTCTATGGCTCATAGAAAATACTAATCTCATGCCAAATTTTACTATTCTACTATTCGTTTAATGTTTTTTGCTGGAGAATTTCTCTAAAATAAGAAATCTTGATTTCTCAGTTTTCTCCGGTTTATTTCAGAAATGACAGAAGTTAGTCTAAATTTTATTCCAGATTCTTAATAAGAATAAAATAGTGCAGCTTTCCTTTATTCAACTGATCCTGTATCTCTGCGAATTCTTAAAAGATAAAATACCTCTGTGATGTATATTTAAACAAGAATTTCTGTTAGATCGAGGTATCATTCGAAATCGATGCTGACGGCATTCTCAATGTAAGTGCACTTGAAGCAGTTAGCGGAAAGCGAAATCAAATCACCATCAGTAACGACAAGGGCCGACTTACCAAAGAGCAGATAGACAAGATGATTGACGAGAGCAAAAAGTACCAGGAAGAGGATAGAGCAATGCAGGCAGCTGTTGAAGCCAAGAACAATCTGGAAAGCTATGTTTATCAAATAAAAAATATCGTGAGTATTGCATTGAAGGTATTGCATAATAATTTTGAGTAAAAAAGGCTTAAAGCAAATATGTCGTGTTAAAAATCAAAATATTTCATAAAATACCTACAGGGTGCCATGGCTCAACGAAAACCAAACAGACCCAATAACTCGGAAACTGCATGAAGATGTACGCTAAAATTCCGGAACAAGGTCAATTTTGTATCGAAGGAGACATATTTGGGTGACAAATTTAACTATCTAAATTCATCCCCTTAGTAGTAGTAGCTATCCCCTTGATTATCATCATAGAGAACAGATATTGAGTGATACAGTGCAATATTACAGGACGCGAATCCATAAAACAGGTACCTATTCTTAACAATTGCTTCCTTTTCTTCGTGAATGTGCGGAGAGAATAATTAAAAAAATAAATATCGCACTTCACAGGTTATCATCATGATAGCTAGTGAAGTGCGACGTGGTATTAAAAAAGATTCTGTTTGCGTATTTCCAATAAAAAAGAAGTGATTATGAAGTAGAGAAAAAGTGAGATATTATCGTTGTAAAAAATGTAATTAAAATAAGGGAAGGGGTAGCTACGCACCTGTGAAGGGGATGAACTTGGATAGTTAAACTGTTCACCCAAATATGTCCCCCCTGCTGAAACAAAATTGATGTTTCGGCGTTTTTCGAGTACATTTTAACTTAGGTCTCTTTCGTTTTCGTTGGGTCACCCTGTATAATAGCTAGGTAGTTAATTTTCGGATATGATTAGTAGGTATACTTGAGGTACTTCGCACATACCTGGGGGTTATTTGAGTTTGCCTATGTCGTCGCAAACGCCGGTCATTTTTATTGATTTCCAGCTTTTAGCACAATTTTTTGCGTAAAGTGGAAAGCAGATCCTGGTCTTGGGGGCCTTGATTTCAACTGAAGTCCAGTGGTTGAGATTCAAATCTCTTCAGGATCACTTGTATTATTGAAATATTCTGAACATTGCCATTTTTTGTAGAATTTCATGATGTGAGTACCTAGGTATATTTTTGAGTGCTTGGATATTGAGCGACCTTAAAGACTGAAAAAAATACAGTTGTAGTACTCATTAAATGAATAAATAACTCCTTTATTCAAGGTGGATGACGTCAACATAACATCGAAACTTCGAGATGCTGACCGGATCGTGCTGAAAGAAACAATCTCAGAAGTGGACGATTGGATATCAAAGAACAACGAAGCCTCTGAGCAGGATTTCATAAAGAAACAAAAAGAAGTTGAGAATAAATGTAAGCCGATAATGATAAACCTCTACACTACGACAGGAATGCCATTTGCTGCTAGTTCACCTGGTATCCAGAGACAATTCACGAGTGCTGATAGGCAACAGTCAAGCGACAGCCAAGGTCCTCAAATAGAAGAACTAGACTAAAGAATGATAACACGTCAAGAATTCGTTATTTAAATTTAAGCTCTCTGATAATTATGTGACAAAAAATTTTTCATGGTACTTAACAGCATTAGATAAACTAATAATATGAAAGATCTCTATTATTGCTATTGCGGGTATAGCGGTAGAGATATAAGCAATAAGCTTTTGATTAAAAAATTTGTCTCAAAAAACATGGCTATCATTCAAAACCTATCTACCACAAGAACATTATTTAACCTCTGCCCTGACTCTGATATGACGGATGTGGTGAAAATACATCCTATTAGCCCAGTTATTATGTACCTAAATAGGTACTTAGCCCAGGAAAAATTCCATTGTCTATCTTTCTTATTTTACCCGTTAGGGGAGGTCACTGGTAGTCTAAATCCAAAATGGAGACCAGATACGAAATGCGCAACAGTCCGCCATTTTGAATTGTATGAAAATGTGTATTTCTTTAATAACTGGGCCATTTTTAATTTGTTTGGTAAAAGTTAAAGTGGCAGAAACTAAACTTGTAGGAAATTCGATTTCCTACCACTTAACATTACAGTTTTTTCTCTATGACATTTTTTTTTATTATACCAAAAAAAAAAAATCGGGGAAGTCATTTGACAAATATCGCGGGGTCTTGAAAAATATTGGTCGTACATAATATATAAAAATAAGACATAAAAATGATAATGAGAAGTTCAATCAAAATGTTTCCAAAATGTCCGCGCTAATTGCAAAATTATGGCCTTAGAAAAAAACCGCAAAATGTTCTGTGATGTCACAGCCACGCGCTTTCAAACATGCGCGGAATTATTCTGTCATTCTGAATTAAAATATAACATTCATGTTCCTGTCATGTCAGTTAGAATTTTCATGAACCAACAACCAGCTTACTATTATATTAATTACGAGAGAATGTAAACAATCATAATCCAGAATAATACTTCTCTCTGTTTACTTCAGACTTCAACTTTCACATCCAAGAGACTATACTGACTGGTGAATAAAGAATTTTGTAGGACTTTAATTTATATCACCCTGTATTAAAATTTAAACCACATAGTAGGATCCCATGTGGAAAGTTAAGATAGGGACATTTTAAGACGTTTTTGGAGCAGTAAACTGCATTCAAAATGAAAGATTGCAATTTTCATTTGTTTATAACTCATAATGTACTCAATTTAAACAGCAACGGTTAAAGCCATTTTTACTGGATTTTCTCAGGAAATATAAAAATACAAAAATATAAAGGGTGTCCTAGGAGACTCGCGTAGCCTAGCGGTTCAGTCCGCTGCCTACCGAGCCTAAGGTCGCGAGTTCGGAACTCACCGGCTCGTGTTATTTTTCGGATGCATTTTCGAATGTATGTGAAAAATAAAACAAGCGACCGAACGTTTAAATTTAAATGGCATACTTGAGGCTGGGTGAATGAGTAAGATGCGCTCGAAATCCCGTGTTACCGGAGTGGAGCGACTTTGTCTTACCTACATAGTTAAGACCGATGGTCCCTCCTTTTGAAAAAAAAAGGTGTCCTATTAAAAAAAAGGTAAACCACAATGGTATTTGAACCAAATAGAAATTTGAAGTTGAAGTGTGTGAGCTTTTTTTCCAAAAATAGTTTTCCTCTGAATAGTGAATTTTATTCCATAAGTGCGTTTCACACTGTATATACCTATTACCTACGACTCTCGTGTGATATTATACTTTTCAACTCTAGAGTGATATTTGTCGAAGTACCTAAAGTAGTGTGCTATTTGTCATTTTCGCAGGTTGTTGTTGGAAAATGGAATTAACATTCAGGGAGTATGTCGATAATATGATTATGATGGTGGTTAAGTTTTATATCGGGTGATCCACAAAATTTTTGATGGCTATTGCAGTCATGCCTGAGCTCATTTTACTAAAATAATAATTCTGAAATAACTTTTGTAGTTCAAATTCTCATGTGTCATATTTAATTTCAATTCCTGTCAGTTTCATTAAAATATTAAAGATATTGCGTAAAACAATAATTTATGACTATAATTTAAGAACGTGATGAAATTACCTACTGGATGTTATTAAACACCTACCTTAATTGTTACTTTTTATGATTCATGAAATTTTTGACCACCTTTCTTCATAAATTATTTTGTTATTTTTTGTGCTTTGGAAGTGAAATTAAAAAAATGGTAAATGATAATAATTATTGGAACATTCAAAAACCCTCGCAAAAACCTAAACTCGAACGGTAACGTCAAATTGTTTTATCCTCATTCAGAAAGAATATTCTGAGTTTCTGATATAACAACGATTTAGGGTACCTGTATACCGACACTAAGGCTAGTAAGGGTCAGTGTCGGTAATACAGATACCCTACAACGGCTCGAGTTGTTCATCCTCCTTGAAATACAACCAATGCAAACTGTAATTAGTAAGAGACTCAGCACCACACGTACTCAGCAGATATCGTTACTGGTCCAGGTTAGTTTCTTTACTCTAACTCTAACAAAGTTCATTATGCAAGTAGTCATATTTTTGTTTATTGTTCTATGATTTGTAGATCATTGATATTGGAGTAGTTCACTTACACACCTACCAATTGTTTGTGTTTTATCTGGCAGACATGCTTCATTTTATTCAAGGCAATAGTTGATGAACAATTTTGTGGATCACACGATATATTATTAAGGCAGCTGAATTTTTACAAATAGGTATGACTGAAAACTGCAACTATTAGAAATTAAAATATAGCCATAACAAAAACAGATTGCAGACTTTAATTCTCTACCCTAAAAATTCTATGCAATGTTACAATAGGTACTTTGAAAAAAAATTATTGTGATACCTACCATCTCGAAAACAAATGAAGATAGAGTTTATTTGTTTTGATTTTTGAAATCCCACAACACATCATTGTGTGCTGTTGATTTATTCCACGAGTTTGTCAACACCCTGTATTTATAATTAAAGTCAAAATAAATTACCGCATCATCATGGACGAATCGATAAAAATTGGTATTTTTTAAGTTAGCGACATAAGTAAAGCCACGATACACGTTTACACGGTCTGCGCAGGCTGCGTTCCGGTCTTCTGACGTCACGCGGTTGGAAGACTACACCATGAGATTGTTCATATCTTTTTTAATGTCAGAAATAAATAAATAATGTTGGTACGCTTACATAAATCTTATGGCCGCCATATTATTTTTATGTCGTTTGGTACAAACAAAAAATCACGGAAACCAAAAATCGATAACATTTTTAAAAATTTGCAAAAATGTCATTCTTTTTTCGGGAAAAAAATGAAAGGCTTTTCACCGAATGGCGTTATAATTATGATGTCGCAATAATAATATGAGGTCGCATTGCCTTATGGTTATGTATGCCTTTCGCTTAAAGAAAGTTTTTGTTTTTTAAAGAATTATAAATTTTTTTTTAATGTGTAGGATTTTGGTTTTCTTTATTGTTAAATACCGAATGACATGAAAAAATAATATAATTTTTTTCATAAAATAAAGCATGAAATTGTGCAACTTTTCTCTAATTTATCTGACTTTGTATCTCTTATTTATTGCTTCGAGTAAAGATCCAACCGATGACGTCATTGCGCAGTAATGACAAAAAATAGTAAAAGCAATAATTGGCATACCGTGTATACCGTATGTGTATCGTGAGTAAAGCATTATGCCTTTCATTTCTAATATGATACTAATTGTCATTTATGGGATCTCCTACCTAAATCGGGCTTTGTTTTTATACAAATAGCATATAGGTACCAGTTTTAATATTTTGTCTTTGTCGTCATCCCATATCAGTCGTCCATAATTTTAAATTTTATAATAACTAATTTATAAACAATTATAAATAAAAAAAAAACAATAAGACACTGAAACACTGTGGAAAGCACGAGTGCATGAAAGTAAAAAGGTCCAAAAAATAGACGTTCAAATAATTAAACAACGTTTGTGGTCGTCAAACACATTTGTTTTCTGTACCGACTCCTGATGGATCGTGTTTTCCCATGCGAGTTCCCGCGCAATTTCCTGTCCACAACAACAAAAATTTAATGTTCGGTCATGCGCAGCGCGCGGCAGACAGAATATTCCTGAGTTTGACTTCTGCCAACCATCGTAATCTATCGTGTGTGGTAGTGGGGATTCCATGAAAATTAATAATATAAAATAACAAATTAATTTGTTATCAAAAAATCAAAACAAACATAGAACATAACCTTGCTTTTCCGTTGTTTTCGTTCTTTACCTATTCTTTACATGTTTTACATTCTTTACGTATTGTTTACGTTTTATTAGAAAATTGTAAATATTGAACCAATTATGCCGTATAGATGAATTATATTATTATTCTTGTATTGGTTTTTAGGTTCTCTCAGGCTTACTTTTGTAGTTATTAATAAATAGTTGACGTTTCGGGATTGATTAATCCCTTGATCACATATTTAATTAATAAAATAGATACAATAAAAATTATTTTAGTAAAATGAAAATATAAAAGTATGACATTTACAAGTCAAAATCTAAAAAAATGTTTTTAGATTTTGACTTGTAAATGTCATACCAAATACCTTAAAATATAATACCGGACACTTCCTCTCAAAACCTCCGTCCATTTTTACAGCGCCCTCATGCAGGAACTGGGGCCACTAAGCTGTTTTTAAATTCAAAAAAGTCAGGTAACTTTTCCCGGTTTTTGACAGCTGCAGTCAATCATAATTATTAATAATTTGTCATTAGTAATTATTGAACGTTTTAGTTTCAAGTATAATTTCAATTTAAAGTTACTCTCAAAGCATTATATCAGCGGATAATTTTGTTGCGTACGCAGTTAAATAGGCATTTATAATGTACCGCTGTATTAAAGTGAACATAATGTCTGGAAAATATGTGCTGTGTGCTGTGTGCGGTTGCTCCAACTATGGATTGTTAAGCATGTCCAGATCTTTCCACGGTATTCCAAGCAGGAATAAAGAATTATGTATAAATAATAACTTTAGAAGCCGCGTAAATAAACTTATTAATATTTTATAACTATGCTGATGGAAATAGGAACAAGAAATAGGTTATAATAACATCGATGAATGACGAAATTTTGAAAAAGTGTGGAGTGTCGAAGCCGATTTCTCACCATATTATTTTGTACCTACTGATCATTTCAAAGAGGAAAATGTTGTTAATCCAGCAAATAATAGACCTTTAAAACTGCAAGGAAGCACATTATTGGAATTGCGGCAAATAAAAGGCTTACACTTAGGTATATATAGCGATTCAATCTTTTTGAAATATTCATACCTAAAGATATTAATAATATTGTGTGTAATAGTAGTTAATATTGTTAATATAATAAACATATTGAAAACTTTCTTGTTTATTGTTGTATTATAATTCTTCGTCCCAATTTCCTCCGTCTATTCCGTCTAATTAATTTTAAGGGCTTTTCTATTCAGCGTTGATATTTAAAACTCCCGCTATGTTTCACCAAATTTAATTTTTAGTGGCCCCAGTTCATGCTTGGTGGCGCTGCTAAAGTGGACGCAACCTGTTGCAATGCTATAGGTATAGGAGTGTCCGGTATTAATATTTTAACGTATTTGGTCATACTTTTATATTTTCATTTTACTAAAATAATTTTTATTGTATCTATTTTATTAATTAAATATGTGATCAAGGGATTAATCAATCCCGAAACGTCAACTATTTATTAATAACTACAAAAGTAAGCCTGAGAGAACCTAAAAACCAATACAAGAATAATAATATAGTTTACGTTTTATTTACATTCTTTACGTCAAACGTAGAAGATGAATTCTTTACGCGTAAAGTCACATCACTAGCCACAGCCACTCCATTCTGCAGTTCTGTTTTCTGTCATTCTACACACACAGTTGCCATCATTTGACTTTATTGTTATTGTTTATTATTCTATGTCTCAGCCCAAGGTCTCAGCCAGCAGTATCCGGAATTTTTGAATTTTCAAAAAAGGTTATGATTAGTTTCTTTCCTAGTCTTTCCTCTTCCTTTTACTCAAAAAAAAAGCTAATAAATTTGGAAATGTGATAAACAATTCGCTTAATATCTAAGTACCTACCTCAATCTATAAGTTTGTCAAGAAGACAGTTTCATGGAATAAAAAGTCTTGTTTCCTCAATTTATAAAATGCACCAAAAATTGGTAAGTATTATAATAGGTAGGTGTATGTATAATAGGAATAGGTAACACGTATACCTAATATTTTTTAACAATTGGGTACCAATCTGTTATAAAAAGGGAATATTTGCATCCTGCTGGAAATGTGCACGAGTCTAGCCTATTCCCAAGAAAGGCAAAAAGACCTTACCAAATAAATAACTATCGACCAGTGGCACTGCTTTCAGTGATATCCAAGATTATTATGGAGAAAGCTATTAACCAACATCTTTTAAAGTACTTGGAAGGAGCTAATAGGTAAGTAATCAGCGACCGCCAATACGGATTCCGCAAACAGAGGTCAACTGGTGACCTCCTCAACTACGTCACCGAGGTGTGGAACAGCGCAATCGAGCACCATGGGGAGTCTCGAGGGGTTGAGCTGTATATCTCTAGAGCTTTTGACCGTGTCTGGCATGATATGGACTGTTGGCAAAACTGCAGACGCTTATGGCATGCCCGAGAAATTCTGCTTGTGGCTTGCGAGTTATCTCAGAGATCGTTCATTACAGGTGGCAGTCGATGGAGTTCTTTCTGAGACCTTTTCCATCAATGCCGGTGCGCCTCAGAGATCCATTTTATCTCCGACTCTCTTTCTAATATTTATAAACGACTTGCTGGAAACAACAAAAAATCCAATATACAGTTTTGCCGATGACAGTACACTTATACCTTCTTATACCTTAGATGCGCAAACATCTGCCATCGATGGACATACTCGCAGAGAGCAAGAAGTTGTCATACTTAGCAATTACTTACAGGAGATTCTAGCTTGGGGTGATAGAAACCAAGTTCAATTTACTCGAAGCATGTTGTACAATGTAACTCGGAGCGAACATGTCTTGGCATGATCATGTTGCAGATCTGGCGAAGAGTGCTTCTCAAAATCTTGGAACACTCTTCCGCACAAAGAAATTTTATACACCTCAACAGCTTTTCCTCTTATACAAGGCTTAAATCCGACCATCCTTGGAGTACTGCTCACATGTTTGGAGCTCAGCTCCTAAACATACGCTGAGACTACTCGACTATCCAGAAAAGAGCCATCCACTTGATTGGGGACCCATAGATTTGACAAAAAATTTAAACACTCTCGAATTTCAAAGAAAAATAGCTGACCTAAGTCTGTTTTACAGATATTTTTATGGGAAGTGTTCAAAAGACGATGCCTGCTTGATCCCACCTATAACAAGACTGGGCAGAAATACACGTCGTCAGCTCGTTAAAACTCGTACCACCCTATTTCAGACTTCTTTTGTGTATAGAACCGCATCACATAAGAATAGCAGTCCAAAGGGCGTGTTTCCCTAACGAATACAACCTTCAACGATTCAAAGCCAACGTGAATCGACATCTCCGCTCATGCACCGCTCCTAAAGCATCTTAGGAATTTCCCTGCAGTTCATGTGCATTTTCAATAAAAAAAAACTAAAATCTTACTTGATTTCAGATGGACGAATTTCTTGGACTCGGCTGCTCGAATTCTGTAGAAGCCTATATTACTGCACAAATTTACTTGGACTTGTGCGAAGGTGATTTTTTCATTGATTCTTGTTTTATACCAATAGGGGTATTCTTGAGAAACCACCTGCTTGCACAGTTCTACAAAGTTATGCGAGTCAGAACTGTTAAATTCTGAATAAAACTAGGAACTATCGTGGTTTCGTAAAACTATAGTCCCAGATCAAAGTTGTTGGCAGTAAGTAACTGACATTACTAAAAAATGCCATTTCGGAGAAGCGGCAAGCAGAAACTTATGTTTAGAGGAAAATTTTCTACTTGCGACTTCTCCGAAATGTTTTTTTTAATAATGTCAGTTACTGCCAACAATTGTAGCATTGCCGTTTCAAAAGGGGTGAGTGCCCGAATCATCTTTGATGAAGTCATATTGATAAAATAGTAAAAAAAAATAAAAATTGGAGATACAGCCAGCACCATTCGTTTGAAGCTTGCTGAACATTATTAGAATAAATGCAAGGCCCTTGCCCCCTTTACCTATAAAAATTTGATACACATGGCGATGGTACTTACAAGCTATTGCTGTACAAATATGTGTGTTCCAATTTTGCCACTTATTACCTCCTTTGGAACGGCAACACTACAATTTTGATCTGGGACTGTACTAACATTTTACGTGCTCTTGAATTTTCTCAGTGACTGCAGTGCTGAGCTTGTACCTTGACAGAAAATGTTTGTGTTAAATATGTTTATGTTCCATTCTTTCGATTGTTCTGTTCCATTGTTTTACTATTTACGACTTTTCTCATTGATCAAATATTTTCAAAGTCAACGACAATACTTTTTTCATTAAACAGTTTTACATACAGTGAGGGTTTATAGTTTATAGTCCCCCTCTCTTTTAATTCTGAGCTGAATAAGATAAAACTTTGGTAGTAGTGAATTCACAGACATTATTTTGACTACTATTTGTTGCAAAAGTGATGTGTTAGACGTCAAAGTTGAAGTCGTCTCTGTCAACTTCAAAAGTTTCAATGACAGGGTGGTCATGTGAATGTGAGACCTTAACGACCGACATGTAGGTCATGCCAGTCTTCCACCACAAGTTCACAATCACAAACCACATAACATATGGGCCGTGAAGTGTATGCTTTTTCATACATTTTACACATACATACATACTTTTTCATACAGCATACAAAATGTTTATACTATGACTATAATACAGATGACGAACTTCCTACTATGAAGTCTGCACTCATGAGTATATCCCATTCCAGATGTTTTTAAATTCAGAGTTGGCTATGGAAAATTTGAATTATGTTGGTACCTCTTCGAATACTGAGCTTTGAACTTTTGAACTACCTTTGACCTTTGACAAGCTAAATTTTAAAGGTTATGGATGTTTCTAATCAAATTTGATGTCGATTGTATTGAGCGATCCACAAAATTTTTCATCAAGTCTTGTCTTGGAAGAGAGAGATCACATCAGTCATGTATGAGCTGAGCTCATTTTAAGAAAATTATTTTAAAATAACTTTAGTAGTTCAAATTCTCATGTGTTATATAATTGAATCGGTTAGAATTAAAAGGCACTAACTCCACTTTTCAACATTTTTCACTTTATGGTGGATTCCTGTGTAAAAACCTGCATAGAATCGTTTGGCAATAAAAAGAAATATGTAAGTCCCGTATGCACTGAAGACAATAAACTGATAAATTTATAAATTTCCCTGCTTATGACATTGGAAGGGTTCCCATAAATCACCACAAAGTAGATGCAATCCGACAACTGCTGAAGTACGTCCCGAAAAAGGGAAAAAATCCCTAAAGTTCTACAAAGCTTACTTATCATGGCCGACGGCTAATACTGCAGAACATGTATGAAGTGCCCTATTGAACTTATATTGCTTATCAAATATAAACTATGAACTACAAATAACTTTGTAACTTTATAAATATAAATAAAATGACAGCATTAATAATTTTTTTCTTCATTATTTGCAAATTGGGACTAAAAGGAACTAACTCCACAAGAGTTTTTTGGAAAAATTTTGAAAAACTTATTTTCCACACAGAATTTTATTTTTTATTGAGTAAGTATTATAAATTAGCTATAAGTATAATAAAATTTGACAGCATTTTAAGAAACAAAAAGTTCCTTTTATTTCTAACCGATTCAATTTCAATTCCTGTCAGTTTAAATTGAAATATTAAGGATAGATATTATGGCTGTATGGACAAGGGTGGCCAAGCCATACAACTAGAAGAAGAAAGATAGGTATTACTTATTTTTAATATTAATTTATTAATGTGGCTTTCACCGATCAACAAAAATCTTCCATGCTGGAAATATACTTTAGGAATGGACAAAAAACCAACGGCCGATGGACTTATTCCAAGCATGATTCCTATTAAGAATTTCGAGAAGAGTTCCCAGAAATTGCAGTTGATTTTAATGGGTTTCGTGGAACTGTGCAGCGTTTATTGCATCCATCCAGAAAAATGGAAAGTGTAGACCGTAAAAAAGGTAATGGCAGATTAAGAATAAGAACTCAAAAACATATTGAAGCTGTTCAACAAGTAATTGAAAAACACCCTCATATAGTCCAATAAAGTCTAAAAAGTCATACGTATCGATTAAGAATATATATAATAAATCAAACTTTATTAGCCAAAGCTATATACAAAGTCACATACATCATATCTACATCTTCCAACATAATTTAATCTCTCTTACAACCAATACTTAATCCTAACATACTGTTTCACACGTATTTTGAATTCTCTAATAGTTTCACAGTTTTTCACTTCATCTGGTAAGTCATTGTATAATTTCAGTCCCTCATAAAACATGCTTTTCTGTCCACTTTTTGTTGCTACAGTTTTTATGTAAAATTTATCTCTGTGTCTTGTTTCATAATCGTGTACTTCTTCCACTCTTGTATATTTTCCACACATTTGCCCATGTAGTAACTTGTTTACCATCCTGTATACAAACACGTTTGCACTGTACACCATCAGTTGTTTTATTGTCAGCCATCCAGTATCTTCTATCATCTTTTTCACACTCGTGTACCTACTACATTCTAATATCACCCTCATTGCCTGGTTTTGTTTCTTCTGCCACAGCGCTATATCATAGTCTCTCATCATCAGCATCATGGTCGCACAATAATCAAAATGTGGCTTTATCATTGTATTATACACCATTATTCTTGTTTCCCTTGTCATTTCGTTTCCAATTCTTCTCAACAGATTTACCTTTTGAGCTATTTTACCAGCCACATAACTAGCGTGTTTGTCAAAGCATAAATTTTCATCAATTATCACTCCCAGGTACTTGTATTGTGTTACTCTCTCTATTTCCTTATTATCTATTCTTAGCTTATTATTACCACTGTCACTGTTACTCCTTTTATATTTACTTTTGATTATCATGAACTTTGTCTTTTTCACCTGTATTTTCATGTTGTTGTCACACAGCCATTTATATATCCGTTCTAAGTTCTCTTCCATTCTACTTATAATGTCATCAGTATTATCTCCCACAGTATATATAAGTGTGTCATCCGCAAACAATTGTATGTCACAATTTTTTACTTCTTCTACTATATCATTTATATACAATACAAACAGCTGTGGACCAAGCACAGATCCCTGAGGTACCCCATATTTTGTTTTTCTCTCATGTGAACATTTATCTTGGCTCCTTGTTTTCTGATATCTATCTCTCATGTAGTCTTGAAACCAAGCTAACGCTTTATCTCTGATACCCATTCTCTTCAACTTCAATATCATTAGTTCCCTATCTACCGTTTCAAATGCTCTCTGAAAATCAAGGAATACCACTCCAATCATTTTCTTCTCATCAAGTGCATTCTTCCACTTCATCATTACTGTTTGTAGTGCTGTCTCACAAGAGTGCCCTTTCCTAAACGCTGCTTGATGCTCAGTTAATATATTATTATTTTCAATGTATTCCCTCAACTGACTGTCCACAACTAATTCTAATACTTTTTCATACACTGGTAGTGTATTTAATGGCCTAAACTCATTCAATTTATTGGTCCCTCTGATTTTCTGTGCCGGTATCACTGTTGATATTTTCCATTTTCTTGGGATTTTACTCTTTTCCAAACTTAGATTTACAACATTTAATATCCCATTTCCTATACATTCATTTATCATTTTAATCATCTCTACATTTATATCCTCAAAGTTTCCTTTCTTGTTCTTCATCTGATATATTATCTTTTTCAATTCACACATGCTTATATTTCTAAATTCTTTTATTCTGCATTCATACTCTTTCATGTTATCTATTACATGCTCATTATCATTTGTTCTATTTATCTCCTTTATTACCTCATCTATGCTATCTATAAAGTAGTTATTAAAAGCTTCTGCTTTTTCTTCTTCACTTTCATATTTTGTGTTCTTATAGTATATTTCTCTTACATTTCTATTTGTGTTCCTGCATACCATATTTTTTAAGATCTTCCACATTTTCTTTGCATTACCCTTATTATCATCAATTAACTCATAATAATGTCTCTTTTTTTGTATCTTATCATTTTCACAACATTGTTTCTTTTATATCTATAACTCTCCCAGTCATTTACTTCTCTTGTAATTATTGCCTTCCTGTACATCATGTCTCTTTCTTTCATTTCTTGTTTTATTTCCTCATCCCACCACTTTTTTGCTCTTGTTCTACTTCTCAGTCTTATTTCTTTCATTGGTAAATACTTGTTCACTTTTTTCATAACATCATCTATTAATTTTTCTGCCATTTTGTCCACATCATATATATTTGGGTTCCATTCATCATCCATCAATTCTTTCTGAAACTCCAGTCTATTAAAATTTTTATATATTCTTACCTTAATTGTTTTGTCCACATCTTTTGCATGTTTTCCAAATAACTTAATCACTATATTAGCATGGTCTGATATCTTTGGGCTATTCTGTACATCAACGTCAATATCCCTTTCACTTGTAATAACCAAGTCTACCATTGTCGCACTGTTTCTTGTTATCCTTGTATACTGATTTACCCTCTGTTTGAGTCCACTCTCATTTATTATTTTACCCATCTTATCAGCATAAAATGTGTTTTCTGCCATATTTATATTAAAATCTCCCCCTATTATTATTCTACTTTTCTTATCTATTAATCTAATCAATATTTCCTCAAAACCCATTAGAAAATCTGCATCACTTGCACTAGGTGAATGATAACAACCTATGATGTTGTATTTGTCTCTACCTAACTTAATTTCCACTCCTATCATCCACATATTCATCTCAATCTTTTCTTCTAAAATTCTCCTACAACTTATGCCTTCCTTGACATATATTATAACTCCTCCTGTATGTCTTGATGTCGAATATACACAATGATTTACATATCCTTTTATTTCAATCTCATGTTCACTTATATCCTCAGTTATGTGGGTTTCACTTATACAAACTACCACTGGCTTCATCCCCTCCATTAACCACTCCAACTGTGCCTTATTCCCCAGTAATCCTTGAATATTCAAATACACCATTTTATCAGAACTATTTAATTGCTATTTATTTCCATATTTTATATCCTCAACAGGATATTCAGTTTTCTCCTTTATTTTCTCAGCAATTCTTTTATATGTTTCACATTCTATATCTTTTGCTGAGTGATCATATCTAATGTTTCGCAACTTTAGCACCTCTACAGCATATCTACAATTTACACGTCATATTTTGTTATCACTTCTACATTGTTCCGCTTCATGGTCCTTGCTCGCACACTTTAAACATACTTTTTCATTTCTGCATTCTTTCGCCATATGTCCAAATCTCCAGCATTTAAAACATTGTATCACTCCAACATATTCTGCAATTTTGCATGACCTCCAACCTATGTATATCATCTTCTTTGACATTAGCTGTCCATACGTTACTTCATCTACTTCTATTACAATGTTCATTCCCATTTTTCTTCTCGTTTCATATTTATACACTAGTTTAATTTTATACTGTCCATCATTCGCTATCCCATTTTGTTCAGTTATCTTTTGTATCAACTGTCTTTCATCACTCACATCTTCATTGTCTACATTATATATTCTTATCTTCGGCATCTTCTTCTCAACGCTCCTTATAACATACTTCTCTCCTAAACTTTCTTTCATTTTTTGGCATATCTCCTCTACTGGTTTATCATTTTCACATGCTATTACTATACCACCCTTCTGTACTTGGAATACACATCCTTTTGATAGTTCGATTTATTTTGTTTCATGTACGTGTTTTTATAGTAACCGTCCAGTTTGTCTAAACACTCCATCCCGCATAAATAAGTATACGTCAACATTGGTTTTGAATGAGAATTAAATGCACAACACAGAGGATAGAATGTCATTACGTGAATAAATTTTATGTAGTTGTCAGTGGCTCTCAAACTGACGTAAGCGGTTCAATTCATTTTTTGAATGATTCCTTCAATAATTACGCTCGTTCACAACTTGACAATAATTAACTGTTTGACATTTTCTGGTGAAATTAAAAATATTAATTCGGACGGTTAGTGAGACGTCACATCTGACTTTTTAAAGTTAATCCTACTATACATCAATTACTTACAACAGGAGGTGAATCTGTCTTATGGTACTTGCAAGCCTATTGATCATTTCAGAACAGCTGACTTTGGAGAAAATATATCACAGCCAACTTGAATTTAAAAACATCTGGAATGGGTAGGTACTCATAACAAAAGTGAGGCGGCCTCTAGTGGCAGCCATTTCTTAAGAGGGTAAATTCTTCTGGAAAATTAAGTTGCTCATATCGATATTTTTGGAGGATAACCGCTTGCCTAACTTTTTTTTTTAAACAATTCCTATAAAGTTTGTACGTTTATGCTTCTCTTAAATAACTGTGCCAACAGAATCTATCAGCGTTGCTTCTTTACTAGGAAAAGCCCAGAGAGGTGGTCAGGTACAAAAAAACAAATACAGTCCTGAATGGGGCCTTAAAATTCTTGGATCCAGGCCATTTTTAATAGGTCGTATTAGAGGGTTCCCAGGTACACACCTGTGAAATTTCAACCCGATCGGTGCAATTTTCAGACACTCAGTGTTTCCTAGGCTATTCTAGAAAAAATAACATTTTCCGGAAACGGAACCCACTCATTTTCAATACACTTTGTGGGACCGCACGCTCGTTCACAACTTGACATTTAACTGTTTGACATTTTCTGGTGAAATTAAAAATATTAATTCGGACGGTTACGGTGACGTCACATCTGACCTGAGCTTTATGGATAGGTCCGTTTATTCAAGAGTGAAAGTTTAATTAGCTAACTTTATATCAGCTTGTAGTCTGTTTTTCATCAGTAGTTATTTTCAGTGAGAAGATATTGGGATGTAGAATATCACTTCGATTCTGCAATGAAGAAATTGTTTTTAACTGCTAGAAAAACAAAAAGTGAAGATGTCAGCACTTTTATTCCAGTCTATTCTTCAGATCATCAAAGTTTTAATAAGCTAAAGCAATTATTAACTCTTTCAAAGAACAAACATAGGTAAGTGTTATTATAGACCAAGGAAATAGAAAACTTAATATGTCTAACTTTATTTAACTGCTCAAATATATTTTTTAATTAATAAATTGAAAAAGGTTTATGAAAAGGAATCAGTAGCATACCGTTAAGGTTGGCCACTAGCTTTGTCTGTGGAACTATTAGTCCTAGAGCCTGATTTTTTTTAGACATGTGACCATGAAAAATACAGTGAAAATATTTTCAAGATGGCCTCACTTCAGGAAGCTGACCATCTAGGTACTTCTTTATTTTAATGGGCATTATTATTATATTTTTAAATTGTCTGAAGTTATCGAATACAGGTGGTTTTCACAGTTTAATTTAGAACGAGCAGTTTATAAGTCATTTTCTTCTTTACGCTACTAAACATTCACTTCACTTCTACAGACTATTTCCAATATCCATTATTCTGTCATGATTGTTTCACTCTCTTCTTTACTCTGTGGTACTTCAACCTTCACTAACTTCCAATCGAAACTGACCGACTACGCCTACTGCTACAGCGGAGCTCTTATACAGTCTGTTTTTTTTTTTTCGAAAACCGCCCCAGCCTATAACTTCCTTCCAATTTCATTTTAAGTTCTCAAATTTTCATGGGGTATCTAGGACTACTTTTGATATCCTTTGCACCTATCGTATTAGGCATAACTGTAAGTAACAATTTGAAAATCAAAAGTTGTCATTTCCGGAAGGACAGTCAGGTAGGTTCAAAGGATGCAAACAGTAGTCTCCTACTCCTACATACCCCATGAAAATTTCAGAACTTGAGATGAAATTGGGAAGCAGTTATAGGCTGGGACGGTTTTCGAAAAATGGTATACATACCGGACATGGTTTCTCGACATATCTGGATGTTTCATTGGCGTTATAGCATAGCCATGGACTTACTCGAACATGAGCGGAACCATTCTGGCATTCCTGTATGAGAATAGACGTCATGTCAGCTAGAATTTTCACCAACAATCAGCTGACTTATATTATTTTAGAGAATGTAAACAAACATAATTCAGACTAATTAGCCAGTGTTCCTTCCTTACACTACTTTGTATTATTAGACAATGTCCTATGTGTAGAGGTACTGACAGCCGCCCAGTATAAGTTTTTTGTTTGCCTAAAATAAGTTTCTGGCAAAGCATAAATTATAAAAAAAAAATAATTTGAATTTCTTCAGCCAAAATGCCACACATGAAGCACTCTTTTGGTGTGATTTTAGGTGGCGTTTTCAATTTTTTCTACAGTAACCTGGACAGTTTCTTTGCATTTCCGGTCACTTTTTAATGTGCTTGCACCCTATGTGTTTTATTATTGATGTGTAAACATAAATTGTCCCATTATAAGGTGATACATCACAGCCAAAAATTAGTTTTCACAGACCTCAAGAACAAACTGCTAGCTTTTCTACAAGAAAAAACTGCATCTAGCCGATCTGAATTTTTCATAATTTCTTAAAAAAAAAATTTTTCCATTCACAAGTCAGCACAGATCATGTTCTAGAGCACTACTCTACTAACCTTTCCAAAATTACATTATCTCCTCATTTCACTAATTTTTAATTAGACTCTAAATTCATCTGCCCAAGCTGGAAAAATTGCTTGTAATGCTTAAACATTGTAATCCTTTAAAAGATAATACACATCCATCATGTGTTTAAATATTTATTTAAATTTTTACATTTTTTTAAATTGCCCGCTTTTCAATAATAATAATTTTTAATTTACTAATACACAATTTTTATTCTAGTTTTTATTTAGCTGTAATTAACTCTGATACTACCTGTGTATATTACGAAGTCATCAATGGTTTGGAAGAGCCAACAGAGGAGAGTGTAAGGCATTTAAAAAATACAAAGCAAACAAAACTAGACCGAGATCTGAAGAGAAATCGCAAAATATTAGAAGAGGCAGCCATGTTTAGTATCCCAGTTACAATTCCAAAAAAGAAAAGCAAAGACCAGGAACCGAGTCAGACAGAACAGGAAGAAGACAGCAGTAGTTCATGATGAATTTTTATTCATTTATAACATTGTATATATTTAGTGATGTAAATGAATATAAATAAAATCTTTAAAGTCAGCTTAATATATTAAAACTTACATAGGTTATATAATAATAGTTAAAGCATCAATTCAAAAATAATGAACAAGTTTCTATGTTAATCACTATTTACATGAGCATAATTATTATTAATGGAGGCACTTCCAAATGATCCTCTCGAAAATTCTAAACTTACATTCACAGTCTTAAATTGTGATAAAAAATTACAGAAATAGCACAAAGTAATGAAGTTGAATTAATTAATTAACATGGATCGAATAATAAAATATATACAAAATAGTTTACATCAAAAGTTAACTGCCAAAAATCTCCAAACAATAACTTAACTAATAGCGATTAAACTGATTAGGTACCAAACAAGGGAGTCACAATAAAATGTGAAATAAATAACTACTAACAAAAATATTTTGCATTTGATATGAATGAAACGGATTCACATACATAAATATATAAATTACTCTGATGTCATTTAATAAGACATTTTGATTTTAAATACTGAGATCCTTAGGAGTCCATAAGAGATGGGATGACATTATAAAATCAAAGATCCCAAATGAACAATAATAATATGCCACCCCAGTCAGATATGGTAAACGTTTTGTTTAGGAAGTTCTTTGTAGGGAAGGACAGGTGAAGCAGCCAAGGATATTCTTGATTTTAACCAAGAATGTTTAAATGATCTTAAAATTTTTAACACTGAGCACAGATTTTCAAGGTGGCAAAATAATTAACTATTCACTAAATTGTAGAAAGTATTTTGGTTTATTGCAAGCTTATAACTAACACATAAAAATTCAGTAACCATTTTTTCAATTACCCATCAAATGGCTACAAATATTTAAATATTTTCTTCTCAAATTCAGTTCGGAAATGTAATTAAAAAAACTGCATAAAATTATTATCAAATAATGTAGGAAAGCATCCAATGACATCCCAACTAAAAAAGTGAGTGAAAGTGTTAAAAACTTTTGTTCACATGATTGTACCTGGTAGTTTAAGGAATTGTGTTTTTTAATTTCAGTTTTTGGCTGGACTACTACTAATACTACTACTACTGTCAGCACCAATCGGCCATATACGTGAAATCCTTGAACAAATTCTGATCTTCATCAGTCAATAGTCTTGGTTCTTTAGGCGGTGTTAGTTGTGGTTTCTCGGAAGTGAATTCTTCATCAAAATTACTTACATCCTCCATATTGTTCTAAAAAAAAGACATATGGACTGTTAAATTATACAACTAATAATTAATATATTGACTACCCTGAACATTTAAGATAAGAGACGCTCGACTTTTTTTCATTTCTGAATTTTAGGTGATATTGCCGAGGTGAGTACACTTTAAGAGGTTAGTTTGACTACCCGCAACTGAATTGTTGATTTATAGCACATAATGATTATTTTAAAACATGATATACTTACCACAGTTGGTACAAAAGGAGGTGGCATTCTTCTGTTCAACAATTCATCCCAATTAACGTTTCTGAAGAAGGCTTGTCTCTTTACATCGTCAGCATCTCGTTCACTGGAGCCCAGTCGTCTTTCAGGACTCTTGCGCAATAACTGCATGAGAAATAAAACAAAATTAGATTCAAACGATATATTAGAAGCCTTTAATTCTTTTAATTATCCTGTTACTATGCTAAAAAATTCCAATTCACTATTTGCAAATTGCTGTAGTGTTAATTTTAAACTGATGAGCAATGATAAATGCCTCCGCACATCTTTCATGACTCAACATTATAATATTCCTTGGCAGGTGTCAGAACCAAGTAGGCAGGTACAACTTTCATCAAGTATACAAACCGTATATTATCTAAATTTTAATTTTTATAATCCAGCATGTAGGTAATGAAAGATTTATAAAATTTTTTATATTGTAACTTGCAGTAAAAACCACTTACCCTTCTCATAATAGCGATTGATTCCAAAGACAGGAACCTCGGATAACGTACTTCATCGTTCACTATAGAATCAAAGACTTCTTCTTCATCGTCACCGGGGAATGGTGACTGAAACCGATATTAAATTAGAGAACAGAAAATTTGAAAAGATTAATTAATAATACCTCTCCGACAAGCATTTCAAATATCAAAACTCCAAGTCCCCACCAATCAACAGCTCTAGTGTATGATGTTTCCGTCAATACCTCCGGTGCTAAAAACTCGGGAGTCCCACAGAATGTCCCCGTTTTATCACCGAATCCCATCCCTTCTTTGCACAATCCGAAATCGGCAATCTTTACATATCCTTCAGTATCCAGCAGCAGATTGTCCAACTTCAAATCTCTGTAAATAATCTTCTTCTCGTGCAAGAACTGCAAACCTAACACTACACAAGCTGCATAAAAAACGGCCCTGTGTTCGCTAAAGACATCGGCATGGATGTGCATCATCAAGTCGCCGCCTGCAGCATACTCCATGACAAAACAAACATGAGCATCTGTTTGGAAACAGGCGAAGAGGTTGACCAAGAATGGGTGTCTTATGGAATTGGCCACCTCGAATATTCGCTTTTCGGAGAGCAGGGAATCGACCTCATCTCTGGCTATTATATCACCCTTTTTCAGGGCCTTTATGGCAAAGTACTCGCCCGTATTCCGGTATTGGGATAGGATTACCTTGCCGAAATGGCCGCGTCCAAGAACGCTTAGTAATCGGAAGCTGTCAAGATTTAGACCGGTGGTTTGTGAATGGCGACGGGATTCGTAGGCGCTGTCTCTGTAGCCGAGTTCTCTAGCAACGGGTCGACGAACTTCAAATATAGGCTGGAACAGATTTCGGTAAACGATATGTAATAAATCAATAATAATAGGATATCTGTTAAGATTAGTATTTATACCAATGAAAAATAATTATCTACCTCAACACAGTAGTTTCTTATCAAAGTTCACAACATATCTTTTCCAGTCGGAATTAAGATTGACTACAACTTTTCCAGGTTTAATTCAGAAAGTTATAATAACATGTGTAATTCTTCACCCTAATCAGTTCTGAATTACATGTTACACTTTATTAATTTCAACTGATTAGTTTCAATTAAATGTTATATTTTCTGAATTACAATCGACCAATCTGTATACGGAGTTATACTTTCTAAATTACATGTTACCTTTTCTGAATTACAAAAATAATTACGCTTTATTTAATTACAATTAAACGACTAATCCGAATTACAAGTTATACTTTCTGTATTACAACTGTAAAAGGTGTACTTTGTATTTGGCAAAAGGGTCTAAGACACTTTTATGCTGTTATAGAGCTGTTACATTTTGATCGATGGAAAACGATAAATAAAAATGACAGATTTCGTGATAGTATGTCCAAAATTTGGAAATTTATTTAAATTGATATAGGTACACTCTGTAGTGTGTCTGCCTTTGTTGTTAATGACCTTAAATAAATACCATTGTTGATATACAGGTGCTCCAAGATTTATTTATCAAGGAATATGCTCGTTCTTTCAAAACAGAAACAAATTAAGTTTGGAAAGTTTGAAATACACCCTCAAGGTTTTGCAACTGCACCCTCAATTTAACTTTATGCTTTCAACCCCACAAGTAGATAATCAAAATACTTTTTTTCAAATTACACCCCTAGTGGTTTTTTCGCTCGACAGGATTACTGACTTTTAAAAACAGTGTTGCCAAGAAGTAAAAAAGAACACACAGTGACTTCTTTTCAAAATAAAATTACGATTGCGTGACGTCAAAGGTTAGCGGGTGTATCTAACAAGCAATTTTTCGATTATTAAAACGCCTCTGTAGCTTTATCTTCCAAAATTAGAGAGCAAAATTTTGAATCTTGTGCCATTTTTCAAAAACCCGCTCTTGTCACACCATTTCAGGTCGCAGTTTAATCTAAGAGACTGAATTTTTTTGGGGAGTAAGATACTATCCATAAGGAGTGGTCTGGGATTGCATTTGAGCAAAATCTGTCAAATCGTTTCAAAATGGCGGTCATTGAATTTTGGTAAAAATTTGTATTTTTTTAACCGCTGTATAATGTAAAACTAAACAAAACTTTTGTAATTACTATACCAGTGGCATTGGTATAAAATTGGCCAAAATACATCTATAATCGCGCTTTCAAAGTAATTAACCACAGGCTTCAAAAAGGCGGGTACTGGCTAGACTCTAGAGCATCTTTGAAACAATAATTGGCACGTTTTGTAACTTACATAATTCATAAAAAATCAATTATTGATATTTCAAGGGATTTACTTACTTTTTTAAGGATATTGAATATTTCTATGAGGTAAAAAATGTAATTTTGAGGTGTATCCATTTTTTCTTCTTGGCAACCTGGTTTTTAAAAAGAGTTTATTGTTTTTGGCAAGCTATGTATGCTTATATTTTCAAAAATCGCATGTCATTGTATTCAGAAAGAAGACAATATATTCTGTCCAGCAAAAAAAAAAAACAACAACACTAGGGGTAAGTAGGTTGAAAGGCTTAAAAGTGTATTGAGAGTGCAGCTGCAAAACAATTACATATTGGATGTTTCCTAAATTTCATTTGTTTCTGTTTTGAAATACTTCGGATATCCCTTTATAAAGAAATCTTGAGAGACACGCTGTACTAAAAAAGTTAATAAATAATTTTCAGTAGATTTTTGATTAAATTGACTTTTTATATAACCTGATTCTTATCAATAATTAATTACAACATATCAACGAGATTTGTGTTGAAAAGCTCTCATTTTTGAATATTTTAATAAAAAATTTACTGGAGAGGGTTAAAAAGTTTAATATAGAGTAGATTTGCAGGATACTTCCGGACTCAATAAAAACTTGGTCTCAATAAAAATTCCTATAATTAAAACTTGAGGAAAGAAATAAACATAAATAAATGGATGGCATGTTGTCTGACAACATGTCATTCATCTTTTGTCTAGCAACGCCTAGTAGGGGCTTTACCTACTTCATGCACACCGGGGGGCACTGCACTCATTTTTGGCATGCATTATGGCTGTCTGGGGTGTATCCTATGGCGCAAGCCTAACCCACCGTGCCTTTTTATTTTATTTTTATTTCATTGCATTCTGCTCACGGGATCCGTGATCTAAACTGTGCTGTGTGTTGGTAGATACATTGTACTGAAGAGTCCCAAACAGGACGAAACACGTGTCTACAATTTCCGCCTCTGCTCACAGCACAACATAAATGGATGGCATGTTGTCTGACAACATGTCATTCATCTTTTGTGAAGAAATAAACATACATTTTAAGGAAACAAACAATACTAAAATATTGACCGAATCATTCCTTAAAAAAAAATATGTTGGATGTAAATTCAGTACTGGAGGATATCTATAAACAGTTTTTTTTTTAATCTTAAAAAATCCAATTACAAGCTAGTGATGAGCTTAACAGTGATCTTCATTAACGAGGTAATGGGAATTTTTTAATAACGACCTGTTAAAAAGTAATAAGAATGGCGGTCAACTTTGCAGGCTTTTGGTTTTGCCATTGGGGTTACCGCTTTCATACACAGATCCATTATTTACAATCACAAACTCATCATTTCATTTTTTATCAAAGAAAAAAATTCACTTAATGATGGTAAACTGAGCCCAAGTTTTTCGTTCTATTCTCTGAAATTTCTAATCAATTTTCTAAAATTTTTATCTTCGATGCAATATCTAGCCTGTAATAAATAAACTTTTTTATTAATACCCTCTAAAAATAAGTAATAATTACAATAATGATCACACAAAAATAAAATGCATTCCCGGTCTTATAACCCTGCTAACATTGAACAGATTATGAGAAAAACATTACAGAAAGCGTGAGTCATTAGGTAACACAATGTTACAAGTTTTTAAGACCAGGTGACAGTTCGAGAGAAGCAAATGAATTAGTAATGATTTGTTATAAAACAACGATTAAAAGAACAATCATGTATAGATAAATATATGCAGTTGAAGCTCTGGTTAGATTGTTAAAAATGTTTGTTTTCTCTGGCAAATAAGATGCATGAAAAATGACTGGATTAGTTTGAACATAAATGGGTTAAAACAAACTTCTTGCTTGAATGTCGATGTCAGTAATAAATCGATGGCCATCTAAATCAATGGACCTACGATCATACTTTTAAAATAGGATGGATAATAGATTATGATCGATAGTTAGTGAATGCTAGAAAGCTTGTTAATTATTATTCTGAACCTAAGTTAATATCAAAAATAAGTTTGCGAATTAGATGAGGAAGCATCAATAATAAGTCTCCTACAAGGTCATCTTTATTGTAGGTTGTAGGTTTAGAAAATATCCACAAATTTCTGTAGAATGATGGAAATTTCAAGGGGTATAAGCAAGAAAATTCAATCAGATGTGATCCCCTAAAACAGTGCAGCTGGCCCTAAAATAGTGTATTTGGTTTTTCGCTTAGAACCTCATACATAAACATGATCAAACATACTTTGGATGATAGAAACTAAATCCCAGAAAAAATGAACAGAAAAAAAGGATCTTCAAAATAAAATGCCCTTTCTCATTGAAAATTAGGAGAATTTGTTTGCTTAGGGATCTGATAAAAAAATTGATAAGCTTGTAGTCAGTATTCTGATTGTTGTTTAATATCAAGTTTAATTGAATCTTATAGAATTTTTCTTGATTGAAGCACTTATAAGTATAAGTATTAGATTTAGACTCTTCTCCTCCCATAAAGTAAGTTAAGATAACTTCAGAAAAAAACCTCCCAATTCCAGTTTTGGGAAGATGCCCCTTTTGAATATTAGAAATTGTGATCTCCCTGAATTGTGTAGATAATGACCTTGTACGTGACTTTTGAATGTTACTGTAAGCCTGCAATGTTACTGAATGCGTAGTAGTAACAAGACTGTGTAATATGTCCCTGTACCTCATCATCTGGAAATTCAATAACGGGCTGAGGACTAGGAGGAACTACTACAGATGGTGTTGAGGGAGCAGAGGGTATCAAGAGAGGCCCCGGCCTACAGATCTCCTGGTCTTCCTCTAAGAAGTCAAACTCTTTCAGTGCTGCTGCACTCTGTAACGCAGACATCACAAAACTCAATACTCTCGCATTTACAATGGCTGAGAATTATCGAGGATGGTAAACAGTATGTAAAAAAAAAAATACAAAAGCAAATGAATTGAATTAATATTTTCACAGAAAAAGGAACAAGGTGTGTCTCCTCTCCCTAGTTTCCTTTCAAAATTAGCACAAATTCTTACCTCAGGGTCTAGTCTGGGAGGTACAGGAGGAGGAGTTATAGACATTTTCTTCTTAGCTATGGGAGGCGGTGCAGTAGGCAATGGAGGTGGAGTTTCTGGTAGAAGGGCAACCCCCAAACCGAGAGGTCGTTGACCTCCAAGACCGGCCACGGTTGGATCGGGAGTCTCGCCAGGCGTCTCTGGTTTATCTTCTGGATGTTCTTCTTGCTGAAAATGCAATTAAATTCCATTCAATTCACATGGCACATAAATTATTAATGCAATTCACTCTACGTAGGCATCAATTTACATACCGTTAGAACTTCCTGAGAATTAAGAAGAGGACTCGGTTTACTTGGCATACCCCGCGAAGACTGTTTTAACCATCGTCCCCACGTAACGATATTGATGTTCATCTGTTGTGCTCTTGGCATGACTTGCTTAAATATCCTTTTTTGTCTTTGGAGTTTTGGCATCTTTGATATCATTGGATTTAAAAATTTAATCTAAAAATGTTTCAAAATAAATTTATAAGTAACAGTGCATATTTTGGAAAACTTACTTCTGCAAATAATAAACCTTGTGGTTCCAGATGCAAGGCCATTCCGTGTCTTTCATCGTCGATAAATTCTTCTAGTTTCAAAAACTTTACAGCACACATAGACCGATAGTCTTTCCAATAAATGCTAATTTCTAATTCTCGCGATTTAACAAGTTCAATAGAAAACCTGAAATTTATCAAATTTATCATTTTATAAATCTAACATGTTTTTAATGACAGTTAAGATTTTGAAAAGAGATTTTCACCTCTGATCCCAAGCTTGTTGAGAGCAAGGTCTCCAGCCAGTTTGAGCAACTGTGTTATTATCTAATTTTAGAATGGCCATTATTTCTTCGCTAAACTCCTCTTTAATACTGTAACTCTTAGATGAACTTCTACCGGTGACTCCTTTCCTGAAGAATTTCAAATCCATAGGACTGGAATTTCCATCTACATCCTTTTTGGTTCTTCCCGGTACATCTTCCAGTAAATCTTGGCATCCCATCAACCTAACCTATGTAAAAAAATATGATTAGGAAAAGCATTATCATCAATTATTATTATTATTATCCTAAAAATATAAATAATGAAAAAAAAAAAGATAACAAACGATTTACCTCCAATGTTCCAGTTACAGCAGCACAGCGACTAAATGTCGATGACGAATGTATAAATTTACTGTCCTGTCGTTCCCTGAATGGCTGCAAACTAGTGTAGTGTACAGACAATGGACTAAAGGTTTGAGCATTTGCCAATTCTTCTTTCAGCTGCTGAGCCATAGCGGAATCTGCGGGCAGTTCGGCTTTCCTCATTTCGAGAGACTTCTTCAAAAGGTCTAACTTCATGGTACTTGCACGCAAACTATCCTGTGCCTATTTGTACAATTGCATTAAGTTTCTGACAAAAATTCGTTAATAATAACCCAGTATTTTCATCATTAATTACCTAAACATTATTATATTCTTCACATGTAAAAACATAGTCTAAAAATGCAAAAAAAAACAGCAAGACAAGTTCGAGTATCAAAAATTTATACACAATATAAAAGCTTCCGAGTTACAAACAAATTTCCTTGAAATCCTTGTACCAAATGCACATTTTCAAATAACAAACTCAAGAACTAAGAGAACTAAAACAAAATACACTAAGAGTTCGATAATCCTTTCCGGGTTATTTCGACATTTTGTGGAGCATTTATGCTCTTGATGAACTCCCTCCAGTTCCGTATCTGATAGCCTGGAGTATCTCCCATCGAACGAGTGCGATTTATGCATCCGACGTCCTCAAAATGTCGTCTGCAATGATCGCACATGCAATCTGGATTCTTTGTAGGTCCAATATGATGACCAGGTTTCTTGAAGGCACTGACCACCGCTCCGAATTTTCTAGCTATATACCTCGGTTCCGTGTAAATTCCAGGAACTATGGTGAATGGTGACCGAAGATTTGGATCTAAGCTAAGTCTCTGACGAAGAGCAACACTACTCGGTGATTTACTGGTTGAGGGACTGGAGTCACTGAAACTACCTTGATCAGTTGGAGAAATTCTCTGAAAGACTGGAGATGACTTCTTTGAAGGTATACTCAATGTCCCAACAGTGACATCTGGACATGGGTTCAAATTATTATTTTCTTGGGCTGTTTTTCTCACTGTACCATTGCGTCCCAGTTTATTAACATCTTCTTTGATAAAAGTCCAACCCTTTTCATCATCGTCACTATCAGAATCACTCTCTTTAGATTTACTCATATCTCTCTTTGATGATGTCAGTAATTTCTTTTCTAAATAATCGTTGATCTTCTTTTGTCTGACCAATCTTCTTTCAACACTAGGTGCAGACATTTTATGTGGTTTTCCCAACTTCTCGTCTAATTTTCTTATCCTGAACCTGTCTTCAGAATTCGCATACTCAAAACTATCACTTTGTTGCAAGCTAGAAACACTCGGTGTTTCTAATACACTCATCTTACTTTCCAGTTCTGGTTTTTCGTCTATGCTAGGGTTCCTTTCGTAAAACTTTCTAGGCACAAAATCTAAACTATCAGTCTGAGTTATGCTAGATCTGCTATGAATCAGGCTTTCTATATCGGAAAATGTGTCTTTCCAAGATGTGTTTGCCACAGAGTCCAAGTCATCTGGAACCGTACAACTGGACATTGAATATGTTGCCCAGGATTGCGGAACACTAGAAACACTTGAATCAAAGTCTCTAATAGTCGTGTAAGAGCTCAATTTTGAAGGGTAAGCAGTACTACCATCATCATCTGAGTCTTCTTTACTAGCATCTCTGCTAACGGAAGCTTCAGGAAGCTTGATGGTTTGGAGGGGTTTTAAAGTTCGAGGTATCTGGTCATCATCAGCTCTAGTGTGAGTTATTTTCACTTTGCCAGATTCAAATACCGTTTGAGGGGTGGAAGCAGTTTCATTACCTGAAGATTCGGATGAAGAACTGCTAGCATTTGACTCCATTTCAGTTCCAGTGCAGTAAACGTCAATATGAACTGTTCTTGGTTTTTTGGAAGGATCACTAGACTTTGAATCACTGGCGTAACCAGCTTTTTCCGATGACAATGATGGAATTTTCTTTTGCTTCGGGGATCTATTCAATCGTTTGGGAAACTATAACACAACAAAATTTAAATTTATATGTGTCCTCTATCTATGAGGGCTTTTTCAAAAGCAAGTAATGAAACAGAACTCTCCAGAACGTTCTTCTCAACAGCTTCTGAACCTGTCCTCATACTGAAAAATAATTTAATATCTACATGAAAACAAAAAACGTGCCAACAGGTTCAAGTATTTAGTGTAATTTGTTGTTATATAAAACAAGAAATATGCGACATCTATTAAATTACTGTCAGGCTAGATCTTTTATTTAATTTCATCTAATCAGATACGGTTTGTATCCAGTTATTTTTGAATTGATGAAACAATACTACTACACGTATGTGCAGAAGAATAGTCGCCAACATGACGTATCGCAAGAATTGCGGAACTTTTCTCAAAATAAACTTGACATTGTTGCTTACAGACTGGGAGCATAACTTCATTCAACGGAATTTGAACGAAGATTGTTCATGGAGCATAAATTTGAACGGATGGGATTATTAATGAATTAATCGACGGGAAGAAAATAACAATGGAAGATGGTTGACCTACCTTTTTAACGACGTTAGGTGATGAGTCTAAATACCATAACCAGTTGATTGATTAAATTCAATAATAATCTTGTTGTTCGATGTGGTAGACAGCTTCGCACGGGCCCGGCATGTATTTTCCTGCTTCTGAAGGGGCGAAGACAGGACACGACCAACAGTGAAGAAGTTCACAAATACGAATCTATTTTCACTCCGACCACGGTGACGACTCAATCTCTACTTGCTGCCGCACGGTCTCGCGACGCGACGGCGACACCTGTCCCTTGCGCATAGACGTTATAGGTCGAACCAAAAGGGACGGGGTAAAAGGAAGGCGGCAAGGATTTTAAAATGAACATGAAACATACCGCCCACCAAAATTACTATAAAATAAAGTAATTTTCTGATGAGAAGAGAAGAAAAAAAAAAGAAACGAATGAAGTTAGAATTCTAACTATTTACATGTGTTGTGTCTTGCTTATTGTGACGGTAAAGGACACAACTTAACGAGGGGTCTCTTAAGGAGCCCGGTTTTCGTTTGAAGTGTAGCGACTCGAGCAATTTGTCTGACCCAAAATGAAGGTGAACAATTCTGCCAAGCCTCCACTGAAGGGGAGGGGCAAGTTCATCCTTGATCAGTACCAATGTCCCGACATCTGCAACATCAAATGTCTTGGTCTTACTCCATTTACCACGTTGATAGAACGTATGAAGATATTCGTTCTTCCACCGTTTCCAAAAATCATAGTGCAAACGTTGCACTAATTGCCAACGAGACAGACGAGAAAGTTTCAAATGGGATAGATCTGGATCAGGTGGTGCTGTTAGGGTTTCAAGAGTAAGAAAATGACCGGGTGTGAGAACGGTTAGGTCATTAGGATCAGCGCTGACACCACACAACGGACGCGAATTCAACACCGCTTCGACTTGAACAAGAAGAGTGTTGAGTTCCTCATATGTTAAGATTTGTTGACCAATGACCCTGGCCAGATGAGTTTTCACGGACTTAATTCCACTTTCGAATAACCCTCCGAAGTGAGGCGAGGAAGGCGGGTTAAAGCGCCATTCGATGGACTCTGCTTCCACAGCGGATTTCATGTATTCGACGAGCAAACGATGGGCACCGACAAAGTTCGTGCCACAGTCACTGAAAAGAAACGAGCAACGTCCTCGTCTAGCGATAAATCGACGAAGGGCAGCGAGGAACGTTTCGCTTGATAAGTCTGAAGCGACTTCGACGTGAATGGCCCTTGTTGCAGCGCAAACAAACAAGCACAAATAAGCCTTTTGGGTACGAGCGCCTCGATGACGTGACATCAAAATGGGAAAAGGACCTCCGTAATCCACACCTACACAACTAAAAGCTTTAACCTGACTTACACGAAACGAGGGCAAATTGCCCATGGGGGGTGTAAGAGAACGTGGATGAACCCGAAAGCAACGGTTGCACGTTTTCAAATAATGACGGATTGTTTGACGAAAGGCGAGAATCCAAAAATTCTGTTGTATCAGATACATAGTTGTTTGAATCCCTGGATGCAGATGACGATTGTGAACTTGCAAAATTATTAGTTCAGTCAAACGATGACGACTTGGAAGTAAAGCAGGGTGTTTGGTACCAAATGGCAATGACGAATTTGCCAGACGACCACCGACGCGAAGAATACCCGCATTATCTATAAAGGGAGACAATTTTTGCAGATATTTACTACAAGGCTGTCCACTTTGCAGTTTGGCAAGTTCTGGCTGAAAGATAGCTGCCTGAACCGCCTTGACGATTAACAACAAAGACTGATGTAATTTTGCATCTGTCAACGGACCAACAATTTTGGGCTTATGACGAGCGTTGTGAAGAAAACGCAGGCAGTAAGCCACAATGCCCTGTATTTTGCGTAGAGAGGAAAATCGAGTTAGCAAAATCTCAATATCTGACGTGACGACATGAGAGTGTAACACGACAACCCTAGCTTCTTCATTTATATCCACACCAGTGGACGACGATGAATTTAAAGGCCAATTTTCCGGAGATTCCGTAAGCCAATGCGGCCCCGCCCACCATAGAGAACTTATTAAAAGTTCGCGGGGAAAAAGACCACGTGATGCTGGATCAGCTGGATTTTCAGCCGACCGAACATGATGCCAACGATCGGGAGGAACTCTTTCTTGAACATATGTGACTCGATTAGCCACAAACGTTTTCCACTTATGTGGAGACGAACGGATCCATGAAAGAGTGACTGTCGAATCACTCCATGCAAATATTTGCTCGATGACGACGCTTTCAGAACAATTCTGAATGATATGAGCAATTAATTTGGCTAGCAAAACCGCTGCGCATAGTTCAAGGCGCGGAATAGAGATTCGCTTCAACGGGGCGACCTTGGACTTGGCCATGACAAAAGACACATGAACCATCCCTTCTGGATCAACACACCGAAAATAAACAACAGCTGCCATGCCAGACTCAGACGCGTCACAAAATCCGTGAAGCTGGCATGTCGATGAAACAAGCTTCAAACGGCGAGGAATGCTCAGTTCAGATATGACAGGAAGTGACGATTTGTAATGCTTCCATTGTTCGCAGACGTCAGACGGGGGTTCAGAATCCCAGTCTAATCCCAAAGACCACAAGTGCTGAATGAGACGTTTCGCAAAAAAAGTGATAGGACACAAGAATCCCAAAGGATCATATATGCGAGCAATTTCAGATAAAATAGATCGCTTTGTACATGGTGACTCAATCTGCTTAACGCTGAATGAGAAAGAATCACTAGACGATTGCCACAGCAAGCCAAGAATCTTAAGCATTGTGTCAGAATCAGAATCAAACGACGATGCATGAATTTGACAATGCTCAGCAGGTAGTCCAAGTAAAAGGTCAGGATGATTCGAAGCCCATTTTCGAAGTTCGAATTGACCCCCTTTCAATAAACCAATGAGTTGCCTCTTCAACTCTGAGGCAGTCTGAAGATCGTCTGCCCCGGTTGCAAAGTCATCAACGTACAATGCATTACGAATCGCATGCGCGGCAAGTGGGAAATCTTGTTCGCCCTCTTGCGCTAGTTGCAAAAGACAACGAATAGCGAGAAAAGGAGAGCTGGACACTCCATAAGTGACAGTGTTCAAACGATATGTGTCAATGGGGTCTTCGGGCGACGAACGCCACCGAATTAATTGAAACGATTGATGGGCTTCTGTCACCAAAATTTGACGGTACATCTGTCGTATATCACAGGTGAACACATATTCATGAAGACGAAAACGAAGTAAAATGACAGAAATGTCATTTTGAAGTTTAGGCCCGACAAACAATGCATCGTTAAGTGAAACATTATTTGACGCTTTAGCCGACGCATCAAACACCACTCGAATCTTTGAAGAGATTCCCTCACCCTTGAAGACGCAGTGATGGGGAATGAAATAGCAATTCGAATCTGACGGGGTTGACGTTAAAAGAGACATGTGCCCAGATGCGATGTATTCCGACAGAAATTCATTATATTTGTCACGAAGCGCCGAATCCTTGGATAAGCGACGTTCAAGAGTACGGAGACGATTGTCCGCGATTTTCTCAGAATCAAGGAATGAAGGCAACGAATTTGGTTCCTTGAATGGCAAGTGTACGGTTTAGGTACACAAAGAACGAATAATGAACTGTATAAATTAATAGACACACATTAAATTAATTTTTTAATGCAAAACTAGTAATTTTACACAATGCTGTAGAACAACCAATCAATTTAAAGGTAATTTCTAATTATGTAGACGATTATAATATGATTAAACGATTTAGTAAGATGAATAATTTGAATTAAGTCGGAGTAGGTATGTAGGTATTTATTTAGTCTGACGAACGAACGATACGAAATAATACGAATATGTATTAGAGACAGCAGGACTTCTGTCCTGGTCAACGAACGAAAAGCGAATCTTGCTTTGCACACCTGACGCAGGCAAGCAGGGGTTACATTTTTACTTTTTCCCTATTCCACGAAGACCACCTAAGAAGTGCGCATCTCCCGGATCGATATTTAACAGAAACTTCGACATTTCAGTTCTTCTTCATCCTAAACTGTGTCTACATACACATAGACAGTGTCTACACGATTTAACTAATTTAAAAGCAGCTCAATCTGCAACATATTCCCCCCCTTGGAGTCTCTGACTTCAATAACACTAAATAAATTTTTTTTTTTTTTCTCATACGAAAATTTTCAACATATAATTGCGGTTCTCTCTCGAACGAAATAATAATATTTTTTCCTATTTTAAAATCGTCGAACGAATAGACAAATAGTCTCGAAATTATTACTTGCATTGTTAATCTTCATTTGGCAGAGGGCAAACCTTTGAAATACTTCTTATGAAATTTCCCCCCTGAGTTTTTAATTTAACCATTCGAACTTTGCCGTCAGCACCAGGGACGACCTCCATAATTCTAGCTCTTGGCCATTTTAGTGGAGGAGTATTTTCTTCTTTTATTAAAACGAGATCGTTAATTTTTAAATTTTCTGAAGGGTTTAACCACTTCGGACGATTTTGTAACCGATTTAAATACTCAACTGACCACCGTTTCCAGAAATCATGTTGAATTTTAATGCAATGTTGCCATTGTGATAATCGATTTAATTTTATATGCGAAACATCCTTTTCAGGAAAGGAGGTAAGACTGGCACCCACCAGAAAATGTCCGGGCGTTAAGACATTTAAGTCAGCCGGATCGTTTGACATCGCGCAGAGAGGTCTTGAATTTAAAATGGCCTCAATTTGTGTCAAACACGTATAGAGTTTTTCGAATGTCAAATGAGCGTTTCCTAGTACTCGACGGAGGTGAAATTTAATACTTTTCACCGCGGCTTCCCAAATACCTCCCCAATGGGGCGACAAGGCCGGGATATTTTTCCAAGTAGTTTCCCTTTCCGAGAGAAAGTCTTGAATTTTATTTACGTTTGGGGGCCTTCGAAAAAATTCATATAATTCTCTAATTTGATTTTTTGACCCTAAAAAATTTGTGGCATTATCCGAATAAATTATAGAAGGATTACCTCGCCTAGAGATAAATCTTTTTAACGTAGCGATAAATGCGTCAGTTGTCAAATCTGACACTAATTCTATGTGTACTGCCTTTGTCGACATACACACAAATACAGCGAAATAGCATTTAAGTACCTTTGCATTTTTTAACGACGAACTTTTAATTAATAATGGACCTCCAAAATCTACGCCTGTGGCATGAAATGGACGACATATAGATACACGATCTTTGGGTAAATTGGACATAATTTGACTTGCGGGACGAGCTTTAAAACGATGGCATGTAACGCAGTTTTTTATAATTGTTTTTATTTCTCTCAAGCCATTTAATGGCCAATATCGAAGTCGAAAATTTGATAAGACAGTCTGTGGACCTGCATGAAATAGTTTGATATGTTCCTTTCTTAACAATAAAGAAGTTACATAATTTTTCGCTGGCAGTAAACACGGATATTTCTGCTCATACGGAACGTTAGCATTTGCCAAACGACCTCCTACTCGAATAACACCAGTTTCATCTAAAAACGGGTTTAATGACAAAATTTGTTTATTTACGATAGGTTTTCCTTGCTGCAACTGTCTTAATTCTGACGAAAAATTCATTCTCTGTACTTGTTTAATTATTATTTCTACCGACTTCCTTAATTCATAAATAGTTAACGGACCTGTTTGTTTTTCTCCATTTCTGTTTTTTACGTTTCTAACGAATCTCAAACAATACGCAATTGTTCTTTGCAAACGAACGAAACAGGAAAATTTTGAAAACAGAGATATCCAAAATGTTTCACTGTGATTGTGAAGCGCAACTTGCTTCACCGAATTTCGCTCTTCATTTAGACCTAATGAATGAGCTGTAGGCCTAAAATTTAATTTACTTAAGTCACAATAATAATTTTGCAAAAAGGTAGGACCGAGCCACCACATCTCGCAATCCTTCAATTTTTCAGGCGAAATTCCCCGCGATAAGTAATCAGCCGGGTTGTTTTCCGATTTAACGTGGCGCCAAGTGTATTTGGACGTCAAAGTTTGAATTATCGAGACCCTATTTGACACGAACGTAGACCAACGAGAAGCATGAGACTTTAACCAACATAAGACGATCTCTGAATCTGACCACAGATTAACCGAAGAATAATCAATTTTATTTTCGTAAGTTCGACATATTCTTTCTACCAATTTCGCGAGCAACACAGCTCCACAGAGTTCCAACCTTGGCAACGTTATACTTTTCAAAGGAGACACCCTTGATTTTGAGCAAATTAGTCTACACGACACATCCTTATTTGAATATAATACACGCAAATATACGCAGGCGCCATAAGCTTTTAAGCTGGCGTCACAAAATCCGTGGATTTCGATACTTTCGATTGACAAATTTAAAGTTAGATTCCTCGGAATCTTCACCTCTTTTAGACACGGTAGCGAGAAGAAAAATTTATTCCATTCCGACATTAAATTATCTGGGAGATTATCATCCCACTCGATTTTACTGATCCATATTTTCTGCATAATTAATTTTGCAGTTACTACGACGGGACCTAACAATCCAATAGGATCGAAGATTGAGGCAATTTTCGACAGAACTTCTCTTTTTGTGTAATTTTTAATTTCTTTAAATTCGGGCAGTGCCATTACGAGAAAGTCTTCATGAGAATTCCATTGCAAGCCAAGCACTTTACTAGACGAACTTTCATTTTGAATGTCGTAATTATTTTTCGAATTATAATTATTTTGATTTGAATCAACTTGGAAATCCTCATTCGAATTATTTTCATTGAACTCTGTAGAAAAATCTTTGACATTTGAATGCCACTTATGTAACTTAAATCCTGCAGTATTTAATAAACTAATTAATTGCGAAGAAGTTTCGATTAATTCATTTTTCGAATTTGAACTGACGAGCACATCATCCACGTATGTTTGCGAAAGTAACATTTTTGATGCAAGCGGGTAATTTTGCGATTCTTTTTCAGCCAGTTCTTTTAAACATCTAGTGGCAGCAAAGGGCGCGAAATTCGTACCATACGTGATTGTTAATAACTCTAAACATTGTAAAGGTTCATTTTCATTTTCACGCCACAGGATGTTCTGTAAAAATGTGTGATTCGGATTTACACGAATCTGACGGTACATTTTTTCAATGTCCGCAATGACTACGAAAGTACCTATCCGAAATCTACATATGATATCGAATAATTCCGGTTGTACCGTATAGCCTTTTAATAAAATATCATTAAGCGATAAACCCGATGAAGTTTTCATCGAAGCGTCAAAAACAACACGCAATTTTGTTGTTTCATTATCTTCACGTATAACTGCGTGATGCGGCATAAAATATTTATTTTCTCCTTTCTCATTATGAGAACTTAGAGGGACGATTTTTGCATGATTTAAGTTTACATATTCATCGATAAATTGTTTATATTTTAATTTTAAATTTGGGTCTCTTAGAAATCGTTTTTCGAGACCAGCAAATCGTTTTCTTGCTTGCAAAAACGATTCACCTAAATTACACGATTTATTTTCTTGGTTTTTAAATGGAAAATTTATTTGAAATCGTCCATTTTCTAATCGAATCGTCGTTTCTTTAAAAATTTCTTCCGATTTTGCATTTTCGGGACTTAAAATTGTTTTCTCTTCGATGTCTTCTATCTCCCAAAATTTTTGTAACAGTTCATCGCTACTCGATGACGTATTTAAAAAAGAACAACAATTGGGTGAACTATTCCCTAGTTCATTATACGAATTAATATTAGAATGCTTTGGCTTATTATTTGCCAATTTACTGCCGACGACATATCCTAAGAGTGTACTAAAAAGGGTTGGCATATCCGCCCCTAATTTAATCACTCCTGGAACGATTAAATCATAATAGACGTCTGCTCCTAGCAAGATGTCGATTTTCGACGAGACATAAAACTTTGGATCAGCTAACATAATGTGATCCGGTATTTTTAAATTTGATACGTTTAGAGTAGTTTGCGGTAGTTCGCAAGTTATTTTTTCCAATACTGCACACGAAACTTTGAACGAATTTTTTCTATAAACGTTTGACTTAATGGTTAAATCAACCATCTCATTTGATTGAGCATTTATTTGCGAGATTCCTGATATTTGCAATTCTTTACGATAAGTATTCGAATTTAATTTGTCTAGCAATTCTTTTGTGCACATGCTAATCTGACTCGCCGAATCCAGTAAGCACCTAGCCGAAACTGGATCGCCGTTGCGATTATAAATTGTTACCACTGCTGTGGCTAGTAGGATTTGCGAATTATTTTGCGAATAAGTGGAAAACGATAACGAACTTTCGGGCTTATTTTCTTTATTTTTATTTTCATTTACGATACTTCTTTGCTTGGGATCGTCTTGCGACCTTGATTCTACTTGACTCGAATTCTTTTGATTTACGATTTGTCCCGATTCTCTATTTTCTGGCGTTGATCGATTTGAATTATTATTAGTTGAATAATGTTTATTTTGATATTGGTTTACACCCTCGTTTACACCATACGTACGATTTTGACGATTAAATTGACGATTAATTGTGCCTGAATTAGGTTTATGGAGATCCTGCCACTGGCTGCGACTTTCTGTGCGACGAATTTGAAAATTTCTAGGATTTGAATGAACTTCTCGATCAAAATTGATATGAAGTAGAGTATTATGCCTTTTGCCACATTGCCAACAATTATTCCCAGTGCAAGTATCATCGAACGAATGTTTCCTAAACAGACATATTTTGCAAAAACCTCGAGAGGTTATAAAGTTGTTTCTTTCCTGAATAGTTAATTGTTTGAATTTATAGCATTGATAAATCGAATGATGCTCTGAGCAAAAATTACAAATTAAATAGGATTGATTTCCTGTCGCCTTTCCTGTCTGTTGTTGATTCGAATTATGAGTTGAACTAATAAAATTATTAACTTTCCTAATCGGTGTAGGACTAGTGCCTTTTGTTGCATCTATTTCCTCTAATGCTTTGCATTGCTTTTCTAAAAAATTAATAAATTCTTTTAACGTTGGTAGGTTCTTGGTATCTCGATGTAAGCAATAAGCCTTTTGCAATTGAAAATCCAATTTCTTGGAAAAAATGTGAATTAAAATTAAGTCCCAAGAATCTACGGGTACATTTAAATTTTCCAAACTTTCGATATTTTGATTAATATGAGTTAAGAACTCCCTCAGGTTTTGAGCCTTTGGCTTCAATAAATTAGGTAAGTTTTCGAATAAATTGGTGATGTGCGCCTCGATTATCGCATACGTGTTTTTATATCTATTTTCTAACAACTTAATTGCAGATTGTAAATTCGAGCTTACCAACGACAAATTCTGTATTAAAGACAGTGCTTCGCCTCTCAAATATCCCTTAAGATAAATTAGTTTTTCGATATTATCTAAATCCTCATTATTTATGATGAGTTTAGTAAACAGATCATGAAAACTATTCCACTCTGCAGCATCACCTGAAAAAATTGGAATTTTGATTTCGGGCAGCTTAACTGTTTGAGAATTTGCACCCTTTGTATTTATACTTGTCGTAACACCCTGAACTAATTCGGCTACAAATTCTTTATTCGATTGTTGTAAATTCGATACGAAATTCTGAAATTCTACGTTTCCATCTAATCTAGGTTGTTGGGTGCTTAGACTAGTTAACTCTTCAATTTTGTTTTCTAACTTCGAAAACAAATTACAAAATTTACTTTCTACATCCTCACTATCTTTAGTGGCATCTTCTTTAATCTCTGCGATCGATTCTTGTATATTTACATAACTCTGATAAGCTGCTATTAAATTTCTTTTGCGAATTTCGATTTGATTTTTATTATTTTCATTTTTTAAATTCTCCTCAACCCACGTTTCGATTTTTGTAATTAATCCTTTCGCGTAACCCCTCTTTTTCTTCAAATTATCCATCTTTTTACAATATTACTTAACAAACGATATTTTTATAACACAGAATAATATAATAAACGATTTTTCATACAATGGTACGACTGACGAACATTTAGGTACTTACGATATGACATACGATAATTACAGGTATATTAATATTATAAACACGAACGAAATTACAATTATTTATATTTTTACGATCAAAGTTATCAACTTTAGTATTATTCACGAATTCACGAATAGTAGGTAGGTACATCAACCAAACCGACGAATTTAATTAGGTAGGTGGGTCTGAGTGCTTCTTTCGACTCATCAGCTGACGAATTAGGCTTCGAACGATTAATATGCAATTTTGTTGCGATAACGAAATAGGAAATAAGAAACTTTCCTCGAATAATAAATGAAGAGGTACGTTACTCAGTTTAGTGGAATCCAGGAACTTCTCTGCAATCCAGGACCTCGTTTTTGTGGAATCCAGGAATTGCTCTGCAATCCAGAAGCTCGTTTTTGTGGACTCCAGGGCCTTGTCTCCAATCCAGGAGCTCGTTTTTGGGGACTCCAGGGACTTGTCTGCAATCCAGGCGCTCGTACAGAAGTTTCTCTGCAACAACCATCCAACACGAAACACGAAATACTTGTAGTCGACAATGAACGATTTTGGACACTTAAAACTGCACAATTTTGTTTAACGACGTATTCACTGCATCCATGGTACACTAGCAACTTCCATTAATTTCCATTTGCACTAAATTCAGTTACAATCCGGCTCGAAGGACCACTTTTATGTACGGTTTAGGTACACAAAGAACGAATAATGAACTGTATAAATTAATAGACACACATTAAATTAATTTTTTAATGCAAAACTAGTAATTTTACACAATGCTGTAGAACAACCAATCAATTTAAAGGTAATTTCTAATTATGTAGACGATTATAATATGATTAAACGATTTAGTAAGATGAATAATTTGAATTAAGTCGGAGTAGGTATGTAGGTATTTATTTAGTCTGACGAACGAACGATACGAAATAATACGAATATGTATTAGAGACAGCAGGACTTCTGTCCTGGTCAACGAACGAAAAGCGAATCTTGCTTTGCACACCTGACGCAGGCAAGCAGGGGTTACATTTTTACTTTTTCCCTATTCCACGAAGACCACCTAAGAAGTGCGCATCTCCCGGATCGATATTTAACAGAAACTTCGACATTTCAGTTCTTCTTCATCCTAAACTGTGTCTACATACACATAGACAGTGTCTACACGATTTAACTAATTTAAAAGCAGCTCAATCTGCAACAGCAAGGATACACAAAACCGACCTGATTGGTTACGATAATGATCATTAACAAAAGACGATTCACAACTCTGATCCTCTGGAGATTTGCTAACGACGTTGGGAACTTCTTCAACGTTCCAAAAGGCCTTTAAGGTATCATCAAGCGAAGGATTTGTCATGACGAAGGAGGACCTCGTTGGAGATGGACTGGTACAAGAAATATTTCCAAATAATGCCCAGCCAAAGATAGTATTCATGGCTGCTGGATGATCAGTATCACCAGCGATAAAACCACCACGAACAATATGAGCAAATATATCAGCTCCCAAAAGCATGTCCACCGACGATGGGACATTCCAATGAGGATCAGCTAACGGTAAATTTTCAAACGACCTTGTGTGTGGTAGAGGCACGGCCGGAAGATTAGAACAAATCGTTGGAAGCACAATTGCAGAAACCTTACAAACCTGCTCTGGCGAACCGATCGGACGAATTTGACAGTTAGTACGCCCGTGAGAGGAAGTAATGGCTGTTTGACCTAAACCAGCAAGAGGTATCGATGAGCGATCGATAGCCAAACCAAGGTGTTTGCGACATCGTGCGGTTATAAAAGTAGACTGGCTACCGGAATCACAAAGGGCTCTAACCTGCTTGTAATTACCAAAACGATCTTGAATCTCCAATGCTACCGTGGACAACAAAACCAAAGTCGTATCGGATGAAGATGTCAAATTTACTGTGGACGATAATGTGACTGGTGAATCTGATAAAACACCATTAGGCAACGTATTAGATGTTGCGCTTGACGACGGATTATCCTTGCTACCGGCAAAGTGAAGTAATGAATGATGTGGTTGTGAACAATGTTGACACCTAGACGAAGACGTACATGATTTCATCGTATGTGACGGTTTCAAACAATTGTTGCAATGTTTTGCAGCCTTGATCAACAAATGACGATTGTATGGCGAAAGGTCTAAAAATGAAGGGCAATTCACAATTTGATGTGATGCACCCTTGCAATGGAAGCAGTTAGATCTCACTGAAGATGCATTTGACGCTGATGCATCCGCAGAAGAAGCCAATAACGCCTGAGATCTATGACGATGAGACGAAGATGCGTTTCTAGACCCATTAGTAACTGGCTTACGTTCAACAGTACCCAATTTTGGCGTGGAACTAGGCTGATTAGTAAATGAACTAGCTTCTAAAGCGCGGCATTGATCGTTAACAAACTGTTTCAAATCGTCGAAGGTAGGAAATTCAGTCTGAGCAAATGCCATTTCAAATCGTTTGCGTGTCCCACTATCTAACTTCTGAACAAACACATTGAAGACTGTGAAGTCCCATAAATCTAAATTAGGGATCCTTTCTAATGCTGTGATGTTTTCAACAAACGTGTTCAATAAAGTCCGAAGAGCATGACTAGACTCTGATGAGACCTTCGAAGCCTCAAAGACCGATCTCCAATATAAGGTGGCCAGAACCCTGTCATTTTGATAACGATCCACCAAGGACTGGTAAGCGATAACATAATTGTCAGACGTAAGAGGTAGATGTTTAACCAAAGCCAACGGCTCTTTTGAGAGAGTCGAAATTAAATACTGAAATTTTTCAATATTCGATAATGAACTATTCTCATGTATCAACGCACAAAATAAATTGTAATAAGATGACCAAGATTCCAACGATCCGTCATAAATGGGTAGACTAATACGAGGAAGTTTGACATTCAATGACCTATTCAAAGCGTCGGAAGAACCTGCCTGAGACTCCGGAAGAGATCGAGTTGGAGTCAATGATTCTGACGAATTAGCTTTGATAATGGGCGAAGGTTTCGACGATAATTCTGTGCCAAACCGTGAATGAGCAATCCTGATCCTCCTGAACAACGCATCAATCTCGACAATCTGCCCGCAAACGGTTTCAAAATTCTCGCATGAATCATCATATAAAGTTCCCTTAACGACTAACTGAAACTCGTGGTATAATGATGAAGCTTCATCAAATGACTGGCTCAATTCAGAACAAACATCTCTGTCATCCTTAGCTTTATCAGCCAAGACTGCCAAAGGAGCTAACCTTCCAATAGTAATTTTAGCCAAAATGATGGCTTTTTCCATAGTATAATTACTATCTGTCATGGCGTAACAATTAATCTACCAATTAAATAATAAAGGCCTTAATTAGTCAATGTAGTAACGAGATACAAAAAACAATAATTCAAAAACAAAGGCAATCGGTAATAATAATAATTATTTACTGACGGGCGCAAATAAAATCATTAAAAAAAAAAAAAAAAAAAAAAAAAAAAAAAAAAAAAAAAAACCACCGAGACAACAAAGTACATAAAAGTACCTACCTATGTTCTGACCAATCTATTATGAATAAATTTCGATGAGAAGGAATAAATTCGTTACGTAAAAATTCACCCAACCGAGTGAATAAATATTTCTTCTTGAAAGTCAACTAACAAGAAAGAAAATGTTGACGAACAAAAGGTGATGCTCGCGAGGATAATAATTTCAGCGAGAAATTGCTTGAAACGAGACGAGACCACCGTGATAGGGCGAACTCGAGGTCGAGCTACACCACCACTATCACCACTATACCCGATGATGCACTACGGCAAATACAAAACACTACTGCGTGCGTAAATAAAGGTACCTACGAAAACGAAAAACAGAAGCGCAATGCTGCAGATGTCGAGAAATTGTTTTTCCAAAACTTTCCCTAATTGTTTCTGAAATCAATAGGTATGATTTCAAATGCGATCTTAAAATAAATTACCCATGCAAATCACAAGACAAAACACAGATAATTTCTTTTTTTTTTGACGGTATTAATTTACAAATAATGAGCTGTATGTTAATAGAGCTTTTCAAATGGGGCTAGAAGGACCATAAAATGAACGAAGATTGTTCATGGAGCATAAATTTGAACGGATGGGATTATTAATGAATTAATCGACGGGAAGAAAATAACAATGGAAGATGGTTGACCTACCTTTTTAACGACGTTAGGTGATGAGTCTAAATACCATAACCAGTTGATTGATTAAATTCAATAATAATCTTGTTGTTCGATGTGGTAGACAGCTTCGCACGGGCCCGGCATGTATTTTCCTGCTTCTGAAGGGGCGAAGACAGGACACGACCAACAGTGAAGAAGTTCACAAATACGAATCTATTTTCACTCCGACCACGGTGACGACTCAATCTCTACTTGCTGCCGCACGGTCTCGCGACGCGACGGCGACACCTGTCCCTTGCGCATAGACGTTATAGGTCGAACCAAAAGGGACGGGGTAAAAGGAAGGCGGCAAGGATTTTAAAATGAACATGAAACAGAATTACTTCTTTATTTTCTCATTTATAAGCACAGACGATTTATGGACGTGTGCCTATGACTATTATTGCCAGCAAAAGTTAATTCTTGAAACAAAATCCCCTTATAAAATAAAATAATTTTAAAATTACACTTCTTCCTAGGTTCCTGGAAAAGTTGTGCAAACTTTTTCTTTATCCCTAATAATTACTCCAATAGCCATCCCGCTTTGATGAAGAAAAAACAAATTACATAAGTGAAACAATAATAATTAAAATCTCAGCCATGTCCAATTCAATTAATGTTACTTAGTTGGATATTTTGTCACAAAATCATTCTAATTTTTGCATCAACAGAATCTAATCAATATAAAAAATAAAACCAATCAAATCAATTTTTATACATAACCGAATTAATAACATATAGGATGCCCCATTTAAAAAATTACCTCTGCTGCGCTTTTTTGAGATACCTGTATAAATGAAAGTTGAGTCTACTCTACTAAAAGAAACCATACAAATTTCATATTTAAGGGAGGGGGGGATGTAAAATACAGCACGAGTCGTAAGCGAGTGTTGGAATCGTACAAGTCTCCATGAGTAAACGACGCTATTTAGTTTGGCACTTCTCATGCAATATTTTAATTAAATCCAAAGAGGTTATCTATTATAATTTAAAGTACACAAAACAAAGAAAAAAGTGGGTGAAAAAATTCATCAGTGGCATACTTAGATACAGGGTATATGACCCCTTTTTTGCTCAAAAACGTCTACGCCCATGGGCTTACAAGACCTTATTAGCGTTGGATTCTCCGATGATTTCTTACAAAAAAAAGGTATACTTATAAATAAGCGAAATTCCCCACAATTTTAAGTAAATTGAGTCTACTAAACTTACCTTATAAAATTCATTTAGCTATACGAAATTATTGTTTTTTTTTCTTTTTTAATAATTATCATTTTAAATCCAAAGACAGCAATTATTAATATTGAAAAAATGAGCTTATTTTTGCGGTATAATGAAGTTTAGACTAAATTTACGCGAAAACTATGGGGAATTTCGAATATTCGTTAAGTACCTACACATTTTTTTTTTGTAAAATCCGGGGATTTCATTTTTGATAAGGCAAGTCTTATAAGTTCATGGCGTAGAAGTTGTTGAACACAAAAGGGGTCGTATACCCTGTATCTAAGCGATTGATGATTCCCCCCCCCCGTTTTTCTTCGTCTTGTGTGTTCTAAATTATAATAAATAACCTCTTTGTATAAAATTAAAATAAAATTAAAATATGTATGTATTGAGAAATGCCCTAGTTATGCGGCGAAAGTTGTAATTTTTTTCAACGCGTATCTCGTTTATTGTTGGCTCATTTAAGGAAAGTAATAAAAAAAAGTTTACTTTAATCCAACGTCTACACAGTTTAAAATAAAGTATCAACTTAAAAAACACACTGTAGAGCCGCTCGCGTTACTAATTAGGAATTAGGGTGAATAGACTTGCAGGTTAAAATGAGGTAGGAAGGAAGGCTTATTAGAATGTACACCGTTCCGAAACTAAAATCAGCAACACAATGAACTTTTTTTTTAATAGTGGTACAACATTTCTACGAGAATTATCACATTTCCATATACCATGTTCACTGAATTATCATAGGCATTGAAAATACACAGGAAAAAGATCGCTATATCAGGGCTGTGGACCGTAAGAGAGAATGGAGAATCTGCATGTTGTCAACTTGATACGGAAATCAGCGAAGCGACAACAATTTGCAGCTTGTGTCACGACAAATTAATTAAAAATTGACAGAGTTAGACAACATAGCCGGCTGGTAGTTTGTCTGGGATATCCTGTGTTCTAATATTTTATCCCCGTCCACCTAATTATGACTATGCCCAGCATATTTCAGCCAACGCAGTAAATAATACCACACATGGAATCTTGATTATCAATAAGTAATTACATAAGTTGGCACGAAACGTGTTGCCAAATATTAATTTCACGAGTCCGTAGGACGAGTGAAATTGTTTGACAATTATTGTCGTATTGGTTCTTTAAATGTTGAAGTAATTTTAATAATAATAATATAACTTTTATCGATAATCAAGATTACAAGAGTGGTGCTGCTATTAAAACGAGATTGCAGTCTGTAGCAACATTGCAGCGTCCCTAGCAACAGACCAATAGAAAATTACTTAAATGGTAATGATTGGTTGCTATATGCCACAAATCCACTCACTTATTATTAGTTTTTGCACAGGAACGGGATTATCGCATATTATGTAGGTAGCAGTTAGTCGAATTGATAGGGAATAAATACATTGTGAGTTTTATAATCAACAAAATCCAAAAAAAGATAGAGCCCTTTTTTAGGTCCTTGTGCAGAATATATCAAAAAGTTACACGATGCGCCATCCAAAAGTACCTACTAACTTGCGCTAATAATTATTCAAATTTCAGGAATTGTCTAAAATAAGACTAATCACCTGTCGCACGGTTTGAACAAAGAAAAAAATTAGACTAAACAAAAAAATCGTAGCTCTGTTGATGAAAATAAAAATTATTAAAAATGATCCTTCAGCGATCCAACTGGCAACATCAACTGACGGAGGATTTATTTTTAATTGAAATGCACAGACAGCATTTACTATTTACCACATAAATTATTATGACAAGTATAACTAATAACTAAAGAGTATCAATAAATTAAAGTTGCCGAAAACCAAAACTCTATTTTATACATTGAAGACCCCCCAAGTGGATGCGACAAAAATAACATAACGATTGATACTAGAGTGGGCAATACTAAAACAAAAGCTCTTCTCACTCTTCAATCTATAAAACATTCAGATTTATATTGAAAATAATTACTGATCAACTTTCATCATTAAAATGATCGCATTTTTTGCATTTTTTAAGTAAAAAGCAAGATACAAATGGTTAACGGAAGGATCGCAATAAAATCATGGAACTCAAATAACAACATTACTTACATGAAGCACAATTATTATTATTACAACACAAACACAGGAAATACTACCTATTATAAGTGCATAGTAATAAATAATAATATGCTTACTACAACCATAACTTTATCAAATAATTGATGTGCTTAATAGATTATCAAGGATAATATGATGTAATTCACCAAAAACTAGAGGGCCCCTCTATTAAACTCTTGAACCTTAAGCGCGTGTTAAAAATAATCATCAATAATTTAATCGGGCACGTTTAATGTCTCATTTTTTGACATAAATATTATTTTACAATTTCCTTACTTGACTTTCCAGACTATCTGGTGTAAAAGAAGGCGAATATGATCTACGGTTTAACGTCATAGGGTCGGCTGGTCTGCGAAATAGAGGTTCAGTTTTTCTTCTAGCTCCGTACTTCTTAGAGTTGCGTTCTACGTTACGCACATCCTCCAATTTTAGCATAGGGGATGTACACTTATCGATCATATCACAAGTCTGCACACAAGCGTCTTTCCTGCTAACATCGTGATGTAATAATGTATTCCTACTCGGGTAAGAGGCACCGGTCATTTTTGGCGACTCGGCGTTTCCTTTCTGGGAACCTAAAGAGTCTTCACAAGTTTCCGGCACAGGAGAACATCGACCTGGACACAAGTCATCTCCGTAATTCAAATGATGACACCAAGGGTCGCCACAACCGTAGAATTTATTGATGCGGTCACAACGAATGGTTGGAGTCTGACATCTCAAACTCTGTGTTCTTCCGCACTGTGTCTGAGGAATAGTTTCTCCACCATGTTGTTGATTAGCAGACAAGGTGATGTTGCAACTACTTTTGCAATTTCCATCGTAGTTTTGTCTTCTAGGTAAACTGCCACCAAAAAAGGATCCGGGTGACGGTAGATCGCTTCCATAGCCTGAAGAACTTTGTATTTGAGAGCTAAGCTTGTTGGATGACACAGGAGCACCTACAGGTCGAATTCCTATCGGATTAAACGGGTTTCTAACTGGAGGAGTGGTGGTAAAAAGCATGTTTCCCCTCTGGAAACCATACGACTTGGGAGCAAAATCAGCACTTGGATACGATTTGGCCGTTGGCTCACTGTAAGTGGAAGAAGCACCCGATGGAACATTACTGCTTGACTGCCACAGGTTGCTATCCTGGTTTTGAGAAGCCCAAGAATATGTCATTCTGATGGCGTTTTCATCATGCAAGGTTTCCGTTTGAGGTAAATTATCCGGGTCGTTGACGCCTGGATGCGATATGGTAAATTCTGCATGAACGGACCATTGCTGAGGCTGGTCCGTTTTCTTGAACATGATGTCATTATTCACGTTATCCGACACTCGAGCGATTAGAGGCCACCTATACACGGTAAAGTTTCACGGAAAAAGAAAACATTTGAAACAAAAAATTACGTCATCGGTTAAATAAATTTAGATATGCATATTAAAAGTGAACTTCTGCTTCTGGTAACTCCTCGTAAACTATGTAGATGTAGAGCACACGAAATGGTTTGAAACAAAATGGAAAAAAAATTATTCAGTCTATCACAAGTAAATTATGCACTTTTTACACTCGAAATGTTTCATTAATAATTAATTATTATTATAACTTCTTCCAAGCTGATTTCCACTAAGTTTTAAATCTCACTTACGAATGTAATAACTTTATATAACATGTTTATTCATTTAGGAAACATTAGTACGTTTTCAACAGAGGCTTTTCGGCTTAAAGTGGCTCGACAAAAATGTTGAGGAAACTCGTATTTTCGATGACCACGGATTTTAGTCGACATCTATGAACACAAACTCAGCTGAACTGCCGAATCTTGGCATCGAAACCAAGTACTATTTCTATTTGACATGATTTATCTCGCGCGGACCCAAATCACAAACACAAAGCATTAAAGTAATGGCACGGTAGCATGTGTTTAAAATTGGTACAAAAATAAACTTACAGGTGGTATGTGAACATGCTAGCCAATCACACCCAAAATAATTCAGGTAGTTAACATCTAACATGTTATTTAAAAAATTCAACAATGCTTGATTACATTTCAATGTCCGCAATCCCATGAAAAAATATGCAGGAATTTGAAAAAAAACTCTTCGTTGTACAGTTTTATAATAATAAGTAAAAAATAAATGAAAAATAATAAAAGACATAATTATTATTATGTGCATAACAAAAACAATATCTACTTATTTTAAAGGCAATTAAAAGAATTATAAAAGACGGAATAACCGTTTGCATGTATTATTACGAATCCTATGCAACTGCCTCGGCAATATTCAGCATCAGCAACTTGAAATGGATACACACGTATTTGGATATTATTGTCTAAAGATTGACTAAAGGTTTTGCAAAATGTGCGCGGAGTGAGTTGTTTTATATTACTGTGTTATTTGTTTACACCTACTTCCATGCCTACCTAAAAATATTTGTTGTTTAGTTAAAATGAAAAAAAGCCAAGGCCGTGAAGTGGGAAGATGAGGAAGATTCGCATTCTTTTAGGTATAACTTTGGAGTGGGTGAACCAGGCAAAATAAAATTAACCCCCCCCCCTCTTTTTTTTTCTTCACTCGATTGTTATCAGCTTTAAATTTGCCCAAGCCTCAAAAATTATGAGAAAAGTCAACGAGAAGTAATTACTACTTGATGAATTATTGTCCCCATCTTTGAACTTGTCCAAATTCTAATAAAGTCTCCGTATTTTTTTTTTTTTTTTTTTTGTATTAGGTATACAGTCTTCCTTTTTTGGCCACTAAATTCCGTTGGTAACGAGAAATTGGAGTCACGTCCAGAGGCTAGCGACCGTGGGGAAGCGATTGGAATAAGGGTATAAACCTAGGATACCTTCCACATGGAGAAATACGTTAATATCGGAAACATGTTAATCCAATGACCCCGCAAAACGTGAATGCTGTAACAAACCTGGCCATCGGAATTTGTCGATGAAAAGACATCGCGAAGTAGGTTTTCATAATCTCGAACCTATTTGGAAATCGAAAAGAGGCAGACGTGAGAAGCGGCGAGTCACGGGCTCTGCGCGCCGACAACACAACTTACTGCTGAAAGTTTCCCGCACTGTGTAATAAGATATAAAGGTTGGCGGAACTAGAGATGTAAACGCAAGCAGATATCGTCACATTACCCCAGGTTGACCCAGGTGTCTGGTTAAGTCCGTTGAAATGTTTTTTTCTGCCGAGCCCTTCACTCGGGTAAGCGCTAGCATGAATTATTCACGCATATTCACTGATAAATGTATGCTCTTATGTTCTAATTTTATTAATATTTAAATTTTGGTATGCTAATCAATTAAATACCTACCCGTGGTAGTTAGTTTCATTGCATCAACTACTACAATTATTAGGCACAACCCACTTTCTACCCATTTTTGCTCATCATGTATTCAGAAAAAAATAAAATAGAGTAGCATGACATCCTGATAGTGGCCATTTGAACTTAGAAGAGTAAAAGACCGCGACCGTGTAAGAGCAAAATATCAGAGCCCAGCTGGCGTGACTCTCATAGACTGACGTTGAGGTTTTCATCCCTTCGCTTTCTGTTAAAATATACATTTCGTTCATTCACCTTATAATACGATGGTTTCTTGGCACTCCTAAAAATTGAAAACTTCCGACGGTGTGAAATTAGGAAGCACTGTTCTCTGCTGCTGCCACTCTGCTCCTTTACCACTTTACCATTAGGATTAATTATTTTTCTACAAGGTGTTTCTGAATGAAGTACCAAGGTAGAAGAAGCGTATTAGAGGAAGCGTGTAGATGAAGCTTACATAAAAAGAAAGTTCAAATAATTTTTATTCCGAAATTTTTTAACCGAGATACAGGGTGTTTCAGTGCCGATTTACGAAACTGGTTTTTACTGTATCTTTATTTCTACAGAGTGGACCAATAATTCTCAATTTTTGTATACAGGTTTTCTATTTATATAATAACCTTTCTATTTAATAATCAGTTTGGAAAAATTCTAGGTATAACTGAAGCATCCAGTTGCGTAGATTTCGGGGTCACAGGACACCTTTTGTCTCTTAAAAAATTCTAAACTGTTTTTTTTTTCGGAATGCCAGAACAATTTATTAAAATTCATATTAATCTGAACTTCGAAGATGACGTGAATAATGATAGATGGTTCCATCTTTTCCTCTTACATTATATTCAGGATACTATAAAGAAATAGTGGCCCTACTAAGCAGGGTGTGTGGCAATCTTCAGGGATGTGTATTAATTATTTATTTATGAATCTAGTGTGCGAAATTGAACTTTTGCGCTTGGAAATGAGAGGTTTTTCGAAAAAAAAAACTCATTCGAAAGCACAATAATTTCGCACTCGAGATGCATACAACTACAACATTTTTTAGACAGCTGCATTGAAATAGGCCAAAAATACGAAAGACGAAAGGGAATTTTTCAATTTACTTCGTGCAAAAGTTGATTGTTGCTTTGTTGGAAAGGAAACAAAAGCAGGATACAGTGCACGAAATAGTTGTCGCTCTAGGTCGCGAAATACATCGCGCACGGTGCCGAGTTTGACAACAATAATGCGTCATTTTTATAACCTAGTTCCCTCTAAATATTTGATAGTGGCGTATGTGAGAAAATGTTTTATGATTAATTGAAAAAGGGGACATTTATTTACAACTATACCTCATGGCCGAAATAATTTGCAGTAATTGACATTAATAAAAAAGCAACTTCGGAGAAACGGCAAGCAGAAACTTATGTTTGGAGGAACATTTCTGTTCTGAGGGAGAAATCCCTCAGTGGAAATATTCCTCCAAACGTAAGTTTTTGCTTGCCATTTCTCCCAAATTGCTTTTTAGTAATGTCAGTTACTGCAAATTATTTCGGCCATCCATTTAGAAGTTTTAATTGATGTTAAATTACATTAAAATTATGTACAAATTTAATTAAAATTCCGAATGCCATTAGTACTATAAAATCAGAAGAAATTATTTATGAACTCCAAGAGCAGTTATAATAAAGTCGTTTGTGTGTTCAGTAATTACCATAAAGAAACCAACTTGGAAGGTCTATTCACACAAGGGGCCTTTGAACAATAGTTTATTGTCATATTGCCTCTTGAGTTTTATGGACTTACAGGATGACATAAATCAACCATCATAGTATTCGTCGTTTATGTTTACCTATACATACTTATTTCTTTTATCCACATATTATGATGATGAAATTTGACGATTTAACGGAAATTATTTATATCCAAAAAGGCAACCTTTTCAAGATACAGGCCCTTAAAGGGAGTCAAATATGTAAATACACGTTTTCCAGAATAAGTAAAAAAATCTCACTTTTTTACTGCAGAACTTTTTTATCCGCACGCCACTGATTGATTCTGTATTTTTTTGTTAAAAAGACAAAGTATTTCTAAACTTTTTACCCTTTTATAAAAGTTTCGTATCTCGCATCGTTTTCCTGTAAATAATTTATTATGATAGACCTACACTGCTGAAAACGTATTTTGGAAATCTCTTTGGTAATACCTAAATAAAAATTTCAACAACAACGTTCCCCCACAGGTTCCTGGATTAAAAATATGGCGATTTAACGGAAAATGGTAGTCTCAAATGGTCCCCTTTTCAAGGCACAGAGTCCTTTAAAGGGGGCCCACTAAATACACATTCTCCAAAGTAAGCAAAAAATTAAGTAAATGAGAATATTTTGTTTCACCGCCTACTACGATTATTCTCATGGTCAATTTTTCTTATTTATCTTGAATGTGAATAAAGTCGTTTCTGTGAAATAAAAATTATTTTTTTTAATTAAACTTTAATAAGTGCATAATTAAAAAAAAAGTTTTGTAATACTTACGCCTCGACTTACGACCGAGCTTACGACTTTGGATAAAAAGTACAAAATCAATCAGTGGCGCACGGATAAAGAAGTTCTGGGGTAAAAAATGAGACAAGACACAAAAAAACTGGAACACCCTGTATGTCAATGTTTGTAAAATTATCTCAGTTCATCCATTTTTGACTTATTCTGGAAAACGTGTATTTGGTTGACCCCCTTTTAGGGGTATATCTTGAAAAGGGTGTACTTTTGGGCATGGATAATTTCAGTTAAATCGTCAATTTTTTACTCGGGAATCTGTGGTAGAGCGTTGGTGGTACCTTTTAGCGATACCCTGAATAATTACTTATACAACATCCTGTGCCGCTCCCTGTCCTTCGCACTCCTCACAACCTCTGTGGATCTATGCTATGCTTGCGGGCTTGGCTCACGGCAGCCAAGCCTCAAGACATTTCTGGACTCACTCCAGACGCCTTGATCCAGTTCTTTCTGAGTCTGAGAGAGCTTAAAAGGAGAGAGGCCACTAGGGAAAAGAGGAAGCACATGGGCCACCTATAAGGCCTCAGTGCAGCGGGCTTGTTCTGCCCTCCCAAAAATCCAGAATCCAGAAACCATTACGGTTAGTATTTCAATTAGGTATTGAATTGTTTATTTATCCTTCCAGTTCGGAATGTGCATTTGAAACAAAAATTTATTAACTCTTAAAAGCCTTATCTTACCTTAAATAATATTTTAGTTCAAAACAGTGAAAACATTTCACTTAGGTACAGTTCGGAGCATACTTTAGGTTACGTACTCGAATCTCTATAATCTAGATTTGAAATCAATGTTAAGAAGTGGTGTCTTTCTTTTAAACATAAAACATAACATTTTTGTAATTTAATGAAAATACTGGGGGCGATCACAGAATAAAAATAACGAATATGTTCAATTTAATGATGTACTAAAAAAAGTAGTAAAATATGAGGAAGGAAAGTATCCTAAAATGATATTCTGACATGAAACTTTTTTCCTTTGCAATGTACGGCTATAAGCGCTCGAGCGCAATCTATGATCACTGCATATTTTTAATTTTACAGTTGCCATAAATATTTTAAAGTACATATTCAATCTACTATGAGTACTATGTAAGAATGCACATTTATAGCTAATTTTCTGCTTACCTACTTATTATTACTAATCTTCTGAGGTATGTTTATAAATCTATTTTTATCCTGCTAAGACAAACAACAACTATGTTACGGCAACAAAATGACCTGTGCCATAACTATTTTTTTAAACACAATGTCGGCTTTAAAAATAGTGACGTATTTCTGATAATATAAGTTAGGTACTATACACTTCCTATACTATTAATGACCATTCTATTTCAAAACAGTTTTTTTATATATAAAATAATTATTCAGTTCGAAATTAAAATTTTATTTTTATTCATGTACCTATCTATCACCTTTTATATTTTGTATTAGGCACGATTTTTGTGCTATTGAGGTGTTGAAGGTTGAAAGTTTGAAAATGAAGTTTAGAAAGAAAAACGTCCAACTGAACAAATTATAGAAAACAAGGTGTTCTGTTAAAAAGGTACTTTTGTATTTTTTTTTATTATTTAAGCATTACTTTTTTATTTTTAACCATTATTATTTATAATTCAAACTGTACAATAATCAGTACCTAATTGTCAAGGTTAAAATAATTCGTGGTTACTGTTACCCACCATCATTTATGCATATTCTGGCTTTGCCGTGAAGTGGTAACGTAGTCAGAAAGGCCAGAAAAGCCTTTTACATTAATTAAAGTCACAATAACGAACATAAAGGTTATTTTAATTTTTCGATTCAAATGAAAACATTAATTATTATACAAAAATAAAAATATCTCAAAAATTAAAATTTTTACAAAATTTAGTCGCTTTAAGCCTAAGCCAACACATTTAGGTAAAAATTATTGCATTCTGAAATATTTTATCGCCTCCTCATATTTTACTTTTCTTTCTACATAGTTTCAAACATAATTACAGTGCCAACTTGTAAAAAAATACTATAATAGGTATAGTTAAAATTAGGTAGATTTATTATTAAAAAAAAAAACTCACCTCTCCCAGAGCTTTCTTATCACTTTTTTCTTTCCTATCATTCTGCAATAGTTTGATAACATTTTTGGCACCTTCAACTATCGCACCTTCTATTCTTAATCTATGTTTAATATCTTCTATTCTTTCTTCTAAAGAATGTTCGAACTCCCTCCTAGGGGATGATATGTCTCCGTTTGTTAGGTCATGTATGGATCCGCGATTCTTGGAATTTATGTCATGTTTAAGCTAAAAAATTATTATTATTATTATTGTACTTAATAATTTATTGTATTAGTCATTTTTACCTTTGTGATTTTCATTCTTAAATACTCAATCTTCGTCTTGGAGTCTTCGAGCATTTGCAACGCTTCCTGCAGCAATTTTTTATCACCTCTTTCTGTGATGCTTTGGATCATGTTTTCAGCACCCTGTTTAACTTTTAATTCAATATTTAGTTGCTTTTCTAAGCTTTCTATTTTATTATACTGGCTAGCGTTGAGCTTGTCATTGTGAGCATCCAAAGGAAACCTCGGTAGAGAATCTGTAAATAAAGAAAAAAACTGATAAAGAAAAATAAGTAAAAAATGTAAATGATAAAAGTAAATAAAGAAAAAAAAAGAAATTATAAGACGTGGATATTATGTCCTTTTAGTATATTAAAAAAAAAAAAAAACACTATTGAGGACGACATCACTTTACGAAAATCACCCAAATCCTCGCCCAAATCTCATGAAACCCAGATCACGAAAAAGTAGTTTTACAAAATTCACCTGCCCTGTATAACATATTTATTTGTGTACATATTTCTACAAAATCGGGAATTTTGGGTTTTAAAAACGCTCCTGTAGCGTCATCGTTCAAGATTAGTGAACGAATTTTTTCTCTCTTGTTAAACTTAGGATTTTCGTTAAAAAAATCCAAAAGTAGCGTTACTTCTACAGGGGGGTGTCCATTCAAAATTCGAAAAGAAAAAAACGGTTCTTGTCACCTCATTTCAGGTCGTAGTTTTCAATCTAGGGGACTGAAATTTTTATGGGAGTAAGATATTCATAAGCAGTGGGTTGGTATTGCATTTGAACAAAATCGGCCGTGCCGTTTCAAAATGGCAGCAATTTGAATTTTGGTAAAATTTGCTTTTTTTTAATCCCTGTATAAGCATAATGGAAAAAAAAACCTTTTAAACCAAATTAACAAGATTAGAAGAAAATTATTTAAAATTTGAGTTAATGCAATAAAATTTGCATTGTTTCTATTAGTAAGCCAGTGGCGTAGGTAGGAAAAGGGTAAAAATGACTAAATTTCTATAACCTATGAAACAAATTGAATAATAATAAATTATTATATCAATTACAGCAATCCGATTGTTGAAAAACAATTAATGCTTTCTGAACGACACACTTACTCCAACGGTATGGTGAAGACAGAGACATCGATGTTTCAATGGTTATTTCCATCTCATCAGTCTGTCACATCACCACCACTAGAGAAGTGTGCCGATCAGAAAGAAAATCAAAAGCTTTAAGCAAAATGATTTGTCGGAAACATAATGGAAATAACCATTGAAACATCGATGTCTCTGTCTTCACCATACCGTTGGAGTAAGTGTGTCGTTCAGAAAGCATTAATTGTATTTCTATAACCGTTAATGAGCATATTTTTGCAGTTTTTTGAATTTTGAATATTTTTGAATTAAACTGAAATTTTTACAGTAGACAACTATACCTATAGTCTATACTAATAACGTTTTACCTTCAAAGATTTCAAGAAGAAAACAAGAAAAATGGCAGAGATTGTCGATTTTTTTCTACACAATGTTTCATTTTTTCTCTAAAATTTCAAATTTACGTTTCTCAGCACGCTTTTGTATTTTTTTAGAATTTGAAAGTAGTGTAAAAAAAACGATTTTTTAAAATTAGATAGCCAGTGGCTTGCATAAGAAAAGGGAAAAAATTGCTAAATTAATACAGTGTGTCGAAGTACATTTATGTTCATATGGAAAAGTTTTTTATTATCGATTTAAGGAAAAAAGTTATTCTCTATAAAAAGTTTTGCTTGGTCTGAAACCTAAAGTGAAATAGTCAGACATCAAGTTCTTGTAGTCGTATACGAGGGTTGTCCAAAAATATGAATTTTGACAAAACATTTATTCTCGGCAATATCAATATTGTTACTTAAAAAAAAGGTGATCAGAATTGAAAACAACATTCAAATATTCAATTACATCATTTTCTTACGAACCGATTTTCCTTACTTTTTCATAAACTAATCCCTAAAACAACAATGAAAATGCGACTGTAGCTTATGATTATGACTATAACGCCCGGTTGCACAATGTTTCTTAAGGCTGCCTTGAGGCAAATTGGGCTTTGTTACTATGGCAATCTTTAATAAACAAACTTGGTCACTACCTATAATACTTGAGCCTAATTTATCTTATGAACTGTGTGAACGTGAATGTCAAAACCTGTAGGATTAAAAAAAAACAATTTTAATCTTTCTAAAGTTTTTCTAATTTTTCCTAGTTTTTCTAATGTCTTTTCTGAACATTTTTATGTTTTTTTTTTAATTTCAACAGGTTTCAACATTCACGTTCACACAGTTGATAAGATAAATTAGGCTTAAGTATCGCTAATGACCAAGTTTATTTTATTAAATATTGCCATAGTAACAAAGTCTAATTTGCCATAAGGCAGCCTGAAGAAATATTGTGCAACCGGGCGATATAATCATCAGCTATAGTCACCTTTTCATTGTTATTGCAAGGATTAGTTTCGGAAAAAGTAAGGAAAATCGGTTTCTTAAAAAATTGATGTAATTGCACACTTGAATGTTGTTTCCAATTCTGATCAACTTTTTAAGTAGGAGGTAGATAACAATTTTTTTTGATGTTGTCAAAAATAAAGCAGGTATGTACTTTACTCTGTGGCACAATTAATATTTTTGAACCTACCTTGTATCCGACTGCAAAAATTTTATGTCTGACTATTTCATTGTAGGTTTCTGACCAAGCACAATTTTTGGTAATTGTATACATCCGCGGCTCCTAAGTTTCATCAATTTTTTCGGGACCGAGGAGCGAAATAGGGGTGCTGGGTGGGTAAGAAAGTAAAAACAGCCATTGCAAACTAATATTAAGGTCACAACTAAGGCCTCTTTGGCACTACGGTCGAATTTCTATTTTTTTTTTTCACTTTCAGGGCAAGGAAAATCTTCGAAAATAACAGTACCACGATTTTTATTTTGAATTTTGCATTAATTTTGAATTTATAATCCGAAAATCATTGCATCAATCCCTGTGCGGACTGGACACGTAATGAAAGCGGATATATCGCTCAGTCCGCCTCTGTGAGCCTGTAACACAGAATAGAATACTTGGCAATTATGGTGAAGTGGTTTTATCCGGGATCGCGGCATCTAATCGGTGCCTCTTGTCAGGACCGCACTCCCTCCGCACTCTCAAAACCATTTTTTTACACCGTTTTGTGGCTTTCCCTTTCATTTGCCCAGCAAATGAATACCTTCCTGGTGTTACTATAGGTATGTTCTCCACCCCTATATAAGTTCCATAGTGAAACTGTAGGAGCCGCGGATGTAAATAATGACCCAATTTTTTATGGAGAACAACTTACTTTTTTTGCTAAAATGGATAATTAAAAAGTTTTACATTTGACCACAACTAACGTAGACACTTCTTGTATATCCATTTTATAGCCCGTTCTCAAAGGAATTGAACAGTTTACACAACTACGCAAATATTATGATATAACCATGAAAAATTTCAATAAGTTAATTTGAAAAGCGGTAAAATTTTGAATCGCATAAAATATGCGATTGATGCGCAAGAAGGTTTTTTGTTTGAAGAGATTATTGGATCAATTAATTTTACATTCAAACTACACAGAAATAGTATCGCTCCATTGTACCAGTGACTCAATTTCCAGCAGAAACCTCCAATTAAAATTTAAAAATCTATTAATAAAACAATCCGATTCCTCTGATTGCCGATGCATCGGTCTGGAAATATCTGTGCATTGAAATGGGAGACATTTAACCGCAATATTAGCTCGGGGCCGAAATTCCAAACAGGTCCGGTACATTGAACCTGTCAGATTAATCAGATATGTCATCCGTTATCACAATAAATTCGTCAGGAATAATATTCGCCAATCCAATAGGCTCTTTTTGCTGCAAGAAATACACCTGTTTGTGTTTTTATTCTTATTTATTTATCTCTTCCAGGAAGATTCTCATAGAAACTCTAACCGTTGCACGACCTTGCTTTAAACGGTTTCTAATATTAGCAAACACGATAAGCTACCGTAAAAAAACTTCACAAGTTCATGTAGGTATTTGTTTATTCACAAGATTGTTCTCTTAATTATTATTATTGTCATCACTAGCTCAATGCATGTATCATGCCCATGTAGGTAGGCAGTAGGTACACGTACAATTAGCAGTAAAAGTCTAACCTTTATATTGTTATTGTGTTTCTAATGGTTTACTTATTGACCCCTTGATTAATAGCAATGTATTGTTTGCTTCGGAGGATAAAAGTTAAATTCGCATAAATCAGACGCCTCCATTGTTTCTTTCTATAGATTTCAACAATTCCCCTAAACCAAAGAGAATTAGGACTTCATGTGCAAATTGTCGGATTGTTATTGTTGAGCAGAGAAAACATAATTTGAATGTATGCAAATCAAGTTACGTATATTTACCTACAATGTATTTCTATTTAAAGTTCGGTAACAAGTGGGTAGGTACCTACCACAATGAAAAGTATATTTAGGTACTTTCTTCTTTCCTTATTTTCAACTTAAGACTTTCGGTCAATTAGCATTACCACCTGTGAAAAATTAATCACGTGTACTTCTAAGGAGTCGGTTTTTTGTCGTACCTTCTTTGTTGTCGTGTCGTGAAAACAAAAAAAAGATATAAATTTCAATCTTCGTTTTCCATTTAAATGATGAAAAATAGGTAAATTGCGTGCAAACATGAGAGCGAAAACGGCTAAGCGCGTGAGAATGGGGGGTAGAACATCAGATGAGGGGTACAACAGCGATGCCTTTCCTCAACACTGCTGTTACACCTCCACTCTCGCGCGCTCGGCCGTTTTCGCTCATGTTTGCAGGCAATTTTTACCTACTTTTCAGCATTTAAATGAAAAACGAGAATGATCGACGTTTTATAGCTGAACACTTCTACTTTCCAAATCCGTTTGATAAATTTTAATCGGACGACCTCCAGAGCATCCAGCCTCGCTGTAAAAAATGGTATGAAGAACTTCTGCATTGCAATGACGCCAATCCTAATTATCCGATAGCGTCTGGGTTTTGCACACAGGAAGTCCATCAATATCGACTATCGTGCAAAGAGCCTGCACTACAAAACTTAAAAATGGCGAGGTTTTGATAAAAACTTTTTTCTACAATTCGTCCATTGGGACCATTTAGTTTGCCACATCAGTTTTTTTTATCAAAAAACTAAAAAAACATGCAATTTTTGCACCAAAGTGGCACCAAAGTATTCCGTTACTATTTTTATATTATTCTATATTCTATTTACTTGGTTTATTAAACGTCCAGTTAGCATTACTGGGGGTTCTTTTTAAAAAATTCCAGTGCGACATTTTTTACTTCTCCACCAAAAATTATTTATAACAAAAAAAGTAAAATTAATTATCGACTGTTTCAAAATAAAGTTTTCATCTTGTAATTCTATCGGAACATTTAACCTTTACCACAGTAGTATTTTTTTCTTTTCAATAACAAAAAAGTCTCGAAAAAAGTACAATATTTATTTATTTATTTAAAAACCTATAGGTACGTATTACATTTTTCACAGGTCGTTATCTAGACCGTCAGATCAAGTCAGACACATCGAGAGCTAAAATCGCACTTTTTTCTCGTGTGTAATATACAATTTTTTTCTGCGAGAAGAAATATCAGTGTTAGAATGTCGAAAAACGTAGTTAGATAACTGAAAATTATGTCGGAAAAATGATTTATGTTAAACTTGAATTTTCAAACTGTCTTTTATCGTAATTGACGTTGCCTGGGTAACGAAACGATTTAATTATTACATAAACGTCATATTAATGTAATTAAAATTGAAGACAGTTTTGCAAAGATTCTTGTTAGTTTTCGATGAGTGAATTTAATAATATGGATAGTGATTATTATGAAAATTCCCTTAATAATTGCCATTTGGATAATAAGGTAACTTTCCTTTACGTATATTTGATATAAATTTAATGATATCTGAGTGTTAATAGTAGCTATACCTAAGCCGCCATTTCGGGGAAAAAAGTACTCATTTTTTTTCCCTGCTAATTCATTTTTTTCCCCGATAAGATGCAGCTCATATAATGAGGCATTTTTCTACCTGTCAACGGGGAAAAAAGGTCAAACTTATAGCCCGTAGCAGAAAAAAATACCTAAATGAATCAACTATTAAAAAATGCACTTACTCTATTACCACGAGTAGTCTTGAAAAAATTAAACGGTACAAATTTTTGTTTTCACGACAAATTTACGATAAAAAAGCGGCAATAAGTAAAATGTCCAATTAAATGAGGGAAAACGGAAAAGAATAGATAGGTAGAAACTCGAAAATCAAGTTTAAATTTTACTGCCGCACTATTTCAAACCAAACTAAAAGTAAGAAAATATGATAGTGGTTTTACTGATATTTGGTAGGAACAGATTACAGGCGAACTTACAGCGGTGGGCATAAACAGAATTTATGTATGTACATACAGGGTAAGTCATTGATATGGGAAAGCTCGATTACACCTATACCATTAAAGATATCGAAATGAACCAAAAAGTGCTGTAAATGGGAGGGTAAAGTGCAGTTTGTAAAATTATTTTCAGATACACAGGATGGCCCAATATCGCTGTACGCCATACAACTTTGTTATTTTAAATAGGACACCCTCTATATTATTACATTTTCATATTGTTTCAGAAAAGTCAAAAAGAATGGTTTGTAAAGTTGAAGTTTGTAATGAGCAATTTATGAGTTATAAACAAATGAAAATCGCGATTTTCCATTTTCAAAACAGCGTATCTTAGAAACAGCTCAAGATAGAGGAAAACGGCTTACATGTCACTATCTTAATTTTTAATTTGGTATCCTATCATGTAGCTGAAATTTTTATACCGGGTGATGAAAATAATCAAATTTTTTACCACTCTGTATAAAAATTTCATCCATCCAATAGGATACCGCTTGAAAAGTTAAGATAGGAACATGTAAACCGTTTTTCCATATCTCGAGCCGTTTTCAATATAAGCTGCTTTGAAAATGTAAAATCGCGATTTTCATTTGTTTATAACTCATAAATCGCTCATTGCAAACTTCAACTTTACAAACCATTCTTTTTGACTTTTCTCAAACAATATGCAAATGTAATAATATAGAGGGTGTCCTATTTAAAATAACAAAGTTGTATGGCGTACAGCGATATTGGGCCATCCTGTGTATCTGAAAATAATTTTACAAACTGCACTTTACCCTCCCATTTACAGCACTTTTTGGTTCATTTCGATATCTTTAATGGTGTAGGTGCAATCGAGCTTTCCCATATCAATGACTTACCCTGTATATGAAGTTAGCAGCGCCAAAAAGAAGTGTCGAGATGCTGTGCTATCGTGATGCAGCTCTTGCTGTGCTACCATGTGCCGCAGAGAGGAAAAAACAAATTCCTGATTTTTATGGGGAAAAATATGATTTTTTGGAGTGCCTGTTTATTAATTGTTTCTACAAAACGCAATTTGCGCCTTCATATGCCATGGTTGTGCTTTCATGTGTGCATAGGTAGAAAAAATGAGCTTGCGAATATGCGATTTTTATGGACAAATATAAGATCTTTTACCTAGGTATGTACTACAAATGTATTCCTGAAAAGTTCTGACTAACTAACCTGAATAACATTAGAATTTGGCAATATGCAATTTTTCAAAGTTAAACGCAATCAAGAGACTCAACACAATTTTGACCGACTTCACTGAAAACAGTTTTCAATCCTAACAAAGCATAACTTTCCTTCTTCCACTGGTACAAACATGATTAGGTGTACCGTAGAAAACTTTAGTTAAACTGGCCTGTCAAATCAGAAACTTAGATATAAATCCTCTCACGTAAGTAGTAAATGTTCGCATGCGAAAGTTTCCACCCCATTGCTAGTTTTGGCAAACGCGACTTGAAATAAATACCAATAGTCAACAGGAAGTATAATGTTTGTTTTGTACACAATCAAGATTACTAGATTCCCAGACAACTTTTTTGGAATCGTTTCAGGAATAATCGTTTAACACGCCAGCAATGTGGAGAAAATTTTAACAATGTCGACAACAACTACCAACTTATTTATAACGGGCTGCCGTGAGTGGTACGTTAAGGAACGAAACTTTCGAAGTTATCCCTCGAGTTATCCTTCCTTGAATACCTACCTTAATCCCACAGTAAGTATACATAATTAATACTTATTATAATCATAACTAAACTTTCTCTTATACGTATAATATGGTTACCTATAAATTTTCTAAATTATTTATTAATTAAATATAATAATTTATTCTAAGCAACTCGGGAAAATAAATCGCCTGATGATGTCAAGCTTACTGTGTATATGCAATGAGACCTTTATCACTTGAAAAAGTGTCTCAATAATGTGCCTGTAATCGTGCCACGTCTTTTGAGCAATTCACATAAAAATATCTCTTAAACGGGATCAAGTGAGCTGCTTTTCTTCGATGTTCAAGACTGTCTAAATTTTTAGACACAGTTTGTCCCCGATCAAATGGATGGCTCTTTTCTGAATGGAGTCAAGAAATAAACACAAAATCTGAAGGATGTTACCGAAATGAAACAATATACAGTGAGAATAAAAAGTCGGGAATACATATACATATTCAATATATTGTATGTAACAGGAACATGAGCGATCTTTGAGCCAAATACAAAAACTCATCGATTTTTCTTTTTAAAATACTCTTTTTTCGCAACCCACCTCCCATCCCCTCTTCTCAAACTTCAACCCCCCGCAGAGGGGTAATTTTCAAATGTGAAGGGGGTCGTTTGAAATGTCATTTGAAAGGTAATTATTTTCTTTATTCAGCAAACATTACCTTTTTTTGATTTTGATCGTCAATTTGTGTTTGCTAGAATTTTCCTGCACAATATAAATTTCAATTACAAAGTTTAATTACCTGCATAGAACATAGATAATGATTATGATAAATAAATTTTAATATAAAAAATGATTACCTACACTGGCCTAATGATTCTCGTTATAAATAATTTAATTTATCATTGCATTTTGAAGGTGATGTAACCTTAGTACTTCTTAATAGAAACTTTTATTCCGCGATTCAATTATTTTCTCACAATAAAAATGTAAAAAAAAATTGCTGATTAAAATACAAAAAGTTGATGTTTCCTGAATGGGAATTTTTTTAATTTTCAAATGACATATATGACCTCCTTCGAGTTTTAAAAATAGGGGTAGTCGAGGGGGTAGTTACCCCTCTGGGAGGATTAGGTTGAGTCTAACAGGATTAATCCCCTCTGAGAGAGAGTTGCGAAAAAATGTGATAATTTAAAAACAAAAACAGACTGGTTCTAGGATTTGGCTTATTAGGCTTAGAAGTCTTTCATTTCCCTTTTATTGAATTTATTCCGCAGGCTTTTTATTCTTAGTAGGTATAGTATTATACCTAATATATTTTGTACCGTGACGGTTAAAGAACGCAAGATGGCCAAGTAGGCATAAAATACATGATGAAATTTCGCAATTTAAAAAAAAAAGATGAATCAACCTTATAAATTTTTTCAAAAGATGAGACGTCGTACATCGGCTATAAATGCCAGCCAGAGGTTTCACAGCCATGGAGCGGAACTTCCTGGACTATTTCAACGCGCGGTGTGCGAGCTGAGCGGCAGCGCGGAACCTTTCATATAATAATAATACCTCGGGGATGACCTATCGTGTGAGCAAATTAAAAAATTATAATTATTATGACCGGCTAAATTAACAGTCAGAGTTCTGTGAGCGCTTCTAAAGAAGGTAGTAAAGAAGGTAGGTCAAGTATGACTTGTGGGTGGAAAATTTAGCTATTCAGTTTTCTGTAGCATGAAAGCAATTTCTTATAAAAATGTTCATAAAGGTAATTTGAAGTCAATAATAATATTAGCTTCTCCCGTCCTTTAGATTTATATTTCAAAATTCTACTGTCTGTGGATATATTGATCGATTAACTAGGTTTCAGTTGGTTTCACTGATTTTATTAAAGTAGCATCTTCAGACTTGCGTTTCCGAGTTGGGCGAAATTACCTGAGTGACCCTTCGACTCTATGGGGGTCCTTATAATCCAGGAGCTCAATTGGGCGAAGGAATTTCTAAATACCGTTGAGTTATTTGCGTGCTCTTGTATGGCTACGTTGCCAGATTTTACAGAAATTCCGCTTTTCTACATTAAATAAAATTGAAAAAAATAAATAAATAATATTAATACTTGATGTATTATTTTTTTAAAAGTTCTATCAAATACCTACATCAAGCCCTTATAGTGCATTTACAATTATTATTTTATACTATACCTACAGCCTACAGCAAAAACATGAAACATAAATAGAAAAGTAATATACAGGGTGGTCCAACTTAAAACGCCAGGACTTTACCAAACGATAGATAACGTTAAAATAACGCCAGTTTCTCTAATACACTTAAAGCCGGGAAAGCTTCCTTTTCAAGATACAGGGGCGTTGAAGTTTTGGGAAAAAATAATGTTTTGTGAATATTGTCAAAACGACTGCTTTAAAAAAATTTTAATTTGCCACGCAACATGAGCTAAGATTCTTTCATGATTTACGGCTTATAGTTATCAATTGCGAAAACCAGCGGCGGAGATATGGGTGTGCCATCGCCCCTTTTCAAAAAAAAAATAAAAAAAAATACGACAAATTCGAAGCATCTAACATTATTCCCAATACAAGGACTTAAAAGCTCTTCTATCTTGATCTTACGATAAGAAATAACTTGTGGGTGAAATGTTTGTTCGTAACATCTTTTTGAAATTCATAAACACAAAATTTACTTGTATATTACCTTGGTCTAATTGTTTAGGTACAAATTACGATACATATTTCAAATTTCTTTGAATTTTGAGGTCATAATGGCTCAGAAACCTATGAAGACTTTCGCGCTTCGCGTTCCACATACCTAACATTTGCCGAAACCAGCGTGGGTGGGACACGATTTCAAGACTAGGCGGTCGAGACCAGGCCCGGGTGTGTTGGTATGTAGATTCCGACAATATATAATAACCCCATTATGAAATTAAATGACCATGGTTATTGTAGCGGAGAAGAAGCAGAAACGGCAGCCTCAACATTCGCTCATTTAACAGTTACTTTACTTGGTAATATTCATTGGTAATAAATATGAACTGTTATAATCAGAGACACGGTATAGTCTTTGGGTATAATGGATTTGATAATAAAACCGAATGGCCTACTGCTCATTACATATTTACGTTTTAACATTTTAATGCAAAATAACTGCATGTGTTAGATAGAAGTCATGAACCTTGTACTTACTCGCTGGAATGCTGTTGATTACAAAATGTTTAAATTTCTGTTGCTTTTAGGGTTGAGTAGAAATAACGGAACCCTTAAAGGTTTTTCATGCCTGTCCATATGTTTACAGCCCTATTTCTCAGCCATATTTCCATCGATTCTGATAAAATTTCTCAGAAAGTGGACTTTTACTTGAATCACCATACAATTTAAAAACTTTTTGCAAGATACTATTGTTTTTTTGTTCAATTTTTGCAAGATACTGGATTTGTACCAAAGCAGCTTTGTGAGACCGAAACATTTCGGAAATATTTCTTCAAATATTTCAACATTTCCAACAGTTGCGTGATAGGCTTTCTTCCTTAGGGAAGCAGCCGATGATGAAACTAGTACTTGATTCGTTCCACGCTTGACGAAAATTTTTCAAAAAACACGCGGTAATAAATAATAATAAATATTTTATCCATACACGCAAAAAACGTGAATAATACTCTAATGCAATAAGAGATAGAACTTTATGTCTCGATAATAATAATTATAGGATTACAACGTGGTTATTTAGTAAATTCTTAAGAATAAAACAATCCCAGTAAAATACCTGGAGAAGACAGGTAACGGCATTGCGAGTTATAATGTGAATACATTCCAGATTCAATACATGAGGAACGTGATAATAACATTTATTCTGCAAAATACAAGACTGTATACAGTTATCGAATGCTGGTCGCTAAACAGCCATTATTGTCTCCACTGAACAGAAAATTAGGCAAACTTAACATTAATTCGACTAGTTACGCAGTACCTACCTATGTGTACCTACAAGGATAAAAATATTGTTTTGAAATTGAAAGTCCGTTTATTAAGTATTATTAGTATGTTACAGGATACTCCATTAGTTACAGCCAGATCTCTGTCATTCCAAAATATCGGTCTCTACTCTGTACTGCTTAATAAATTGGGGATGGTGTAAATAAATTTTGGTTAAATAAAATAAAATATTATTCTGGTTACCTATTAGTAAATTAGTAATAGAAAAATTAAAATGACAAGTGCGCGAGTATCACCGCAAGTTAACTAAGAAGAGATGGATGTTTCAGGACTTTTTCCCTGAAGCGGACTTCACAATTCGTAATTAGAAGGATTTGCCCTTCTATTCTTAGTTCATTCCCTTACAACTTCAAAGCTCATACAAAGAGAAAAGAAACTAATAAAAACGGAAGTGTTTTCTTGACTGATGCCTGTCTAATCGCATTCTTGCCTCTAAACGGTTAATTTCGAAGTTTACTTCACCACACCAAAAGTGTGTAAAGGGCTTCTAAAAAGTCAAGATGACTGCAATTTCAGAGCTGGCCCCGTACTTGCATAAAACACCAGATTTGATTCCTTTTGTGTCATACCTGCCCTTCACACAGTCACTGATAAATCTTATCTCGTTTAACACCAGAAGTCGTGAATATGCAATGAGTAACAGGACTCCCAAAGCTTTGTCTATGTAACTTTTCATTATAAACCTCGTGCAACAAGAGAAAACTCTTCCAGTTAGTTCCTTTGGTGAGCTCACACGACTTTCGAAAGATATTCTTTCAAAGCCTTGGTTGAATGCTTCTAGACTTCTAGAATGTTAATTCCATTACTGACTATGAGGAATTGCCTGGGAAGTTCTACGGCCTGATCTCGGCCTTTCAACCGACTCTTTGAACTTGAACATGCTACGGATCTGGGTACGAAGACGTCGGAAATAGAAATCTCTTTGGGCACATCATTGCCCAAAGCACATCTATACATGGTGTCCGGTAAGTACCTATACCCCCTTATTTCTCATAAGCATATAGCGGAAGTCAAAATAAAATAAAAAGGTCAAATTAGCATTATAAAAGCGCATTTTAAACCACCAATGCTTTCTACACAAAAAGAGGTATTCTTGGTCAAAAGTGAACTCTCTTGGTCAAAAGTGAAAAGTGAACTGTTTTCGAGAAAACAGCCATTTACGATGAAAACTCGCTTCTTTGGATGTTTCAAAAAATGCGTCGAAAAATTAAGGGCAAAACACTTCGCTCAATCCCAAAATCTCCGCCAGTGGTACACATGAAAAAAAAATTAGGTAGCATTAAAAAAAGTTGCTAATATCAATGATATGACATTTTTGTATCTCAAACGATTCTCGAAGTATCTTCAAAAAACTGGGAAAATTATATTTTTTGACACCTGTATCTCAAAAACTTTTTTTTTTGAAACAAAATTTTTTTGTCAAAAACAATATGGGACTGTATAATAAAGATATACAGTCCCTGTATATTGTTTGAAGATGTTAGCTTCGAGTTCTCCAAACGGCTTGACCAGATCCTTCTGTATATTTGCAAAGACTTGGTGACCGCTTTTGTGCGGTGGACCATATGAGTTTTAGAATCACTTATCCCACTTCTGACACAGAAACTTAAATATGGAGTTTCCGCAGAGACTCAAATAAACAAGTATTTCCCATAAAAGTTAGGAGGAATGTTAATTTTTTTCTTTTCGGTAATGTTATTATTAAAGCTTTTATTACAGTTGGTTAACAGAAAACTCTTAAGGAATTTGACTCTATTTACTATTTCAATGATTTGTTACTGATTTGCGAATTAAAGTTTACTATTTCTGAAAAAGTTTGAATAATGATTATTGATGATATTTGATGAAACAATTTTAACGGTTTGTACCTTTGTACCACCGCGTTTAATATGATAAGTAGGTACTCACCTCCATTAGAGGTAGGCGTGTTGGCACCTGAATGCCCGGTAGTTTGTCCCTGCATTAAGATGATTTGGCTTTCCAGTTCGCTGAGCTCATTTTTGAGTTCGGCCAACTTGAAGTTGCTATTTTTGACGATTGTGGCCACGTGGCTGAGGCATTTGCGATCAGTCGATACACCTCGCAGCCTCTCGGCACCCTCCTTGATCTTCAGCTCCTTTCGAAACTCCCGACGGATGATCTCTTTCAACTCCTCCAGCTTGGACGGCAGCTGGGAATCAGAGAGACCGTCCGTCTGAAGGCCGTACTTGTGGGACAGCTCATACAGCATGGGGTTCTTAATGTAGTCCCCCTGAAATAGAACGAGAACATATTTTAATTAATATTTTTCATTGTCAACTTTATGGTAGGTATAGATAAATCTAAGGTCGATAGTGGGAACTTGACAGGGGTCTATATTCCTCCTGTATATATGTACTCCTGACTCGTTTGGTTATAATAGCGTTAATCATTCTGGGATTACAAACATTGGTTGCAGTTCTCATTATTCCGATGTATTTTTTATAATTACGGCGAAAAGTTGTAGGTATGAAAATGGATACCTATTATATGTATATAAAAAGGGACTAAATAATAACAAAATTAAGTAAAATATTATGTCATTTATTTGGTGTCAGAACTCTTTACTGTTATACGAAGAAATACGGCGGTTTCGGCCAGTCGCGACAACACCGCCGCAGATGCAAAGGTGGTAAATAGACCAAGCAACAAGAGGTTTTTCTTGACAAAAATAGTAACGGAATACCGCCGGTGCCATCACACCCGGATAGCCCCCCGATTCTAACTGCACAGTTTTCTACTTGAGTTTACCATTGAATTTTTTTATTGACCATTTGGGACAAAAAAAAATGTCTTCAAAAAATAAACTTGAAGATTCATTACTTGCTTGCAGTGCGCTGATATTACTATATTTATTTTATGCGCCTTCTCCTCATTTGCTGTTCTACCCCCACTTCACGACGCACTGACGCTCGCACGGCCGTTTTCGCTAATGAGACTTTTCCTTTCCAAATCAGTTTGATAAATTCGAATAGAACGATCTCCAGAGCAATCACCCTCATGAAGAACTTCTGATTGCAGTTACGCGAAAACTAATTACCCGACCGCGTCTGGATTTTGCACACAGGAAGTAACTATAAATATTGACTATCTCGCAAAGAGCCTGCTTCACAAGTAAAAAAAAAATGGCGACGTTACGAATTAAAAAAATGAAATTTTTTCGTTTCTTTTTTTGTGATTATATCCCTTAATAATGAACCGATCGGGTTGTTTCAGCTTTTATTTTTTCGTATTTCAATTATCTACAATTCGTCCATTTGGGACTACATACATACACTGGCGTACACTTCGTTAGGTATCAGTTTTTCTTTTATAAGCAAAAAAAAAAATATAAAAAAATGCGAATTTTTTGCACGAAAGTGTTAATAAAAAAAAGAAAATGGTCAACTCGGGTAGAAAATTGTGCAGTTAGAGGATCTGGGGACTATTCCGCGCGATATTCCGGCAGTATTCCGATATTATTTTTGTCAAAATCTAGAGATTTTAGAGATTTGTTGCGTGGCGTATAACGAAGGCTCAGATTGTACGGGCTATTATAGGTTCCAGAGAGCAAAGCTGAGATATCGCAGAAACCTTGGACTTTCGAACTCCCAGTATTTTTCTAGATGCCACTACTGGATTTCGCGATTATAAAGTGAAATATAGTGTGTTATTGTTCATACTGACCATACTCCTGAAGTTTCCTGTCCGACAGGAACAAAAATAAATCGATCCAAAATATTGGTCTAATCCACAATAGAAAAACCTAGCATTATGTTTAGTTTAATATTTAGTCTAGCCTTGGATTTTATAAAAATAATTATTATACTTTTCAACAGTTTCAATTTAGGTACATTTTTGGTTTCAAATTTTTTTTAGCGGTCTATATTAAAAAAATAATCTAAAACAAGGCAAAACTGTATTTAAATATTTAGCAGGCACCGTGGGCCCAATGAATTTATTCAATGAGGCTTCTCAATATCACACAACCAACCCAAATTAATCATAATAACCTACTACATTTTTTTCTCTGTGGAAGTAGGAAGAAAGTTTACATTATCTAAGTAGGTGTAGATCAAGAAATAATTTGGGCCTTCGTTTAGGTTTTGTGTTTGGTCAAGTAAGAAAACGAAAATTAAAAGGAAATTGGAGAAAGTCAAAGTAAAAATGTAAATAAATATATCTCCTGAATTTTCACATCAATACTAGAAAATATTCAGCACGTAACTGTAAATACGGGTATTAAAATATTCGAATTCTAATAAAGATGGATCTACCTAAACTTATGACCCAAATCAAATAAGCTTTATACTTGGCATATTTTAAATAAATATATGTATTGTAAAAATGCATACAGAAGCATATACATATTTGCAACAGATTATATGAATCAATACTGCAAAAGGGTACATAGGTCAGGTCAGTTATTGTAATACCGGAATAGAAAATTAAACATGTTACTCAACAAATTTTACAGTCAACTTCGCTTACTTCCAAGTTTAAATTATGCAAATACTATTATAATAGTATCTATGAATGTCAAGTTTATCTAAGTGCTGTTGTTTTCGCTCATTTTTAATGCAGAGAAATAAAACCAAGACATTAACACGATTATTATTCATGAACATATTGTTTATTTTCATTACCCTTGTTGGTATATTGTTTTAATTGTTTTCATCCTAATAAAGATTCCAGGCGGAACCAGTGGCGTAGTTTTTTTTTTAATTTCAAGTCCCAAACTTATCCAACACTGAATTAATTCATTTTTAAAAGTTGTTTTAAAATTTTATACTATTATCTGAAAAAATTATACTCTTAAAAGGTCCCTAGGAGATATGTAGGAAGGAACATCCTAAATACGAGTATACCTACATCCTAAAGAAAATAAAAATGCACCACTTACAATTATTATTATTCGGACTTCTATCTCGATATTTTTTAATTCAGAGTCTCACATGATTCACTTCACCACCAGTACCAAACACATACTGGACCAAGATAGAACAAAAATAATTGTAGTACCTACACTTCACGTGTCTCCCCAATCACAAATTTTTTTTTTATTTCTTTACATCACTTCGTCCTGAAGTGTTTTCATTTTCTAATCAAAACATCATTTGAAATCTGATTACCAATTACCCCGGGCGAACTCAGACTTAATTTCGCGAGGGAGTTTTATTGGCAATATCCTGTTTGCAATTGCAAGCTCTAGTGTTGGTCCTTACACATGCACATTCGACATGTTCAAATAAAATGAGTAAAACATTACCTATTACTTGTTTTCATCCGGTAGGTATAAAAATAATAATAATAAGAAGCTACTCGAGAAGCTACTTTAGCCCTTTAGAAGTGTCTGGTAATACACCTTTCCAACATAATCTGGTAATACACCAACAGTCATAGTTGTTAAGGTAACTTACATCAACAATCATTCAGTCATGATTTAAAGTTTTGGAAAAACATTAATAGGGTAAATGTGGGTAAAATGTTAAAATGTAGGATAATTATATACAAGCGAGCGGAAGACGAGTTCTGAAATCAACTCAATGAATAAAATGAATAATAGTCATTCTCCACGAGTAGAAGACGCCATTTTCTCTAAGACTATATAACAAAAATTATTTAACTTTCTTTAAGTGGCTAATAGAAGGTTTTTACGCCTTCACATGTACTCTTATGAAGTTTGACGCCTGGTGGAGCGGGTTGCAGCGCCGCTCAGGTGGAAACGAGTACATAAGAGTAGGAGAGTACATAGGGTAGAGTACATAGTAGTAGGAGAGGCTGCATTATCAATTTTATCATGGTATGAGAGAACGAGTCAAATTAAAAATATCGAACCGTAATTATTGGTCTCTATCCGTTGTAATTGTTCGTTGAATGAATGTGTAATTTTTCATTCCATGCAAGCATATAGGTAGAGCGTACATACATTATTCCTAATTTCCTAAAACTTATTGAATTTTTGTTTCCAATTGCGCAAATTATGTAATAAAACTATTTAACAGTATGACGTACGACTTCAGTCATATAATTAAATAATGGACTTATTTTACTAATAGAAATAAAAGAAATAAAAGATTTGTTTGCTCGGCACCATTAGGTCATGATCACAATCCATTGGCTGTAGATAACAGAATGCAATGGTCAGTCAACGTTTCACCCATTATAAAATTAAATACATCAATTACATTTGAAAATCACTGTACGAAGTCGACTTGACTGCATTGATGAAATTAACAGATTTTCAAGCATTCAACTCGGTTTAATTACTGACAGCTATTTCTGCACGATTAACTGCGAATGCAGTAGCCTGTGAAGCAATAACCTCCTATTGCTTTATTTAACATTTTTAATGTCAATTTGTTAAGGTGAGGTTCGGTTGAATTAAATGATGGTCTTCAGTTGGCATGACTGCTTTAAACAATAATTATTATTATATTGTTATACCGTGACCTTTTAGCATTGCAAATATTGCCAATTAAAAAACTTTAATTTAAAAAAATTATCTCGCGTTCAAGGTTGCTAAACATTGCGCATTAAAAGCATTCTTTATTATTCGTTAATATTTTGGTAACTTTTTTATAGCCTACTAAAAAAAAGTAACCGGCGTTTACATGTATTATAGACTTTATATTATATTACTAATAATACTTTCTTCAGACCCATTTCCCGAAGATATACATTGTCTTATCAAAATCAAAAATGAAAATAGCCTTGCATGTTATCCTCCTAATCAGACAAATGGTCCTTTATTATTAGACGTAGCGGCAATCACCTTAGAAACTTGGTAGTAGGTGTACATACATTTGACAACTACATACTGGCATCATCACACTGGCTTTCTTTCCAAGATGAGCTTCGTAAAAGGAGCAGGGAAGAGCCTGGAAAAATAAAATGCTGTAGCGGATTCGATTGACCATTGCTTGACCACCAAATGAGTTTGTCCGATCACGTCCAGAAATTTTTTTTTCAGTTCCGGCTAACTTCACGCGTCTCTCTGAAAGGCTAGTGGCTATAATAGTTTCCAGGGATCCAAAGTGGCTCACCACGTTTGAGCATCCCCCGAAATCGAATGGTCAGCCGTTGAAATCGTTTAACCACCACCTCGCGGAGCGCGAAAGATTTTCGGTCCCGGTCCCGGGTCCCGGTTAACTTCACAAAATTTTCAAAATTGTAGATTTCGTTTATTGCTCATTTGTTTCACCACCGAATAATTTTGTTTGACCACGTCCAGAAAAAAAAAGATATTTTTATTCCTGACCAACTTCACGAGAGAAGAACACGAAGAAAACGAGCTTCTAGACTAGAGATGTGAAGTTAGCCGGGACGAAAAAAGAAAAATACCGTCTTTTTTGGACGTGTTTAAACAAAATTATTCGGTGGTCAAACACTTCGGTATGGATTCGAAGCTTGTTCAACCAATGAACAAGTTGTAGAAAGTGTACAAAATTTTAACACTGAAAACAATTGCTGAAATTCATGATCACGTTAACGGCATATAAAACTGCCCGCTTGAGAACCTTGAGAACGACGATAATCATTCCGAATATCCGAACATGCCGACTTTTGGAACGACAGTCAAATAAATAACAAACCAACAAAAATTCGCTATGAAACATTTTGCTTTTAATTTAATTTTTCATTCATTATTACAATAAGCGTCGTCGTTCTTTCTTCTTTTCCTTTCAGCCTGAAAACTGTTTTGTATCACAACGAACGGTATTTTTAAATACTTCTCATAGGAATACATTACGCAAAATGTATTCATTCAAGCCTCATTCTTTCGCTAATTCTTATGTGCTATGTGCGCGGCTATGTGTGGGAAATGCAGGAACGGAAATGATACGCACAAATTCTTTGATCAGTGTGAAAACGTACGTGAAGCTGAACTTTTATTCATTTTTTAATTAATTTTCATCTCACTTAATTAAATACCTACATGTTTGTTTATCATGCATAAGATGTATAAGGTCATGGAATAACCGTTATTTTACCTCATAAGTTATACTAGCGAGAAATTCTATAAAGATTGTTGAATTCCTGAACATAATAATATTATGCTAAATATTATGACGAATTAGGACAACGCGTGAAAGTAAGCAGACTCATTGTTGAATTACGGCCGGCACCCGGTTTTTAGTTTTTTGACTAATATGCTTCAGAATTTTTCGCCCAAATGAAGGCAATACTTAGCTCTGGAAACTCTATATCTTCAGTTACGAGTGTTACGACTTTCACATATTCAAGTTCAGTTTCTATCTTTTTTGGATCCAGCGGTATGACAAAACATACAAATCATCACGACTAAAAAAAAAAAATTGCATGCAGTCATTTTGGATCCAACAGATAGAAACTGCATGGATTTGAGCATGAAAGTTGTGATAAGGAGTTTCGAAAAATAACGTTCGCTTGGACGAAAACCTAAAAATGGCTAGAGCCTAAAAAGGAACGAACTAGAGCCAAAAAAAAAAGAAAAAGCAAAATTCGTCCAAATGAACAAAAAAATAATGCCAATTTTGTAAGCATCTATATCAGTTATTAACTCCCAACACAGGCTTTGCCAATTCTTCAAGAAAAAAATTATTTGCAAATTTCGACTGACGTAAGCGACTTGCCAATCTTGCACAAAAATCATAAGTGTGGATAAAAAAAGTTTGGTCGTCCTTTCTTCTAATCCGCATCCCACTATGGGAGTTGTCCATTCAATTATAATAATTTTAGTCCTCGATTTAATGATCCTCTTAAAACGTTACAGTAAATAACGTACCTCCGCCAAATAATATCTTATTTTACTTGTATTCAATGAGTAGAGACTGTTATAGACAAACTCGCTGGGGGGCAGATGCCCTGTCAGCCTCATTCTGAGGCTCACCGCAAATTACTTATGTGTTGTGTAACTATAACAAGTTTTGGCCTATTTTCAGTCAATAAACTCGGTTAGCGTATAATAATCAGAAAACTGTCATTTCCAGAAATTGCGCATACCCATGCAACGCAATCGCTTAGCAAGAGGAAATATAAACCGCCGGTGTCAAACTTTTCAAATGCATAAGTAATGTATAGGTAGGTACTCACTCCAACCCGGTCAAAATTGTCAATGTTCTCTCAGTTGTGGTCGTATGCACAGAAAATGCAGAACATTGCTTTCATTATAATGTAGTAAATGTACAGGGTGTTGAAAAAGTCGTGGAAAAAATCTACAAAATACTATGACATGGTGTTATGGCATTTCAAAAATCAAAACAAAAAATCTATCTTTATTTGTTTCCGAGATATCGTATAATATTTTTTAAAGTACGGCAACATTGCGTTGAATATTCGGGTATAAAACATATAAGATAAACAGATTGCATAATGCATATTATTGCAGAATAATTGCTTTTTATATTGCTATAGAAGTGATTTATTTCTGAGGATTGTACCACGGGATTACTTGTGGATTAAGGGTTCTAAAGTTCATTTACCTTTTACCGGCATGGCTTTTTCAAGAAGATTATGACCAATTTTGTGGAAAAAAATCCCAACACTATACACGATACACTTCTTCAGGCAAAAAACAGTCTGTAGGTCTATAAAATAATAACACCCAGAAAATTGTTACCATGGAAGCATTTGAGATGACAAGTCCAACAGAGTTTCAAACAATAATTCATCATTGCGGGGCGGGGATACATATCCAATATTATTCAAAATCTGTTTTAGATTAATTATTGTTTTTTCTCAATTTTGCAGAACGTGCCACATTGACAAATTTTAAAGCACTCTAGAAAAATCTAGAATTTGAATGCTTGTAATTGCGAAACCGTTAATAAAAAAAATAAAAAACTATTGTAATAGTTGTGTGAAATGGTGTGTTTTGCCAGTGCTAAATACCTATTTGACTGAGGGAACAATTTTTATTTTAAATTTACAGTCTTTCTGAATATTCTTTACAACACCCTGAATACCGTGTCCGCTATTTCGGGATCACTCATAGGTAGATAATACCTAATAATATTAGGATGATATTGCATGATAATGCATGTCAAACTAATAAGTCAAATTGTGGTGACAATATTATCGGGTGATCCACAAAATTTTTCATCAACTAGTGCCTTGGAAAAAATGAAGCATGTCTGCCAGTCTGTCAGATAAAATATTGGTAGATGTGCTCAGGTGCAATGAGCTCAGACATGACTGCAATAGCTATCTCTCTCTTCCAAGGCACTAGTTGATGAAAATTTTGTGGATCACACGTGTGATACAACTGTCATTCAAAAACCAAAACCAAAAAATAGACAATCAGAGTGCAAAATCATTGCAAACTGGTGTTAAAATCAACTTTCCCAACTTGCAAGTGTGCCAAACAGTGCCAGTTGTAAATTTTTTCCCACCCCTATTTTATAAGTGTTTTGAAAATGAATTTAATTCTGTTTAACCATCAACATAAATTCTGTAACATTTTTTCTTCTTCTTGTCTATGGCTTGGACACCCTTGTGCTGTGCATACAGCCAACTAGGTTGTCTGTTGTCTTGTCCTTTAATGGGTCCTGTATGTAAGACGTAAAACCAATACAATTAGCTAATAGCATCAATTATTCACAGTTGCTGGGATTCTCTATCAAATACAATATATCATATCAAAAGGAATATACCACACAAGATGTTTTTTTTATGGATTGTTTGCCTAATAAAACCCTCACATGCTTTGACTTTGGTGGACAGCCTTGGTGGAATTATAGACATCTCATATCTAGTTACTTTATTTGGTTTTCTCAAAGCACGATCAGTAATGCAATAATCGTTATCGTTACTTCCATTAAAGTTTATTTCTTGTATCTAGGTTATTTGTACTATTATATTATGACGATTATTAGTCACATTGCGCTGCATAAAATTATTATTTATTCCTTATTGACTTACCTCTTCTTTATTCACCTATTAGGTGTGTAGTTAAGAATAAATTAAAACAAATAAGTCTCTTGCTGTTTGCAGTGAATGTTCTCATGATTCAATTTTGTTTTTGCTGTCAATTTAATTAAAATATTTACAACCAAAAGCGTCGTGAGAAAGTCAATCTTTCAGCACAACAATAATAGCAATCAATTTAGTTGAAAAATTAACACACAATGAAATAAGGCAGACTAAGTTCAATAATTACATATTAAATTTTCAATTCACATTGTTGCATTTTACATCGCTAGTAATTATTTTAAAATTTAAACAAAAATTTTATTATAATAATTATTATGAAGTCAATCGTGGTTTCTTCCTAATTTCTTAAAATCCCACAGAAGTGTCAGCTGTCAGCTCCCATCCCATAAAATGTAAATAAATCATTAAAGCGCAAAATTGAAAATTAGAATATTTTCTCTGAGCAACTCTATCCGTGGACCCACTTATGATAAGGGATAAAGTGTTTATATAATTTTAAGGGAGAAGCCATTTCCGCCATGAAAAATTGTACCTACATGAGTGAAAATATGAGATCAATATTAATTATATTTTATAAAATGAATACAGTCTTTTTCTATTGGTTTTCCTCTTTTGTCAATTGCTTTTCCTTATTTGTCAAATGAGTTTCCCCCATTTATTAAACGTCAGTTGGATTTTTCAATTCAAATTCCTCTTTTGTCAAATGAGATTCCTTTTATATCAAAAATGCTTTTCCAATGTTTATATTACTGTCACTGTACGTAAATGGGAAAAGCAATTGACATAAAGTGAAACTGATTTGACATAAAAGGAAATTGATTGCTAAATCAATGACTATAATCATTGATAGATAGAAAAATAAGAAAATCATTTGACAAATAAGGAAAAGCAATTGACAAAAGAGGAAAACCAAAAGCAAAAGACTGTAAAAAAGTAAAAATTAGAATTTAGTCAAGCAGTTGGTAAAGTTAAAAAAAAAACTGACCATGGTGAATCTATAAAGCTTATACATACGAGATACGAGTATACGATATACGATAGAATCATTTCAACAATAATAATAATTATAATAATAGTATAGCGTTGCACTGTTTTCCGGACTACATAATTAAAAATAAGTAATTAAAACAACTTTCACGCTTTCGAATTATCATGTTTAATCAGACAATGAAGAATAATAATTGGAAAGACGATTGTCGATAATATAGCGGATCTCAGTATGATAGAAACGAGACTAGTCCCAGTCATGTGTCATTCAACTATATTTTGTATTCGATATCCAAGAGGATTGCTTGTCTAGTCTCCTACTACTTACAGGAAGATCAATAAAAAAAATTGGATTTTTTTTATATATAGAATTTATCAGGAATTACTCTAGAAAACCTGAAAATTATGTACTTGAAAAAAAAACGAGTTTTTTCTTGAAACTTTAAACACCCCGTATAACTGTACAAATAGTACTTTGGATACAATTGCTGATATAATAAAATAACTAATTGTGGATCGCAATTGGTTGTAATTTTGAGGATCGATAGTATTCAATGAGTAGATCAGAAGTCTCCATGAGTGAAAGCCTAGAAAAACTTAATTTCTTGAGATATTTACCTCTGAAAATTGTTTCTACTATTGAAGATATTTCTACGCTGTTGCTATATCTCTGCCTATTTTATACATAACATGATAATGACCCGACTTATCTCAGGTTCTGACCAGTTTCTGGTCATCTCCCCCTGAAAATTTAAATAACTTTTCAATTTTACAACCACTAGTATGAAAAATAGTCTAAGAAAACGCATAAAACACAAGAATACCTGGATTTAGTGACTGAATTGCCTCCTGAATCTTGACAACTATGACGTTTCTGTATTCGAAACTTCTAAGGTGTCAGACTGCACATATTATCCGAGATTGTAAAATAAAAAACATAAAATTTTACGGAGATTATGTGTGATCAAAACTGTGCTGTGTGTTGGTACATTTGATTGTACTGATGAGTCCCAAGTAGGACGAAACATATGTCTATAATTTCCTCCTCAACATCAATGAATGGCACATGCCGTTTTACACCAACATGTCATTAATCTCTTTTCTGTCTCCCTTAAAAAAATAACATAAAATGCACCTTATTTTAGTTTAAAACAAGCGGGTCCGCGTAGACGCTGCATGGTGCTTTTATTGCAACCTGGCATATCATGGTGTTTCAGTGATATAGGGCTAAATTTAAAGGGGTAATTCCTCTCATAAATAAAAGTTGAAAAAATAAACTTCAGCTCAAAATGACGTTTCGTTTAAAAGATAGATGCCCGTATTCACAAACGATAATTTCCTAAATAATTACGTAATTATTTAAATGAGTGAGATGGAGATATGCAGTTTTTTTGCAATAGAAGGAGATGGGGATAATTGATTACGTAATTATTTAGGAAATTATCGTTTGTGAATACGGGCAAGAGGGTGTCAAAGTTTAAAAAAAAATATATAAGTGATAACTCGTGTAAATTTGAACCGATTTTGATCAAACTTGGTATGCACAACAAACTGAGATCTCTAATTTGGCTATTTCAGGTTTTGTAGATGCCTTCCAGTGGCGTATATATCCATACTCGGGGCCCTTTTGAGATATTTTTCAAATATATTCAGCCCCTAGTCTCTCCATATCTTTTACGCCACACAAAAAATTGAAAAAAATGCATGGGCATTCTGAATAACGATTCTGCAATTGCAAGAAAGTCAGTGGCGTAAAATACAAGGAGGAAAAAAATCATGGATGCTGATGACATCCATTGGAAGAGTATGTTCAACTTGCACTACCACCTTCATTGGTTGAGTCGCTTGAAAATAGAAGCTGGTACGAAAACAAAGACGATGAAACTTCATCAATGACTGGTTCTATTCCAGATCAAAACAACGGGTTAAGAACCTCGAAGAATTTTCCGTAAGCATCGGAATTTTCATTTTAAATCTAAGGCAATACAAAGGACCGAATATTATTACACTGGGGCAGTTAAATTCGAAATTTTTTAGTTTCTAACACTAAGGTGCAATTTTTGAAAGATGGCAATAGACCCACGCATGATGCTTCTAGTAGTGAAATAAAAGTCTTTAGGCATGTGAAAGTTAAATAATATTTAATAATATTTACAAATAAAGTCATAAACATTGATAACGATTAAGTTTAATGTAAAATATTTATTGTTATTGCTGATCGGGAGATTATTAGTTATATGTCGGAAGAATATTTATCAAGCATCGGATTGGTTCCTTTATGCAATATAACGTTCAAAGATATAATAGGCATAATTGAAATGAATGAACATCAAATATGCACAGTGTATACACAGATTACTAAGTATTAGTTCAACGTCCTCTATAATAGTAATAATAATTAATTATATTCTCGGTTGTATTTTAAATAATAACGCAATTCCAAAGTTCAGTGTAAAAAGCTCGGTAAAAACCGTCATCTTTCGACAAATGTGGAATTTCATGCAAGTTATGGACTTTTTGTTATTTTTATAATACTGCAACAGGGTGAAACTGAAAAATCTGCGAAAGATATTTAACTCATTGAGGAGTTCACATTTTTTAAGAGAGATTCTAAGAAATCATGCTCACATAAAAATTGAATTAATTTATCATAATAACACCCCTCTAAACAAACTTCAGGGAGGCTGCGTGCAATCCTGGACGGTCCTCTCTCAGTAAAAATTAAAGTTGTCTCATATATTTTTTTTGTATTAAGTAATTCCAGGAGATAATTTTTAGTTGCCATACTCGCACTCAAACATATTAGCGGATGCTTCCATCAAATGGCGTTATGTAAGAGTTCTGCGATACCGCCGACACACAAGCACAAGAGAAACCAAAGATACATACAATGAAAAGCTGAAACTTTGTTAAAACTTAAAGCTTATATTTTTTGGCATCCGGTTCTCTAAAACTACCCTTTATTGAATCCTAACAGTTTGTTGTTTATATTGTTTACGTATTTTTTCCTTCCGTGGGTTCGACGATAATTTGAAAAGCCAATTGACTGATTCAATTATTTTATTAATCGTTTTACTTGAATTTACAATTCACACTAAACACTACTTATACTACTTTACAAGTCGCCTTCTCTAATATCATACTTTCAAATATAGCTTACACCGGTAGCTTAGTTTTCTTCAGAAGGTGCGTTCAGAATTAACTAATTCCCGAATGTCTTTCCGGGGTTCCGAATGTTCTATTCCTGCAACATTCTATACAGGAGTAGCTTCTTATCATCTTGATAGGCTCTTCCTGAATATTAGTTTTCTTTTACTTTTCCCTTTATGGTCGAGAATTTCATCGTAGATGCTCGAGCGAATATCAAGGACAGTATAAGTGTAACAGAGGTATGCAGGAACTTGAAACCGATTTTGACGTAACTCATAGGTAGAGGGTGCGAGAGTAAACTACATCTGAAAGTGTGTGGGCAAAAATTAATTCGTCAAGATAAAGATCGCTGAAGATAGTATGAATATAAATGCGTCTTATAATAGTGACGTAAAACAGGGTACCGTTGACATCAGATCAGTCTATTTTCTCTTTCAAAGTAAATATCATTTATTGACTATTTATAATCCAAGCGAAACCACAAAAATCAGTAAACGTTACATGTCAATGGAGAAAATGTCGGGAGATAAATTCCAAACAGAACACAATTGAAGTGTTCTCTGAATAGAATTCTATATAGGTGCTCAATTTCTATACCTGTCATGGTGATAACGTTTGTGCTTTGCTCTACTTGCGTTGTTCCGTTTCTGTTTGAAATTATCAAGCTCACCTATCACAGACTCTAAATTTAACATCAACATACTTAATATCAACAATAACATCAGAATTTATACCACTGAAGCGATTCCGCGGTAAATGTCTTCGCATATCCTATTCTCCGGAACTAAACATCGTCATTTACAGAGAAAACAATAATGTCTCGGCACCTAGCCACGACAAAGCTGCTAGTTACAAATGAGCCTAAAATAATAATAATTCATATCTGGGTTAGTGTAACAATCTGTTACGGTTTAAATAGTGGCCAAAGTAAAATAATTGTATACGGTTGGTCATTAAACCACTGTGCACTGTACCATAGCAGATATCGTTTGGAGTATAAAAAGGATCCCATCCCATATGTAGCAAAAACAAATATTTACTCTGTCTGGTATGCGAACGTTAGAGAGATCTATGAGAGAGATCTACGTTGTATGTTATGCATTTAAAAAACCGCTAATCTTTCGTAATTTCGACTGGTATGATTTTTATCTTCAGTAAGCACGTCAAGATTTTTTCATTCTAATACTAAACAATTGCATTAGATAAACTTTATTAAGATCACTTACTAGATCATTGATTGAGAAAACAGATAAAATACGCATGCAACTGGTTGCGCTGTTATAAAAAAAATCTGCATAGAGGCCCCCAGGTTCTGAATTAATTATTAATACTTATTTACAGAGGTCTAAAGAGCCACGCACACTCCGATCCCAACTAAACTTTGCACCCTCTAAGATATCCGATTTCGTCCAAGTTTGGGAAGAATGCTGAAACAGATCAATAATTTCAACAAAGATGAACCAAATTTTATCGCTTCAAAGTTACTTTCGCATTCCTCTAGCACCCAGATCCGCCCCTTCAAAAAAATTACATGGTTACAGGAGTCGAGTGACACATCATGTTTTTTACCGACGTTTTTACGGTCTACGGATATATTTATGAATTTTTTTTTCAATTGTGAAGGAGCCTTTTGAGAACACTCCTAGATTACTGTGAGAGAATACAAAAGTGTTTATGAAAACCAATTCAATTTACGAATGTACTGTGCTCGAATTGCACTTCCCCCCCTCCCCAAATTCATACAGATTTTCAATATTATTTCCACACAAATTTTCAGAATTTTTGGTTAAGTCACCCTATTAAATTAAAGCCCGCCATCCAGCCATTTATGGCATTATCGTTTGAGTAAAAATATTCCTCAATTAGTAAAAATAAAAATTTTTGAGACATAAGATTGACCACGAGAAATTCAATGAAAGAATTTCAAGATGGCCGCACTTCCGGAAATACCGGAATTGACACTACTTCGTAATTTTAACGGGAACATTATTACATTTTACATTGTCTGAGAAAAACGAATGCAGGTGGTTTTCATAGTTGGAGTTTGAATTAAGTAGGTAGTTTATGAGTTATAAACAAGTGAAAATCGCAATTTTTCAACTTCAAAACAGTGTAGAACGAGAATGGACACAAGATAAGAAAACTGCTTACATGTCCCTGTCATAACTTTGAATATGTTCTCCTATTATGTAGTTTAAATTATTATACAGTGTGATGAAAAAGCCGATAATTTTCATCACCATGTGTTAAAAATTTAGTAACAATTCATCCACACAATAGAAAAAGTTAAAATTGCATGGAACATGTAAGCCATTTTTTAAATATCCAGAGCCGTTATCGTTGTACACTGCTTTGAAATTTAACAATCGTGTTTTTCACTTATATGTATTTGTAACTCATAAACTACTCAATTTAAACTCCAACTTTGAAAACCATCCACACTCGTTTTTCTCAGACAATGTAAAAATATAATAATATACCCCGTGAAAATAACAAAATAGGTGTCAATTTCCGGTAGTTCCGGAAGAGCGGCCATCTTTAAAAAAAATCATTGAAGTTTTCGTGGTTACTTATGACGACAAAAAATCTTTTATTTTCAGGCTCTAGGACCAATAGTTCCCGAGATCTGACCGCTTCATACCATTAACTGATCGATCAGCTTGTATAATGGACGTACGAAATTCCTATAAACTGTAATTGTTAATCCTCGTCAAGATGTGAAAGGATACTCCACAGTAAATTGGGACGTATTGTCAGAAATAAGTTTGAATCGTCAGCAATTCTAAAAAGATGAGCAAAGTACGACTCGCGTTTTGATACACTTAGATTGATACGATAAGATTGTCGTCCAGCTCATCGACTACTGTCACTTGACAGTGACAGCGTAATGAGGTTTGTTATTTGAAACGTTTTTAATACGAAATTAGCAGAATTACCTGTGATATTGTAAGATGTGATAAACTACGAGTAACTTATTAATTGTGTGAATGCCTAAAAATCTATTGTCTTGTTTTTCAAACGTTTAAAAAAACGGACTGGGTATATTCTCGCAACGAACTACAAAAAATTACACAAAATGCCTGGGAAACGATTGAACTCCCTAGGACGTGGTCTTCTGTGGTTAAATTGCTAGGATATTTTACTGCAAAAGAAGAAAACGGAGGTGTTATGCTTTCTTTTAAACGCCAACCAGCAGGTAGGTGACATGCTATTTCCAATCATAATATAACAATTCACACGCCACTGACACGAACTGCGATACCACATCTGGTTCAACTTAGAAATAAGTGTATGAATCAAATCGAATTAAATCAAGTTGTTTAGCCAGAATCAGTGTGGCATGACAACGGACGACACTCAGTGGACAGAGCATAGTATGATTAATATTATTACTATTAATACATTCAAAACATACCTACCTGTAACTGACAACTTCCTCTCTTACATAACCAGTGACTGACTGAGAGGAATGAGAGGTTACTATATACATACGAGTTTAGTTCCGGTTTTGCATGGAATCCATACAATGGACACAAGTTTACATGAAAACATTCATTTTATTCAGTTTCCGGAAAAATCTATTGATGTCTGAAAATCATGTTACACTTTTTTAGACTTTTTTTCAGCAAAAGAAATAAGTGTCATGTGATGATATAGTTCAAGGGTCCTTTATTTTCTTATTTTGTGGTAAACTTTAATTTTAATTGTTAAACTTTGGGATGTCACATATAACTTTTACGCATTTTTTTTTTAAGTCTATATTCGTCTTTCAGGGGCAATATACCAGTAGAACAAATAGTTTAAAAAATTGGCATATTCGACCTCTGACCGGGGGAGAGAGAGAATACAATGACCAAACGGGGCGGACGAGATGTTAGATTGTGAAACTGCTATGCAAAAAAATGCTTTCTAATAACTTTTACTTTCCCTTCTCTAATTTCAACTTTTGGGAGGTAAAAACGTATTCGGTATTTCGGTATCAATAGAAATGTAATGTGGGTACATTTATTTGGGCTAATTTTTGGTTACCACGCACTTATTACAACTGCAAATAATAGTCTTTTAATAATTACAATTATATCAACAATAATAATTATTATTATACAATAAAGTTCTGTGAACGACACCTCAGATGTCTGGTGCTATAGTGAAGACAGATGGATATGGACGTTTATCTGCGTAATTTTAGTGCTCACTCCTGTCCCTGCCGGCGTTTCTCAATTGGGCGAAATTACCTGAGTGTTAATTAATAATAGCATTATTAATGACAGGTAAACGCGTCCGGTCAACAATAGGCAATAATAATAAACTTGTAGGGTAATATAGTTCAACCCTTATTTCAACTTCAACCCTGCATTCCATATTGTTGTGCATTTCGTATTTTTGCAAAATCCATGTCCTATGCAAACACAAATAGACAGTTCATTGTTGTCGTTTATGATCGATTTAATTTATGGTCTCCAAATTTGGATCCATAAATTATGTGGTATATAAGTTCTACATTTTTCTTGATTTTCAAAGCTAATTAAAAGGATAATTTTTTTTACCTAGTATTGGGACAGCCTGTATTTTGTCACTCGATTCCTAATAGTTAATTGAAAAATCAACAATTCCTTTTTAAATCCACTACAAAGGATGGCGCTATCCACAAAGCTGTTTTCCTTGAATTGTTATAAATAAAAAATATATCAATGACGGCAAAAATCCGTTTATTGAAGAACAATAAAATTCTATGAACGACACAACCTCAGGTGGTCCTGGTGAAGGCAGATTTCTATTGAAGCCGTCATTGATATACCGCGTGTGAGTACTGTCTTTATACATAGGCGAATTGGAATTAACAGTTTCTATGGTAAACTGTTTCAATATTGTTTGTAACAATACCAACAATTAAGTAGATACTTATCTATAATGATAATGGTAACTTATTATTGAAATAGAGTCCTACTTACATTTCTCTATGGATAAAGTTTCATTATTCAATGTAATCGTACAGGGCAATTTGCCTATATAGGTATAGAGACTCAGTATTCGCACGGTTAATATTATTTATTATAAGTATGTATTCAAAAGTTTGAATATTATTTCAAAATATCAAAGGTCTTGTAAATACAAACCAATAAATAATTAATAATTACTAGATTACTTCTACGTACCCAAGAAAGATTGATGGCATTCAGGGATCCAACATGATGCGCATCGGAGTATTGCAGTCCCGACTTCTTCATGACCATCATATTGGCAAGAGGCAACGCAGATATTTATTTTTGAGTAGGTTTATTACACAATAATAATAATTCACTTAAAATATATCGCTACACATTTTATTGAAACTACATCAAAGTCCACTAATTAGAAAGTAGTTCTAGTGAACACTGAATCAAACTCGGCGTGCAAAACGGGCAATGAATGCATGCTTGGGAAAATATCGAAATTACGAACACTTTCATCGCAGAACTAAAAAGTAAATGGGACAACGTTAAAAAATTCATGCTCCAGTCGCGTCACTTTAATAAAGCAGAAACATCCGTTAAATTGATTAGCAACGGTATACCCGGCTTTGTAAAATTATTCAATTAAAATAAAAATCATCGAATGATAAATCACTGGTAACCCCCACTCGTTTCTGTTTTCTCGAGCCAGTTTTTATAAATTTTAGAGAATTTTAAACGGATTTCGAATAAGAAATTCAAAACAAAAAGCAACAAAACCGCATCGCGTTGCTGCAATTAGGAAGTAGGTACTTGAAAGCGAATCTTGGATGACACTACTTGAAATTACTTTCATCTTTCATTAGACGAGCTTGAAAAAGACATTTTTAAATGATGCCTATACCACACCACTAATTGAATAGTTGAAAACGCCGAAAAAAAAACAAACAAGAACATAACCGATAAAGTGACGCAATTAGACCTCATATCATTTCTCATTTAAAATGATGTCAATAATAGTTATTTACAATATAACTGGATAACAATGTGTATCACACGTATATTATACAAAACTTTATCTACATTCATCAGACACTAGTTATTTTATTTTGATCTTTATATCATTATTAACCACAAAAAACTAACAAAGGTAGGTACAGGACAGGGTGTCCCATCATATAGAATTTTAGTGAAAAAGGGTACTTCTAATTGAGATTTTTATATTAAATTTTATATAAATGAATTACAATAAACCTATGGTGCAATTATTTGTTGATAAATTAATTAAATGCCACTTTCGAATGTCGGCATCGATTTTATATCGAAATACTAATCGCATGTCTATGATTTTCCATACACTTGTAGAAAAAAGTTTCTTCCATAACAGAATTTGTTAATCGATATCTTTAACCATAATTGATTAATTTGTCATCAAATTTGAACATAAAAACGAAATAGAGTTTATGGTTGTAATTCTTATAACCCGTCGCACTACAGCAATAATTTACAACTGTAAACTACACAACCACATGCTGCGGTACAACCAACTTTGTTTACTTGGTACCTTTACCTGAAGAAGGTTTCTATTTCCTAATTTCACAGAATTGAGTCCGCCTTTTTAAAGGAGAATACAAAATATTTATTTTCAACTCTTAATGTACCACATTTTCCACGCTTTACCAACAAAAATCACTATAAATTATATCTGATTTTTGCTAATTTGACATAATCTGAAATTAATGGACTTTGCTTTAAAATTTTTCAATTTTTAATTTCACAGGCGGATGTCTAATGATGTTTAGAGTTTATTGATATAAAAAAACATTTTTTTTTGCTTAATTAGTTTTCCGAGACTGTGAGCTTAATTAATCTCCCTAGAAACAAGCTGATTAGACCAGATTATAGAGCATTAAATTATTCATGAATGTGCCGCGCATAAAATACTCCAATTTAATTATTAAGTGTATACTATTCGCTAGAATTCTATACGATGGGACACCTGTACATAGGGTGGGGCGCCACTACCGCTTCGGTCTGTGTGCCTGAATCTTGAAGAGAGTGCCTTTTTGGAAATAGATCATTTCGCTTAAATCGGCAATACTTTGTACCTTTTGTTGATGGTACCTTTTAGCGACACCCTGTTAGTTACGTTTACGCATACGAAAAAAAAAGACGAAGAAAAAATCTCTTCAGAAACAAAAGGCAATAATCACATAAAAGTAATAAAAAATACTACGACAAGCATTTCATGTCCAGGCTTCTACATAGTCTATTATAATCTATATTCAGCCAGTTTTCAGTTTGGTAAACTGCCTTAACAAACTTACTTGTGTACGAACATCAACTAATAACGTTAATAGCAAACTGGCAAACAACAAGAACTGAAGATGTTGATTTAAGCTTGCGTGAGTCAAAAAATTTAATTATAATATTACAACGTATAAAAAATACCATAAAAACGACTCCAATACCACTTCCAGTTTGGATTTGATGTGTGGATCAGAGCGAGTGGCAATAATCGTATCAACGAGAATGACAACATCGGTTCAGCGGTAAGAGACGCCCGAGAGCCGGGGGGCACAATTATGTCCTAGGCGGCGCCAGTCAAGGGGACACAGCTACAGGTGCTACTCGACCGTGGTCAGTGTGGAAGTTCATGGACACCATCGCCATTGACCGTCAATACGACTGGAAGATCGTCTATCTCTCTTTTGACTTGGAAGACCTGGCCGTTCACACCACTGTTTTTTTGAATTTGTATATTTAGAAATAAGAAACCTGACCGCGGCGCAGGGCCACAAAAAATGTATCTATAGATAATAAATATAAATAGGTAATAAGTAATGGTAACGTACAGAATTGTTCACTCAAGTAAACAATTATTATTCAACTTCTTGAATAATCCCACTTCCCATTAAGTTTACCTATACTTTCTGAATATAATTACATACGTGTATGAATTACTGCCAATCATTGCAGAACTAGGTACACAAGTTTCAGGTATTAAAGGTTGTTATTCCGAAGACCGGGGTCATAATTTGACTGACATGATAGGTGCCAAAGAATCTTCTCAAAAATATGTAAGGAATTGTGTAGAACTGACGAGATTACACTCTCCGTTTTTTTTTTTTTTCAAAATGCACTGCCCACTGCACAACAATAATTTAAGTAGATATTTTTTTTAAATCCTATATGAGACAATCTGTTTTTTTTTCAATAAATTTAATCTAACAGCAATCTTGCACTGCCAATCAGTTTTCATATTTTTTCATTATTAATTTTTACAAAAAAAAATTCGAGTACGGCTCCACCAATTAATTTATTGTCACAACAAACTTCCCACAAGAAACATATATAGCTCAAAGAAGACGTTTTTCTTGATCACAGTTATATCAAGCGATCTCTTAGATTTAAATAGACCTCGACCCAAGTTCAGTTAATTTTCGGCATGGTGGAGATCGAGAAAAGAAAAAACAACCCTATTCGATGATCGATTTATAATTAGAACGCCAAGTTATCCGACATCAACTGTCAAACTGTAGTTTGATTTTGATTTACAGAGATGAATTGAAATTCCGTCTCAGCATGTCAGATGGTGCATGGAATTTTGATACGGACAGAAAGAAATCGGCGTCATAACGAAAATTTTATTTTTGCCACTTGGCAATCCAGCTTTTTGTAGACTCTCAATTTGCGTTTCCGAGTTGGGCCATATTACCTTAGCGACTCTCCGAATTCAGAGGGGTCAAGGAATATCTAGGAACCGTTGAAGCCAATGGAGATTTCGTTGATTATTTTCATGCTCTTGTATGACTACGTTGCCAGATTTAGCAGAAATTCCGGAATTTTACATTAAATAAAAATATAAATAAATATAATTAATAGGTACCTAATCCTTTAGTGCATTTCTTTTTATTTTACATTATAAACAACAGAGACATGAAACATCATCAATGGAAAAGTAAACGTCGCTGCTATACTCAAATAAACAAATAAACAGTTTGTTTAAAATTTCTTATTTTTTTGTTTACATTTTAAAGTATTGTGAGAAAATACCATTGCAATGAAATACCTAATATTTCACGGGAAGAATGGTATTATTTTCCGAGTCAGAAAGTTGTATTAGAACTACCTTGATTGATAAACAATTACTTATTATTGTTTGTTAAAAATCTTCCCTAATTTTCACAAAAACAGGTGAGTTGATTGCATACCTAGTAATTATTGTAGCAGAGAAGGCGTTTGTCTTAATTCTGAAAAAATATCATTTATTTATTATTTCTCGGTTAAATAATTAGGGTACGTAGCCAATATTTACAATAATTATATTTCAACATGGAAATTATGGAAAACGAAAACACGAAAGGTAATGATTTTGTTACTATAGGTAACAAATCATAATTCGGCAATACTATTCGCCCAACTGAGCTGTGGCACTATTAACAAATAAAATTCTTGGCCCAACTCGGTATCGCTCTGTTTCATTTCAACGACCGCACCCCGAGTTACTCATGCTCAGGAATAATAAGACAATAAATGCCCAACGTTGTAATGAGTAATGACTTATTGAACCAAAAATCGTTCCATTTGCGGCTTCCATTGGTTTAAATTTCGTTTTCATTTGATAAACTATAACGCCTGCGAACTGTAAACGAAGCCATTAAAGCTCATGGTTACCAGAATTGAGTGGCCTCCATATTCCCCAGACTGTTTTGAAGATGTTTTAAGATGTCTCGTCGAGTCGTCGGTTAAACCGACTTGACATTTGACAACCTACAGAATCCTTAGAAGAGTCGCCAGCGCGATAAGTTTTCTGAATTTATAGTTTCTTTCATAACCTTGTGACAACAATGCTAAAGAGAGTTCAAACCTTGGTAGGAGTTGACGGTGGACCAAGGACCAATCGAATGTCTGAAAAGTTTTCTCTGTTCTGTTTAATAAAATTTGAACTTTTCATCATTTTGTTCAACTATGTAGTTGACAACAATGTCACTATTTTGCATTATAAAAATTATTGCTTTGAAGCCATCTTGCACTTAATTTATTCTATGTAGTTTTTTATTCTTATCTGAGATTTGGAAATTAAAAAAAAAATCAATACGAGCGGTTTTAGAATAAATTTATAATAAATAATTTACTTTCTTTACAAAAGTATATTCATGAAAATATGAACTATTTGTCATTTTTTTCAATCCAGAACCGTATTGATTTTTTTTTAATTAAATTTCCAAATCTCACAAAAAAAAAACTGAACAAAATCAAGAAAAGAAATCCAGGACCATATTAAAAAAAAAAAAGTTGATGATGGCAGCAGAAATTCGAAACGTATAACCCTCAACCTTATTATACATATTTTGATAGCAAATAAGGCCGTGAGAATGTTCTTTCAGTTTTTTGATATCTTTTCAAATACTAGATGGGAATTTAAAACTTCAAAAATTTCAGTTTTTCACTCTTTTCGAAAATAACTTTCTCAGATTATTATTGAGCTTTAAATTTAGCAGCTTTGCTCTAATTTAACCGAGTCCGTATCTCTTATAGTTTCTGAGATTCCAATGATGTAGCTCGAATTTGACTCACCCTGTATAGCGGGTACCCTAACAGAATGTCAATTTGAACTCTTCATCCAATATTCTACTCCCACACGAAAGTCACAAAACGCCAGTTTTTTCGCTTCGATGGCATAATTCACTGATTTTTCGTTTAATTTTACTGGACTTGAAAAGATCACATATTACTGAACTATGGACTATGGAGCAGCAGACTATTTTGAAGGTAAAAAAATTATCTGTAGCTTAAAATATTCAGACACACAAACAGGTAGGTATCAGGATGTAAAATGAGCTCTATACATATACATACAACAAAAACAATACTCTAAACTCAAATTTCTAAACGTAGGTATAATGCAGTCAATTTTACACTATTAATCTATAACATTATAATTACACACGTATGTGGACCTTATGAGAAAGGTGAAACACACAAAAAGATCTCTTATTATTGTTAGACTCTAGTAAACAATGAAATTCTCACACAGCTGATAAGAACAAACTTTCAGACACGATCCTCAGGTAGACTATAATAACATTCTAATCATTATTATTATTACTACTTCGCGTCTACTAACAGGATAATGCAGACGTTAGTACAACTTCCTGTGTAGGAACAATTCCGTTGTGTCGTGTGACAATGTTTCGTAATGTGATATGTTAGCTAATGTCTCCAATAAGCTACGAAAACCTGGACGACCAGGAATCACTTGGTAGGTTTCCTTCAAAGTTCAAAGCATCGAGTTTGCAATTCAAATCGGCGTATTTATTACAAGAGGTTTGATAGAATCATTTAATAGAATGGGATGAAACGATAATATATAATGTGCATATTACTAATTAATTATTACACCATAAAAAAGGCACATAAACACCAAAGTATTTTTTGATACTTCGCCATATTTACATTTTTCAACCTTCGAATATAAAACATCAGGAATTACTACACCGTTCAAACAGCTGCGACTGGCAGAAGGTGGTTAGATATGGCGGACACAACACATCCTGCATTCAAACCTCACACTGATGGCTCGCAGAAGGTCATTCAGTAAAACATGAGGACTAAAACCACGCATGGTACATTGGCTGTATATTGCCGTGGTTAGACCCACAGTATGGTTGTCTAGTCTGGTGGCCAAAGATCAACCAGAAACAAGCCATTATGAAAATTCAAAGTGTTCAAAGGCTTGCATGCTTAGGCATCACGGGAGCCATTAACACTACATCAACGACAGCACTGGAGGCCGTACTTGACCTACCTTTTCTTGACATTCATATTAAGAGCGAGGCACGTTTGGGCGCCTACAGGCTGAAACAAAACCAAAACTGGGATAAACCTGGGAAAACCTCTGAACTGATACCATCGCAGATCCTATTCTGGAAATGCAATCCGATGGTATGAGTACTACGATATCATTTGTAAAACCATTCAAGGTTCTAATGGACTGGAAAGAATGGCAACAAATGGAACACCTGTGCCTGAAAAAAGGGCTGGTCTGGTACACAGACGGCTCAAAGACAGAGACAGGTACCGGAGCTGGAGTTCGGTACTGCATGGGGTGGTCCCCAGATGCAGTATTTACGTGCCACTGGGGACTCATGCCAGCATCTTCCAGGCTGCAAGACCTCATTGACGCAGCCAGGTGCAACGTGGTGACCCTAGTTTGGGTTCCGGGTCACCGTGGGACGCCTGGTAATGAGGCTGCAGATCAACTAGCCTAGAAAGGCGCTGGGATGAACTACACTGGGCCCGAACCAGTGTTTGGCTTCCCGAGGAACACTGTACGCGGGGCGGTTGCTCAGTGGGTAAGAACCCAACATAGAGCACACTGGAACCGTATAACAGGAAACAAACATGGTATGGTGATGATCAAGGAGCCCTCTCAAAACCTTGCTAGACAGATACTGCAACTAAACAGAATGCAGATCAGAACGGTGGTGGGCCTTCTCACAGGACACTGCCACCTAAGAGTACACCTACATAAGCTGGGGATATACAGAGAAGAACCAGTTTGTAGACTCTGCAATGAAGAAGATGAGACAGCTTCTCATGTGATATTCGAGTGTCCAGCACTCGCAAGAACGCGCTATGCAGTCCTGGGACTCCTCAGCCCCGGGAGCCTGCTGGCGGAAAAAACCTTGGTTAGCGGACTGCTGAACCTTGTCAAAGGAATGGAGCTCTTCTAACCAAGGAGAATCTAAATGTGAGAAATACAATAAGCCCGCTGGCTTCAGTGTTTGGGACCACATAAACCATATCTCACATTTAGTTAAAATACCAATACCAATACCAACCCATTAGATGTTTCAAAGTAGCATTGTTAACAATACACGACAATAAAAATAAAATCGTCTGTCAATATCAACAAATCAAAAATATTATTGAATTAATTGATTCTTGTGGTTATTTTGATAAATTTCAGTAACTATGATGCACCTTAATTGAAATTATCAAACAAATAGATAATAGGTATTGTGACTTCTCATGTGTGCCACTTCTGGTGTGCATGCCACTTATTTCGATAACAAGAGGTTTGAGAATTTTATACGTGTTCCCTGATTAAATTAGCTTTACTGCATGATTTGACATAACTAGTGTGTTGTAATAAAAAATTATACAACACTGTTTTGAGTCTCATTACACATCATGAGCCCCTGTGTCTGTGAAGATTCACTTTCAGGTTTCGCAAGTTGTTTTGTTATTGACAACTTTCATATTTAAGGGAGTAGCCGAGGGAGTAGCAGTGGACTAACAAAAATAAAAACTTGCAAGCAAGAACTTGAGATGGTTTTTATCAACTTTACAGCCTCTAATTTGTGTATTATTAGCGAAAATAATAATTGAAAAATTTAATCAACAATGCATGCGAGTCACCCATACCATAGATGAATGATTGTGACAGATCATACACAACATAACACACACCATGTTTTTATTTGTTGCACCAATTTGTGCATCCTTCCGTATACCACATCATTATTTAATTTTCCCATGCACGGTACTAATGCAGATAAAGGCTAAAGGGACAACTAACAGGAGGATGTATTATACACTTCTGTATACACTAGCAGTAAGTAGGTAGGTACTGGCAACTGGCACCTAGGTACACACGAACAATAATATGACTGATTAACATAAAATATGCAATAAGTCACTTATTTTTGTTGCATATTGTTCTGGTTATCTCTGATTAGATTAACTAATCAACATTATGTGGCCTATGACGGGTCGAACTAAAACCTATAATATCGAAAGATTCCAAAGCAACTTAATAACCGAAAAAACTGGAATTTCTGACGTTTCACCCTTCCGTTGAGGTCTCAGTCTATGATAGTGTAGTATCGTCTGTACACTGAGTGTTGTCTGTTGTGATAACTAAGGATACATCATCTCGTTATGTTTCTTACTCCTTCTATTGCATTGCATAGTCAATCGAGTTAAATTGGGACGTATTGTCAGAAATACGTTTGAATCGTCAGCAATTCTAAAAAGATGAGCGAGAGTGAGACGGAAGTACGACTCGCGTCTTGATACGCTTAGATTGATACGATAAGATTGTCGTCCAGCTCATCGGCTACTGTCAGTTGACAGTGACAGCGCTAAATATACTAATGAGGTTTGTTATTTCAAACATTTTTAATACGAAATTAGCAGAATTACCTGTGATATTGTACGATGTGATAAACTACGAGTAACTTATTAATTGCGTGAATGATTAAAAATCTATTGCCTTGTTTTTCTAACGTTAAAAAAAAAACGGACTGGGTATATTCTCGCAACGAATTACAAAAAATTACACAAAATGCCTGGGAAACGATTGAACTCCCTAGGACGTGGTCTTGTGTGGTTAAATTGCTAGGATATTTTCCTGCAGAAAAAGAAAACGGAGGTGTTATGCTTTCTTTTAAACGCCAACCAGCATGTAGGTGACATGCTATTTATAATCATAATTATAACAATTCACACGCCACTGACACGAACTGCAATACCACATCTGGTTCGACTTAGAAATAAGTGTACGAATCAAATCGAATTAAATGAAATTGTTTCGCCAGAATCAGTGTGGCATGACAACGGACAACACTCTGTGGACAGAGCATATATCACCTTTTATACTATATCCTTATATTCCCGGAACAACATTATAAAAAGTACGGTAGCTAATCTTCCTTCTCTTTCTGATTGGTAGCGATTTGAGAGAGAACAGGCAATCTTTATTCAATATAGTTACTTTTTTGTTAATTCTCATTCCTGGCTATGGCTGGGCGGTTACTTGAAGGTTCCATGAGCGTTACAACAAAATGTTTAATTATTTTTCATTTTAAACAATCTTTTCGAAACATTTCTATATTATTCTCACAAGATTGAGGAATAGATTAGGAGAGTTCAAGAACGAAGTATCCGCAAGTATTTTTAAGAAATATAACCGAGAATAGAATTTAAATAATACTTCCCTGTTACTATAGCTGCTTTACTCTACCCTGGGATTTCCTTATAAAAACGTAGAAAAAAGCAGGTATGTACCTATAATACCTCGTTTACTTTTTGGTAAGTGCTTTATACCCCTATAATCTACCATGATAAGTCAACTTTCACTAAATCTTAGAAGGACTATACGCAAGAAGTTTCTTTTCCATTCGAACCGAGGATAAAATTGAAAAAGTCAGCGTTTCACTGCAATTTCAAAAAATTCGAATATTTCAAAACGACTTTTATATTCAATTAAAACTTGATTCTTATTCAGGAGGTTACTGGCACCGAAGATCAAAAAATAATAAATGTTCTCCAATCAGGCAGAAGGAATAGTGAATTGATTCTCTGTAAAAATTACCATGAATGGAACACAATTAAGGCACCTATAGCAAAAAAAAATCGAACTAATTTTCTATTCTTCTTCATGTTGAAAACGTTCGTTTTAACCGTGCACTGCAGAACACCAACAACACAACAAGTATTATCAAATACAGGTTTCCAGCAATCTGTCAAACCGGCCAGGAAAGAAGAAAAACATCAACACCATGCACAACAACATCGAGTTATCTTCAACGACACGGGCATTTCGGCATCTCCACTATTCTTTCAAAATCTACATCGAGCTAAACATTATTAAAGTTGATCCCAATTACTTTGTCGTACTGCAGAGAACCGACAGGCCGCATGTGCTGCTACCTGAATGGGCACAATACTATGTAAAAGCAAAACAAACACACGGTGGCACAGACGACGGGTAAAGAACACGGACACCTTAACAACAGGGCCGTCACGCGATAACTGAAATCTGAAATTCTGCGGCCTCGCGGCCTGCCGCTGCTGCCGCGCTTCATGCAGACGACGACCAGCATATAATTATGAGAACGTTCAAATGGTGAAAGTTTTTTATAAGTTATGAACCTGACTCGCGAAACGATAAAAAGTCATGGATATCTTAGATTTTGGAATATTTTGATAAGAAACTAGGATGCTGCATTTTCTAAAAAACAAACCACACCTTCATAGCTTTTTTATTTGCTATTATTTTTGAAAAAAAAAACGAAAATCCTCTTGGGACGATTTTTTTTTAAACCTCAGCTTTTTCATCGCACCTATGATTATTATTACAGATATTTCGTGCACACAGCAGGAGGACACCACATGAAAAGTTGAGATGGGGGTCATTTAAACCGTTTTAAGATATTTTTAGCGGCTGACTGCTTTGAAAACCGAAAAATTTTGATTTTCATTATTTGTTTATAGCACATAAAATGCTCATTACAAACTTCAAACTGTAAATTTTCTTACAGAATACAATAACGTGATAATATACAGGGCGTGCCATTTAAAACAACAAAGTTGATGGTGATCACTGGTAGGAGTGGTAGGTAAATATAACCGAAAATGGTAGGGTACAAAAATATTTTATAGGCGTGTAGATTACACACACAATGCCCATAATTTAAAATTACTTTGGACTATACAGAGTGTCTCATATGAGGGTGACATATCAAGGTTATATTTTTTTTAATGGAATGCTCTCGGAAATGCTCTTCTATTATTGCATTTTTGGTTTGCCTGGAAACAAGGCTCGTTTTTGCAGTTGGTAGTTTAAATTGAGAAGTTTGAGAGTGCTTTATCAACCTGTATAAACATTTGGTAATTTAAGGTCCCTAATTTAAGCATGACACATTTTTTTTAATGAATATTTTTAAAAACTGATGACAAGGGAATTTCGAGCTACTCAATGAGATTTTCGAGCTGTTCCTAGCTCTCGTAATTTTCCGGATAAACGAAAAAACCGCTTTTTCGTGCTAAGATTTGACCTCAATTTGGAAAGTACGTACTCCCGGAAAAAAAACCGAAAAGCACAGGAATTTCGAGCTATTTTCTAGCTCAATGAGATTTTCGAGCTGTAAAAGAGTAGCTCTAAAATAGCTCGAAATTCCTGTGCTTTTCGTTTTTTTCCGGGAGTACCTACGTCCTTCCAAATTTAGGTCAAGTCAAAAGGCGTTTTTTTTTTAGTTTTTCCGGAAAATTACCAGATCTAGGAACAGCTAGAAATTCCTATGCCATTTGGGTTTCTCCACAAATTGATTTTAAAAAGTCATGTGTAAGGTAAGCATTACAAAAAAAATTGCGATTTTCCGGAAAACGGTGAAGACAGCTCGAAAATACCATCATATAGAGCTCGAAAATCCCTCGTCATCAGTTTTTTTTTAATATTAATTTTTTAAAATATTAATTTAAAAAAAGTGTGTCATGCTTAAATTAGGGACCTATTTCATCTTCATTCGACATCATAGGATAGTACTTAACAAGTTAAAATAGGGGCGCCTCGAGGGGCGCCATCTTCTTCTTACTGACTCGAATGAGCTGGCACTAACCTGTACCTATAATAACATCTTCGCGATTATTTATGATTAAAATTTTAGTTTTTTTTTTGTCCCTTTTTTTAGATTAATAAGGGTGTTTGAAAACGAATTCATTTTTTGAGTAGGCCCCTATCGAAGAGGTTTGTCTCAACTGATTCGCCTTTTTACACCCGACAGCTCTTGACTTTGTTAAGTTAGGTCTTTAATTACAGTTGTCAAAACATTCAAGAACGTTAATAAAATAGGCACTCATTTTATCGATTTTTAATCAGACAGATAAATAAAATCAATTAATTAATTTAGGAGCTGAGGGAAGTGCCCTCCAACCTCCTAGACACATTTTAATACAAGGTTTCTCGCTCCACTAAGGGGACTTATAACAGTTCAGGTGTATTGTTTATTTCAATGAATTTTTCTTTGATCCTGTGTCTCAATTCTGCCAAATCATTAATAATTGGGGTAACAAATATTGATTTTTTTATGTAAAGCCAGAAAAAAGTCACATGGTGCAAGGTCACAGGATCTGGCTGGCAATGTTATGGTTGTATTACGACTGATAAGTCGATTGTCAAAATGCTACCTCAGTGAGTCGAGTGTTTCAATAGTGCAATAGGGTTTTGCATCGTCCTGTAGAAAATATCATCATTTAGTTAGTTCGTTTTCATGAGGTTGGTTCAAAAACGGATGAAACATTTCTTCCCTGTAACTACCGCAGAGCACTTATGTTCGCATCAAAAAAGATTGGTCGATAAACACATGCCGATTTTCAGCAAAACCATGATCTGTAATTTTGGGAATTAACATATCACATATCCCGATCTTTGAAACCATGCTTCATCTGTGAAGAAAGTCTTGCTGAACAGTTGAACACTGAGTGATTGTCTTGGAAATGTTTAAAAATAATCGACAAAAATTTAACCTCACAGGAATGTCTCCAGGTAACAACTCCTGCACCACCGTCACTTGATAAAGATACAAGTAAGCATCTTCCCAAGTAGCTTATGGCAGGTTCCCATAGAAACATCAATTTGCTGAGCTAGATGATAAACTGATCTGTGACTATCTTTTTGCATAATATTGCGAACGACTTCCGCCTTCTCTTCAGTATGTCTTCAGTCTCTTTGGTCTGCCACTTCCTGTTTTCACAACATTTTCTGTCCCTCGAAAATTTGCAATATATCGCAATATAAATTTTGACGTTTTTTATTTTTTTAAGCTCTGGTCGTTTTTGAATTTTAGGAATTTCTATGTTTCATGATTTTGGAGTTTTAAGCATTTTTGAAGTTGCGAAGTTTGAAATGTTTCAAGTTCTAGAGATTCGAAATTTTTGAGTTTTCTGGAATTTTGAAGTCTTCAACCGGAAGTTTCAGAATTCTAGTGCCTCCGGCATTTTTGGAAATTTTTCAAGTTTTCAAATTTCTAAACTTTCAAGCTTGATTCTGTAGTTTTGAAGAATTTTTCAGTTCAGAATGTTCTGAATTTTTTGTTCTCTAAATTTTTTAAGTTTAGAAGTTAGGAAACAAGTCAAAGATTTACAGCTTAGGAACTCCAAAAATTTTGTTTTAAATGTATGGGAGTTTAAAAATTTTCGAAAGTTCTGGGAATTTTGCGATTAATGCAATTTTGAAGTTTGGAAAACGTAGAGAATTTCATGGTTTTTGAAGAATTTGTAAAACTTTCAAGTTTTGAACTTTATATAGTTATAAAATGTTTGACATTTCGGAAATTCAGGAAATTTTGAGTTTGAGTAATTTCAAAATTCAAAAGCTAGAAGCGAGCTTAGAAGTTTCGCCAATTCCAACGATGTGATAATTTTTTTCATGAATTTTAAAGTTTAGGCTCCCCCAAAGAAAATTTCTTTCTATAAAAAAAAACATTTTTGCCTGATACCTTCAACATTTTTTTGGAAATGGGGTGGGGGTCGAATTTAATTTTGCCCCGCGCCCCAAAAAGCTTTGACCGCCTCTGTTTGGTACGGTCTTTGACAGTATTTTTCTTATCATTATTGCAGGAAACTTCATGTTCATTGAGGTCGAAGACGCTGACTTAAGTAAAAACGTCAAGCTGGAAACTATTCCACAATCTTTTTCAATAATAAAAATATTCGAATCTCCAGAACTTCCAGAACTTAAAACATTTCAAACTTCGCAACTTCAAAAATGCTTAAAACTCCAAAATCGAGGGGTAAGACACTGGCAATGAATGTGTACAACACTGCCAAACACTGCCAAATATTTCCAAATATTGCTAAATATTTCCATATATTTCCAAACATGCCAAACATTTCCAAATATTTCCAAACATTTCCAAACATTGTCAAACATTTCCAAACATTTCCAAACATTGCCAAACATTGCCAAATATTGCCAAACATTTCCAAACATTTCCAAATATTTCCAAATATTTCCAAACATTTCCAAACATTGCCAAATATTTCCAAATATTTCCAATTCCAAACATTGCCAAACATTTCCAAACATTGCCAAATATTTCCAAGCATTTCCAAACATTTCCAAAGCTGTGTACAGACCGAGGGGTAGGACACTCTGTGGAAATATCTGTACACAGCTTTGGAAATGTTTGGAAATGCTTGGAAATATTTGGCAATGTTTGGAAATGTTTGGCAATGTTTGGAATTGGAAATATTTGGCAATGTTTGGAAATGTTTGGAAATATTTGGAAATGTTTGGAAATGTTTGGCAATATTTGGCAATGTTTGGAAATATCTGGAAATATTTGGCAATATTTGGAAATGTTTGGCAATGTTTGGGTTTGGAAATATTTGGCAATGTTTGGAAATGTTTGGCAATGTTTGGAATTGGAAATATTTGGAAATATTTGGCAATGTTTGGAAATGTTTGGAAATATTTGGAAATATTTGGAAATGTTTGGAAATGTTTGGCAATATTTGGCAATGTTTGGAAATATCTGGAAATATTTGGCAATATTTGGAAATGTTTGGCAATGTTTGGGTTTGGAAATATTTGGCAATGTTTTGGAAATATTTGGCAGTGTTGTACACATTCATTGCCAGTGTCTTACCCCTCGGAACAGACATTTCCATAGAGTATCCTACCCCTCATCCAAAATCATGAAAAAGAAATTCCTGTGTGATACATCGTTGTAAAGAGAAAAATTAACGTAATCTAAAAATGGAAAATCCAATATGGCGCCCATAAGAAAAAAAAGCTGACCATCGATTTTCTTCTATCTTAAGTGCTAGAGCTATTGTAAAATTATTTTTAGCTTCCTTGTTGAAAAGTGTCTCAACAATGTTTCAGTTAAAAATGGCTTGCTTTATTGGTTTTTGCATAAAAAAATAAAAACAAAAATTGAAAATTTCAGTTTTTTTGAAATATTTTGACAACTAATAGTGACAGCTGAAATTTCTTTTCAGATTATCAATCAGCACAAAAGTACGCTACTTTGCGCTAATTTAACCAACTTCGTATCTCTTAAGATAAGCGAGATCCCCATAGTGACAAGCGAAAAACGGACAGTCTGTACATCTTATCACTAATATCAGCTGCTTCTTGAGCGCTAGTGCAGTTTTTTTCATATAACAGTGACAGAGGTGTAAGGGTTACGAGAGGTTATTTTGCTCCTAAATTCATTAATTCAACGTCACTTCGAAACCTAACATTTCGAGAGCACATTTTAAACCTCAAATATTTTCATTTTCTACATAAAAAGGGCACTCTTTGTCAAAAGGTGTAATGTGAGCCGTTTTTGTGAAAAACAGCATTATATTTAAATTTATGGTCAAAAAATTACACGAGGTTGGCAGACCGAATTACCATAGAAGGCCATTTTCAACAATTGTTTTGATTTTTGTTGTTTTTTATTTTAGTTGCCAAATTTTGTAAAATTACCACCAAATTGCTATACTCTCTGGAGTGGCTATGTTGCACTTTAGCATCATCGGCAAGTCAGGTCTTTGGTCAGGGTAGGCTTTTTTTTCCTTCAAATGTCCCTAAAATAAAAATACATAAAAAAAACCTACCCTGACCAAAGACCTGACTTACAGGTGACGCAAAAGTGCAACATTACCCACTCTCTTTTATGTTTCTTCAGTTTTTCTCAAAAATGGTTCACATTCGAGCTTTTGACAATGAGTGACTTTTTTATGTAAAAAAAAAACATTGGGGGTTCTTTTTAAATGCAAATTATTTCATCAAGGTTGTAGAATTTAAGAGCAACCGTTTTGACAGGTTGCTACAGACCTAACCTAACAAAATCAACAATAATTATTGTCAAATGAATAAGTGGACTAAGTGAAGACAAACTCCTTTGATAGGTGTTTGTAAGTGTCATGCCTACTCCCTACTCCACAGGATTCTTCTCCCAACTGATACTCCCTACTCCCTCTTATTTTTATTAATATTTAATACCTACCAACAAGTTACATGACATAGGTACCTAACCTAGACTGTCACAAAATCAATTAAAAGGAAAACTTGGTGAAGATATTTCTTTGACATTAATATCTATCTTCATCATCTTCAATAACACCCATCTTCTTTCTGAATCAAGGTTCATAAATAATAAAATAATCACAAATCAAAAAACAACTCACCTTGCACCTACTTTAGCCTGTAAGTAGACAGGTACCTACCTACTTATCACTCTAGATAAAAATTCACCTGTCAGTTGATGTGTCATCATTAACATCACAATAAATAATAATATTATCATTAGGAAAGCGTTCCTAATTTCCTAGCCTAGACCGTTTCTTCATGGTCACAATAATAATAATAGTCTCAGATAATATTTCATAATAAAATAAAATGAAAATTGTTGGAAGAATGCGAATTTTTAAAAGTTTAGGTAACCAATACCTACAGGTTTGTTTACAATAATAATAGGTACCTATTATAATAGGTAACTTGGTAGGACTAGGACGGTAAGTCGGTAAACGACCGACTGACTTCAAGATTTGGCAGTATCAAGAAAATTGTCAGCCAAGGGTATGGATGGGTAACCTATACCACGACTACGTATACCCGATTTAAATGCCAGTATTTTGTAATTGGGTACAAACATAACTAAATACTGGTACAAAAGATTTGTTACCGCACACAAATTATGGTAAATTAATGTTTTTCTCACCTGATTATATGAATCGGCCATCTTGGATCACTCTATTTTACATCATTCATCAACATCCCATCAAGTGAATCATACAGTCAACACGATTTTCACGTCATAATAAAAGAGAAATAACGCACTTAATCATACACGGTGTATAATAATCGAATAAAAAAATAATACACGAATAGAACTAAAATAAAATATGAAAAAATAGGCGTAATATTTTGTTACATATCACATTACATTATGAACGGAGAGCTTAATCTGCGACCGACCGGCGCAAGTCTACACGCGAACTAAAAACTGCGACGTTGCCAGAGTCTCGGCAAACTTTCCTGGGCGTGCTCTGTAATTTTTAAATTTTAAACTCGTTTTAACGTTTCATTTCGTCCGTTCGTTTAAAATAAAATGCATGATACTTACATTATAATAATTAATTATGTGTTTTTAAATAATTAGATTATTTTTATTGAACCTTGCTTCTTAATTGTTAAATGTTCTTCGTTTTGGGTTTTAGGTTCTCGATAATTAAAGTATTATTTTTCAAAAATATTTTTATAAAAATGAAACGTTTCGGGACCGAATTGGTCCCTTGTTCACTCATAAATTGTAAAAAATATGTAAAAACATAAAAATACTTTAAAAAATCATAATTATTATAATAAAATGTCGTAAATGGTGTGTTTTTAAATTTTTTATTTTAAACGTTTCATTTTTATAAAAATATTTTTTTTTTAAATAATACTTTTATTATCGAGAACATAAAACCCAAAACGAAGAAGAACATTTAAATAATTACCTATGTAATTTTAAAATTGATTAAGAGTCACGCCCACGTCTTGAGAAAGGTAGGTATCTACAAAAATTATTGATGGTCAGTGACTTTAACTTAACAACTTTATTGCATATTGGAAATCGAAAGTTCAAAAGTTGGCTCTGAAATAAAAGTCTGTCAACTTTTTCTGTAAATAAAAACTGTTCGATAATATTCAATACACTCATCAGCAAACTGAGCCTTACTAAAATTAAGTGACTTTTCTTATTACTGATTGTCGAGTTTTTTGTTTAATTTAAAAGCCAACTCTTTAATTTTCGATAATTTTAAGTAACACAGCTGCAAGACCTATTACTTAGTCTTAGTAGTTATTCGGGTTTCTGTTGAAAACCACAAAGATTTTGAAAAACACCAACAGAAAGAAAATTTTGAAAATTAAATTCCCCAAAGAAAAGGAATTATTTCTTGAGTCGGCCAACGAATTAAAAAATGCAAAAAAAATTCAAAAAATTGTTTTAATGCTACAATTGTTACTCTACTTAACTATTGTTAACGAATGCTCTTATTCGAATCTGATCCGTTCATTATCGAGAGAAAAAAAAAACAAAAAATAGCGTTTTTTCAAAAATTCGTAACGTAGTCATTTTTCGAGGTGTAGTCGTAGTGGATGAGGCTCTTAACGAGATAGTCGATGTTGATTAGGTACATCCTGTGTGTGCAAAACCCCCAGACGATGTCGGATAATTAGTTTTTGCGTAAAAAAATGCAATGTAGAAGTTAATTCTTCATACCATATTTTGCAGCGAGGCTGATAATGCTCTGGAGAGGTCGTCAGATTCGAATTTATCAAATGAATTTGGAAAGTAAAAATGTTCAGCTAAACGCCAATTTTTGCGCCATTTAAATGCTGAAAAATAGGCAAAAATGAACAGAAGAGCCATAGGAAAAAAAAAGAACAGCAGATGAGGAGTACAACAGCGCCTTCCCTTCAACTGCTGTTCTATCCCAACTCTAGCGCGCTCGGCCGTTTTCGGTAACGTTTGCGCGAAATTTTTACCCATTTTTCAGCATTTAAATGAAAAAGGAAGATTGACATTTTATTGCTGAACACAGCCACTTTCCAAATCAGTTCGATAAATTTCGAATCGGACGACCTCCAGAGGATCCAGCCTCGATGGAAAATATGATATGACAGAATTAACTTCTACTGGTTGCAAATTGGCGAAAACTAATTATTCGACAGCGTCTGGGTTTTGCACACACGAAGTACCTATCAATATCGACTATCTCGCAAAGAGCCTGCTCCACAAGTAAAAAAAAAATGGCGACGTATAAACTTTTGAAAAAAGTTACCTATTTTTAATTTTTTTCTGTCTTAATTATAAATGAACGAATGGGGTTGTTTCAGCTGTCGCATTTTCTTCGTATTTCAATTCTCTACTATTAGTCTATTATGAGGCTATTTAGATTAGATTGCCCTATTATTTTTTTAAAGTAAAAAACAAAAAAAATGCGATTTTTACACTAGTGTTATAATAAAAAAAAAAAATATAATGGTAAACTCGAGTAGAAAACTACCTATGAGCAGTTAGGATCTGAAAGCTATTCCGCCTGGGATGGCGCACCGATAGTTTTCGAGTTTTCCTATTACCTACTTTTCTTGTCCAAAAAACCCTCTATTTTCTATTAGTCTATAACGGTTTTTGAATTTTGAGTATAATTTTTAAGTTGTCCCGCATCCCCATATTACGTTAAAGCGTTATGAGTAGGTTGCGTAATTGGTGGTTGCGAATAGCCGGCGACCATCCACTAATATTTTTCATTTTAGAAAATTTATAAAAACTTTACTAATACTTTAATTCAGATCAGATTATTCTTTGTGACGTTGGCAACGCTGATGCCAATCATAAACATGGAGGGATAAAAATCAAATAATCTAGAAACGAGATAGAGCAATCTGTGCGTGTGCATTGTGCAACAGGTGTGTATGATGTGTATATTATTATCATCTTTCTCGGCAATGTGCGCCTCTTGCGGTGCGGTAGTTGTGGAGTGTACACTATATTATACACCAAACTTGTACAGAATTTCCATAATCGTTGATAGTCCCCCCTCTTAAAATTTTGAGATATATCTCCATCAATTCTGAGTGAGAATAGAACTTAGATACAAAAACTAAATACAATCATTACAAGAATTTTACTACTTTTTGGTGTAAATCTGATATGTGTCAAACCTCAAAAACGACCTTGCAGTCCCTGTCAACTTCAAAATTTTGAGGGGAATAATAGGGGTCTTGATCATATGTGATACCTCATTTTGAAGGTACTTTTATTATCTACACAAAAGTTACTTATGTTATAGTTTTCAATTTTGACAGTCTGTATGTCAGTGAGGACTCTATAGTTGTAACGTCAGCAATGTCATAGCATATAGTTGACATATTTGACATATCAGCTTTATGTCAATAAATAGTAAGGTTCCATATTACCATTGAATTTATAACTTATTTTGTACCAAAGTTCCATCTCATATAGGTACAGCTCGGAATTTAAAAGGGAAGGGAGGTATAAACATCCTCACTCCACTGTCAAACAAACCGCCAAAATTGAATTTTGAATTTTGTGTAGATACTTAATTAAAATAATACCTTTCAAAATGAGGTCTTAGATGACCCCGCATGGCATTTAAAAATTTTGAAGTTGACATGCATGGATTGCAACGTCATCTTTGACATTTGACATACATCAGTTTTGCATCAAAACGTAAAACGTGTACCATTTTAGTTTTTTTTACATTTTTGTTTTGGTACAAAAACTTAATTTTTGTACCAAAGTTGTAATTCATTTGGTTCAAAATTTAAAGGGAGAGGGGAAGTATTATAAACGTCCTCGTAGTGTATAGGGAATCTTAATTCAATAACCAAAAATTCAGAAAAACTGACCAAGGATCTGTTTTTTTTTTTTTTTTTGAGAAAACGTCAATGATGAAATCGGAAATCGGTTACCTATCATCTTTTGTTTTCCACTTATTTCCAAAAACTCGATTTTCCAATTTTTCTTCTATCTACATACTCTTCTAATAGCATTAGAAGGAAATAATTTATACAGCAGACACTTTTTTAAGAGGAATGCAGTGGCGTAGCATATAAAAAAATAATAAATCGTACAGTTTTTTAAAGTCATACATATGTAGTTAGCTTTGACATCATTAGAAACACAATTTTTTGCCAATTACAATAATATCATGATATGTTATGTGGGATATTTATTAATAATTTAAATTGCTTTTTTGGAAAAACGTAATTTTTAATTATGTTACTATTTTTTTAAATAGAAGGTTTTGATACAAAAATTGACATAATCTGCTATTGGTAGATTTGACAGTCAAATTCTTATGACAGTTCCATGGTAGACAATAGTTCGCAATTATTAAAATAGTGCTCTCTCTATTCGACACAATAGTCAATAACACATTCTGATTAATAAAATTATTTCAAAAATATTAAAAGTCTGAATGCGAAGACAAACACGTGTTTTAGAAACCTCGTTTTTATAAAATTAAAATTTTCCACTCTTGTTGGTACCCCTTTTATGTCTGAACATATCTTTTGAAGCTCCATTTAAAAATACAGGGTGATCCCGAAATGGCGGACACGGACAGCACCACAGCATCCATTGTGGATTAAGGATTCTAAGTTTTATTTACTGTTTTCTCCAGTATGGCTCCCTTAAGAAGATATGACCACTTTTGTGGAAAAAAAGTCACAACACTGCACTACCCTTCTTAAGGAAAAAATAATGTGTAGGTCTACAATAATAATACCCAGATAGATATTACCATGGAAACATATGAAATGGAAAGTTCAACAATGTTCAAAATAATAATCGTTGCGGGGAAACATATCCGATAATATTATTCAAAATCTATTTTAGTTGCATTGTTGAGCTCGAATTTGAACAACGATGCCACATTGAAAAATTTTGTTGATCTCAGGGAATAGGTAAACTTTGAATACCTGTAATTCCGTTCCCGATAATAACAAAAATAAAAAGCAAACGCTATCGTAATAGTTATGTCAAATCATGTGCTTTGCCGGTGGAGGTTGTTTAAATTTGACTGCCGTTTTGATTTAAAGTTTAGAAAAAGGACACCCTATATCTCGGTAACAAAGGCGAGGAAACAATTTTTGTTTTAAATTTACAGTCTTTCTGAACATCCTCTACAACACCCTGTATACCGTGTCCGCCATTTCGGGATCACCATGTATACAGATTAAAGTATTAGAAAAAAACTGCAACTTTATGTCACCACTCTAGATGATAATGTATCAATTTTTGATGCTCTACTCAAATTAACTGGTTTGCAGACGTCCTATTATAGGTTGCAAAATTTCACTTTGTGGCCGTCATCAAGGGCAACAGATTTTGAAGGTTTTTAGGGTTTTTTAAGACCCTTGAATAAAGTCACAAAGCGAATTGTGTTCAAATATTTGCAATTATTTTACAAGAAAAAAGTGACAAGCCAGGTTCGAACCGGGGACTTCAGCATGGAAACCCTGGCTCTATAAGCAAATCGACCACATAGTAATAGCTTTTTTTTCATTGGAAGCAATAAAATATTCTAAAAATATTCTATTTTCGAAAAAATGTGGGAGTTAATTTTTTCTGTAGCAGTATATTACTTTCCTGTAAAAGGGACAGGACATTTTAAATAATCCACTCTATAGATGTTTATGTATTCAAATAATTAAATGTTTATTTATATACAATAGGTTTTGTATTTCTTGAATTAAAGCAGTTGCACAATAATAGACTAATAATACTTAATATAAACAATAACAAATTATGGAATATGCAACAATGACATAACAACAACTGACAACTGCACAAGTTGGTGAAACAGGGTTTAGCAATATTAATTTACACTGTAAGTTATAATTTTACAAATCTGAAATACCTACCGATCTTAAAAATAACCAAAAGATAAATAATAATGAAATAAAAAATCAACAAACTCATGATGAGCTATTTAAATGTTGTTTAGTAACTTTGTTAAGTCATCTGGTGATTTATCTAAAATTAGACCAGGATTTTCGTATGCATTTGCATCATCAAATACTCCTTCGTAAAGCTGTTTATAAATGGCTAGTAGGACGTCAAATGCTCTTTTCTGTACAGCTTTCTTATGTTTAGATGATGAAAGCAAATTGATTTGAGGTAACAAGAGGGAATCCGGTGCAGACAACAAATGATACAATTTATTCTGAAAAAAAAAATTACATTACACCCACATGTTGTTCCTAAAATAATTCTAATAGTAATAATTATTAGTTGTTCCTAAAATAATAAAAAATTCCTAAAATAATATACAGGGTGTTAAGAAAATTACGGATAAACTCTTTAGTACATTGGAGGGGACACTCAATAAAGTACGGGAAAAATAATTTTTAAAACTCCAGAGCTACATTTTAAAAGATATAAACAAAAAATTGAACAATAAATTTGGCAACGTTTAACATGATAACTGCTGGTATTTGGTAATTTCGTCCAATTTCTAACAATATAGGTAGTTAAGGTGTCAAAGCCGTTGTTGCCTAATGTTTTATTAAGCATATTGGAAAAGAAAAAAAAATCTTATTAAATTTTCCAAGCCAGTAGGTAATAACATCTTAAGTATTTTTTTTTTTAATTGATAACGATTAAAGTACCCTTTTTTATATTTGTAAAATCATCTAGTTTTTGCAAATACAGAAAAACAAAGATAGTAAATGTTAACTTTGCCATTTTTTATCTCATCAAATTGAAAACCAGATTTTTTTTAATTTTTCCTATACTCTACTGAGTGTCCCCTGCAATGTACTAAAGAGTTTATCCATCATTTTCTCAACACCCTGTAATAAATTAAATCATTCTCAGCAAAATGGCTGAAAGTGAGTCACATGGGGGTTTTATTATAGTTTTTTTGCTGACTTTTTCATAAAAATTATGTTTTCAACCCTTACTTTGTAGAATCTATGCAACTGATGGATGATTTATTACAGTAGACTTTTTCATGATTTTTCTTTGCAAAAATATTGAGACCGTTACTCTGTACTATGATAATCCGCCATAACGTCGGCCTAATCTGAAAATGACCTAAGTCACATTTTACAAATTTCACAGGAGGAGTAAAAAACATCTTATTGCGTTTTAATCAAGACAACTTAGGATTTGGCCCACTTTCTTAGAACAGTCTATAATGCCATCTATGAGTGGAAAATCGAACTAAAACAATTTACTAAGCGATGAGTTAGGCCATTCTCTTCCAAATGATATTAAAATCTCATTTTGGTGAAAAATGGACTTAGGCCATTTTCATATTAGGTCGACGATAACATTTATTTAAAAATATACCAGATAGTCACCTGTTTGACCTTGACCTTGTGTTTTTCTAATATTCCATGAAGGGCATTTACCTACGTCATTATACTGGGTGGAAACTTGTAAGTGGAAATTAACATGAAAATTCAGTTTTATGCAAATAACATGTCCAGGTTTATTTTTAGAATAAAATGTTTAAAATTGAAATAACTTTTTGCAATGGCTAAAATGTACTTAATTAGCTACTTTTGATTTTGAATATGTTAATATACTAATGCGGAAAAATGAAAATCGAGTTGTTTTTAATTATACCTTCCTAATAGGCAACTACCTACACATTTAGTGCATTTTATTAAGATATGGTGCTATTGCATGGAGCACACACTTCTTCAGCAAGTAAATGCATCCATGCGTCATTGAGTATTTTTTATAAAATTTTTATAAAGGGTCGAGAACATCAATTTTTTATATTTATTTATCAATAAAAAGGTTTTAAAATAATTATCTTTTTTTCCTTTTAATTGATCCCGAAAATGTTTATCATCAAAGGTTGAATGAAGCAACTCTGGTGGCTCAGTCAGAAAGGCAAATTATTTAAAAACTCTTTTTATGGAAATTTGGCCACCTGCTAAAATCAGGGAACAAGAAATATTTATAAATCTTTAACTACAATAACTTATCTGAATGGTGTAATATCACAAAAAGATTAAAACAATAACAGTATACAGGGTGTATCTTAAATATTGTTACGAGATCACCCTGTATAGTCATGTCCACGACATGGATTGCGCTAAGCAATGGTGTCATCACTGCTGAGTCAAGGAAAACTGACGCGGATGGCGGGGCGAAGCTCGGATGGAAGTTAGTCAGGTCTAAGCCGAGTCTGGTAGAAGTTCGGGTTGAGATCGAACATTAGATGGACGATCAGAAAGTAAATTTATATAAAGTATCCTAAAATTTAGAATAGTATTTGTAACGTCAGTAATAATCAATAATAAACAATTATGTAAACTCGCAGCCAAGTTAGTTATTAACCCCCCGTTACACAGCCGTGTAACAAATGGTGGAGGCGCCTAGTTTCGTGTGTGTGCCAACTAATAATAAAAAACGTGGATCAAAACGGCAATGTGATTCCTGAAGTCTTCGCTTCTCTATACCGTCAGACGACAGTGATGCAGCCAACATCGAGGGCGATGTTTTTTTTCAACATGGGGGTGTGTTACGAGATCACCCTGTATAGTCATGTCCACGACATGGATTGCGCTAAGCAATGGTGTCATCACTGCTGAGTCAAGGAAAACTGACGCGGATGGCGGGGCGAAGCTCTGATGGAAGTTAGTCAGGTCTAAGCCGAGTCTGGTAGAAGTTCGGGTTGAGATCGAACATTAGATGGACGATCAGAAAGTAAATTTATATAAAGTATCCTAAAATTTAGAATAGTATTTGTAACGTCAGTAATAATCAATAATAAACAATTATGTAAACTCGCAGCCAAGTTAGTTATTAACCCCCCCGTTACACAGCCGTGTAACAATATTACGAAAAAATTGAGAGATAGATTCTTTGATCAAAACTAAACAAAAAATTTCCCATTAACATGTTGTGTCCGGAAACTTACACCGTTTTTGAGTTACAGGGTGTCAAAAAAAATTATTTTTCCTGGTTTTTTGAAGATATCTGGGGACCGTTTAAGATATGGAACTCAGCTGTTGTAGGTACATGTTATATCATTGATATAAGCTTCTTTTTTAATACCCATTTAGTTTTTTTCATGTGCCATTTGCGGAGATGTTGGGAATGGGCGAAGTTTTTTTGCCCTTCATTTTCCGACAGATTTCTTGAAACATTCAAAGCTGGTTTTTCATCGTAAATGCCCGTTTTTCTCTAAAATGGCTCATGTTAGCAGTTATGACCAAGAGTATCTTTTTTGTGTAGAAAACATTGGCGGTTAAAAATGTGCTTTTAAAATATCAATTTGCTCAGTGTCGTAGATATTAGGGGCAAAAAAATACTATGCAACTGGCATATGAAAAAAATTAGTTTGCACTAAAGAAGTTGCTAATATCAAGGATAAGATCTATACACAACTTGAATTCTGTATCTTATACGGATCCCGAAATATCTTCAAAAAACTGGATAATATCCTTTTTTTTTTGACACCCTGTATCTCAAAAATGGTGCGTTTCTGGACACACATTATGGGAAGTTTTTTGTTTATTTTTGATTAAAGAATTTTTTGCAAAATTTAAAGATACGTATACATACAGGAAATCTTTTTCTATCAACTTACAAGAAAATTCTTCAGATTGCTAGGTTCCATTCCTGGAACTCCTGATAACGGCCCGTGTGTGTGATCCTGCAGGATAGTATAAATGGGACCCAGGTTCAGATTGGCTACAAGAGAACTGGCCTGTTCAGAGGTAAGCGTATCCAACTGAGCATCAGACTGAGCTTGTAATCTTTCCATTCTGCTGTCCATGAATTCGTACAGGGACAGGCATGTATACATTGCATACATGCAGTTCAACAAATAGACAGCCATGTCAGTTGGAGGAAGACGAGATGCCTGTTCATTCACAGCTCTTAGGAGCGGTTCCATTATGCATTGAGCAATCTGTAAATTGAAGAAAATGTCGCTTCAAAAAACTATCATAGACATAGGCAGCTACGAATTTTTATACTTTTCATCTGGATATTGGAGTATCATTGAACAAGAATATTTAATTTATCAATTATTATGTACAAAACTTCATATGTTTATGGGTAACTCATACCTTGACCATGTCGACTTCCCTTCCTTCACTCATACTAGCAGTGGATAGCATATCTCTCATAATGGTTAACAAATGAGTAATAGACTGAGTAGGTGACAAATCTCTAGGTGGAGCTTCGACTCTCACCAGTAATTTGTTAACTTGCTGTTCCAAATTACGGAAAAACGCCTGTTCACTTTCGTCTTGTAATTCTACCAAAGTCTTTTCTAATAAACCACCATGGGTGATCTGAAACATGTTCTTTAAAATGTGTCCCGAACTCTGGTAATTCGTTACTAAGGGCTTAGACGTGTTAAGCGGGGAACATCTCCCACAGAGACACTACAAATTTTTCAATTATGAGGTTTTTTTACAATAATATCTTCGGGTTTTTGTTATGATGATCTTACCGATAGATGAAGATGGTAGCACTAAGCCTATAAGCTTATTGTTAAGATTTTACTTTAATATAACAAAGAAAAACAGCTCAAGTGACCGGATTTTAGCATCTCAGTGGAAGACGTTCCCTGCTTAACGGATGTTTTATTAATAAGGTGTTCTTAAATTCATCAGTGAAGCCATTTGATTGATTCATCATCAGTGATGCTATTCGATGCCATCACCATGCCATCGACTGATTCCATTTGTATACAAAATGGAAACATTTGAGAAGTAGAAATATAACGTCAATTTTCGTATTTTGTTATTGACATAAATGATGGAGTGATGGGGGTATTCTCCGTTTTTTATTATTATTGTTTTTTGTGATGGTACACCACTTTCCATCTATACTGATGTCATGAAACATTGGATCTGATCACTAATTGTTTCCACCAGACTTTGCTATTGAATTTTAGAACATTTTCAATTCAGAACAGATTTTATATCAGGCAGAAACCACAAAATAATTTTTGTGGATAAAATTTGTAGTAAAATTTTTTATTAAATCTATCATATTAATCTAAATATTTAGAAACCTTATTTGATAAAATTAAATTCACCTTACAAATACACCTCTTATAGTACCGTATTAAATTTGTAACAGAATACAAAACGGAAGCTTGAATTGTTTGAATATTCAAAATTTTTTCCACTCTAATCTTCAGAGGTTGACAAACCCCTTCACAGATACTTGACAAAGCATCATTTATAGTTTCCGTCAGATCTAAAATGAAATACATAATTGAATACAAAGTACAATACTTCATAAAAAATATTTTTTTTTTACTCTTTTACTTTACCTACCTGTTTTGTTGCAGAGCTTCACCAAACTAGAAATGAGCTGCTTTTCTACAGGAATAACTTTATTCAACCATACCAGCATATCTGTGATGTATATTTGTGGATCATGAGCTCTCATCTCTATTGGCGCTGGATTCCCCGATGGGCCACCTTTTGTGAGAACATTTATGAAATTGCCAACTAAAATATCTCGTCTCGCTATGCAGTATTCGTCAATAATATTCCTAAAACAGAGACACTGACTTGAAATCCTTGTTGTGGAGGCATGTGCGAAAGATTACTTAAATAAAACCGGCCTGTCTTGGAGTCTCGCCATTGCATGTGTTAAAAGTTCACCAAATCCTGAATTGTCAATGTTTCTGCAGTGACTCTGTGTCCATCTATACAGTCGTTCTAAAGCACCTTCCTGTAAGAAGATAAAAGAAAAAATTCTACAAATTAGGCTTCAATAATAATCTACGAAATTTCTTTTTCCGTTTTCCTTGTATCTTCATCATATGGTCTTCATTCAAAAGCAAAAGTAGTTATTGTGGCTATATTTATTCACTACTGCTAGTGTTACCTAAATTAACTTTTCCGAAGTACCTGGTAGGTATTTTCAATTTGCAAAATTTTAAAACTATTGGCTTTTTGAAATTATGTGACCAGAATTATGTAAAATTACTAAAAGGTCCGGTTGCACAAAAATCTGACAGATAATTACTGATCTTAAAATGCCCTGTATATCAAAACATTGGTCTGATATTGCTAGAAATAAATTCTACTCCCTTTAAGAAGAGTTAATTACTGATAAAAAATTAAAGATCATTGAAAATATTCACCACATTTTCAAAATGCAATTTAAAGTCTGCTATTATCTGAAATATTTTTAATTACGTTTGTGCAACTGGCCCCAAGTCTAGTTTGCCCAGAATAATTTGATTTGTATGATAAATTTAGTTTGAAGTAAATTTATTTGGAATCCTGACTTTATACGACTACGTGTTCACCGGCCACTCTGTATAATGAAGAACTTCACAGTATTTTTTACTTTCAAGGCAAATATAAGGAAATTATTTCCCAACCCCAATTTACTTTATTATTATGAACTGTATGGTTTGTGGTTGGTGGACCAAGTAAAGTGTTAAGATCTCAGTAAGGAAATCTTACAGTGCAATAAATCAATATTTAAAAAAGTAATACATAAACTTATCTATTTATAAAACAAATGATAGCTGATAAACATAACAACGCAAAAACTAAGGAACTAAATGTTTATCAATTAAGACTTGGCCCTGACCAGCACACAAAGCCTGTGTGTATTGTTTAGGTACAAACAATACACTGGCATTGATCACCACTTGAACTAATATTTTATATAGAGAGACTAGAACTAGAATAATTAAAACATTCACATTAAGATTGAGGGGAGATTACATTTCAGAGAAAAGTAGATGAACTGGCCTGTTTTACAGATATTTTTATGGGAAGTGTTCAAAAGACGTGGCCGTTTGATGCCACATGCAACCTACAACGATTCAAAGTTAATCGATCATTCACCGCTCCCACAGCTTCATAGGGATTCCCCTGCAGTGCAATGTCGTGTTATTGGTAAATTATCCTCAATATTTCTTTAATACTTTAATCAAATAATTTCTGCCATCCTGAGTCCTGACCAATTAAAGAAACCCGAATAAAAATAAATCCTTGAAAGTCGAAAGTTAATCAAAATATGAGAGCATTATCGACTAAAATAGAACAGAATTCCTTAACCTTCATAGAATCAATAATTGATGCAAAACCAACCTGATGTAAAGTCATTTGTTCCATAACATCCAGAGCCAATGTTTGATTACCAGACTGCATAAGTATTTTACAATCACCTAGTATTTGGTGAACACGATCAAGAGCTAAGAAAATATCATACGTTATAGAGATATCTCGTTTTTGCTTATTTCCATGCAGGGCAATTATCTCATCCTGTGATAACTGAAACTTATTCAGGAATGCAACAGTTAGTGTTTGCTGCATTTTATTCTTGTCGCTGAAAAAAATAATGCAAATTATTCAAAATTAATCCAATCATTTTCGACATACAATACACTAACCTTGTTTGCTGCAAAGAACTGGTTTGGTCTAATAACTGTTTAGTTTGACTTTTTGCATTTTGTAAACGTGAGGACATGTCCTGTAACGATTTGGTCATTTCAGCAATGTCGTCATAAATGCAATCAAATGATTCCTTCACTTCTCGAAACGACGATAAAAATTTCTCGTTGATATCCAAGCTTTGTTTTTCAATTTGACTTCTCAAATTCCTCCTGCCTTGGATTGTGTTTTCCTTGTAAAATGTCGAGAGCTGCTTTAAAGCTTCAAGTGTGTCCTGAAACATTAATTTTCTGATAATTATTATGATAATGTAAAACCAAAAACAGTGATTCTGGACTGTTTTGCTATGGTGCATGGAGATTTGCTCCGAAAGTTTCGTCCACAACTGCAGTAGAAATCATCAGCGGTTGTGTGCGCATGAAATGCTTCCATCACTTTATCCTCGCTGACAACTGGCTGTACAACTGTTCCTTTTATAGGTTGATGGTACGATGACGTTATATCCCTTCCCTATCTTTATCCACCCCTGCAATGGTCGATTTCTACGATTATGTCACTGCCTGCTGATGCGTATACTGAGACATTCGGGCTTTACGTAGAGCCGGATGCCAAATCCTCTACGCTCAAAAAAATAAGTGCTTTTTTAGTTGTCCAGCCAATTATCAGTGAGCATGAAGAATGGAATATATTAACAAAACTATTAATATATAGGAAAATGCAATTTAAAAATGTACTTCAATTTCCTATAAAATTACAGGGCATTTCTCCATACTCCACCAGAAGAGGCTTTCTCTATTTACGAGTGTAAAATAAAAGACACTAAAATTGCTAAAATGGTAACAGTGCAAAAAGTTAATTAAAAGTCGAATTGCATCTGGGAGGTCCACCATCTTAACCATTTAAATTAACAGGTTAGAGGTAGATCACGTTGGGGAGAGAATGAAAATTTTGCTTAAGAAAGTTCCAAATTAAATGGAACAACCAATAAAAATGCAGTTTCAGATGTTAACTAAGAAGCAAAGGAACTGTTATACCTAATACTAATTATGAGCTCATCCTATAATTCCTACAATTCCTCTCTGTCCTATCCATGTGGATATTTACACACCACATGCACAATACAAGACCAGCAAAACTACAATTGAAACCAGAAATCACCCACAAAATAGAAAAGCAACAACCAAAAATGTTCAACATTTATTGACCTTTACATTTCATTTCTAATTTCTTCTAAATTATTTTCACAGTCTCAGTTTCATTTCACTGTTTCGTCTGTAATGTTCAATTGTAGTTTGGCTACGTATAACAGTTTTATTTTCCGTTTTTGTTGGAGGTTCTATAATCTGGGGTGATGTAAATTGTAAGTACTTGAGGGTAAATTAAAAAAGGATCGGGTTTTCCTTTTTATTTTTTACCATGGCACTTCCTATCAAACTTACCGTATTATCATCAAATCGCGTTTCCAATATTTTATTCAAACGTTTCGAAAGCACATTCTCTTTCTCCACTGCTTCCGGCATTTTTAACAATCTGAAAAAGAAGATAAATGTATAGGTATAGTTTTTTATCAAGGCTAACAATTTTCCTAGGATCATTCACATTTCACACATTATAACTGATGACAGAATAATTAATACAATACAGGGTGTTCTACAAGCTCTATGACAAACTTTGACAGATGGTAGGTTGCTTGATTTTAAACATATTTTTTTTAATAAACATGGGTCCGATTCGTTTTTGTTTAGAAGTTACAAGCATTTAAAGAATCGTAATTTTTTTCAGTCAACCAGGAAGTGACACTAAGTCGCTATGTCACTAAGACACTATGTCAACCAATGTACACTTATAAAATATACACTTACTTCAATGAAAAAAACAACCACATAGAGGAAGACAAATTGCTGCTTGGCTAAATGAACATTTCCCGAATAAATGGATAGGTCAAGGAGGTCCAATATATCATGGCCACCTCGTTCTCCCGATCTGAATCCTCTGGATTTTTATTTATGGGGACACATGAAGCAGCTGGTCTACCATGTTGAAATCGCTACCCATCAGCAGTTACTTGAAAGAATTCAAGATGCAGCTAACCAAATAAGAAATGATCCAAATCTCATTCTTCGAGTGACCGAATCTTTAGTTCGTCGATGTGAGGCTTGCATTCAAGCTGAGGGTGGACATTTCGAACAATTTTTATAGTCTTAAGTTTTGTGATTATCATTTAATTTAAATTTTTATTGTTGATTGTTAATAAAGGTTAAATGCTTGTAACTTCTAAACAAAAACGAATCGGACCCATGTTTATTAAAAAAAATATGTTTAAAATCAAGCAACCTACCATCTGTCAAAGTTTGTCATAGAGCTTGTAGAACACCCTGTATAAAAATAAAGAATATTCTTTTAAAGGAATTTAATAAAAAACTATAGTAACCCCCTTATTTTGTAACTTATGTAATATTACATTAAATATTAATTTTACTTTACAGACCTATAGTATAGGCTATTACAAGATTACAAGCAATATTACAGAATTACAGAGAACAACAGAAGAATGTTTCAGAACTCAATTTCCTCATCATCAAAAAATAATAGGGAAGTTCATTTGAACATTCGCCTAAAAATTGTTCCTAAGGCGGAACCAAGTTTATGAGTACTCAAGTATATTCCCCTGAAGATACAGCAATGAGACTTTGTGTGCCAAACATCTCTATCAAGAGTCACCCTCAGGTGTTATTGAACAGACTCGATGTTAATCAGAGGAGTCACAACAGGGGGGGGGGGGGGGGGGTAACTAGTTCCCTTACCAACCGTTTTTATTTCATTATGGGTCATTATACAGATTATGGGACCCACGTCTCTCACACTCCGACATACTATGTACACTATGAGATAGTAGGTATATGAGTCTCTAGGAGTAATAACACAGCACTACTGTAGGTCAGCAAACAGATAACAAGGGAAATAATATTGGCTTCGCTATAACGGGTAATCACCAGTTGGACTCTTTAACGACTTTTGAAAATTGTTACTGCCCTTCTCGAATAGCCCAACAGTTTAAGATTGACCTTGATAAGGACGGATGACTAGCAAAGGACCAGATAAATATGAAAGGATACAATAAGTCTATATGGCTGCAGCATCAGGGACCGCAAAACCGTCTTCCTTATTTAGCTACAACAAAGGACAGGTGATACAAGAAAAATGCTTCGCTCGTGCAAGTTTTACCCACCCAGCATAACGATTTGATCCTTGTTCCTCTTAGAATCTAAAGGTAGTTCGCAGAAAAAAGAACTGCAATTAATGAAACTACAACGAAAAAGGAATAAAATACTGACTGGCTAGGCTGTCATTACTGTTGCTATGCTATCGCTATCATAATAATTTTATTCATTTAGATAATGTCTGAAGATGCTACTTTAAAAGTAGCGAAACACTTTATAATATCCATCAGTATAATACAGTAGACTTTTTAAAACATTTAAAATTTAATATACTTACCTACGTATTATACCTACCAATTTATTGGATAACCAGTAAACACTAATAATATTTGATAAATAAATAATAAATATAAAATAACATAACAATAACAACAATGTTAAGGGTTAAGGTAACTAACAGGACAGGTGACAGGTTAATCTCCAAATTGTCACTCTTGTCATTTTGTGTGTGGTTTTGTCTCTTGGTTTTGTCTCAGGTTCTCTTGGTTTTGTCTCAGGTTCTCTTCTTCTTTTTCTCCTATCATGGTTGGCGTACTATTGGCCTGTATCAATTGGATGGTAAGTCAGTCAACACTAAATCCAGTCATCCATCATCATTAGGTGCGTTCGGGTATTAGGTCCGGAGTTAGATAGACAACAAAATTTATACCTATAAGCAAAACCATGAGTCCAATAGTGACGCGGTACTTAATTACGCAAAGGAACTATATTTTAGCTAAAATTCTTGAGATAGTGGTGAAGAAAATGTGATAGAAAAAATCTCTAATCATGCGGAAAACATTATACCACGCATATGAGAGATCATACATTTAAGCAACATTTTAGAATGACAAAAACCAATAATGCCAATAAAATAAGGCATAAACAAAAACATTAAACATACACAGTTTTTAGGTTAAGATAAATAAACTAACTAAAAAAAGTTGTACTTGAGCGAGGTAACTTGTGGAATGTGGAGTTAACTCCATGCACCAACAGCCGAACGGTGTTCAGTTCACTCCCACTTCCATTCACTCTATAACGTATCCCCGAACTGGTTTTGAGTAAATAGAGCAAATAGAGTAAATACCCGAACGCACTTAAAGCATAACTCGTAATCGTAACCACGATACACATATACACGGTATGCCGATAAATGATGACGCGCAGGCTGCGTTCCGGTCTTGTGACGTCAAGTGGTTATAAGATTACACATGAGATTGCTCATATCTTTTTTATTGTCAGGAATAAATAAACAATTCTTTGTAGGCTGGCATAAGTCGGCAACAGCTATCCATTTAACGTTTTAAAAATTTTCAAGGCCAACTAAATCCTAGAGTTTTCATAGTGAACTTTTGTTTTTCTCATAGCCGCCATATTGTTTTTTCATGTTGTTTGGTACAAAAAAATCATGAAAATCAAAAATCAATAACATTAAAAAAATTTGTAAAAATTTCATTTTTTTTTTCGAAAAAAAATTTAAGATTTTTTCATAATAGATCTAGCACAAAGAAAAACACAAGCAAAAAGGATGGAAGCAGTATAATTTGATATTAATTTTATAAACAACCTCGCCGCGATTAATACTCGTCAAAATAAAACCACATGACGTCATTGCGCAGTAATAACCAAAATAGTAACAGCAATTGGCATACCGTGTCTATATAATATGTGTATCGTGATCGTAACGTCGTAAACCTAGCGCGGTAGGTTTACGTAGCTGGCTAAATACACAATAGTGTGAAGGCGATTAAAAAATTACTCAACTCAACCTAGCGCGGTTAAAAAATTGGGCAATATCCAGTAGGTACTCTAGACTGCAGCTATAAGCTAGTAGACGAAGCAAAATAATGTTTTTTTTTACAAAAACAGTATCGGAATTCCGCCGGTGGCAGCACCCATCACATACGTAATAGCTGTCAGATCCTAACTGCACAGTTTTCTACTTGAGTTTACCATCAATTTTCTTTATTTTATTAACACATTGGTGCAAAAATCGCATTTTTTAGTATTTTTAGCTTATAAATGAAAACCGATAGAGCAATGTAAATGGTCCCGATGGACGAATTGTAGAGAATTAAATTACGAAGAAAATAAGAGCGGAAGCAACTCGATCGATTCATTATTATGCTAGATAAGTAACTATAGCAGGGTACCTGTATTACCGACACTAACGCATACTTGGGTTAGAACATTCACTCGATGACGTTTACTTGACGCGGAGATGTTTGAACTTTTGAACAGCTGGATGTCATATTTTTGCACATTTGATCACTGGAGAAATTGTTTGAAATTGAAAATTTGTCCATAAGGGAAGAGGGAAGTGCAACACAAGCTAATGAAAATTAGAATTAAATGCAACCCAGAAATTGAAGTTTTTGGTTTTATTAGTTTTGATGATTTATCTGAATGATTTATCAGTTTTGATATTATCTGAATAGGCGAGCTGTCTATATGTATTAAATTCGTTATATTGCAATAACTTTTCAGAAAAAATACAACTGCAACCACCATTTATCACCCTTGAAAATTAAATTAGAATACTTTCACCAAATATGAATGTTCAAAAATTACTTTGAATTTTTATGTGCCCAATTTTTTTTCATATATTGCAATAACCCAACCACCATTTATCACCCTTGAAAATTAAATTAGAATACTTTCACCAAATATGAATGTTCAAAAATTACTTTGAATGTTTTTTGAATTACTTGTGCCCAATTTTTTTTCATATATTGCAATAACCAGCTATCTAACCCAACCTGTAGTTGTTCTGTATAATTAAAAAAAATTACTTACCTGCACCAAGAATTGCAAGCATACCAACTACTTTTCCAGTTTCCTAGAGGTTTCCACTAGCACTGACTTGTTTTGGAAACAGAGGTAATGAACAATCAACTAGAGTTCAAGATCACAAAAAAAAATACTTGAAAGCAAAGTTTGTGTAAATTTATTTAGTTTTTTATCATAAAATTGTGTTTCGCCACCAGTATTCACCAAGAAATTTAATCAGCGTGACATACCACTTATTTATCAGCAACTTATTGTGATGTATGAGTTCATCTGAATAACATGAACACCTTTAAAAATTGATCTAAAAACTTAACACTGAATTAATAAAATACACTTGTTTGTGTTTAAAATTTTATTAATAAATACATATCATATAAATTAACTCTTCACACTGCACCAAATCTTTTGTTCAACACTTAATAAAAAAAATTCACAAATAATCACCAAAGAATAAATAATATCTAACATTCTAGAAGTTATAACACCAGATTGTTATATGTACTAGAATTTATAATTTATTAACTACAGAATTACAAAATTCAAGAAACAATTATTTATAAGAGTTATCATTATTAAGCGGGATGTTTTAGATTAAAGAATGAGGACATTGTAGATGTAATCGTCCCTTCTGGAAAGTTTCAATACTTACTTCAAAAACTATTACACATCTGTATTATTATTATTATACATCTACAAATTCCTGACATTTAAAACTGGAACACCCCGTCATTTCTCCCAGAAATTGAACTCAGACAAAACTGCGAACAATAACAGTTGCGGTTCAATTATTGCAATAGTAACAATTTGGATTTACTAATCGATTTTATTTGTTTTAATTTTTTATTAAAAAGTGTTAAAAATTTAGAATATGACTTTCAAAAATTTGTATATTTCGTTAGTTAGTGGCTAGCTAATGTTTTCTATCATTACAATGATCCTTTTCTGGATTGATCTTATCAAAAATAGTGCCTTCATTCGCACAATACATCTTATAAAATCGTACAAACTTTGGCCTAAAATCCCTCACTAAGGTTTCATAACTTTTAAGAACACATTTACATGAATGTGATTACCTAACTTGGAAGATTTAAAACATCTTTCTGGGCATTAAAACTGGGCAATAAAACCTTTCAAAATACAAAAACAATCACCTAGCCAAATTCATAACTACATGCTAAATTTAAAATAAATATAACATTTAAATCTATTTTTTACATAATAATTTCTTAAGTTACGAATATTTATAATACTAATATAAATATGAATTTGTTAAATTAAGAATGTATGAAGATTTTCACAACTTACTTGAGATCTCTTCTAACTTAATATTATTACCTATCTTCTTACAATCAAGTATTGACTAAAAGCAGACATCTGGCATTTTATTCAGCAAAAAATTAGTGTTTACATGATTTATTTGATTTTATCCTAAAGCTTCAGTCACCAATAATATGAATTACCTAAAAACCATTATTTTTTTAATAAATTTACCTACACCCATTAATTTGATGTTTTACAACATTACTCGTAAAAGTACTCAGAAAATTTTGTTAGAGTATTACTAGACTGAAATGACAAGAGTTAAGACTAGAGACATTACAAATTAAACATCAAATCAATAAACTTTTTGTGAAAATATTGCACAGAGGAGATGGCATTAAAAACAGTGAGCGTTCTCGACTACATATTCTAAACTTGATTCTTCTGAAGCTTTAGTGCTGAATTTGGGAAAATGTCTGCTTGTAAAATTATGTTTCATATTACATTACAATATCAACAAAAATATACTCAATTAACATTAACATGGCAGTAATGTAAGAAAATAGAGGAGTTACAGAATATAAAACACAAATTATCAAATAAAGGTGTCCAATATTAAAGAGTGCACAAAAACAGGTCTTTGTACTAGATTTGGCATAAAAATAAAAATACTGTCTTTGCTTAGTGTACTTGTCATTTGTGGTGCTTAACAATTCAGATTACTATTAAACAAAGACAATTATTATCCTTTTAAATTTATGACCTACCACTGATTAGGAAGTTGATTCTCAACAGTACAAAATAATTTGAGAAAGAGCTCCTGGGTAAGTTTTTGAACACTCATTACTGACTTAGACGACAAGACAAAAATAAAAATGCCAAAATTAATAAAGTAGTAGTGTTATTGAATCCTTGAAAATCGAGTGAAACACGAGAGATTCTGTTAATTGCAATTATCCGTATAAAACGACTAGGTTTGCAGTCTATCGGCATTTTTATAATAAAATATACAATCTCTATTCTATCAATATACAAAAATACATAAACAATTATTAACGAAAATAATGCACAAATCATATAGGCTCACAGCCATATTCACAAAGAAATCACAAAGCAAATGCAAATTATATGATTAAACTTTGTACAATGACTGGCATTAATTTAGCTTGTTGAAAAGAAATTGTTTGAGCTCAAAATTTAATCAAACCACATAATATTTATTCCGTGAATTCATTTTGAATACTGCTGTTTGCTTAAAATATTGCTGCCATATAAAAATTATTACCAAAACATATATGAAATTTTCATTTAATCAATATAAAGTCACCATTAGTCTAATACTTAGCATAGTTTGTGTAAGAGGAACACTTGTGTGTCAGATTTTGGCAGTAGTCAAGACACCACAATTACGATATGATAGGATTGAGGTTATATTGCTTACAACACCAAGTAGAAAAGTAGGCAAAGAAATAAAATTTAACCAGTCTAGAGATTAAAACTATGTCATAAACTATATACACGTAAGTTCACTATACAAACAGGTAAAAATCACATTTCCAGTCCAGCTGTAAAATTCTTTAAGCCCTACTCATCCTCATACCTACGTATAAAATCTCTCAACAATTCCATCAAAATTTCCTTAGAGAATGATTGTCATCATTGCACCTTCTAATTTGCATGCAATAGCAATAGGAAACCGAAACTATCATTATATAAAGCAGTATTACTGGTCATACTTTAATCCTCTGACAGCAAGTTGCAGGAAATATTTTCAACTTGAAAATAGGGAACACGATGTTAAATTTAACATTGCTTCATATTTTGAAAACTGCACTATTATGAATTCATTATCTTCTAATCATCTACACTCCCTTTAAATAATTCAATCAAGTCTGCAACCGGAATTTTGAGCTTACTCAAATAATTGAAGTTTTTGACTTTCAACGGCCTCACGAGTTCAACTTGAAAGATGTTGCCATTTTAATTGAACAACCAGTGATCAAATAAAACTACTCTTAGATTCTAAAATAGTAGGAGAATCTTATACCAGTAGTTTACCTGTACATTTCAACATGGAATAATTTACAGTAATCTGTTTTAACTTTTACTAATGAAATAAAAAAAAGGAATTATGTATTTATAAAAATAGTAAACTTTGATATAAAAAATATAACCGATTCATTTCGTGACTGCAAATTAAGAAGGTATAATAATGAAGAAAAAATTTCAAAATATGAAACACACCAACCAGGCACAAATAATTATTAATACTTACAAATAATATAACTTTCAGAGGACATGAGCTAAATAATCTTGGGACAAAATATTGGAATGTTCAACAACCGTCTACCACGCAAAAATTAAAATCACACAAGTTTTATTTCTATGCCAGTTTGACTATGATTAGTCGGTTTTGATTAAAGATATTTTATTTATTGTTTACATGGTGTCACATGAGAAACCATCTTTGGACCCAATAACACGCTGAATGGGGAACACAATAATAAAAATTATTTTATGCAAAGACAATTCGGGCTGTAAGGTGGTTGTTTTATTTGTGATGTGATAGGTGACACTTGAAATCATGGAACCATTTTCCACGAGCGACAAATCTGGCACAGCCACAGTGCAAGTCTCACCTTGTGATGAACGATGTTCAAAAAAATTTGTGATATGCCTTGAATAAATTACATAAGGTCCAATTAAAGTAGTTCTGCTTAATACATACTTAATACATATCGACGGTTTCAAATCAACACCTTGTAGGTTTTTAGCACTAGTGTTAAAAGAATTTTGAACACGCTTCGGTATAAAACTCAATTTTCAATCAGTTTAAGCTCGAGTTAAGTGTCACTTTTTTAGAGCAGATATATAAAAATTGTTTTTTCGTTCAATAATATATACCAAGCAAAGCTGTTATTTTTGTATCCAATAACTATAACTTAAAACTTTTTTGTCTTTAAAATGATGAATTTTGATTTACCAAAAATTAAAAAATTGATTTGAAGCAGTCGATAGGTCATTTCAACTTCATAATAATTTATATTTACATTGTAAGTGTTTTAAGCAAAATTCTTCCAATATGGAATATCACGAATTTTATTATTATCATATTATGGAGAGTAAGTAAAATTTAAAACAAGTGAGCCAACTATGAAACACAGCCACAACGGGGGTAAACTGTCCCTTGAACATTGAATCTTGCATACTGTCAAGATTCTAGTGACATCCATATAAATTGACTTGGGGGTTGTGATAGTTAGGATATTATCTCCTGGAATATAGGTAATTTTTCGTTAGGTATATTTAATCCATTAAAAAATATGTGAGCATAATTATTAATCTAAAATTAATAAATCGAATTTTCTGTATAGAGATAGAAAATTAATAAAGAGTGTGTAAAATCTGGAGAGCAAATTATTTAATGCAATTGTGAATGTAGTTGCGCAATAATTTTGGTTTTTGTCTAGTAAAACCTTAAAATTTTTAAATCATAGTTTCAAGGCGTTTTAAAATCTAGGCAGCCTGCGATGCAGAGCAGTCCTATCATAATTAAGCAGTTATAAAACCTCCTCTACTCATTGCAGATAACTTCTGGTAAGTCTATGATAATACATACATAAAATTTTGAACCGTCAAAAAATGGTTTAATGTATTTTTTTTCAAATATAAAGAAATTAAGTGCAAGTGATTGCTGCATTATAGGATTAGGTTTCATAAAAAATAGTCCACAAACTGAAGGGTGAACCCAATTAAAGAACAATAAATAATAGCCAGCTAATCGCATATGTCAGAACAATTGACAGTCTTGTCTCTTTTATTGCACTGCACATTTATAATGGTAACTAGCAGTGAATATACATCGAGGTTTAGTAGGTGATTATATCAAAAATTGTTCTAAACCAGAAAAATAGACGATAATCACTTTTGAACCAACTTGTGTTCCCCATTGAATAATCCAAGTACGTTTCTTTCACAACAGCCTAAACACAGTAGAAGAATTCTTCTGACTTGGGACATTTTACAGAAAACGTCAATCGAAATTCTTCGTAACAGTAATTTGTACCGTCGGTTTAATAAAAGTTTTCAAAACTATACCTGTTCTAGCTGGACCTGGACCCTAAATAAAAAAGATACGTTTCTAGGTATTGTATTACAATTTACTTCAACATCATCAAAAGCGAGTGTTTTCAATTATTAACGGTCCCCAATGAACAGGTAAATTTTTGAATATTCCTTTAATTTATGCTTTTCTTGCAAAAAAAAACTAACACGACCACCATTGATAAAAAAACACATGATGATAACAATATTAAATAAAGAAATAAATTAAGTACCACTTGATCAAAGCAAACAATGTAAGCACAAAAAGTAATAAAATATCAAAATGGTAAAATAAAATTCTAAACTAATCTCTAAATTTAGATCATCGAAAGTCATTAAAATCATTTTAACCTTTGCAAGAAAGACATAAATCTTTCACAAACGTAACGACTGATAATTAACACGAACATTATAATAAATTAAAATAAAACTACAGATAGAGAGCTCACATTACTTGGGCTTATCGCTGGCAGCGATAACTGGCTGGTCGTTGACAGATCCCGCTATACTGACTCGTTCCTTAAGTAAAGTTCCGTCGGGAGCTACCCCGGCACCCTGGTTGGATGACTCGTCGTAGCCCGAGTCAGAACTGCTGTCACTGTAGACCTTATTGGCAACAATGTCGGAAGTCTCACTCTCAGTCTTGACCTCTTCTGGCTGCGATTTGTACTTGGCCAGGCGAGAACTACATGGGGTGATGAAACGAGGGTCAACCAGCACCTCTCCGTTGAGTCCCTTGAAAATCGTGCCGCAACACATCGTTTCCCTAGAACGAAATCAAAAGTCTGCATGTAACAACTGCCTGGAAATGTTGGTATTGATCCATATAACAAAAAAATTATATAAGTTACTTTATTTAGCTGAACAAGAGCAATAATAATTATTGTTTGTCTGCTAATAGTGAAAATAAAAAAAAAAAGCAACAAAGCTTTTATAAAATATACCAACCTTTTCCAATAGCTCAAGTCGACAAAATCACTAACAGGTAAAGTAGTCTCTCTCCTCTTGACCTGTCCCTTGAATCGTCTATTCTTCAAAGACACATTATCTTCACAATCACTAGCACCGGGGCTCTCAGTCCTGCTAGAGTGCCCGCTGCGACCTCCTTCTGACATAAATTCGACATCGGCCATTTCGGCATCGTCGTTGCCATCAGACAAAGAGGGACTGTACTCCCTCTCAAACTCGGTTTTCTTCTTAGTCTTCTCATTGTTCTCGAATAGTTTCTTGTTCTTGCTCTTGAATTTGGTCATGGACTTCATTCCGGGTCCGGCTCTGGCATCAACAACCTGTTTCGGATACCAAAGTTGCATTTTAGTTTGTGAAAGCATTATTTTTCAATATTTACTGAAGAAAAGATCTCGATACCTATTTTTTACTTAAAATGGAATGATATTAAAAAAAAAATATGACAGCAAAACTGAAGGCAGCAGTTTTTTTAAATTTTAGTTGACAGTTGCCATAGATATGGAACAAACGCACAAGAACATCAAGATGGCTGACTGTAACTATAATAATAATAATTAAGCTTTAAATCATATACATATTATACAGGATGTTCCTTAATTGGAGGTACAAATGAAGAGGGGAGATTCCTTAAGTAATTCCATAAGTAATCCATCAAGATGCCTGCTACTACTCCAAAAGACTCGACATGGAAAATACAAGAACCGTTTAATGGGGTTACAATTGAAACGTTACTAGAAAAGAGAAGGGCATTTTAAAGAAGACCTCAAAAGTGTGTTGGCAGAATGATGGACAGTTTGACCATTTATTATAAATTTTTACAATGTGTAAGGTGATGTAGGATTATCTTGGCAGTATTTTGATGTTTTTGTTTGTTGTTGATTATCAATTTTAGTTATTTTCCAAAGAAATTTTTCTAACTTCTAAACTATAAGACTTAAGTATGTATAAGAAACCCTATAATAGGTTGAAGGAGGACTTCAATACCTAATTGATGACATGATAATATACAGGGCGTTGTATTTAAAATAAACAAGAAAAATCGATTCGAAATCTTCAAAGTTTGTAGCTGGCTTTTAAAAAAGTAACTTCTGCTGATCTTTTTCTTTGACACTATTTGCTTGTGACCAAGATATGACGAGGTAAAGCTGAGAACTCAACTTCTTTATTCGAACTGATTTTGCAATACTCCAACAGTTATAACAAATTATGTTCCCTTTATGCCTTAAATTTTTAAATGAAACACGATTGTAGGTCAATGGGATTGACCTACAATCGTGTTTCATTTATCATTTTTGGGTATACTATGGCCAACAACTATCATCACTTAAATTTTTAAACCGAGAATCCACTAAAATTAGTGGATAATAACTTAGCAGAACATCCAGTGTTTTTTTTTTTAAATAAATTTTCTTTTTCTACAATAATAATTATCAATTAGAAATAAATCATGAGACTTTTGAATCTTGAAAAGTGTTTTGATAAGTTCAGGCACATGAACTGAACACATAATGCAAACTTACATGTTTCCAATTTCGGTCAGAACCATGCGGCAATTTCTTCCACCTCTTCACCAAAAGGACACACGCATTGCAGATTTCTCCCTGACGAGGAGTAACCAACTGAAAGCACTTCAGAAAGTCTTCTTCATATTTCTTGCTGTCTGTAAATCTGGAACTGTGTAACATATGAATTAGTATTTTCAATCTTTCAAGGTAGATAAACTGATGTATGTCTTACCTGCTGGACTTTGCTTTACAAATACAGCAACCCGCTGAGGACCTATAAACCTTAGGCTTATGAAATGAAAACATGACGATAACTATGATATGAACTGCACTGCAAATTAAAACCTGGAACAAAAAGATTCAATCAATATAAGATCCAGATTTCATATTTTTTGTTATTTAAATAAAAATTATTATTAATATGAATGAAACAGCTTTTGTTGAAGCTTATCTCTATTTCTAACATGCTCACGAGTCACAATACATTCCTATTCTATTAATTTTAACAATTTTTAGAGAATGCCTGGTATGCGGATTTCAAGTGCAAGGAATCCTGAATAAAAAGAAATACCTGACATGACAATTACCCATAAATTCAGGATCAGGAGATGCCAAGGAATAAGTTCAAAATTGTTTTTATAGATATGATTTCTAAAACTTTGAGTTCGGACTACACTATCTACAATATTTCAGGTAATAATTAAGTCAGATACTTCTAACTTAGCAATCATATGACCCAATTTAAATGTCTCCTATAAAATTTTGTGAGCTTGAATATAATTTCAAAGTTCAACCTCCAAATAAGTCTCTTAATCCAAACAGAATAGGTACTGTTATTTCATATACATAATCAAGTTTTTTTCCAATTTTCTTCTGATTATATTCATTAAAAAAATGATAAAATACCCTCCCTCTTATTCTCTACCTCTCTGTTATACAAATTACATTACTGTTATTCTGTGATGGCTGTGTAATTGAGTAATAATATTGCATATAGTAGAATATGCAGGTGTCCCTGGAATGACTTTACGGCTCACTACCAAATTCAAGTCGATTTAAGTCAACTTATCTTGGTCCAAAGTTGCTTTGTTTGGCCAATAGGAGATGTCAAAGTGTAAATTTAGAAATTGTTATTGGAATTTAAAAGCTAAACCGCTGAAGCGATTTATGAAATTTGGTATGGTGTTATGGTTTTGTAGGACAAAAAGTGCAATACTAAAATTGCTCAAGACGTTAATTCATTGGCTTAGATTATGCTTTTTTTAGGTTTCACAACCTTTGAACTTCTACGTCAATAGAATTAAAAAATTTTAACCACCCAGCAAAGATTATCGACTCGTTCTCTACAAAAAAGGTACTCTTTATGAAAGTCCTTAACCTTATCGTTTAGAAAATAATCGCATTTAAATGTTAATTTCTTACAAGAAGTTTCTTATTTTTTCATGGGATGTTCTTAATTTACATAGAATAATAAAACCGTTGTGCATTCGGAAGGATATCTAAAAAAAAAAGTTTCCTTTGACCACTCCTAGCCTAGTTTTGCTAGAAATGAGGGCAAAAAAAAAATCGACCATATCTGAGGTAGGTACTAGGTACCTACCTTCCCAACTTGAATTTCATATTTTTTTTTGAGAAAATTACCAAATCGTCTTTTTGAGGGAGCCCTGATATAAGGGAAAATTCTTAATATGTTTCAATTTTTTTCTGATTTCTTTGCCAACTAATTTTGCCTCTAATTATGGTATCGAGATTTTTTTTTGGAAATTGCTAAAATTTAGGTAGGAATTAAGTTTTTTGAGATTCAAGGTACCTACCCTTTTTTAACAACATTAAAATTTGCCAGAAAATTAAAAGAAAACACGTCTGCAAAATTCACGAATGGGAAGCGGATGATAAAATAAACATAGAAACAAATTTTCAGGCTGTTTCAATGTAGGTATAGATTATTTATTTATTTGAGGTAAAAATAAAGAAAATTGGCCACTTTAGGGGTCAGTTTCGAGGAGGTTGAAATTAGACAATATTTTTTTCTCAATTAATTAACATATTATAGCTATGAGGTTATAAGAAGTAATAAATTTTTAATATCTCAACTTTTGAGAAAATTAGGTACATTTTTTTCTGCTAGAGATCGAGTTTGCATGCGTTCTACAGGAATGGAAAATGAGAGGACAATAAAATCAAATTACTATTTTATGTCAACTATGAAAGATAGAAAGGACCTTGTCATGGATTCTTGGATGCCGCAAATCATATTCCGAAATTTGCAACGGTTTTCGATGTCTTTCGCCAAAATTGACCATATTTCCCAATTTTTGGGCCACTTGGTCCCACTCGAAAGACGCACACCTAAATTTTTGGAAAGATCGACCTCAAAAACACATATTCCCCCTGTTTTAGCCTTTCGGCGAGATTTTTTTGCGTTTTGATTGTTCCACCCCAGACTATACAGTTTACTGGAGAAGTGTAAACCAATGACTTTAGATGACCCAGAGTAAAATAATCCAGGTCCGGAGATTGAGCAGACTACAAGTGAGGCCTATTTCAACCAATCCAGAAATCTCCATGTGTTATTCTCAAAAATTCACGAACAACCACACTAAAATTCGTTGGTGCATTTCAGTTGCCACTGGTACATCTTCTAGACACTGAGGTAATGTTCCAAAAAGTTTGGGTCACCTCGCCAGTAAATTTTCAATAGAAATACTCGTCCGATTAGCCAGTCACCCTGAGAATTTTAACTCAATGTGAATGTAGATTACCTACCACCCCCCCCCCCCCCCTATAGCAAAATTTTGTAGCGAATAACCAAGGCAGTATCGACAGGGAGTCCCAGAATAAAGGGGACAAACTTTGGCAGTAGAGTATTTACTTAATTTCAAGACAAAAATTAATCTTATTTATTAACACATTGGCTACCGAGGCTATAGGGAAGTTTCTACTCTTACATACCACATGTATCACCGGTGCCCAAACCTATTAGTTCACATGTACACCAAGCGTATCACCGGTGATATCCTGTATAGTTTTATTCAAATGGATGACAAAATTTACTGGTACCTAGGAGCGGGCTCATGGTTATAGCTGTGGTACATAAGTTAACCATCACAGGTGATTCATATGGTAGCCAACGTGTTTGTAATTGAGTATTAATGGATTTAAAGGGTGTTAAATTTAAATTTTCCAAAAAGCTACCTTTTTTTAATAACTCCAAAACGGTGTAGGTAATATTTTTTTATGAAATTTTATGGATAACTAAACTAACAGCAACAATGTAATTATAGCAATGTTAACTTTGGCTGTACTTATTTTAGTTAAAATAACTGCTATGCATAACGTTTGTTTCAAAATTATGACAATATTATGTGATACGTCATGGTGGCTTTTCAGTTTTGGTCGGATTCGATCGTTTATAAAAATGCCATGAAAGTGTGACAACAATGTCACATACACAGTTTCCATTGTCTATTTGTGCACTTTGAAAATCAATCATTACATTTTTTTATGAACTTCTTAGTGCATGAATTCTCCTAATAAATTTTCTTAAGCCGGGCCTGGAATTTACAAGTTTAGAGAACGCCGATCAAATGATGGATAACAGTTTTTGGTATCCATTGGTACAGCTGCACCAAAAAATTTAAAAATTCTAATGATCCTTGCAGCTATTATAGCAAAATATATTTTTTTAAATTCACTAATCACAGTATATTAACAATGAGAGTTGACACTTTTTAAGGGTCACATGATATTCCCCTTCAGGGGATCTACATATATGGTAGAAGTTTGCAAAGTTCTTCATGATTCATCCTGTATAATTATCAATTATTGTACTTATCTCAAAAACAAAAACAGTTGAAAAGTTAACATAGCAAACCTTTTGCACCTTTTGCTCCAGAAATGTCAAGATTTTGGAAAAATATGTCAAAACCAAATTTATCCAGTGGCGTAAAAATTGGGGGGTATGCAAGTTGGACCCATATCTATCGAACACCCTGGTTCAAGTTACACACAGGTAACAGGAATTGTGTGTACACACTTACTTCGTCACCTTAAAACAGAACTAGTGCAAGTCCCAAAAGTACATTTTTCAGGAAACGTTTTTTTTCTCTAGCTGCTTTAAATACACACATATTTTAATAAAAATTTGTACAAGTATTTTAAATATGCACAGTTTCAATTACAGCATGAATTAAATAAGAAACGTATAAGTTAAAGAAAAAAGATGGACATAGAATATTTTTTAAACTGGTAAGTATCCCAAGTCCATTTTCTGGACTTAGGTTAGTTATGTGTTTTGGACATAGTATACTTCTGAGAGTTCATTTTATTAGCTTAAGATCCATACTCTCAATGTTCGCTTAGCAATAAAGCCGCAAAGTTTCTATTTGTTCGAAAAACAGTATATCCTTGAAGGTTATCTTGCAGTTAGAGCTAAATGGGCATTGATCGGTAAATGAAAATAGTTTTTCAAAATTACGAAGCAGAATAAACCTAAGTCCACAATTTGTTGGACATATGATGTTATTTGAAAGCAGAACTAGTATAAGTCCTAACACAACACTAACATAGGTTATCTTATGGTAATAAGCATAGTTCTGCATTGAAAATTATTTACTGGAGCATTGACATAGGTTCTTTCTCGCGAACTTAGGATAGTTCTACACTAAAAATTTGAGCACCCTTGGACGTAGGCTTATTTGTAATTTACCTAAAACGGGATAAATATAATTATTAGGACTTAGATTAGTTCTGCATTCGATCGGCGACACCTTACTCCATTGTTTTGTATAAAAAAACTCATTTTTGGCAAAAATGGACTTAGGCTAGTTCTGTTTTAAGGTGACTACTTGTAATATTAGACTAATTACAAAAAATATTAAGCCGTTTTGGAATTATACAAAAAAAGTTGTTTTTTGGAATATTTAACATCCTGTAACTTCGTTAATACCTATCCAATATAGAGAATGGGTTCAAGACGATTTGTCTTAAAATTAAGTAAATATTTTACAATAAAGAACTGTGTCCTTTATTCTGGGACGCCTGTATAATACATTTTCTTTATAACATTAATAGAAAACGAACATTAAAAAAAATGTTTACAGCATTTTATGTTAGTTCCATTTCATTGGGTAAGGAAGTTGATAATAAAAGGGACCAACTGCCAGGACGATATCAAAAATTATCAGTAACCTTGACGTAGGTATTTGTATTAATAAAGGCAAATAACCTTTCAGTGAGTGAGTACAAGTAAATAAGAAATATTTACAATTTAATCATACACCTTATAAGCAGGTAAGCATGTGTGGCACAAGTAAACATTGAAACTGCTGAACTGAACTACTTTCAACAACGGTCAGCTGGCTAAAAATAACTCTGCAGCCGACGAAAGACCACGACGACCGGTTGCTTGAATTAACACACACACTCATATACATATTCATTAATTTTACATTATGTATTTATTTATATACGTATGGTCAGTGACGAGAGTGAAATAAAAATGTGGAAACACAGAAACAGTTTCGATTCTGAAATGCGCCAAAATTCTCTACTTTGAAACGCCGTGCTGGCTATAAGAGAGAAATATTTCATGACCGTTTCACAGCAAAACTAGCCACTAGAATGGAGAATTAACGAATAAGTGTCGGTACTTATAGGTATTGGAATAATCCATAGTCTGTTCAAAATAGAATAAGATTTTTGAACAAAAAAATCAATTTCCTAGGTACCTACCTAACATGGAAATTAAAAAAAATCGTTTTTAATTTCATAATCATTATAATACACTAATCGTAGACGTGGCCATTGTTTATTTATAGCAGCACGCATATAAGTAGGCAAGTTCAACGTCTCGATGCATTCTTGCAGACCTAATCATAATAAAAATTCGACAAGGTATTGTCTAGTAACATAATTTCCAAACCAAATATGTGTAGGTATGTATTTATATCCGTAAAAGAGTGTGTAGCAGTTACTCAAAATTTTAAACAATGAAGAACATGAATCACTCAAAAAAATCAGAAAGTAGCCCGTGTGGTAATAAGTCAGAACTCACAGGTTTAGATAAAAGTACATTATGCAACAAGTGTTATAAATGGCATATTAGTCACGAGTTATTTTTTGCAAGGGCCTAACGAAGTGGAGCGAGTGCTTGAAAAGTGGTCTAAGACGGTTTATAAACGAGAACTATGTTTTCTGCTTTCATAAAAAAATAGAACGGTTACAATTTTTTTAAAGTAATTTTAAGAAGCAAATGGAGATGGTGAAAGCCTCGGTAAAAGCATAGGTCTGTGAATAAAGATAGAGACACACATTACCGGACCGTACTAGAGCTGTACATCGACCGAGAATCCGACTGCACTCGGTCGACGATTCGCACAATGAAATTAAACGAGTTGATCCAAACGTCATGTGTCGTGACCGAGCGATCTGTCCGAGCCGTGCCCCCACCAGTTTTTTTAAGTTAATTTGTTTCGACGGCTAAATTTTTATAATTGCGCTAATGTCACTGTCAAAATTAAAAAAAAAATCACCGAATTACGTCAATATGATGCCATATTACTTGTCTCGTGTAATTTTTTACGACATTCGGTGAAAAATATGCTTTTTCCAAAAGAGTAAAAAATAAAATGTAGGTACATACAGTGTGTGTCACAGGCATGGTACACCCCCTTTTTTTCTTTATTTTTGGAGATAATTTTTTGAAATTTGGTACGTCGCATATTCTCGATAGAGCGCACTTTTTAGCAGAAAATTGAATTTTTTCCCACATCCGGTTTTTCCGGAAATGTAACCAACTTTTTATTTTTAAATAGGACACCTATATATTATTATATTTTTGGATTCTATACATTTGTACGAATCCAACAATACCACATAAGTACCATTTGAAATGTCAAATTTGTTTTTATTTAATTTTTTATTTTTCAATTATAGTGTGCCATGACTTCAGTTGTGTTCGTCACAGATGCAAAATGGGTACACCAAAATGTATCCATAAATCACTTAATTTAGTACTTTGAACAAAAATTCGATTTTTCTAGCATTAGATGATCCAATTGGAGTAAAACGAAATAGTCATGGCACACTATAATTGAGAAATAAAAAATTAAATAAAAACAAATTTGACATTTAAAATGGTACTTATGTGGTATTGTTGGATTCGTACAAATGTATAGAATTCAAAAATATAATAATACTAATAATATAATAATAATAGTAATAATAATAATAGGGTGTCCCATTTAAAAATAAAAAGTTGGTTACATTTCCGGAAAAACCGGATGTGGGAAAAAATTCCATTTTCTGCTAAAAAGTGCGCTCTATCGAGAATATTCGACGTACCAAATTTCAAAACATTATCTCCAAAAAAAAAAAGAAAAAAAAGGGGGTGTACCATGCCTGTGTCACACACTGTATGTAAATTTTTTTTTAATGTGATGTATTTCTGATTTGCTAGAGTTATTTAGGATGAATTACAAGAAAATCCAATATGACGGTCTTTAGAAAAACAAAATATACACGAAAAAAATTAAAAAAAAAGGAAAAAAATTATATTAATACGTGTGTCCAGAAATGCGCCACTTTTTGAGATACAGGGTGCCAAATAAATTTTTTTTTCAGTTTCTTGATGGTATCTTAGGAATTATTTGAAGTACAGAGCTCAACTTTTGTATACATATCTTACCATTGATATTAGCTGCTTTTTGAATGTTAACTTTTTTTTGAGGAAATAAGCAGTCATCCAACTCATTTCCGATCAAGCTAAAATGGGATTTCAGTGAATGCTCTTATAAGACTATAGGACAGGATGTGATGTAAGGAAGTAACCACTTATGTAAGGTTGAACTTCTGTTTTGAAATATTATATTAATTTATTCTTCAGCTAGTCTCCACAGCGAGAACACTGAATTGTTAAATGTATAAATAAAATCATATTGCCGCGGTCTTTGTTTTAGTACACCCATACCTGTAATTCCAATATTTTTCATATACCATTGACGGAGATTTTGGGGTTACGTTAGGTTTTTTTGTCCCCAATTTCTACGACACACACTAGGAAAATTGACATTTTAAAAGTGCATTTATCTAGGTACTTCTTAGATGAAAGTTGAAAATTACAAAACAACTTACACCGCCTGAAAGTGAGCCTTTGTACATACCTGTTGTATAATGAGAATCAAAACAGTGTTGTAATTTTTTTTTATTACAACACGGAGTCAAAAGTAGCGGCTATGGTAGAACAATCATTAAGTCGGTATCGGTATACTCGATATGTCAATAATGCAAAGTTAATCTCATGAAAGAAAAGGTATAAAATAAAATTCACAAACCAGTTATTATCGAAATGAGTGGCACACGCAACATTATGTTAATAATTTCCATTAAATTGCACTGAAATTTATCAAAATTCCAAACAGAAATCATAATAATTCTTAATTCAATAATGTTTTTGATTGCATATATTGATATTGATTGAAAATATTATAATTTATTTGACGTTTCTTGTTAACTAAAATATTCGATTATAAAACATCGGGAAGAACTATAATGCCAATTGACAGTTTTATTGAACGCGAGTAAAATCCCATTTTGAGACATCTAATAGATACTCTTGTTGTTCAGACATTCACTCTTTTATTCTTTATTAGTTCAGTGCGTCACATTATAGGTACTTAGTTTTTTAGGTTATTAGGTTAGGATAAGATTATTTTCAATTTTCAAAAAAATATCGGGAGTAGATAAAGTATAGTACCTACAATATCTCTAGTCAAAAAAAAATTTCGAACTTGCGGAAAAATATCACTTTCAACTCTTGTTATGTAATATACTATTTAAACCGCCCACATTTTCTACACATAAAAGGTATTAATTCTTGGTCATAATTGAACCGTTTTCAAGAAATATGACTATTTACGATGAAAACTCGCTTTGGATGTTTCAAAACAAGTGACGGAAATTGAAGAGCAAAAAAACTTTGCTCAATCCTAAAATCTCCGTCAATGGCACATGAAAGAAAAAATGAAATGGTATATTAAAAAGGTACATGAATGATAATATGACGTGTACAAAAGCTTTAGTTCAGTACCCCAAACCGTTACCGTGCCATTTTCAAAAAAACTAAAAATTATTCCTTTTTTTTTTGACAGCCTGTATCTCAAAAACGGTGCATTTCCGGACACGTTAATGGGAGCTTTTTTCCTTAGAATAAGCCAAGAATCGCTCCCTAAATTTTTTCGCTTATTTAGGATAACCATTTATATTATGTATTATTGTAACACTTTTAGTATTGTGTATCTAACTGATATGACATGCTGATGAGTCCATAATAAGGACGAAACAGAGCCGTCCATGCCTTTAGTTCTCATTCAGATGATGTACGAAGATTTATAATTTGTTCAACAAAGAACCTATATTAGTGGCAAGTTAAATAATTAGAACCTGAATCCTAAAACTTTCAAATCTTATTAAAACAATGGTTTGCTATCGACCTGCAAAATCACGCATTGTAATTAATTTTTGAAGACTGAACAATTGAAGGTAAACAAAAATGCAAAGGGAATAAAATAAATGTGTAAGTTAATTTTCCAACAAATAGCTTCAATATTAAATAGCGGTGCTAAAATGAATTAATTTTTAATAGCATCCCCGGAGATTTCAATGATAGCACAGGAGCACAAGTTACATTTCTTTATTACGCTTTTCTTGAGGGTTGACCTGACCTATTTCCTATTTGATATGTGCAAGTTGTCAAGTTCCCATAAATTTTATTATTCAGAATGTCATAAATAATTATCATACACGCCAGAGATGCCAGATGCCAGAAATTGCCTGCAGCAATAATTTCAGCTTTAGGAGACATTTATTGTGACTTGAATAGAAAAAAAAAAACACTTTAGATACCTAAGTATTATAGGTACCTACACGCGATTTTCACAGTAATAAATTATAATTGGATCTTATTACGGGAACGTTCAGGTGTAATTATTATAATCTAATAATATTGCTTTAATCTGAGAATGACATTATCACAAACACGCATAACCTAAAACCTTTACACTTGTCAGTGTGCTGTCAAATTTATGATATGGGGTTGATCATTCTCATAATCCAATTAATCCATAGCCAACTTGATCCGAATAGAGTTGGAATATACTATAGAAGTTGGAAGGAAAACAAATCTTTACTTACAGGTAATTGTCAATGTCATAATTTCATTTTTGACTACTAAAAAAAAATCCTTGTAACGTCATCATGCTTTAACCGTTATTAAAATGAAGAGATAAGATATAAATTATTCTGATATGTTATAATGTTGAGCCGCGTAAAGAGCTTGAGTGTTCGCTCTGTTCATTAACTACATATTATAAGGAGTTTTGAATCACCGAAACTATTAATATTACCTACAATACATTTTCCCTATTATTGTACTGGAATGAAGTTTAAATTTTTAAACTAATTTTTCACCAACACAGGCAGCCTAAATCGAATTTTTGAGACAGTCTGATAACTTTTTTGGCATGGATCTTCAAAATGTTTAATGCGACTTTGATTGCAGTAAAGGTATTTGAACCCTACATTTAAATGAGAATAAGTCGAGTGGCATGTTTTTAAACAACAGCGCCAGCTTGTTTTTGTTCAACGTAGCCTTGTAAAATAATAAAACAGCGATAATATTCAAGAGATAAATTTTTATCAAAATAACAAATAACATTATTATCAAATAATGCAAGATAAGAATTCAAGTTACTTGGGTTGGGTTGAAACAAATTAAACTATAAATAGCCGCTTATCTAGAACAAAACAAATGCTCTTGCTATTTTAACTATAAACATTAAGATGTAGATACCTATCGCCATTTGTGTCAAAAAGCAATGATGTGTTTTAGCAATACAGCAATTAATATTCCCGTTACCTCCATCTCCCAATGCATAATATAATAAAGTTTACAATATCACCATCCCATTTAGTTCATTATTTCCGAGCTATTATAATGGGGCCGTAAAACTTTGGGAATATGACCGGTGATCATTATTAACGATTTTCCAAGTTGGTAAAATAAAATATATATTATGCTTATGCATCCTTACACCACACGGTTTATGTGAAACTGCTTTTGGACAATTTAATAATTAAATTTTGTTTATTAAATTTTATCAATTTCATCATCAGTTATTATTACATAATTCTTTTTTTTTTTATTCTATTTGTAGGCATTTATTTATTGAATATTTTCCGTGAAATGATGCCAAAATGTATATTATACCGTTAGTTGTGGAGAGCAAAGTTAAAGAGATACACCTGGATACATGAGGTGTATGCAGGAATATGTTGTAAGAATGCTAACTATGCACCAACTTGACCTACGATTTAGATAGCAGTATTACACGAAAAAACAAAATCAAAGTAAGTGTAAACAGAAAACTAAATTAATTATTTTGTATGTTACAAGGACACCTTATCGACGCGAAAACGAGATATTATACCCACATAATATGTATGAAAATATCCACTTCTTATTTATTTGGACGCAATCTCTATAGTAAATACCTAAGTAAAGTGTATGTAAAAACTCAGCTAGTAGGTACGATAATAATACAAAGACGCATCAGTTACCTATTTATTACTTATTTATTGATGTTACACAACTCCAGTGTTTTTTGATTTTCGGTACATTTATAGTTAGGTAGGTATTTCCATGTAAAACTCCCCTAATTATTGTTTTAAAGAGATTAAATGGACCTTTTGTTAATACTGGAATTTGGAAACCTGTTCGTTGCTCCTATTCCTATTTATAGTTACATTTTCAAATTTGTAACTTTCCTTCGAACTAAAACTGGAATTTTTTGAGAGATATTTTTAATTATCTCCGAAAGTAGTTTTGATTTTTTTTTTAATTATTATTGTGGTATGTGATAACGAGACATAAAACCCTATATTCTAATTAGAAAAATTAAATACAAAAAAAAAACAATACATTTAAATTAATAAATTTTAATTTAATTGTTTTGAATCAAGAACGGTGCAGAACGGTGTCCGACGAGAAAACCGCAAGAGACCATTTACATGACCAGACTAATCAGAATAAATATCCGCATGGCAGAATATCAGTAACGCACCACTTTTTTTTTTTGTAAACAAATGACAGAGGACGTGGTTGCAGGAATGCCAGGTGGAGCAGTAAAATAACTTTTCTAACTAAAATTTGTGGTTTTAGATCCTATTAACACATGCCAAAATTGAAAGAAATATCTAAACCACTAATCGAGATAATAAAAAATTAACCTGAGAAATCACATTATCCTGAAATATTTGCATGTTATTAAGAAACACCCTCTATAGTAAATTACATTGTCACTAAAAATGTACTCATCCGACCCAATTTTTGTATAAAAGAGGATCTTGTGCCACCATATTTAAATAGAAATTACAAAATTGTAATCTTAGACCTCTGTCATTTTCCTCTATTATGGCATGCATTTTTTGGGGCATATTATAATTAAATAAAATGTAATTATATTATAGCAATGACAGGTAGAAAACTGATTTATGATGTGCAATAGGGTGATCAATATAATCTGAAAACGGTAGGTGCAATAAAGTTTTATGACAAAGTAAATAAGGCCCAAATAAATAGAAGGACGGCTCTTGCTGGGCTAGCCGGCACACTGAACCTGCACTGGACAGTGTCGCAGTATGGACTCATGAAAAAGGTGATTATTAAAAAGATATTAAAAATGTTTTTTAATGAAACTAATTATGCCATTCCGTGGTCCTATATCAAGTACACAAATCCTCAAAGTTTCAATTTTTTATCTTTAAAATTAAGCTCTATTTAGGGGGTGGACACTATGTTGGGACACCCGGTACAGCAGCGTAGATATTGGATAGTTGCCCCATTTTTTCGCCCCATATTTTACGCCTCTGGATATTTTTCACAGATGATAATGTTTTTAGATTATAAGTTTCAATTTGAAAAGAAAAATGCTCTTGCCAAATTTTGATATCGTCGAAAGAATCGTTTTCGAGCTATTGTAGGTTAAACATTTTTCTGTGTCTGCAGACTGTAATAATTTTTATTGTTCAAATTTTATTAGGAAAGTACCTAGAAGAGATACGGACACGATTGAATTAAGTAAAAGTTGCTAAAATTTAAAGCTCAAAATTATAATCTGATAAAAAATTTCGTTATCTCCGATAGTTTTTGAAAAAAGTGACAAAAAAAACTGATTTTTTTTAATTTTAAATTCCCATCAAGTTGGATTATTTGAAGATATCAAAAAACTGAAAGCACATTCTCAGGCAGCAACTTTTTATTTTCTGTCAAAATATACAGGTGATTCAAAATTCAGTGCAAAGATTTTAAGGGCGTATTTACCAGCCAAAAATAAGAAGTTTTTTTCATATAATCGTATGTCCTAACTCCTGACTTGCTTTGTTTTCTAGATACAGGGGGTAAAATTTTGGAAAAAAATCGATTTTTATCAATTTCTCAAAAACCTCTCAGCTGATTTAAATAAAATTTTATAGGCTTATTTGATGTCATAAGGGCCTTCTTTGATGGGAATAACATGAATTTATTAATTCCAGTGGCGTCTCAGGGGGCTAGGGGGCTACCTGAATTAAATTAAATGAATCTCAATAATCGATGTGAATTTATTACTTGTTTTAATAGGGCCTGGCACAGATTTTGATTTTTTTTCTTGGAAACAAAGCTAGATACGAGTAAAGCTCAGGAGGCAAGAAAGTTACATTATTGACCTCTTAATATAAAAAAAAAATTGTGAAAAGAGCAGTGGCGTACCATAATTTTACCTATAAGTTTCAAGTAGGTAGCCCCCTGAGACGCCACTGGAATTAATAAATAAAAAAATTGTGAAAAGAGCAGTGGCGTACCATAATTTTACCTATAAGTTTCAAGTAGGTAGCCCCCTGAGACGCCACTGGAATTAATAAATTTATGTTATTCCCATCAAAGGAAGTTCCACATAACGACAAGTAAGCCTACCAAATTTTATTTAAATCGGCTGAAAGGTTTTTGAGTAATTAAGAATATATCGATTTTTTTTCAAAATTTTACACCCTGTATCTAGAAAACAAAGCAAGTTAGGACATACGATTATATGAAAAAATTTTCTAATTTTTTACTGGTAACTTTGAATCACCCTGTATAATAATATTGGGGGATCGAGGGTTATACGTTTCTCCTTTTATTTTTCTGAATGATAGAAATTTACTCTATTCAGTTTTTTCCCCTTTTTCCTAATAATAATTTTTATACTACCGACGATTGACGAGTTATTAGCAAAAAGGCTTTTTTCACCAAAGGGGTGTTTTTTTTGGTGGGGGGGGGGGCGGGGGGGGGGGGGGTAGGGCGCTATACCACCAGAACTGGTTTTTGTGGATTTAATGTTCTATAACCTCTTCACTAAGAATTATTGAAGGAAAATCTTGGATAAGATTTTTTATGATTTTTTGCTACATTTTTTAATCAACCGTTAATACTAAACCGTTACTAAACCGACTATAAATAATTATACCTTTAATTATTTCCACAAAAAAAATAGGAATAGAATGAAAATAAAAAATTAACTCAATTCTCTGTTGTGGCATGTATGTAATTGAATTTGTCTTTTTTTTTAAGTATACTTTCAGATGAGTTGATGTAATGTATGACCTGCCATATTTGAGAAATTAAAGAAACTCAATACTTAAAAAAACGTAGCAACACTGTTTTTTTTTGGTTGAAAATTTTATATTTTAATTTAAAAAAAAAATAGGAAGACTAGATATGTACTTAATTTAAATTTTTTTTGTAGAAAACGACATTCAAAAAATTAAATGTAAAATAGCCATCTATACATGATGCTTCAAAGTTGAGACATTTTTCGCTGAAGATGACCAATAAATTCGAAAAATGCGATCAGAAATTATTAAATTAATATTAAGACCTATGAGTCCTATGACACATGAATTGTATTTAAATTTATGAGAAGCTATAGAAAATTTAAAAATATACAGGGTGTTTGGTAATTGGAAAGCCAAAATCGACAGTAATGTAGAAAACCGTATTTAAAAAAAAAAGACAAAATAACTTTTTTCAAGATCACCGCGTTTAGGAAATATTTCAAAAAATGTAAAGCTGGGGCTGTTGTGAAAATGTGTTTTTTTTAGTCCTGTACCTTTTTTTTTTAGTTCTTTAGCTAAAATCGAGAGTCCTGTTTAAAAACGCATTTTGAACATAAAAGAGGGATTACAACCCTGTATAAAAAAATCGTCGGCCATTTTGAAATTAGTAGGTATAATATAGAAAGATTTCATTATCCAAAACAACATTTAGGTATCCGAAAAAAGTTTTTGTACCTACCTACCATCCTTCAGGTTCCCTCAAACTTTTGTTTTTACCTACAGGTGCCTGTTTTTTCAATAAATGAATGGGAATCTCGGATACCTATCTCAAGAGCACGGCTCAAGAGATATGAATCCGGGAACTCAACTGGGGCAAAGGTGTGGGCTCTCAGGCCAGGAATAAAAAAAAAAAAAACGAAAAAACCTCGATAAAACAAACGCTCGCATGACAATAATTATTAATTAACGCAGAGCAAAAATCATTTGACATTATTGCATTGAGAGAATGCTTGAAATTTCCACCATCACCTCACCACCCGCAAGAGAAAATCAAATGCGCGGTTTGCGACAACCAACGCACTGCTCCGCACGAGGATTGAGGTTGAGTTGAGGAACACTGAGCAGCGGCGAGCGAGCACGAGCAGTAAATAAAAGGGCATTAACCTGCAGCATCCACGCGCTTTGCGGATCCGATCGATTCTGTCACGTACGCGTATTATAACGCCATGCTGAAGCTGGACTGGACTGGAAGCTCTTTGCATGCATGGCTCTTTAAGTCTTTTTACAAAGCCGAAAGCCGGCGACTGTCTCAGATTGCAGTTTTCCGCGAAAAACGATGCAAATTCGCTTTAAACAGAACTCACCTACATTTTACATTGAAAAACAATACAACCGGCAATTTTCACTATCCAAAATCTACCGGTGACAACCAAACAAAGAACCACCGACACCAAATATTTCATTTACCTACCTAGGTACTTATTACTTATTAGGTAGACCTCTTCTACTGCACTTTAGGTTTAGGTACCTACTATTCACTCATATGCACTTTGAATTTAACACACCATAATTTTGATGACACCTTCCAAGAACTGTTAGGTATAGGTAGGTAGGTATAAGGAGGTTATTATCTAATGGGTCTTTTTCATTTCAATTTACAAGATAAATATAGAACAATAATTATTATTAATAAGCTTTTCAAATAATAAACTGTCTTTAATAATAATTAAAGCAATGATTGCAAAACAATGTAAATAAGCATAAAATAACATTAAACAAGAAATGTAACACTGGGAGGGAACACTATAATAATATTGCCATCCTTGAAAGATTGAAGAAGTAATTTAAATATTTGATTTTCTTTACTCTAAACAGAATGATGTAGAAAGTACCTACCTAATTTGATTTTAATTTGTTTTTAACATTCTCTTCTAATAGTTCTACCCTCACCCTCATAAATCGAAGTTCAGGTAAAAATTTTAGCATGTGCAAGATGTAGGTACTGTACTAATGAAAGTACAAGTACATACTTACTAATGAAGTATGACGCCTGCCTAAATAAATCAATTTTAGTATGCCCTTTAGGTTTTAATTAACTAATTAACAATTGAGATATTCACTAAAACTAATAAATTAATCGGTGTTTCACAGTAAACGAAATAAATAATCCGAAACAAGAATACAAACCTACCAAGGTACAATAGCTAATGAAATGAACGTTTTCAACCTTGCAAGGTTTTGTTAAACAAACATCAAACATGGCTTTCTTAATACAAAACTAACGATTTTACTAATCAAGCGGCCTAAGAACTTACTTATATTCTTTGAAAAATGAAGAATCATACACAAGTGAAATTAGAATAGGTGAATATCTAAACACGTGCAACACAGAGAAAGCGGTCGGAATAGCCTACGTGCCAAACGACTCGACTTGAACCACCCTTGAAAAATCACACAAGAAACGTGCTATGAACTTCGAAAGGGGGTTAATCTACCTCAAAAACGATGCCATTACCAGAAATCGTGGATAAATAAACGAAACAATTAGCTTTTCTCCTAAACTAAATGACCTGATTAAAGGAGCTTTTCAAGTAGGTAGTTACTGTTCGTCCAACAAACGATGCAACGAGAGAGGACGCCTAAGAAAATTCGTTCATTATAAATTAATCTACATGTAATTTGCTATGACAATCATTTCAAATTGAAGATATGACCATATTAGATCGCTATTCGAAGAAATCATGCAATTTTTTAACGTAGTTTTATAAATATTTCGAAAATAATGGAGAGAATGCACTTACCTATAATACAACACAGATGACTGCTAGAAACACACACATAGACGGTTTAATGGTTAATGCGCAATCGTTCGCGCATTGCCGAGCTTTCAATAAACTTTTTGAATTGCTGGAATTTTATAAATAAACACGTTTAGAGTATTGTCACCTTATAAATTGATTAAATAAATTACATAAAAATAAAAAATTTATTTGGTAATCGAATCACATAAAAATTCCGCTTCTTCTTACTATATTATTACAATTAATCAACTCTCAAGTCTCAACTCCAAACTACAATTAAGAATAAGATCGTTTCGTTGTTTCGTTCGGTAACTGCCGCCTAACGACAGAAAGTAGTTCTAGTTGTTGCCGCAACCATTGTGCAATTTCAAAAATTGTATTTTATTAAATGCAAATTATAAATGTTAGAGATGTCTTATAACAAAAATATTGAATTATTATTATAAAAACAAATTATGAAAACTTCCCCATTAAAATTAATTGAATTGGGAGTAAGATATTTTAATAAAAAGTATTTTAATTATAATTTGAAATTCGACTGCCCTCTATGTAGTATTAGGCCAAACTAATAAGACATGTGACAGAAGCAGTGATCATGCTAAAGAACGTCTAATGCAAGCTCTACAAATCCGCATGCGCATTATATGAAGAGTTCGGTAAAATGTTTTTCAAGAGGCTTAAAATTTTTTTCAAATTAAAATTATTTCAAATAAAAAATTGAAAATGATTGTAGCTTTACATAAGTCGGCAAGAGCTATCCATTTGACATTTCAAAAATTTTCAAAGCCAACTAGATCCCAGAATTTTCATAGTCAACTTGTGTTTTTCTTATTGGTTTCTCATGTCATTCGGTATTAAAAAATCATGAACACCAAAAATTAATAAGATTAAATAAAAAACAAAATTGCAAAAATTTTATTAAATACCTACATAAAATTTATTTGACTTGCCTTATGGTTTTTTAATTTTTATATTTTATGAAAAGTCGTTTTTTTTTCGAAAAAAATAAAAAAGAAAAATTAAATTTTCGATTTTTTTTTAATGTTATTGATTTTTTGTTTCCATAATTTTTTGAATGCCGAATGACATGAAAAACCAATATCCCATACAGCACAAGAATGTTGTATGCACATTCACAGAATATTCTCGAAGAATATTTGAATGTTCTCAGAATGTACTCAAATGTTGATTGAAATACCATTGAAAATTTTTTAAATATCAAATAGATAAGTTTTTGACGACTTATGCAGCCTATGAACAATCATCAATTCATTTTCTACAATAAAAAAGATATGGCTAAAATAAGAAATTTAAATTTTTCAATTTTTTCAGCATATTTTGGTAATGGCTAAAGTTTTAAAAAATTTAGTTCCCGATTCTTAATAAGCATCAAATTGTGCCCAACTATGCCGATTTAACCGACTCTGTATCTGACAAAATAAGAAAGTTGCCCATAAGGAGATAGATTTTTGGAACCCTGTATATGTGGTTAAAATTTTAATACAGAGTGATATAAATTGTCAAATTTTTAATCACCCAATATAAAAAGTACGTTGTAAGATAACACTTAAAATGTTAAGATAGCGATATGTATGTAAGCCGTTTTTTTGATATTTAGAGCCGTTTCCTATGTACCTACATACACTGCTTTCAAAATTAAGAATTATTGCGATTTTCATTTGTTTATCACTCATAAACTACTCAATTTAAATTGTAACTGTAAAAAACACCATTCTTACTGGATTTTCTCAAGAAATATGAAAAAAAAAAAAAAAATACACAGGGTGTGTTTTATCGTAAAAATCCAAATTGAGGCTTAAAAAATGCCAAATAAAAAATGAGAAGTTCAGGTGTTTGAGTTTTTTTTTTCAAAAACGTTTTTTCCCTGAATAGTGAATTTTATTCCGTAAGTGCGTTCCACACTGTATAGGTGTGTTACACCTATAGTTTTGTACTACACCATTAGTATCGTGTGATCCACAAAATGTTTTGTGGATCAAAATTTGTGACAAAAACTATTGCCTTGAATAAAATGAAGCATGTCTGCCAGATAAAACACAAACAATTGGTAGGTGTGTAATAGTGAACTACTCCAATCAATGATCTAGAAATCATAGATTTACAAAAAATGGATAAACAAAAACATAACTACTTACATAATGAACTTTGTTAGAGTAAAGAAACTAACCTGGAACAGTAACGATATCTGCTGAGTACGTGTGGCGTGTGGTGTTGAGTTTCTTACTAATTGCAGTTTAGCATTGTTGTATTGTATTTCAGGGAGGATGTACAATTCGAGCCGTTGTAGGGTATCTGTATTACCGACAGTGACTCTTACTAGCCTAGTGTCGGTAATACAGGTACCCTAAATCGTTGTTATCTCCGAAACTCAGAATATTCTGTCTTTCTGAATGAGGATAAAACAATATTTCAATTTGACGTTTCCGTTCGAGTTTAGGTTGAATGTAACCTTCTGGCCTTTATTAAAAGGTCGGGGAGGTTCGAGTAGGAGTTTCACCATGGTTCGGGTAAGGCGAAAAGGGCCCTCGGTGGCCTAGTCGCTTGGGGTGTACCACCCCAACCCACCATACTACTACTACTTAGGTTGAATGTTCCAATTATAATTTACCATTTCCTAATTTCACTTCCAAAGCAAAGTAGGTGTTTAGTAACATACCAGTAATTTCATCACGTTATTAAATTATAGTTATAAATTATTGTCTTTCGCAATATCCTTCAACATTTTAATGAAACTGACAGGAATTGAAATTAAATATGACACATGACAATTTGAACTATCAAAAGTTATTTCAGAATTATTTTAGTAAAATGAGCTCAGACATGACTGCAATTTTATAGCCATCTCTCTCTTCGAAGGCACTAGTTGATGAAAAATTTTGTGGATCACACGATAGCTACACTACACCATTGTATTGTTTGGATGAATTACTTGTTCAATTCACTCTGAAACCGCTCGGATATTCCCACGACGAATTGATCAAATAGCGTTTCATATCCAAACGCTGCAACAATGCGCATGCGGAAACTGAATACAATAATAACAGGCATTGGTGTCCTAGACGCGGTCTCTTGATCTAAAATTTGACAATGACAATCGACATTTTAGTTTAATTATCAAATATCAACCAAGACCGGAAACAAATCAGCTGATTGTTAAAAATACAAAATTACAAATAATTGATTGTTATTGTGTTTTTTAAATGGAGAAAAAATAATAATTTTCAAAGTAGATAGAAATTAAAACGAAGAAAAGCTAGTTCTGTGTCGATAATAAGATAATAAAATAATAATAACTACACTGATAATAATAAGATTCAAATGAAATATGGCAACTAGCAACAATGGTGATACATTTCGTACACATAATTTCAAAGTCGTTCTTTTAGGAGAAGGTTGTGTCGGTAAAACTAGTCTTGTCTTGAGATATGTTGAAGATAAATTCAATGCTAACCATATTAGCACTGTACAGGTACATAATATTTCTTCTATACATCTTGGGTTTTATGCATGCCGAACTCAGACTCTTCGTGCTGACCTTTTTTTACTTGTAGGCGTCATTTTTAAACAAGAAGTTAAACATAGACGGAAAACGAGTTAACTTAGCCATCTGGGACACCGCAGGACAAGAAAAGTTCCACGCTTTAGGCCCAATTTACTATAGGTCATCTAATGGAGCAATTTTAGTGTATGATATTACAGAAGAAAAAACGTTCCAAAAGGTCAAAAGTTGGGTGAAAGAATTGAGGAAAATGTTAGGCATCGATGTTTGTCTTGTGATTGTAGGAAATAAGACTGATCTTGAAAAAGATAGACTCGTCAATTTAGAAGACGCTGAAGAGTAAGTCGCTACACACCTACACAATATGTTGTGCAAGAAAACTATCTGTACATACGAACATACAAGCATATTTTATTTAAACAAGGTGTTTCAGAGATATAGGGATAGGGCCAAATTTAAGGCGGTAGTTCTAGTTCCTCTCATAAATATAAGTTTAAAAAATAAATTTAAGACCTACAGGGTGCCAAAGTGGTATGGTTGCGATTCTGCTTCATCAGTCCCCCCACAGTATTCCCCCACTGCTTTCTCCCCTGTGTTGCTCTGAAATCATCTCAGCGTTTGATGCAGAAATCAGCACAAAAAAAAGCATCACCTATAAAAGTTATTCAGGGTGATCAATTAAAATGGGACAGTCTGTATTTATGAGAGGAACTACCCCTTTAAGTTTGGCCCAATATCACTGAAACATCATGCATACATTTAATTCGTGTACTTTTACTTTACTTTACAAGTGCCCTTTCTCGAGTAACTAGATACCTACAGTGCTGGCTTAAATGTAGAGATCCTATCCACATTTCTAAAAAATAACGGCAGCATATTCCAATTTCTTCTTAATCTATTCACAGTCAAGTAACAACTTCTTGACAAAGAGGGCATCATTTTTTGCATGTAAAGACAAAATAGAAGGCAGTTTGAAGGTGAAAGTTGAGGCAATTTCAGAGTAATCATGATCTGCAATGAACATGTGAGTTCTATTTTTAAAGGCTAAAAATATCTGATAAACTATATTAAGTCGGTAACACCAATGATTTATAAAGACAAATGGTTGCCCAAGTGTCAGAAAATTTTTTAGCGGATCTTTTAATGAAACCCAAAGTTTTCAGAGCTTTGGAGCTAACGATACTTGGGCCGGTCGCATATACACTTATGACATTTTGTTTTCGATATGTCGACGACATGTTGCTTTCCTTTACAACATAACGATTACAATGAGGATTTACAAACCAAGCAGACCCGCTGCAGAAATGAAAATACTTGTCTTGTTGCCCACAAATGTTTCATGACACTGTTTGCTCTCAAGCGACATTTTAACGGCTGCAAAGAATAGGTCGTATGTAGGTATATACAGACAATACTACTGCATCTTCATCCAATGACATGATGTATTTTAGATGTGCAAAGTAGAAGTTTTTGTAATGACATTTTGAATGTCATCACGTGCCTGCAACATGTCCTATGAGTGTGCGACCGGCCGTAGATTGTTTTCAAATTGAAACTTGCTATCAAAAATAATCCCTAGATCTTTTATATGTTCAACTTCAAGTTCAATGCCATTAATAGTATATTTATATTGGAATGTGTTTCTATCTCTTCTTTTGAAAGACAGCCTTACATTTTTCACTATTTAGATCAAGCCTATTTAATGTAGACCATTATGCCATGGTCTACTTCTTTGTAGATCCTTCTGTAAAAGAATTTGATCGTAGAAAGGAGAAATTTTGTAAAAAAATTTATCATCCGCAAACAACAAAATCTCAGCCACCCTCGGTTGCTTGTTCACTTTATCAATAAACATAATAAAAATCAAGGGCCCCAGATGGGCCCTTGAGGCACACCAGAGGTAGCAGTGAAGGAAGATGAGACACTGCCATGAGTGCCATGGACTCTAACAGCCAATTGTCGATCAGATAAATACGAACTTGACCAGTTTATGGTTTGAGAACCAAAACCAAATTTCTACAGTTTAAAAAGCAAACATATTGTGATTAACTCTATCGAAAGCCTTTGAAAACTCTAAATAAATACTATCAATTTGAGTTAACTTACCCATTGCTTCGGAAATATAATTACTGTAAAGGATCAAATTTGTTAACGTGGATCGACCTGCCACGAATCCATGTTGAGCTTCAATAATGTGGGAAATGCATTTATCAGTTAATTTAATAATTGTCATAATGTTATCTAGTGTTTTGGCTATGGAACCCAGAATTGCAGTGGGACTGTTGTAGTTGAGAATGTCATATCTATCTCCAGATTTAAAAACCGGTGTAATGAAGGCCTTTTTCCATACTTCTGGTACAAATAGTTCTTCAATTGATTGATTAAACAAAAAGCAAAGAAGCTCAGATAAAGTAGTGACAAATTAAAAAAAAAATCTAGCGAGCAAACCGTCAGGGCTAATTGAGGTTTTATCCTTCCATTCATTTATGGCTTTAGTTTTAGTTACCTCTTCGGTAGCAATAGAATATTTCCATCTTTAGGCTGAAATGTCTCATGAATGAAACATAACAAATTTCTTTCATAAACCGATTCAAAATTCTTTGCAAATAGTTCACATATTTCATTACTAGTACAAACCCTGCTCCCCTTTAGAAACATCTCACCAGGAATTTGCGAGGGAATTTGATTTGAATTAGACAATTCATTTACATAGCTCTCAGAGTTTTTCTTATGTAATTAAAAATTTATTTCATTATTATTGTGCCAGGGAATATACCAGTGATTGCCCTCTACATAAATGATAAACACCGGGTGTTTCAAGCGTATTTTTCAATTCATCATTTATCATTTTATTTTATTATTTAGTCCCTTGGATGTTTGATTCTAAATTTTTACATCCCTCATCTCATCCAGTAGGCTAGACTGAAAGAACAATGGCGGATTTAGGATTTAGGGCGTGACTATAGCCACAGTGACTATATTCCAGAGGACTATATTCAGGGACGACCAAAAAATAAATATAAGTCGAAACAAAAACTTTAAATTGACTCTTTAATGGGAGGTGAGGTGTGTAGAAGGAATGTCATTGCTGACTGTTGGCACAATGAGCAATGACTATGCAGCCAAGGCTCTCTGAGTTGCATTCTCTCGACCTGAAAGAATTAGGTAGATCAGGTGCACTGCATGTAAAACCTGCCACGAATAGATTAACTGAAAATCAGTCCCTTGCACTTTCTTGTAAGGAGGTGTATCACTATCAAGCCTAGAGGATTTAATAGAGTCTTTTAATAGAATGAATTGGTACATTATTAGAGATTAGAGATCAAATTAAAATGATGACAGAAGCAGAAGCATGTTAATAGCCTGGGAGCCAGCTACAGGGCTTTGTGATTCTGGATTCTTAGGAGGGCAGAACAAATTCGCTGCACTGAGGCCACAGGTGGCCCATTGTGCTTCCTCCTTTCCCCGGGCTTTGTGACCAAAACCATCCTGGCTAATTTTCTATTATGTGCTTCATGTGAGGATGCAATGAAGCCTCTTGAACGTTAGCTGCAGTACCATGGGTGGGTTGAACTAGGACAGCCTATGTAATCAGAAATTTTAATCCTCCATTCCTTTTTGGCCAATTTTCTGACTTTACATCATCCTGTATAAATATTTCAAGTACACAGTAGAATACCACATTAATAAAAGTTAAAATAAAATAATACTTACAGTCTTTTTCTTTTGGTTTTTCTCTTTTGTCCATTGCTTTTTCTAGTGTGTCAAATGATTTTCTTATTTTTCAAGTAACTATAGTCATTGATTTATTCAAGGATTTATCAATCAATTTCCTTTTTATGTCAAATTATACTACAAAATATTCTTAACATTGGAAAAGCAATTGGTATAAATGGAATCTAATTTGACAAAAGAAGAATTTCAATTGAAAAACCAAACTGATGTTTAATAAATGGGAAAACCATTTGACAAATTAGGAAAAGCAATTTTCAAAAGAGGAAAACCAAGAGAAAAAGACTGTAAATTTAATCATTTACAGTTGTTATCATTAATTTATATTAGATGATTATTTTTAAACACTTTCTCTAAAGTATTTTAAGAAAACAATATTTTCAGATATGCAAGGAAAGTAGGGGCTGTGCATTATCAAACTTCAGCGAAGCTGAATCAAGGAGTAGAAGAAATGTTTTTAGGTTTAACTCAGAATATGTTACAAAGATATGAAGAAAAAGAAGCTAATACTGCTTCATTAAATAGACAGAGCTCTCAGCGACGGAATGTCATTGTTGTGGACGATGAAGAGACCCCTACACCCAATAGACAGTGCTGCCTGTCATCATAATTTCATATTCAAAGATTTTCAAATGTAAATGGTTGAAATACTAACTTTATTTCAAATCAAACTATATACCTACCAGTTTTATTGAGTATAAAATCTTAATTAATTACAATCAGTATCATGTCATTCACGTCTATTACTAAGGAAATGTTTATAATATTATAAAGCCATTAATTTTATACTTGTATGTTATAAAACTGTTATGTGATAACTGAATATAGGGATACGATAATTCATTAATTTTATTTTATTTAATTACTATTACTAATCATAATTTTTTGGCAGCAATCAATATACAGGGTGTTTCAATGATACTGAAAAAATAAATTTCAGCTAAAAATGACGTTTCGTTTAAAAGATACATGGTATCAAAGTTTTAAAAATATATAACAGTTTTTGGTTATAACTTGTGTAAATTTGAACCGATTTTGATGAAACTTGGCATGAACAATAAACAAACAAAGATAAATAAATAAATAAATAAATAGTTTATTTACGGCAATAGGCCATTATAAAATTACAAATTACAATTTAACAGTGAAACAATGAGCCAAAGTACAAACAGAAAATATGACTATGATAATTACATTTTCGAGTAATATAGACGAAATAAGAATTTTAGAATTATAATCTCTTTATGTGCCTCTTAAATTCAACATGTGACACTACAAATAAATCAATTTGCTCTGGTAGAGCATTTGCCCGCCTACACAATCTGCTCATTGGGCGATTGTATGAGTAATTTGTCCTGTGAAACTTCACTGAGAAGAGGTCACCCCGTCTTGTGGGTCTCTGAGGAACATGGAAGTTCACTGTCTCTAATAGACTCGCTGAGTCCATTCTATTAGATATCATATTAAAGAATGTGCAAAGATCGAGGTAGCCTCTTCTATCTTCCAGTGTTGGAATATTGAGCAACTCCAAGAGGTCAGTGTAAACAATCTCCTCAGCCTTAATTCCCAATTTGAATGCTATATATCTTAAAAACTTCTTTTGGATTCTCTCTATCTTCTCTATGTGGACCTTGTAATCTTCAATTTGTTGTTCAATTTTCAAAATGTGGTTCTTAATGATTAGTGATATTATCTTGGAAACATTCAAATATCTCAAAAACGGTGTGCCATATGAAAAAACTAAAGGCCCATTTTCATGTGACATCGTGACCGTGAAAATCGTGACAGAATATCGCGATAGTTACTGTCGCGAGAGTAGCTTTTCCAGAAAGTATTTACACAACGAATTGGATTTTATGGCACTTTCATGATAGCACAAAAGACTTCCGGAATAATAATAACAAAATATGTCGACCATTCCGCTGATTGTAGCTATTACTCGCTTGATTCCTGTGATTTTGTCATTAAAAAAGAAAAATAGTAAGAGAAAGATTTGGGTGAGAGAATGGATTCAGGGAATAAATGAGCTTGGTGCTTCTAACAGGCCAATACCCTGGAGCTAAGTTTGGAAGACCCAGATATGAGTTTATTCAACTTCTTACAAATAAATGATACTATACTTCAGTTCCATATGGGAAGAGACCTTATCAGATTTGAATTAAAATTTCATCTTTATACTGGTGATTCAAAGTGGCATTTAAATGTGTTTTAAACTCATTAAATTTAATAGTTTTATCCAAATTTCATTACTCGTATATTGCCTTCTTGCTTCCTTCTTTTCATGTTCCAAGTTTTAAATGATGCGGTAGTATTACATAATTTGGTGAATTATAGCTGGATATACTTCTCTAGTATAGGACAATAGCTTCAACCAATTGATTATTCTTTAAAATATAATCTCTAAATTTTTTTCTCGCTTGTGATTAAAAGAATTCATAAGAAATGAAATCCCCACTTTAAAAACCATCCTAACAAAGTTGCACGACGATGAAAAGAAATTGTTTAGTGGCGCAGAATTTTTTTAATGAATTTCAGGAGCATCGATGACCACAAAGAAATATATTACGCACATTCAGATACACATATTCAGAAGAAGAACTGACAAGTCGTGCGCCACTGACATCTGCTTTCCCCTTACGTTTATTCCTCGCAGCTCTTTATTCGGTCTAATTCAATCTTTTATTGTTTGCAGTCCTGAAAGGGGCAGCAGAGCTCTTCTTCAGCTCCATTTCGCTGCAGGCGTTTCATAAAATGTGGAAAACTTTTTGCCACACCCACAAGCAAGGGAAATGTTTGCATTCTTCCAGAAAATTTATTGAATTAAAATGATCACTTTTGACAAATTTGTACATTTTTAAATATTAAACAAGTGCTCATTTTGACCACGTTATTCTTTATACTGGACATCAAAACGGTCTTTGTGGGCCCAAAAGATGGATTTTTCAAAAATTTTTTTACAAATTCAAGTACAGGATCACAAAATGGCCATTATTTAAAATTATTTTGGACTATACAGAGTGTCCCATATGAGAGCAGTGACATATTAAAGTTGTTTTTTTTTTTTAATTGAATGCTCCTATATTATGTTATTGCATTTTTAGATTATCTGAGAAGAGAAAATAAGAATAGTTTTTAAATTGAGATGTTTGTGAGTTATAAACAAGTGAAAATCGCCATTTTTGGAGTTCAAGGTCCTCTGCAACGAAAACGGCTCAAGATAGAGAAAAACGGCTTACATATGTCCCTATTTTAACTTTTTACGTACTATCCTAAGGTATAGAAAAATTTGTATTTTCTTTGTTTTGTTAATTTGGCGAAGCGTGCAGAAATATCAGATTTTTTCAAATTTTTCATCACTCTGTATAAACATTTTTCATCCACATCATAGGATAGTTCATGAAAACTAGTAAGCGTCAGTGTCGGTAATACAGGTTCCCTACGGCGAATCGGCATTATAGTATTTCCCGATGTTCTAATTCTGTGGCTTCAAAAGAAACTGACATATTAACGTTGACTGTTGAATTGACTATGACGATGACTGACACTTACAGATTACAGAGCAGAGCAGCAGAAAGGTCGAGGGTCGAGGCACTCGAGGTCTTCTGCACTATCAGCGGCCCAGCAGGATCCAGCGATCCCTGATCCCTCCCTCCCTCTGCTCTAAAGAGTAAAGTAAAATCAAAAAGCAGATTGACTTGAACTAGATTAATAATTGTAATTGCAGTAATTTCATGTGCTGGGACAGATTGATAGAATTATGTAGCTGCAATTACATTGCTAACGCTCTGGACGGTGTATATTCAGTTTCAATTATAAAGTGTGTTTTATCAGGTTTTTTATTTCCTTTATGTGGTGTAAAAATGGCAGGAGCCAATGACCGCCTTTATCACAATGAAACGAGCAGTGATACAGAAGATTACACGGATGACAGAAGGAGAAGAGTTTTCAAAAATCGAATGAGGTAAGTCGCCAACTAATTGTAATAATTCAATAACTTTTTCAAAGGACAGATACTGAAATATTTTCTTCTCATTTTATTAACCTTTTATTATGAGGTCATTCCTCTCTTAGTTCCTTTTAAGAAATAAATAAAGTCAATAAGTCAATATCCAGAAATCGTGGGTAGAATCCACCTACTTGCAATTCAAAATGAACAGGTAGACGATCATGGTTTGAAGCTGATGTCATTGAATCAGGTTAACTATTTCTCATCTTTATGGTGTAACATGATTTCAATCCAAGTGAGGATTTTTTTTTTTCAAATAAATTCAATGTTTCTCATAAATCCTGAACTAACTACTTTCGGTCTTTATGTCGAATAGAATGACCTCACCAAAAATTTAACCTTTGATGACAGGTCTCTACTTCAGCATGAACTACTACAACTAACAGCCCACAGAATGGATAATGGATTTCCATGACTCATTCCGTGTGCAGACGATCTAATTCTCTTGTTTTCTATGAAACTTTGTACACCACTAATTATTCACTTAGATCCTTTTAAATTTTATTTCGTAAATTTAGCTTTCAAAATTCAAATAGAAAGCAAAATTATTCAATGATTTGTTCATTTTAATTTTAAATGCAAGTCAAGGTAATAAAATATTTGCGTTGTTGGAATTCATAAAGAGAGTTTTCTTCCGGGTGGTCTTTTTCTTATCCTTGAACGATTAGAGACGAGTCGAGTCGAGGAGAGTATAAAGTTTGTACTGAATGTTGTCGGTTGGTATGACAGCCCCTGATTCTTACAGGTAACAAATAAATCTAGATATGCTAGGGAAATGAGTTTCAGACAACAGACGGCGGAAGATCAAATTGGCATCATAGTAGGGAGTGACCTCTGTCAATACAGAGAGAGAAGGAGTTAAAATTTAGTCGCAGAAAAAATTTGAGGGTCATTATATACATCCACGACTCCTAAAGTTTCACTATGGCACCTATATAGGGATGGAGAACATTTTTTTTTTTTTTTTTTTTGAAAAAGGAGGGTAAATCCATTATGGATACCCATGCATTGGGTTATGTGGGAGTCCCACCCACTAAAAGCCCCTCCTTTCGAGGGCCGTCTTGGTCACCGGAAGCACCTCAGCCTCATGGGCTTATTGTGCACCCCCTTTTGCTTCATGACACCCATTCCATCAGTCTGGTTCCCTGAACTAACTTGTGCAGCCCCGTTACTGAATGAGTTTCATATTCTTCCGGACGCATTTTTTGTTGTCCGTATATCTCCTGTCTTCTGCGATCCAGAGCCTCGCATTCGCACAGTACATGTTTTGCTGTCTCCTGGGCCCTATTGCATTCTCGGCAACTTAGGTCTCCATTGAACAGTCCTATTTTATTTAAGTGTTCTTTTAGGGCAATATGTCCCGTTAGTAATCCCACTGTAATGCGTAACTGATTCCTGCTAAGTAATAGTAGTTCTTCAGTTGTCTTTTTTATGGGTCCTTTGATAAAGGCTTTCCCGTGTTGGTGTTTGGTCCTTTTGTCCCAATATATTTTGTGTTTTTCTTTGACCCATATATTAACCTGACCCCGTGCTGTACTTTTTGGTACTCCCAGGGCAGGTTCTGGGCCAATGTATTTAGCCGAGGATCCTCTTCTTGCTAGCTCGTCGGCTTTTTCATTGCCTGTGATTCCTCTATGTCCTGGCACCCACATCAAGGTTACCTTATTGCGTTCTGCCAGGGTTTCGAGATTCTCACGGCATTCCCACAGTAGTCTGGACGTTATCTTGGGGCTTTCTATAGCCCTCAGAACCGCCTGACTATCTGTTAATATATTGATCCGTCTATTTTTGTAGGCCCTCTTATTGTTTATGCTCGCGCAGTGTAGCATAGCGTATATTTCCGATTGAAATACAGTTGCCCACTGCCCGAGAGATATGGTGTGTTGAGTATTGTCCAACTCATTGTATATGCCAGCTCCAGTTCCTTGGTCGGTCTTTGACCCGTCAATGTACCAGGTTGTTCCGACCAGCCTGTTGCTGTCTGTGGGCTCATTCCATTCCTCTCGATCTTTGATGCTCACCTCAAAGCTCTTGTGGAATTTGAATTTTGGAGCCATGTGGTCTGTGTTTGCATCTAGCAGGTCCACTTCCACATAGTTTTTTATTCTATTGTGTCCAAGTTCCGCATATTTGCCCCTTGGTTCTTCTTGCAGCCTTAGTCGTGCCAGTCTTGCCTCTCCCATTATCATTAGATGAAGTGGTGGGAGGTCTAGGAGGACTTCCATTGCTGCAGTTGAAGTAGTTTTCATTGCCCCCGTTATTCCAAGGCATGCGAGTCTTTGCACCTTGCTGAGCTTGTTTATCGCGGTATTTTGTTGCATCTTTGTCCACCATACCAGAGATGCATACAACAACATTGGTCTAATCACTCTGGTGTACGCCCAGTATACCATATGTGGTTTTAATCCCCATGTTTTCCCATAAGTTCGTCTGACCATCATGAATGTGGTCTCCGCTCTTCTTTTAATCCTGTCTATCTGTTGGTTCCAGGTGAGTTTTGAGTCTAAGATTACCCCAAGATATTTCACCTCTCCCGATATTTGTACGTTCCTGCCTCGAAGTTTTAGTGGTCCTAGGCCCACCAGTTTCCTTCGATTAGTAAACGCTATGATGGTTGATTTGGAGGGACTTATGTTCAGTCCCTCTTCGTTTGTCCATTTGGTTACAACATTTAAAGCCCTTTGCATACAGGGCCTTATTGTGTCGTTAAATTTGCCTTGAATTAATATGACAAGGTCATCAGCATATCCTATGCTCTTGATTCCCTCTTGGTCCAGACGTTTCATTAGCTCGTCCATAACAAGGTTCCATATCAAGGGAGACAGTACGCCTCCTTGTGGACACCCCCTTGCTACCTGAGCCACCACAGTCTCCCCAAATAGGGATGTGCATACCAATCTGCTTTTCAACATGAAGTCTATCCACCTGCATATTGTTGCATTGATTCCTCTGTTCCTCAATGCATTGGAGATTGATTCTAGGGAGGTGTTGTCGAACGCACCTTCTATGTCCAAGAAAGCACATAATAGTACTTCCTTGTGTTTTATTGCGTATTCTGCCTTTTCTACCAAGTGGTGTAAAGCTGATTCCGTTGATTTTCCTGTTCTATATGCATGTTGGTCTTGATGAAATGGTCTGTTTGCCAGGACATCATCCCTTATATGCCTATCGAGCAGTTTTTCTAAAGTCTTCAGCAAAAAAGACATGAGACTTATGGGTCTTAGAGATTTTGCCCCTTCCTGTCCTGTTTTCCCAGGTTTAGGTATATAAATTACTCTAATTAAGGTCCAGGCTTTGGGTATGTGCCCCAGTGCAAGACTGCCCCTGAGGATCATACTTAGCCTCTGTGTCAGAAGATGTGGTCCTTTCTGCAACATTATTGGGTAGATGCCATCTATACCCGGCGATTTATAGGGTTCAAAGGAGTTGATTGCCCATTTGATTTTGTTCTCGTTTATCACCGATTTCGCAACCTGCCAGCTGTCCCTGTTCGTCCTCTTTGGGGTTCCCAGTTCTGCATTTAGGCAGTCTTGTGGAGATAAATCGGTGACTCTAGAACCTGGAAAATGGACTCTGAGTAATTCTCTCATTGTGTCCTTTCCCGTTTCCGTATATTTGCCACTCTCTGTTTTCAGAGTGTGTATGGAGCTCTGGGGTTGCTTTGAGAGTATTTTATGGAGTCTAGCATATTCTTGAGTTCCTTCTATGTCCTCACAATGCTTTCTCCATGAATCTCTCTTTGCTTTCCTCAGTGCTTTGTTGTATTCTGTGAGAGCCTTTCTGTATATCTCCCACTTATTTGTTTCCTTCGCTTTATTGAAGTATTTCCTAACTTGTCCTCTTTGTGCAGCTAGGTTTCTGTTCCACCAGGGCACATTCCTGTTGGAGTCCCTGCTGACAAGGGGACAGTTGTTGTTATAGGCCGAAGTGATTGCATCCTGCACTTGTCCTGCTACCACTTCTAGGTCTATTGTGTTTTTTATCGTATTTCTCGTCTGTTTTAAACCGTGCTCCAGGTCTGTCTTATAAGACTCCCAGTTAGTTTTCCGAGGGTTGCGATAAATTTCTTGTATGGTTTTGTTTCCATTTATTGTAAAGTTTATGTGTCTGTGATCCGAGCAACTAACCTCATCAGACACATGCCAGTTTTTGACATAGCTTCCTACGTATGGTGTAGCTATAGTTATGTCTATGACCTCCTTTCGTCTTGAGTTGACAAAAGTAGGTTTATTTTAGTGATGAAAAAAAGCGTGTAATAAATTAAACGTGTAACCGTCAACACTAAACGTTTATAAACGTGTACACGTTTCTTTAATAGTTGCATGAAAATAACCATTCAGTATTCTTAGATAGGGAAATGATGGTTAATAGGTTAACCAGTTGTAAACAGTTAATAGGAATGTGAACTTCAGATACAGATTGTCCTAATATGCGGACGAAATATAAAGAAAGGAGGATGATTAGATAGAAAAACTTGTTGAAAGTATCAATTTGGAATTAATGTTCATAAAATAATTCAAGTAGGTGCGCTCCTTATGGACCACCCATGGCACTGCATAGCAGTAGTTATCCGTCCTTCCTCCTTCCTGCTAGCCCTAATGTGACTTGACCTTCACCAATTTATTGCCTTTCATTATCACAGGGAGTTGTGGTGGAGTTTTTAAATTTTCATTAAAAGCATATTGTAGACAAACAATAATAACAATAAGCCGTTTTAAGACTTTGGGGAATAAATGAATAAAATGACAAAATACAGGAATTGAAATTTTTAATTATTTTTTATTGAAATCAGTTGTTGGTAATCCCCAACAATCCCAACACTAGTACCTACCAGCAAAACAAAATAACACTCCTTCCGGTTCCACACAATCATAAAAAGTAAAAAGCATCATTTCACATCATTTAACTACCCTCTGCCCAGTAGGGACACAAAGCAACAACATTGCAGGATTTGCAGGTGCAACTAATTACAAGGAACTCTCAGATGAAAACGGGTTTTTTATGATGAAACACGAAAGTTTAAATAAACACCTCCCTCACTAATTTACTAAAGTCTTATTATAGGTAATTCGATTTCTTTCATATTGGATTTATTTTAGCCCTTTCAGGCAAAGGAAATTTATTTTTTCCTATTAACAGATACACGGGCGTGTAATTTTTTTAAACGTTTAGTATGGTCATTACGTGTACACGTTTACAAGTGTACACGTTTCATCACTAGTTTATTTCCTACATTTAATATGTCTAGATTGTTAGTCATTATAAATTGTAGTAGTGACTCACCTCTTTCGTTGGTGTTTGTGCTTCCCCAAGTTGTATGGTGCGCGTTGGTGTCGCACCCGATGATCAGCTGTGGTCCTTTTCCCCCGCAGTCTCTCACCAGTTTTTCTACCTCTTTGGGTGGTGGTAGTTCCAGGGCGTCATATGGGAAATATGCTGATCCGAGAATTATCTCCCTCGACATATTCCCTCTGACTGTCCTGATTTTTGCTACCGTCAAATCCCTAGAAGAAAGGTTAGTTAACGGAAGTATTTTAAGTCCTTTTTTGACTAGTATGCAGGTTCTAGGGGTTTCATGGGATCTACTGTAAATTAGTTCTCCCACCCCCCCTAGTCCCATTACCTTACCTTTGTTGATCCAAGGTTCTTGTATGAGGGCCACGTCAAATTCCCTCATTGCCACAGTAAGGGCAGCTGATGCCGCCTTACTGTGCTGGAGGTTCGCTTGAAGGACCCTGATTTTGCCCGCCATCGAGTCCTTTCAACACTCGAAAAGTCACCCTTCCGAGGCTGTAGTACGCTCGAAACCGGGATCTCTCGAGGGTCTTGAATGACCCCTCGTCTATTGAAAAGGCCCGGATTACTCCCTCCTTCTCTTTTTTCTTGCTGAGTTGTAGCCAGCTACCCACGTTCAGACCTGGATTCTGCCTCTCTAAACGTGTCCTTACTGGCCCATCCTCTTCTTCTGGTCCCGGGATGTAGACTAGAACTCTCGGCCTCTTTGGTAGGTCCTTGGCCTCGACTGTTGTCAGGGCCATCCCTTCCCAAAGTCCGCCCAGTGTCCCAATCACCCCCACGAGCCAGGTTTTTGTTTGTTCGTTTGCGCAGTGCATCCATAGGACTCCTCCGCTAAACGATACTTTTTCGAATTGCAATGGACTTTTGCTCCCCGAGGGTGTGCTGTCCATTGCTTCGACTAGTTTCTTCTGGATCAGTTCTGTCTTTCCCTGATCCAGAGTAAATTCAGGATGGCGTCTGTCTATCACCGCCATCCTTAGTCCAGACACTGCCTCGCTGTAGCTCCCTTTAGGCTTCGTTTCCGTTGCCTTGCTGGGTCCCTTGCCAGACAGTGTTTGACTATTATTACCCTTCGCTCTCTTTGGGGCTTGGGGTGGAGTTTTCGAGTCGTCCCGAGATCTTTTTCCACTCTTCGGTCTCTTCTCTTTTGTTGCTTTGCTGTTGGTTGGACGTTTTTCAGTCCATGTGCCAGCAGCAATTTTTTGTTCCTTTCGGAGTTTCCTTTTCTGGGCCCCCGAAAGTCTTTTTTCTTTTATTGTTGATATCTGCAGTCCTATGTTTCCAATCCCTGCAGATATTGTATCAGCGGTCCCTGTTGTCCCCACTGATGATTCACTGCCATGGTCAGATTTGTCATCCTCCATGGCAGTTCCTGGCGTTACATTGCCCTCCCCAGAATCCGAGGGGCAGCCTGGCACTAGGCCAGGGAGGGATTCTGAACCAGTGGTTCTACCCTCCTGGGGTACTTCTTCCTTCTGTTTTTGTTCCGCCATTCTTCTTTCTTCGTGTGTTGTTGGGTTCGCGCCGTTTCCGGTACCTTACCCTGTCGGGAAAGGCCTTCCCCTATCCACCACCTGGGGACGCGCCCGATGGGGGTAACACACAAGCCCCACACGGGGATGGAGAACATACCGCACACGTATTTCTAAAGTGACATAAGTAAAAAATTAATCTTTTGGGAAAATGTGAAAAACTATTAAGCGAGCTTAACAAATAAACAATACAACATAACATAACTAATGATTTTTCCCAAACTTATAGATACTAGGAAAAATGATTCAATATAATTATTGCATATTTCGAATCTTATCATTGAAAACGTGCCCTTTTTTATGTTTTTTTTTTACGTGATAACTCAAAAATGTAGATTTTTGAGTTGTGTCACTTTAGAAATACGTGTGCGACCTATAATAACACCAGGAAGGTATTCATTTGCTTTGCAAATGAAAAGGAATGCAAATAAACAGCATTAAAAACTGATTTTGAGAGTGCGATGAGAATACGGTCCTGTCAGAAGCACGGATTAAATACCTACCTCGAGTTTAGGAAAGAGCAACTTGACGACAATGGCAAGCGCTTCGAACTGTATACAGACACGTACTGGCATTATATCCGCTTTTTCATATCGTGACCAAACCACAGGGATTGATGTTACGATTTTCGGGATATAAATGCAAAATAAATGCAAAATTCAAAATAGAAACCGTGCTACTGTTAATCTCGAAGATTTTCCTTGCCCTGAAAGTGAAGAAAAAAAATAGCAAATTCACCGTAGTGTCAAAGAGGCCTTAGTTGTGACCTTAATATTAGTTTGCAATGGCTGTTTTTAGCATCTTACCCACCCGGCACCCCTATTTCGCTCCTCGATCCCGAAAAACATTGATGGAACTTAGGAGACGCGGATGTATATATTTACCAATTCAAGAATTGAGAATTTTTTGGACAAGCATTCGTGCTGAAATCAGGGAGAGAAGAGATTCCAGTTGCTCCATAATGAATAAATACCGCGAATAATTAATTCTTTTTTTTTTTTTGAAAAAGAGGGAGCATCGGTCTTAACTGTGTAGGTAAGACATAGTCGCTCCACTCTGGTAAATTGGCTTTGAGCGCGAACTCTTTAGCCACACACACTTTTAAATATATTTGCCATTTAAACATTCGATCGCTTGTTTTACTTTTCACAGACATTCGAAAATGAATCCGAAAAGTAAAGCGGGCCGAGGTGAGGTTCGAACCCGCGATCTATGGCTTCGTGAGCCAGCGGAGTACCACTAGGCCACGCAAGTCACTGAATAATTAATTCATTTCCTCATTTTGAATAGTTCACATGTTTCATTTTATCATAAAACAGTTTATCAGTGAATAATTTAAATTGAATTGTACATATTGAAGTTGATTGTGACCCTCTACGTCTATGGCAGATACCAACGTTCCCAGAGGTACAGTTTTGCATTAATTATTTGCTGGATATCATAGTTAGCTTTCTTTTTTCAATAGGGTTTTAGGAAATGGTTTTAGGAACTGTTTCTAGGAATCAAGTTCTGTGAATAGAATTCCGGTAGTAGGGAACCAGATTCCATGAGATAGGGTAGGTACTAGTTTATTCTTGTTTTGCCAGCCTTCAAAAAAGGGAAGCCACCATGCAACCCAGTTTTCATGAAGTCAATGTGACTCGTTGTCTCCTCTTTAAGTATCAGCCTTTCTCCTCTTTAAGTATCAGCCTTTCTCATCTGTAAGTATCAGCCTTTCACACAAGGAAGGTCAGCGGAGCTTTAGTTTTCGACTTTTCTATGTATGAAGGGATATGGAAAAGTGGAGTAGGAACTGCCGAGGGCACCTTAGGATCATGCATACTACAGATACTCTTTGCCCTTAGGCACGAATGTAGCAGTATGTCAATCACAATTCATTGCAAATTTTTAATTGTTTCACTCTATATTCTTTGTATATTCTATTCATATAATGTGGTTCATGTGAATAGTGTATAAAAATAAATATGATATTATTTGATAATCAGTTAGGGAATGGGCTACAGGTTGTGCGATGTTGGCTTTGGGTAAGGGTTTGATGGTCAGGGCCAGCTTTAGGAAAGTAGATGCAAATCAAGGGAAGGTAAGCACCATTATGAGTTAAGAATAGAATGCATACAGGTTGTACAGTAAAGTGACGTTTGAGACTGGCCTTAGTAAGAACGGGTTTGGGTTATAATAATAAAGTAACTAATTCTTTCTTAATGTTTGCTGACAGTGGCACAACAATATTGGATAAATCGGTTTTCTATCATTTTGTGGATTTTGTTGACCATTTATGTGGTTTAGGGAGGATTTTGGGTACCCGGAATGAGGTAAATCTATTATGAAATCAGGTGATGTGTGCTTAAATTCTGAAATCCAAAAACTTTGGCAGTCAAAAATGATTATCTATTAATGTAGACTCGACTTATGTTTATGTTGCGTTCAAAATAAAACAGATTTACGTCCGTATTCACAAACGATAATTTCCTAAATAATTACGTAATCAATTATCCCCATCTCATTCTATTGCAAAAAAACTGCATATCTCCATCTCACTCATTTAAATAATTACGTTATTATTTAGGAAATTATCGTTTGTGAATACGGGCATTAATGTTCTTAGCTGTAATCCTGATTGTCTAAATAGCTGTGATGGTTACCTTCCAGTTTTGTTGCTAAAGCCGAATTTCATTTTCTCGGTACTTAATAGAACATTTTGATTTGTTTCTACTTAAACAACTAAAACATCAGGCTACTTAGCAAAATAATTTAAAACAGTTTGCTATTTTTTCTGATTGCTATCTAATATCATGTATTTAATTTTTGACTAGAGTGCTACTAATTTGAATTATTAAATAACTGAATTGATTTTTTTGCAGGTCCCGGCTCTCAGGCCTTCCTGTCAGTTCAACTAAAAGTCAGATTCCGCAATGCACAGCGTCCGGATCGGCTCACTCTATTGAAGACAGAGTAACCTTGGTCGTCGACAGCACTAGGTTCGTAGTAGATCCGGCCATTTTCACTGCGCATCCAAACACAATGCTGGGCCGAATGTTCAGTGCCGGCTTAGATTACGCTCATCCGAACGAAAGGGGCGAATTCGAGGTCGCCGACGGAATTTCCGCCACAGTATTCAGAGCGATCTTGGAGTTCTACAAAGGGGCCCTTATCAAATGTCCACCATCAATTTCTGTACAGGAGCTACGAGAGGCTTGTGATTATTTACTTGTGCCTTTTGATGCCAGCACTGTTCGCTGTCAGAATTTGAGTAAGTAAATAATCGAACTATCTAAAGAAGAAAACTACTGCTTAAATATTACGTGGATAATATTTTACATAACAAGAGTTGTAAATGGTTATTTACGTACGATAACAAGTTCATGTGTAATTCTATGGGCCATATTTTTGCCATACAACTCGAGTTATGTTCAATACTTTTCTTTTGAGCAAAGTTTAAACAACAAGATTTTGCTTGTTTCATTTAAGTTAATAGACAATTAATTTTTATTAATTAATTATGTTGGGTTCTGGAGATAAAAAAAATACTGGCAGTTGACAGCCCGTTCAGGGATGTAACTCAAAGTTTTTTCTTGTACCTCAAAGATGTTACATTAGAGTGAAGTGAAGTTGGTATTGTAAAAAAAGTCCAAAAAGAAATCCCAAGTAAGAGGTGGAAAAGTTCCAAGGGAATGTCGTTAAAATCCCAAGGAGGAGGCTAAAAAAATCAATATCGTCTATAGTCACTATGGTCCAGTCGGTAAAGTAAAAAATGTACCCAAAGTTCATAAAAAATCTTATCTAAGATTTCCCTTCAATAATAAGAATTGTTGGTGAAGAGGTTATAGAACATAAATCCACAAAAGTTAGTTCTGGGGGTGCAGCACTTCCCCCCCCTCCCCCTCCAAAACAATTAAAAAAGTATTTTTTCGCTAATAATGTTTTTGTTAACCGTTGGATATATAAAAAAAAATACTTGGGCATTATCGAGGACACTACATATATTTGTAACAAATTACCGACTTTTTCCGTAAGGAAGAGAGCCGATCAGGTAACCATTCGAAACAATAGCTTCGCGTTCTTCATTAATAATGCATAATCGCATTTACATCAGTCGTTTTATTTTTGTAATTTCAGGAGGACTGCTTCACGAATTATCAAATGAAGGTGCAAGAAGGCAATTTGAAGTTTTCCTAGAAGAGCTAATTCTGCCAAGAATGGTCAGCTCAGCACAAAGAGGTGACAGAGAGTGCCATATCGTAGTCTTACTAGATGACGATTCGGTTGATTGGGATGAAGAATACCCACCTCAGATGGGCGAAGAATATAGTCAGACCGTAAACAGTACTGCCATGTATAGGTTTTTCAAATATATAGAAAATAGAGACGTCGCTAAGCAGGTTTTGAAAGATAGAGGACTGAAGAAAATAAGACTTGGAATAGAAGGTTAATAAAAAACTATTTCTTTGCGTTATAAACATTTTCTCAACATTTAACTTTTAGGTTATCCGACCTACAAAGAAAAGGTAAAAAAACGACCCGGAGGAAGATCTGAAGTAATATATAATTACGTTCAACGTCCATTTATTCACATGTCTTGGGAGAAAGAAGAAGCCAAAAGCCGGCATGTTGATTTTCAATGTGTTAAATCTAAAAGTGTCACAAATTTGGCTGAAGCCACTGCCGATCCAGTTTTAGAGTTAGATTCTCGTGGTAATCCCATAATTGCAGCAACTATTTCCGATCCACCAGCGGTAATGCCGTTGGATCTGCCCCCTTTAGGTTTGGAAAACGAAGAAGGTGCCGCTGGAGGAGACTTGGCAGAACAAGATCATGTTCCTCCTGAAGATCAAAATTGTGCCCCTATTGAGGATCAACCCTAAGTCAACATTGAATGTGATTGGTTTAAATTATTGGAACTTCGGTTATTTACAATGGAAAGCATTTTGGTAAATGCATCCAGAAATGTATCCTGAAATTAAAATTCATAATATATCAAAAGTGTTATAAAAAAACTTACCATGTATCCATTAAATGCTGTTTGTCTTTTTGTAATTTGATATACATACATGTTAAGGTCTTTCGCTTCAAAGTCCTTAGAAAATACCTGGCCGCAATGTATTCCTGTAGCCATTTTTTAAAGGTTCATTAAATCCAGTAGATTTTGTATTAAGTACACAGATTTTTGTCTTCTTGTATCATTAATTACATCTGTTTTAAATTTTTGATGCACTTTTACTGTACTGTTGATTCTGTAATACAATTTTGAACATTGTTGTTGCTATGAGGTCAGTGCCTCTGAAATGTGCACATACATAAGCAATTGGAACAGAAATGTTTTAATAAATGGTTACCCTGGCATGCTAAAACTTTTTTACTTTCCCCTTCTCTTTTCAACTGTTTTATTTCAACAAGATGTTTTTTTGAAATGTGTATTTGGTACTTATTGGTATGCTCTTCGAGCAGGTCAAAAAAAAATGTGTACCTAATTTTTCAGGAGAGCAAAATACTCCTAATTTTTTGTATACTTCTCATGGGAGTTGGCATTTTCAGAGCTTAGAATGGAAGCTTCTGATTGGTTGAAATTGTAAGAGGTTTTTTCATATTGTGTGAAATGGCCCTAGTTTATGTCTGCAAAACTTGAAGTACTTTTTAACCCTATTTCAGTTGGCAAAAAAGGAACTAAAATCAAAATTTCAGTCATTGCAGACATACTGAATCATCACAAAAGCAACTTGATGATGTGTGGATGGAAACTATTAGCATCTATACCATCAAAGTCACTTCTTAACAAACCATTATTTTATTTATAGTGATTCATTATCTTTTTGACATTGAAGGCTGACTGACTAAACACGAAATTTTTGGAGAAGTGTAACTTATTGAGCTCTGGGCATAAGCGCTCGGGAATTTCAACCTACCTTCTTTCAATTAACTAACTGATGTCTTAGATCTGCATTCAAGTCTTGTTTAAACCTAATATATTACAAAATAATTTTCAAATATATATTTTTATTATGTTACATGTATTATTTTTGGTACATATGAAATTTTTTACACTTCATTATTGTTTATTCAACGTCTTACACCGTCTGTTAGCTATATATTTTGAATATCCATGTAGGAATTTAATTTTTACATCATCATTTCGTAACTGTTCCATCTGAGAAACTCTCTCTTGGACTTGGATCTGTCTGAGTTATACTTTTTCGTTTGTTGATTACACGTTTCAACATATCTGCTACCCCTGTGTTCAGTATTGCGTTGATGCAACTGTTACTTGACGACTGGGAGGTACTGCCCATCATTAAATGTTTCTTGTAATCGTGCATGTTGATTGCATAAGAATTCGACCTCTCGCTCTTATTGATTATGTCCTCCTGAAGCGATTCCTGAAATAAAGGTAGATTAGATAGATTAGTTGCAGTCTTATAATAGCCATGATTTTGAAGGGTAAATCAAGATAAATGTGAATTAACAGACTATACACGGTGTTTTACTAGCAGGCCGACATGACTTAAGAGTAGATATAGTTTTTCAAGGCGATTCAGGATCTGGTAATGAAATTTTTCTGAAGCCCTTCGTTTCTCATTGTTACAGAGCAGGGCGATAAATGCGTTTTGCCGAAATTTTTGATGAGCAGTATCTTTTTAACGAATTTATGGAATTAAATTAAATTTGGTTGGTATGCTCTACCAATGACTCTTAATACTCCGCAATTTCGCCCTTTCGAAAACTGCCTTACTTAGAAAGTTTGGTCTCTCGATTTTGTCAAAAAGTTCACTCTGCATGCATTTTATTTACAGTTTAGTGCCATTTTTGAAAACTACATGAAAAAAGCTATAAATATGACAAAAATTGCTTGGAACCATTAAAAATCGAGAAAAAATTAATTCTAAAAGACTTTTAGTGTTTTCAGGATTTCAATTCATGGTTGTTAATTATTTTCGGAAAATCAAATGTGATTTTCTAGAACTTGCGTATTTTGTAGTTATTTCAAATAAATTTGCTTGTTCTACAGATCTAGCCAGGATTAGGAACCAGAGTAGATTTTTTCGAGCTAAATATTAATGTTAATAAGAAAAACAACTCAAAGAAGAAATTGTAATTTTTATGACAACCAAACACTGTACCGGGTGTCCCAACACTAGTGTCCACCCCCTAAATAGAGCTTAATTTTAAAGATAAAAAATTGAAACTTTGAGGATTTGTGTACTTGATATAGGACCACGGAATGGCATAATTAGTTTCATCAAAAAAAAATTTAATAGCTTTTTAATAATCACCTTTTTCATGACTCCATAATACGACACTGTCCAGTGCAGGTTCAGTGTGTCAGGCTAGCCCAGCAAGAGCCGTCCTTCTATTTATTTGGCCCTTATTTACTTTGTCATAAAACTTTATTGCACCTACTATTTTCAGATTATATTGATCACCATATTGCACATCATAAATAAGTTTTCTACCTGCCATTGCTATAAAATTATATTTTATTTAATTAAAGCCTTATAATTAGTTTTTTCACATTTCTTTCAAGCGATTTTGATTTTATTAATCGATTTCTACCTAATATTGAAGAAAAAAAGGATTTTTTTTTCGACAATTTACCACCATATATTACAGTTTTTTATCGCTGGCGCCCGAACTAAATTTTTTTAATGAAACTGATTATGCCATTCCGTGGTCCTATATCAAGTACACAAATTCTCAAAGTTTCAATTTTTTATCTTTAAAATTAAGCTCTATTTAGGGGGTGGACACTAGTGTTGGGACACCCGTTACATAAGCGAAACAGAAAAAAATATCATCAACATAAATGTTGGGAAGAAAAACTACAATTCAATGCAGATCATGTTTAACAAAGCCGCTATCAAACTCGACATATTTTCTTGATCATTCACACATTATTCAAATGGTTCAACAGAATCCCCAAACAAGCACGAGGCGAATAAGTGCTACTGTGGGAGTCCCCCATTTTCAAATATGGAGAATAGTCAAACGAAACGTCTCCAGTCCTATTATGGGTTACTAGACAAAGGTTACTAGACGGGCATTTTGTCAAGGACACCCGACGACATGGCACGTCGTCGGGTGTCGTACAAGTGGGAACCAGACTATAATCAGGGTGAAGTCCCCCCGCAATTTTGTCGTGTTGTCGCGTTGTCGTCGGGTGTCGTACAAGTCCTTAAACCGGCCTTAAACTATAGTGGCGCTAGAGGTCAGGCGACCTGGGGAAAGCAAGCATATGCGGTACTTCACGACCTATCCACCAGTTGGGATACATCGTGTCAAGATGGTTTCGAACATCGAAGGAAAAATACACGGGCGCCCCATATTTGTAGGGAGATCAATCCTCTCTAATTGACGTTCCTGTTTGCCAACAGATCAGGCAACTCGTTTTCTAGGAAATCACCGTAGATCTATCCGGTGAATCTTCGTTTGAAAAAGTGGAGACCAATGAGTTTGTCATCAATTAGAACACACATTCACAAAAACTTGGAAGACGAATGAGTCTTCCTCGATGCATGGGGGTTCTCGCTTCTGATCAAACATGTGAATTTCGAGTATTAAACTCCCTATCTCTCGTAACCTAAGCTTCATTAGTGAAAAGAATTCTATGAATATTGCGACATAGTGTCCTAGAATCCATTGACAAAATGCCCAAGAATCCATTCACAAAATGCCCGTCTAGTAACCTTATTGTCTAGTAACCCATAATAGGACTGGAGACGTTTCGTTTGACTATTCTCCATATTTGAAAATGGGGGACTCCCACAGTAGCGCCTCAATTCACCTCGTGCTTGTTTGGGGACTCTGTTGAACCATTTGAATAATGTGTGAATGATCAAGAAAATATGTCGACTTTGATAGCGGCTTGTTAAACATGACCTGCATTTGAATTGTAGTTTTTCTTCCCAACATTTATTTTTTTGTTTCGCTTATGTTGTACAGTGTTTGGTTGTCATAAAAATTACAATTTCTTCTTTGAGTTGTTTTTCTTATTAACAATAATATTTAGCTCGAAAAAATCTAGTATGGTTCCTAATTATTTCTTGTGGGGGGACATGAAAGCCATTATTATATCCAAGATGAAGTGGAAACAGTTGAGGAGATGAGATGCAGAATTTTCGCGGCAGCTAATCAAATAAAGGTGATGAAATGAAAGTTTGGCTTGGAATCTAAATAGGTAGGGCGCAAAATATTACACAGCGTGGGGCGACACGAACGCTTCTTTCTGTAGCCTGAACAGTGCAAAAATTAAAAACAAAAAAATTAAAACGGAATATTATACCTACAGAGTCACAAAACCTAGAATTTATTAATAATTACTTTGGAGTATATATACATCAGAGAGCCCCATAGGAGTAACATATCAAAGTTGTGTTTTTTTTAATAGTTATTGTATTTTTGCATGTTTAGATTGCCTGAGAAGAAAAAACAAGACTGGTTTTTACAGTTGGTGTTTAAATTAGATAGTTTTATGAGTATTTATTGTTATAAACGAGTGAAATATATTTTTTTAAATTTCAGATCAAAAATCTCCATTTTATTTTATTACTTTACAGACATCTACATCGTATTTATTTCATTATTAAAGTCAATTTACATCTAAACGGCACGGATATGGGCTGCATTTACATTTAAATGGCTGCATTTACATCTGACGTGATAAGTGAAGCGCAGATAAACTGAATATTTACTCAGAACGTGAAGAAAATTTTGCGAGTTTGATGGCGGCCTGTTTTAACATCATCTGCACTAAATTGTTGTTTTTTTCCCAACATTTCCGAAGATATTTTCTTTCTGTTTCGATGTGTGTTTGGTTGTCATAAATTACAATTTCTTTCTTTGAGTTGTTTTTCTTATTGAAACTTATTTTTAGCTCAAAAAAATGTAGTACAGTTCCTATAATCCTGACTAACTTTGCAGAACAGGCGAATTTATTTGAATATCAACCATGCATTGAAATCCTGAAAACACTAAAAGCCTTAATTTTTTCTCGATTCAGTTTAACGGTGCCAAGCAATTTTTCTTGTCGCAATTGTGGCATTTTTCATTTAGTTTTCGAAAATGTCACTAAACTTTGAAGAAAATGCATACAGGGTGAACTTTTTGACAAAACCGAAAAGAGACATCGACCAGGCGAGACACCAAAGAAATCAGTTCTCGATCGAGGCATAGTTCCATCTCTATATGGATCAAGGCTTTGAGTTTTAGGTGTTTTAATATCAGACTGCAGGTAGGGATGGGGGGGTGGAAGGACAGTATATCAGAGGTAGTGTAGGGTTCCAACTCCGTGAGATGTTTCCGGAGATACGCACTGTACGCTGAGAACCCAACAGTTGCAGGATCTATTTTGAAGTGGTTCAGGTATTTGATAGATGCGTACGTGAATGTCCTTTCTGAAGACGACAGATGGTGTGTAGGAGGTTTAAACAAATTGAACCTGGTACTGTAGTGATGGGTGAATCGGTAAGGTAAAAGTCTATCCTGATTTTTGTGGATCAGTTTGAGCAGAGAGAAGACATACAAAGCAGGCACGGTAAGAAGTCCAAGCCGACTGAAATGGCCTCTGCATGACTGCTGCATTGACAAGCCTGTCAGGATCCTAATCGCTCTCTTTTGAAGAAAAAAAACCCTTCGCAGAGATCTCTCAAACCCACCCCAGACGGCCAGCCCATAGTTCACGTGTCTGATGAAATGCCCATAATAAGCAAAGAGAAGAACCTCAGGGGACACCGTGTGCTGAAGGCGTCTAAGAAGGAAGCAGACACTAGCAAGACGGCACAAATGATTTGTGTGAGCCGACCAGTTTAGGTTCTGGTCGATGTGGAAGCCCAAAAACTCCATCACGCCCTTCGGCTCGATCAAGGCACCATCGGTGGGTATGGAGGGTAAAGGTGGAAGACGTGATCGGCTAGAGTGAAAATCAATCAGCTCAGTTTTGTCTAAGTTGAGTTTTAGTTCATTGGCCCTGAGCCATAAACTTGCTCTTTTCAACGGGAGTTGAATGGTATCTATCAGACTAGGAAGGTCGCCTGGTTTTATCCTAATAAGAATTGTTGTATCATCAGCGTAGTTAACACAGAGTGAACTTGGGGAGGTAATTATGAGGCCCAGATCGTTAATGAAGATAAGAAAAAGAAGTGGACCGAGAACACTACCCTGTGGCACCCCAGAGGAGACTGGAGCAAAAGGTGATCGCACAGGTCGGCCATCAGACCCAGTAATCTGAACCGCCTTATTGGTAAAGCATACCTACCAAATTTTATTAAATTCCATCAATTTGTTTGAAAGACACTGCTCATCAAAAATTTCAGAAAAATACATGAATTACCTACTCTGTATAACATCGAACCCAAATGCCTGAAATGTCAAAAAAATTGGAAACCAGATCCTGCCCCGTCTTGAAAAACTACCCCCACTTTTAATATATGTCTGTCTGCTGGTGAAGCACCCCGTATAATAATTATATATTTTATTTTTTTAATTTTGCTGTTCAGGCTAAGAATGAGGCGTTTGTGACGCCCATACGCTGTGTGAACTTTTACGCCTTATTTTTGATTTCAAGCCAAAACTATGAATTTTGAGGAAAAATACCATTATATTCCGCTTAGTTTCGCCTCTAGAAGGCACAAAAGCATAGATTTACACACTGGGTGTTTCATTGGCGCACCATAGAGGGTTAATGGTGAAAAGTTAGGATTGAATTATTGGCTTAATTCCCTTATTTCAGATCTGAAAATAGGTATTCTCGTAAACGCTAAGAGATGCATGGTCGGTTAAATTAGAAAAATATGCGCAATTTTGTGGCCATCTCGAATCCGTCAAGACATAAAAGATATAATCTGTGAACGTTCCTGAAATATCCAGAAAAAACTGAAAAATCGATTTTTGCCATCTCTCTTTTTTATTGCAAATATGACAATAAAGGTCTTTGCAACTTACTACCCAATGTTCCCCTGATGAAACTAAGTCTATTCTATTTAAGTCAACTTAACTCAGTACACAGTTACTTTATTATTGGTTTAGCCACTACGAGATGCAGTGTCAATTCTCAATTGTTATTTAATTAAAAAGCTTAAGACGCTGAAGTGATTTTGATGAAGTTTGGTATGATGTTTTATTGGTAAAAATTCAAGTTAGTTAATCAATTAAATACTATGAAAAACATTGAAGAGCTCAAAAAAAATTAAGTAGAGCTTCAAAAGAAATATCTCCTGATCAGTAGGTACAAAAATCAATAAATTAATTTCTGCAATGGATTTGGATTTTGTTTATTGGTAAACGGTGACATTTTTGAAAATTAATTTGTAAATTTTCAATTTCACTTATGCTTTCAGATCAATACTTTAAAATTTTTAGACACTTCAAGCAGTTTCACATTTTCAGGACGCTAGACAACATGATAATATTATGAATATGAATTCTATATATCTAATATGAAACTTTGTGTTTCATTCTATAGAATAATTAGTTTTCCGACGACCACCTGCGAAAATGACAAAAAGCACACTAATTAGGTACCTACTTCGAAAATGACAAATATCACTCTAGAGTTGAAAAGGAAAATATCACACGAGGGTGATATTATGTAAGTATATTAAGTATAAATGTCATTAGGTTTTAGGTTTAGGCAGTTTTTTATGGAACTTTAAATACTTACTATACATAATTTTACGGGATTTTATGTAATAAGTTTAATGATGCAGACCAAAAACAGTAAAATCCAAAAGTTTTTTTCTTATTTCTTAATTTTTGATTAATAAGGACAAGAATAGGTTAGGGAGTATCGACTGTTCGCGAAGCACTTAATAAGCATCAAATATTTCTGAGATAAGTAAAATGGTATTACTTATCTCATTATTATTGATTAAAATCTTAATATTAGAGTAGGTGCTTACCTGTTGTGAAAACGCCTGGGAATAATATGAATCGTTGATTGAGTCGCCAAGAAAGTCCTGTTCACTTCTTTTGAGAGCTTGCTGCAAAATATCCGTAATCCTTTGAGAATATTTTAAGACTTCATTAACTTCTTCCAGATGTAATGTTATATATTCAGACGAGCTTTTTTCGTTGAAGTCCTTTTGAGTACTGGTTGCGCTTTTGGAATCCGACATGTCATCAGCGGTTCTATCATCATTGGATACACTTAGATGGTGATTGGAGAGATATGTACCTCTCACAGTACTGTAGTTTAGCCAAAAATTGTTCCATTCTCCAATTTTACTTTCCGGGGGCTCGGCGAGAGAAGTTGTTGCGCTGTTGAAACAATCGTTATTGACACTTTCTATCCAACTTAAATAACTATCACTGTGACTGAAAGCCTTCTTGTCACCGCTTGTAACTTCCGAAGTGCTTTTGAGGCACAAATCAGCACAACTAGACGATGATGAATCAATAGAATTGTATTCTGCGTCAGGAAAAAATGATACTGCTGAAAACGTATTTTTCGCCTTGTATTCTGAGATGAACTCTAAACTGTGCCTGTACGCGCTGTCCAAGCTTCGCCTATTATACCTCTCCTTTGTCACGTTATCAGGGCTGCTTTTATCACTGAAATAACTAGGAGAACTAGGTCTTTTCTCCAAAATTGGCTCTCGTTGCTTACTGGAAACACTGACAGCTCTTCTCACTGCCCCGGGTTTTGTTAATGAACTTTGTGAACCAAAAATAGTCGACTCGGAGCAGGTTTTCTGGCCACTTTGTAAAGGTCGAATGTGCTGGTTGGGTGAACTGTTTGTTGATGGTTCGGATTGCGAATTGGAACTCTTGGGACTACCATTTAGTGACATATCCGCCTCGACGTCGTTTTAGTAAATCACCGCACACCTTATCGTTTGGAACTGAAGTCTGACTAAAACCACAGGTTGTTATGAATTTCTGGAGTTGCTTACGTGAGTGAATACGTGTGTTAAATGTCGATGGCTCGTCTCAAAATTGTATCCATGACAACGATTAGAGGGGATCTTTTAAATCATTGAACAATTTGCAACTGATCAATAGTCTTGGATCTATTTAGGTAATATTTAGGTAGTAATCTAATTAATATGGTTCACTACTACTACAGCGCTGTAAATTATAATGCATGGGTTGCTCGTTAGTGCATCAAAGTAGTTCTCAAATAAGAATTTGAAATAAAAAATTTAATTTTATTAAGGCAAGGTGGCCAAGTTTTTAATATTTTTATATTTCTCATGATGATGAAGGGCTTAGAAACTATTCCGAAATTTTTCTTACATCGCATAGTTGTTATTAAGATATTGCAAAATGTTCTAAGATAATCTTGTTTCATCCCCTTCTATCTCCGAACATCCTGGATCGAAAAATTGGACAATTTTATCACGAAATTTTGTTTTCTTTTCAGTAACCCAAGTGGGGTATTGCGTCAAAGGCCCTGATCCAAGATTCAGAAAATATTTCATTATTTCTTTATACGTCACATATAGTGTTTGAGAAATTACGAAAAATATTCTAAAAAATAAACTGTGTCCTCTTTTTTCTCAGAGCTTCCTGACCGAAAAATGTCAAAAATACAATAATAATTAGGTATAGAGAGTTTTATAAAATTATGAAGAAGAGACTTGTATCTTGTAGGTATACTCATGTACATACCTAAATGAGCGGTCTAAAATTTGTCGACTTCGAGATAAAAATACAAATCCTCGAGAATACAATTCGCACTTATTAGTTTTTCTAATTAATGTATGGTTAGAAAACAATGACAATAATAATTACTATATCGATTTTCCATACCAGCACTTAAAATTTATGTTTTCAACCTTAACTTTGTAGAATCTTCTGCATACTGACGGATGATAAATAAAACACTAATGTTTAAAAAAATTCTACTGTATATTGATGGATATTCAGACGTATGTAAATAAAATCCATCCAGTATACAGTCGAATTTTTTTAGAATTAGACCACTTGTTTTTTTTTTGAATTTTTTTAGAATTAAACCACAAAGGACTCCGCACGGATCATATGGAAATCAGCTCTCGGTTAAAATGGCTGAAATTGAATATGTTATTCAATTGTTTCTAGTGATCAAAATTCTCTATGGGCATGAAGTGAATATGTATATACAGAATGATGAAATATTTGTGATTTTTTGTTTTCTTTGTTAATCATTGCTAACTTCGTTATGATTGGAGCTACGAAGTCGGTTAAATTAACAAAAATTCGCCGCGTATTACAGTGGTGAAAACAGAAAAAAGCAATTGAAAGTTGACTTAAAAACTTTTGCCGATTTTTGGTTACGTAACTGTTTAGTCGCAGTAGATGCACATTCCTGCAATTAGATATAAACCATTCCAATCGTGGGACAAGTAGTTCTCTTCTGGAGATAAATTGACCCTTGTTTTAAGCAATTTAACTTCTCTATATGAGTTTTGTAAGTAAGTATAGGTCTCAATGCTCTCTTACTTGGTCCACTCCTTCACTAACATGCTCTTGTATAGGGTGAGTTGTTAAAAGTATTATAATTCGAAATCTCTAAAACGGTTTTAATTTTTTGAAATTTAAATAAAATTTTGGTGACATAGTAGGGAGGTACAGGGGGAGACATACCTACCTATGTATTTTACTTGAATTGTGACAATAATGTTCTATTTCAATGTTTTGTGGTATTTTCCAGCCCTGATGAAGAAAATAAATATTTTCGAAAGCTCGGTGTAGCAAAAAGAGTATTCTTATTTAAAGCCCCAAGTCAACGACAGAATCCCCAGTTCTACCATACCATTGTTTTGTTCCAACAAGTACTGTCGTGCTTCCACCAATTCTATGTATTTTACGGTATTTTTGAGATGAATCACCCAACTTTGAAATTTGAAATAAGTATGAACCCTTATATTTTATTAGATCCGGATTTTATTACTGAAGATATGTAGAAAATTGTTCTTCCCTCCCGACTCCTTGTGCTGGTGCTGAGTTTAGTTTTTTACCTTTCATGATAGGATAGAAGGCGCGCGCTGTAATCGACAAAACTATTTTATTTTATTTTTGCTTTATTACCGAAACAGGACGAAAAAATACACGCGATCGAGAAAAGAATTTCAGATAAATTCTACGTATTTTTAACCATAAAATCCGAATCTGTAAAATCGCAGAGTAGTCAAAATTTCATTCAAAATATTTTAATCCTTTTTCGAGATATCACATTTTAACTCTTTAAAAAACTCTCCTGTAGAGGCCCTGATATAGTTACAATTCGTAACAGTACTATTAGGTATTATCAAAATGAATTTTAGTTAAGTTTATTTATTTTATAGTTTTTTTATTTTTATTTAGGGAACCTGCTCAACCATGGCGGTTATTGCAGGAGATACATTTTTGTTAGTTACAATGCAGGAGTTACAATAATGTGTATATACATTTCTTACTTCAGACTATGAGAATTATCAAAAATTACATATAGCAAAGTAGTACGTACTTATGGTGGATAAACAAAAATAATATAAGAAAAAAGAAGAGGGATTATATTGTTGTTGAGTGACCAATATCTAGCAGGTACTGTAGGGTTCTGGTAATCGTTTGCTCGTTTGAGGAGATCGCATGGTGTAGGTTGTCCGGGATGTTGTGTTTTTGGCGAGCAGCGGTATACAGTGAGCAGTTTACTAATAGGTGCTTGATGTCAAGTGGAGTGTTACAGTGGCTACAGATGGGGGGTGGTTCACGTTTGAAAATATGGGAGTGGGTCAGATTGCTGTGGCCTAAACGAAGTCTGGATAGTATCACTTGGTGTCTTCTGTTAGATGGTAGGGGCAGTTTTATTGTGACTGATGGTTTGAAGAATGTCAATAATGCTTTCTGAACGATACATTTGCCCTAATGGTATGGTGAAGACAGAGACATCGATGTTTCAATGGTCTCATCAGTCGGTCACATCACCACCATCAGAGGAGTGTGCCGATCAGAAAGAAAATCAAAGCTATAAGCAAATGATTTGTCTGAAACGTCGATGATCGAAATGGAAATGACCATTGAAACATCGATGTCTTGTGTCTTTATTGCGTGTATTATTTTGATATTTATTATTATTTTGTATTGTTGGGTTGCAAAAGTATTGTCATTGGGACGTTGGTGAGGAATTATGTCAGTTGGAGTAGTATATGTATAGCAGGTTACATTTTTGTTGAATGGATCACCATTAACTGAAAATAACTTCCCAGGTAGCTCGCCCCTGTATAATCAGTGATGGAAACCCAATTCCGGAAGACAGTTAAACGACCTCGAATATCTGATTGGAAGGTATGCCGCTCGATCATTACAGCCAGGGCAATTGAAGGAACTGTAAAAACTTTTAAGCCTTTCAAGACACCCGAAGAGGACTGCTTCTTTCCTGCCCTGTTGCAAAGGGGCATAAAGATACTAACGCCCCCTGTAATAAAATTATTTAGAGCTAGTCTGGCATAGAACTTTATCCCAAAGCGAGTCGTACACACCCTAATTCCCTCAGACCTGTTAGCCAAACATCATGATTCTTACTGAAAAGTCTAGAGATGCTGCTGGATGTGCACATCAGAAGAAGTGTTTTAGAATTACACCCTCCGAGTGTGCCCCGAAATGCCTATTAGGGTGACAAATTAACTGATTTGGCACTTAATAACCTTGTGGGGAAGATCGCCAAATCCGTTGATGACAATAAGGAGATCATTGTGGGAGTCTTTCTTGACATAGAAGAAGCATTCAACAATGCATTACCAGTCTTGCTATACAAAGCAGCAGTTTCCAGAGGAATATTTCCGATCATAAGCGGCTGGATCCGAAATATGCTAGAGAACAGGACGATAATAACCTTGATGGGGGAGGAAGAAGTCGGTTTCAGGCCGACGAGTGGGTGCCCGCAGGGAGGAGTACTCTGCTCCCCCTTATTATGGACTCTCCTTGTAGACGACCTGCTTGCAATTTTCTTCTAACGAAGAGTTGATGTCCACGCATATGCGGATGAACTGTTATTCTGATAAAAGGAAACTTTGAAGCGTATATAATATCCTTCAAGAAGCTTTAGAAATTACCTATCAGTGGTGTGAGAGGGAACAGATGTCTGTTAGTCCTCGCAAAACTGTTATAGTGCCGTTTATCTGAAGAAGAAAGTTGGAAGGCCTAAACCACTTACTCTTCTACGAGAAAGTATACCTGCCATTTGCGGAAGAAGCTAAATATTTAGATGCTATTCTTGATGGAAAGCTGCTGTGAAATTCCCTTACTGAAAAAGATCATCCACAGAGAAAAGCCTTCTTATGGAGTTGCAAAAAGATCTGTGGAAGGACTTGGGGTATCGGTCCTAATTTCAATATTCATTACCTACTTAAGTACGAGTAATTAGTTACAAAACTTACTATCAGTCAATGACACTTCTTTTTTTAATGATAATAAGAATATTATGCGCCACAGATATAATTATGAAAGTTAAACAACAAAATTAAAAACTGGTAAATTCATGTAGGGTTTAAATCAAAGTCAAATGTGAATTCAATAACGTATGAATATGAACGAATGAATGTGAAATGTGAAAATGAAGTTAATGGTCTCCATTTTTGGCGCTGTAAGAATAAGATTCCCCTGGTACAATTATTATTATCCCTTTCCACCTTTCAATCAGAAATAATTGCTGCTTGTTCAGGGATGCATCAAACGAGAACTTCGGAGAGGAAAGTTATATATAACTTTGAACAGAAACTTATGGGTACCTATTTCTAATCACTCAAGAGACTATAACAACAACGCGACCAGCTCACACAACGATAGGCACTCTAAAATTAAAGTTAACACGATACAATACAACTACACATGTAGATGTATTAAAAAAAAGACACTGAAGCTTTGATTATTTTTATTAGTTTTAAGTTTTTGGGAAAATTCATTAAAATCAAAACAAGCGCAAACATTATACGCAGTATTTTCTACCCGTTTACATAACTTATACTTCTTAAGGTTTACTAAATAATAGAAAGTGTCTTTGGTGGTAGCAGTTTTCCTCTGTCATTTTTCACTTGGTGCCACTTTCACTGCGGTCACATAAAATTAAAAGGCCTTTTTAAAAAAATTCTAATATACGAACTACCGGGGGTCGTGAGGGTATCCCATTTTTTTTAAATGAAGCAAAAAGAGACACAATTTTCGTTGCTCTTCAAACAAAAGAAGCCAGACAACAAAAAAGAAACATTTTTCTTAAACAAATACATACAGGATGTTCCAAATTTTTTTTATAAGGGATATCCACGTTAATTGAAAACAGAAACAAATGAACTTTGGGAAATTTCAAATATACCCCTAAAGCATCCTCAATACCAGAGGCGTCCAAAATTTTTGCTGCGAGGGCCAGTTTGGTATTTAAATTCATTAGCGGGGGCCAAGCATCGTAAATATGCGAATTAAAAAACCTTATTAGAAGTAAAGCAGCATTGAATTTTATTTTTATATGGCGCGAGATCTAATACCGACGCGCCACGCTACATTTATATTTTACTATATTTTACGAAATCCTTGGCGGGCCGGATAAAATCGCGGCCCGGTTTGGCCCGCGGGCCGTGGTTTGGACACCTCTGCTCAATACAACTTTACGCAAAGCGTAATCATCTCCTAGGTTTTCTTATTTTTTATGCAACTGCACACTGTTATCTAGCATTCGATCGTCCTTACTTGTTTTTTTTTTCAATTTACACCAAGTTTTTTTTTCAACGGGATTACTATGTTCTGAATACAATGAATGACAAGCGATTTTTGAAAATCTCAGCATATTTTTAGCCTGCTGTCTTTTTAATTTTTAATGTCTTCAATTTAATGGCTTTCTTCGGTGAAGGGGTGATTTTCATAGGGGAAGACGGCTACCCCCAGAACTGATTTTTGTGGTCTTACGATGCATGATATCTTCACTAACAGTTACCTAGTGAAGAAAAATCTTAGATCCAAATATTCTGAACCTCTGGTGTGTATTTTCTATTTTATCGACTGGAGTATAGTTATTCAACACAAGTCAGAAAATTTTATAGGGCCCGGCGAGTCAGGGTCCACCGCGGGGACTACCCGGCGGGCCAGCGCGGCCGTGAGGGTCAGAATGAGAAGCAGCAATGTCAAATTAATGTTTTTCAAAGCATTGCCCATAGTCTTGTAAGTGATGAATATTAGCTCATTCAAAAGAAATCGTAAGAATGTGCATATTATTTTTTGAATTTTTTTCAAATTAAAATTTAAACAATAATCGAATTGTTGCATTTCTTTTGGCCCTCATTGTAGACATTTCACCAAATAACTAATAAACCAACCTGTGTATTATAGGTAATCTAGGAAGTTTAACGGTGATTCCGAAAGTTCGGTGATCTCGCTTGCCATCTATTTCCTGCATGCATGACTGTTTCCTTATCTACTCGCAGTAATCTTTTGAGATTTTTGAGAGTAATAATAATATCCTGTCGCATCATTATTACTTTAAAAGGAAAATTACACGGCAGTATCTATTAACAAAATATGTGTATCTAAGTGATTGTTAATTTAAAATTTCCCAGAAATATATCTCTTTTGCCCTAAGTAGAATCATAGAACATTTTAAGTGAGATCTAGTACCTAATAATTATCGAGGAACATTGTTTGAATCATTTCTGTTATATCTAGGTACATAGTTTAAATTTTGACAATTCCTATCAAACACGAACGTTTTTAATTACAAAGCAAATATTATTGGGTCCATATCAATAGTGGAGTGGAATGCTGGCTAATCAGGCGAGAAATTGATCAGTACAGATTAAAATCTCCAGTGATAAGGCAAGGAAAAGTATGTGAGTGAACGGAAGGGAGCCTGACCGACTGGCAAACGTCAATAATTGGGTCTTGGGCCACGCGCAGTGTCCCCGATCGGTGAAAGTGTAAGAGGCGTCGCGCCGCCGCCAGAGTCCGTAATGGGTGGCGCAATCGATTATCAGTGCTAGAAGAGTTGGAAGTGTTTGAAGCAGCCATGTGAGTTTTGTGACTGGCAGCCCCGATCGCTGGTGACCACACGAAAACAATATGCAGCCGCCTCCCAGGAAGGTGCGATAAAAATACCCCTTGACACAATCTCCCAAAAACACCTCCGGATAAACCGGCCACACTTCTCTCTCGCTGTCACTTCTCAAAATTCCAGTCTTATCAGTTGTACAAATTGAACATTTTTCAGGGAAACTATGCCAAGTTTTTAAAGAACCTACACTCGGAACAGATTAACAAACTCGTATTGAAAAATCAACATGAATGTGATCTTTTGGAAGACATCAGGACGTTCACTCTTAAGAGATCCTCCATAGAGAAATCGTATTCAGAAGTAAATTATTTATTTATGTGTTTAACCTAAATATTGTTGTGGGACTTTTTTTAGGCGCTTCTTAAAATATCCTCTGCTTACTTGAATAAGAAAATCCCGAACATACCTGACATTAAGTTGGACGGAGGTGAAGAAAAATGGTAAGTGTTAAATTTCAGAATCACTTGCAATGATTTTTCATTTTAATACTGATAAGTAAGAAAAGCATGACATAACAAGCCTTTAGGGGTAATTTTGCTACAAAATAGTAAGCTCGCAGTATTCGATAGATATAATAAAATATTATAACAATAATCATATCAGTCATTTTCTGACAACTTCAATGGCAAGATTAGACGAGGAATCTTTTGACAGTGTTTAATTATGTTTGAAATCAGTGGCGTAGTATTATCATAAAAGATATCATCAAAAATCATTGTAATTCCTGGATAGAAAATAATTCTGAATTTTTTATTTTCAAATATTTATGGATTATTTGAAATTTTGTAAAAAATTGTAAGGTACGAAAGTCAAACTACACATTTTATGAATAATTATTGGGTAAAAGTCACGATATTCTGATTCGGAATTCTACAAGATTCTGAAACTGCGTAGGTAATTATGAAACTGGGTTAGTGTACCATTTTTATCCTTCGGAACATTCAATAAGTGATTGATATTTTATGTTCCAGAAATCAGTAAGTGAGATCAATACGCTTTTTGAGTAAATATCGCGTCTTCATTTCCCCCAGATTAATTTTCCCAAGCATCAACAGTAAGATAATTTATTCAGTAGAAAGTCTCTATGATTTACGATTTTATTAATCTCCAACAATGAGAACACCGCGGAGGAGATATGACCCAATAGCAGAGCTTATACTCTAATAAATTTGGGTCGTAGATTGTACAGTAATATTTCCTGGGTCCTGATTTCGGGCACAAAGACTTACACATTTATTTCTTCACCATATATTTTCGCCCATCAGTTCCCCATAACCTAATTTAGTAAGTTTATTAGTTGAAATAGAAATTTACTAAAATATGACGCTAATGACTGCTAGGTACTCCACACATCTCTGTTAGAAATCTTTCTGTAATCTGTGCTGTAACTCAACCCTAAATTTCAAACGATTTCTGAAACATGTTATACAGGGTGAATCATTACCGTCATTATTATCTACTTGTGGATAAGCCTGATTGCACCAACGCCCGATATCGAAATGTTTGCCCTATACAAGGTGCACTTTCAATTCAGGGTCGCTTTCAATTCATTTTTTTTTTATTACATTCCATGTACATATAATCGTTACATATTTGAATGTGTCCTTTCTTAGGCCTTAAAATCCGCTTAGTTTTTGCATATTTTATCTCTTCAGCCGTTCAGAAGTTATTCCAGACTTGCCGAAAATATCAAAGAGCACCGGGGTTTGGAGATACATGCCTCTTTTGGACTTTGCGTTGAAAAAGCTGCTTGGGGAAACTTTTGGCGGAAAAACTATTTTTTGTGGTGCGACATCACTTTTTTGTCACATTTTTGAAGATCCATAACTAGTTTTTTTTGGTACTCTGAATTTTCTGAAAAATTCACACAAATTTCATCGAAATTTACTTTAGCTTGCAAAACTTTTCCTTTGAGACTAATTTTTGATAAATTCTGTAGCATTTACCTCGCAATTACGAAAATTGTTTGAACTGGCGATTCTTATGTGCCGTTCTTCAATTCTTGATAAAAATTAATCTTATTAATTAATTAATTAATTCTTTCTTGCATATTTTCCCTGACAGTAACTTCAGTTTTGTACATATCCCATCGTCTCCCAAATTCTTCATTAAATATTTCCTGACAATTATGTGGATGAGCACCATCATGCTGAACCTTAGTCTGCTAGTAAGACCCAGGGGCAAATCTTTCAGATACAACTCAAAATCGTTTTGGGGAGAGTGGAGATAAGTTTGCCCATTTAGTACACTGTCGGATGGATATGGGTCAACAACTCTATGACCCACTAAACTCTCGAAACATTAAAAGACTATCGAAGTTGGTGGTCATGAGATCGAATGTACGAGGGTATTATTGGCTATCATAATAATGGAAAATATGAGTATCGACTTTATCGTTTTTCTTGAATGAATGTTGCTTCGTCGGATAACAAGCCGTTATTAACATATCTTTTTTTGCTGCTCTTTATTTCGGGTCCATAAACTAAAATTTTGCCTGTCGATAAAGCCAGTTTTATGTAAACCCTGCACTAGCTTGATGTGATAAGGATGATATTTATTTTTACGCGTTTCTTTTTTGAGACAGTGTTTGACTTGTGTGTGGGTTTTCTACAACACTAAAAAACCACCCTTATAAAATTTTTAACACAACTCTAAATTAAAACAAAAAAATACAAATTTTATTAGAAAAAAATAAATTCCAAAACAATGTCAAAGGTGTTATTTGCATATTATACGTTACACTGTGGTAAAAGTTGTCTAAGAGATGGTATTAGTCTCACAAGCGTTAATCGAAGAGAAGCTAAGTCTCACCTATGTGAGGCGTAGTCTTGACAAAAACATTGCTTTAACAGTAGTTATTGTTGTAGCTATAGTAATCAGATAATCAGACTCTACTTATTTTTAAAAAAAGGCTTCTTAAATACTCCATTGTGAATATTAAGTGATAGTAAAATGCTACTTAATCGAGAAACATGTCAAAAAGTCTCTCCATCAATTATTGTAAAGAGTTTTTGAGAAGACAAAGATTAAATTGCCCATTCAAGATAATGGAGAAATAATCACATTTTGTAAGATCTTGGTAATTTCAAAATAATAGTAGTAAAAAGTACGGAGCAAGTTTTTCTTTCATATAAAAAAAAAAAAACTGGAGAAACCTTTGGGTCTAAACTATGAATAAATATTATTCATCTCACACTAGTCTGAACTAGAAACGAAAAAATGCAGTGCCTCTAGTGCTTGTCTGTGGGAAAGTGATGTATGACATGACATATCGTTATTCAATCTGCCATAAGCGCATATACCTATGTAGAAGTTCTCCTACAGTTTCCAGGTGGAACCGTGGACACGTGTTTATAGTTGGAGATGAAGCTTCTCAGTGTGATGGATCTAACAAAAGTCGAGATCAATTTCTTTTTCTCTTGAGGGGACTATAAATCATGAAAAAATAACCAGCACTTTTAGTTTGTACTGCTCGAACCTAATTTTAAGTAGCAGTCTTCGCATTTCTGTTATGTTGATCTTTCAGGTTCGCGTCATCATTTTTTTTCCAAGCTCTACACTCACGAAATCGTTAAATCCTCAATTCCTGTAACAATTACAAAGCGTAAAAAGCATTATTTGATTATGATTAATTCCCAGAAAAATGAAGGATTATTCAGATGACTATTTCAACAATGAATTCATATTAGGCATTTTTTATTTATGAGAAAACGACTGAAGTCTCACAATTTATTATTATTGTTGGTTGAATTAATTATTATCTTACATATAGGATCACAGTGTAATGCTGCTAATCGCCCTCCAATCTTCTTCAAAGCAACAATGTACCTAACTATGCCTAATTAAATCGAAAATAACATTAACGTTATCTACCTACCACTTCCTCGTAAATTAACATTGTAAAATTGATAATAAGGGTCGTATCAGTCATAACATGTATGCATAATAAAATATATCCATCAGCGCCTGCCTATATCGATAAACAAAGGTTATTAATTATCTATTTGAGCGTGCAAATTAATTGAAGTTTCCCCATGCAACCGAAGTAATAAGAGGTATTCTGGCTAAACTAAAGGACCTTCTTGGTAGATTCTCAATTCCATACGACCAAATTACGACTTGACGAAATTAGATTTCATTTAGAGCTTCTAAATTCTACGACTACACCGGACGTGGAAATACCTATCATGCATATCAGCAATGCCTTAATAACACCCTCATTATCACCTCAAAATGTAGAGCAGCGCATAAACTGGAGGTTCTCCGAAAGTGCCTGATTGCGTCTCGTTTCACGTCGAAGGCTATGTAAACAATAATATCCTTGAGCAGCAATTCCATTTTAGCTGAACTCATTCTAAATCTTTCATTAAATTCATAAAAAATTCCCAAATGCATATTTGCGATGGAAATAAATCCGACGTCTCCGGTGATGATTTCTGTTTACGGGTAAATATTCGTCAGATGAAAGTTATCCCCTAATAAATTCCACCTTAAAGCACGGAGGAACTTGGCGTTTTTGATGTAACTGACAATTTCACCCAGCCGCATCGCTATTCGTTATTTTACGACGAGCATAAAAGTAGAAATTGTACAACTTATCTAAATAGCAGTAATTATTATGGAAGTTTATAATCACGGCGTCAATTATTAATCATTGAAACGTTAGTAGGTAGGTGTTATAATTTTATTATTAAGCTTTGTAATTTCAACTGTTTTTTCGCAAGTCTATTCGTTCACTTTAGGAAAGAAAAAATCATAATGAAAATTAATCCTCCTACAGAGTGCTAAAACTTTTCCCCCTTTATCCCCCTTGTAGGTAGGGCGAGGGATAACTTTGATTGTTAAATAGGAATTCTGATTTTTTTGCAAATTCGGATCTACACATGAACAGTTTGTCTGATTCATGTAAATTATCGGCGAAATTATTTTTTTCTTTCGATTTTTCCAACTGAAATTGAATGAAAAAGACAATGATATAAAATTATTCAGACAAATTCTACATAATTTTTAGCCCTACAATTCTAATGTGCAATAAAAAATTAGGGTTCCTGACTGAAATTAAAAAATTACCCTAGTCTAAAATGAGAGGGACTAATTTTACAACTCTAATGTATATTTTCTACAGAGTGATTAAATTTTCATTATTGAATTTTTTTCATAGAGTAGATACTTACGAATCTATAGGTGTATGAAAGCTCCAGGGTAAACAACTCACTTGCAGTATTTACAGGCGGCTCATTTATGCGTTAAAGCAATACATGTGCGGGTACCTCGGGCTAAAATAATGGGCGTTATGGAAAAAATTATAAATCTCGAATTTTTCAGTTTTTTCAGGATATTTCAGGAACGGTAATAGATAACTTGTATGTCTTGACGGATTCGAAATGGCCACAAAATTGCGCATTTTTTCTCTAAGCTAATCGATCCTTATCTCTTAAGATATAGAGAAGGATATATGATGCACCCTGTATACCTGGAACTTCTAACTTTTGAGAAAAGAACCCCTGGAAATCCTGGAATCATCATATAAATGACTGCAAGGCTGGGCTGGAGTTTCTAATGTCGATCAAGCAACCTTGTTTGAAATTCAAGAATTACATTTAATCCTCCAGATGGAGTTTGAGATTTGATCGAATCGCAACAAGAAGTTCTCTGGTCATTTGTCAACCGTAAAAGGGGAAAAAAAAATTGTTCCCTTCTAACGATGTCTAATATGGTCAAATGCGTATATCGTTGACTCTTTGGAGATCTTTTTAACAACTGTTTCATAGTTTCATCATACCCTATTATACAGGCTGTACAATATGTATGGAATGATGCTTTTATCTCATAAACGGGGCGACCGATATTGGTAATAATTTGTTGGAGGAAATTAAAAAAAAAGTTGTGAATACGATAAGCATATACCTTCGTCATTGCAGATATACAGCGTGTGGGTCAAAAAAAGAATCAAATTTTATAATAATAATAATAATAGTAATAATAATAATAATAATAATAATAATAATATAATAATAATAATAATAATAATAATAATAATAATAATAATAATAATAATAATAATAATAATAATAAGAGCCTTTATTTGTAAGTATCGTCATATACAATACTGTTTCACATGAAGAGGCGAAGTCTAGCTTAAAGCTACTCCACTTAACCTCTCTAATTAACAAGAAAACATACAGAATTTAACAATGTCCATCACAATAATTTTAAACTAAACTATAGATACTGCAATTAACACTCTTAATTTAGATCACAACAGTAGTAAAATCATGATAGGTAACATAAATAATCAAACATAAACACCCCCCGGCAACCAACTAACTCGCAAGTTGAACAAAAAAGAGAAAAGAGAAACCTCACAAACAGAAATGTCAAGCAGTACATGTCAAACCCAGTAGCACTCTCAGCAGTACCCACCCCATTTTATGTAAATTTAATCTCAATTTTTTACAATATATTCTCGACCTTCCATACACCACTAACCACCACTACTATCAGTATACATATATAATTATAATTAGGTACAATCCCCCTCCCCCCTCAAGGCATTCGCATATGCCTGCGTTTCACTGTCTATCCAGAAGAAACAGCCTGAGTTTTTCTTTGAAGTAGCGAATAGAACGCATTTTCATTTTCACAGGTAAACCATTGTATATAGTGACTGCATTATAGGTGAAAGAACGGCAAAATATAGCCAAATTATACTTGGGTAGCATGAGTGTAAACGGATGCCTGATGTGTACATCATGAGCTTCCCCGCGAAACACTAACTTATCTCTCAAGTAAGAGGGCATCGAAGAAGTCAGAATTCGAAATACCATTGTTGCCATATGATATCTGAAAATATTCTCGATTTTAAGCCATTTAAGGCAATTTATTTTCCGTGATATATGGTCGAATTTTCTCAGACCATATATAAACCTGCAACAGGCGTTCTGGATTTTTTGCAGCCTATATTTTGCAGCATAGTCCAAGCAGGGGTAATAAAGCACGAGGCCATAATTTAAAATTGACAAGACCAGTGATTCGCACAGGAGCTTTCGCAGAGTCAAATTTAAAAAATGTCGATTTCTGTATAAATGTCTCAGAACGAGGTAAGACTTCTTTATCAAGAGGGTAACATGCTCATCAAACCTAAGTCGGCAATCAAAGACCACTCCAAGGTTCTTGGATACTCCCTTGATGGGGATGGCATGATCATCAATCTTTAAGATGACGCTATTTGGATCCCAATCCCTGTGATTATTAGGAAAGAAGCAGACTGCAAGGCATTTGGAGCCATTCAGTCTTAGGTTATGTGACTTAGAGTATTCCGATATATTACATAGATCTGAATTTATGGTATCCACAGCACTCGATAGCATAGACGGATCGAATGAGTAGTACACCTGGGTGTCATCCGCGAAGGAGTGAAGGCTTACGGAATCCACAGTCTTACATAAATCTGCTGTATAAATCAAGAAAAGTAACGGTCCAAGGACGGATCCCTGAGGGACTCCGGAAGTAACACGTGAAAACCCAGAAGAATGGTTGCCCATCACGACACTCTGATACCTAGAGTCAAGATAGGACCTGAAGAATAATTTTCTAATAAGACCAATAGGACATCCCTGTATATTATTACATTTTCTAATAATTATTGTCTGAGAAAATTTAGTAAGAATGGATTTTAAAGCTGAAGTATGTAACAGCACTTTCGATTTTAAAGACAATTTACAACGAAAATAGCTCAAGATATCGGGAAAGGGCTTACATGTCCCTATATAACTTTCGTTGTGGTACATTGTGTGGATGAAATTGTTTTACAGGGTGATTAAAAATCTAGACAAAATCTATATTCCAGGCCATGTTCAATGAAATAGGTCACACCGTATATGAGATAAAATCACTATCCCAGACATATTGGACGTCCTGTATGTACATATTTACATGGCAAGGATTCTCATGCTCAAAAAAAGAGTTAGGTAAGACACATTCATTAATTTCGAAAGAGCTACATCGTCTTGTAGATTCCAATTACTTCATATAGTCCAGTAAAATAATTAGACGAAAAATGCAGTCAATTATGGCAATCAAAGAAGAAAAACGAAATTTTTTGTGGGTGGTCGATGATGAGTGTAGATCCAAAAATGCGACCTCCTACCCCTTGGGGAAAAGCCGCCATTTAGGTTTTAGGAGATGAATTTGTTTTTTTCATTTTACGACGTTAATTAACTTTTTATTGAGAAAAGTGTAATAACTTTTTTTAAGGAGAAAAAACTAAACAAATTTACATCTATGCAATTTTTTCATAATTGGAATAGTTAATTAGCTACAGATAATTAATTGAGGAAAACTCTCTACAAAGGACCCTGCAAGACCATTTTAAGTTTTAATTTTGTGTTGCGATTTTGGTAGTAATTTCATATTGACTTTAATAATTAAAAATTTCAACAAACAAAAACGACAAAAATTAGAAAAATATCCAATTTTATAGTTACAGCCAAGGCTATTACAAAAATGGAAACACTAATTGAAAACATTTTTTCTAAATATGGAAAAAACTGATTAAATGCAAATTTGTGGAGAATTTTTTCTCCTCAAAGTAAGCTATTACACTTTTTCCGATAAAAAGCTAATTATAAACGTAATTAACGTTAATAAATGCAAAAAACGAATTCATCCCCTGAAATGAAAATGGCGGATTTTCCACAACAGGTAGAGGAGGTCGCATTTTCGGATCTAGACTCACGCTTTGATTTTAGTTAGTTTAGTTATCCCGCTTAGTTTTCCCACTTTGATTGCGTATAATCAAATCCTTATTTTTACTGGACTAACAGCAGGAATCTTATTCATATAATAGTCATTTGCAAAAACAATGAGATGAACGAGAATCTTTCTTATATTCCATATTATGTTTTATCCAATCTGGGTACAACAATTCACACTTTTAAGCCTCCTCTGGTGGCCGGAAGTGGTTGAAAATATTTGAACCTTGGAAGACGATTTGTGACAAATCTGAAACTAAATTTCCCATCTACTGCAATTATTGATTGTGGCCAATAAGTTTTAATTAGTATGTTCTTGTATGTAAACATTACACCATTCAATATTAACAAGTACCTAGTGTTCCATGTTTAAAAAAGGTATATTAGACCATGCTCAGGATATCGTTCAAGAACTTGAGATAGTGCAGTATTCCAGAAGAATAATCCTTTATTGGGATGAGCTGCCTGAATATTTTACAGGTAGCGAAAATACAGCATATCGATCAATATGAGTGGATATTATGTTGTAATAATCAATAATAATCAATAATAATAATAGAGCAGCATCCCAGAGATAGTGCAGATTTGTTCTCCCAGATTTTAAAATCAAGTAGTTATTCAAACCAATAAAAACCATAATAATGTTTTAGACGACTTCGAATTCTAGAATTAATTAAAAGCCCAAAAATTTAATATTTCCTCATGTATGCAGCAAAAGGTGGGTACGTCACAGCAAGAGAAGTAATTAAGATACAATAATACTGATTTTCTAGATACCTTTTATGTAAATGCTCTTGTAATGGTTAGAGATGTTAGAAGCGTCCTCTGTATACATTTATACACAAATATTCCAAGCGCTACTTCTCGGTTTTCTAGAGCCTACTTCACATATTTTATCACGTTATTTAGAGCTCTCTTCATCCGCCACATCGTTTTCGGTAAAGCAAAACTCTGTTTACCTACTTAATATAAACCTCGTATATTTTAGTTAGGTACAAAAAGTTTTCTTAATATTTTTAGGAGGGGGGAGTCATATAGGGAGGAAAATAATTTTCAGAATAAGTCTTCTTTACAATTTTTGCCCCAATTAGTAACAAATATCAGCTTCAATTTCTCTTTTGAGTTGTGGAGTTTCCTAAGAAGATAGAAAACAAATAGGTTTAAATCCTGTCAGATTGTTAAAAGTCAATGAATATAAGTCAGTTTTGAGTGATGTTTTATACAATGTGTTTGGTTAAGGTTGAGCACCAACTAAATCTTGGAAACAATAGTTACCTATCTACTTACAGGCACAGGCAAATTACACATTTGCTGGGAATTAAAACCGAGCAAGCTGAAATCTTTCATATGGGTGCAAGGTACCATTAGGAAAGCTTAATCCTCAATGTGCACGGTTATTATCCCCTTCTTTTCGGTGTCATCTTGAATCAAAAGGTTACATCAGATTGAGTAAAGTACCTAAAGTTAGGCTTGAACCGCAACATTCATAAAATTGTTTGGAATCGGAATCAAATTGTTCAAAACCCTTTCCTTAAGATTCGGTAAAAGTGCATTTAAGTCGAGGAGAATGGAATCTACAGGGTGATCCAGCAACTCGCGCACTCAGAGCATCCTGTGGTAAACTTCACTTCTTGGTAAATTTTCTTACTGCAGTGTTGTAAGTTCTTTTCTTCCAAAGATATGACCATTTTTGTAAAAAATAAAGTGGCAACACTGCACTGAACATGTGGATAAGTTCAGGTTATTAGATGTTGTTGTTAGTATTTTCATTTCCATAGCAACGAAGGCATTTGCATATTTTATATTCTAAGTTAAGTTTGCCAAACTTCAAATTTCGTTCTGATTTAGGTATGGTATTAATTTACAACATTCTACGGCGATCAAAAGTCTCCATGGGCGTGAAGTGAATATGTATACAGGGTGATGAAAATATTTTCTAATTTTCTCTGTTCACCGTTGGTAAATTCGTTATTATTAGTTTGTTCAATTTGCATACATAAAGAGTTCACGTGATATTCATGAAATATTGCTATTTTTAAACCCAAAAATTGCATTTTTTTTTAATATCTTATGACGTGAACTTTCAGTTGTTTTCACCACTGTATTAAGCGACAAAAATTCTTCATGTTTGGTACTTTGAACCGACTTCATAGCTCCAATAATAACGAATGTGGCAGCGGTTAACAAAACAAATAGAATATAGCAGATTTTTCATCACCACTGTATACATATTCTTCATATACTTCACGCCTATGGAGAGCTTTTATCGTCATGAACATATTTTAATTCCAGCAATTTTAACCGAGGGATGGTTACCATTTGATTCGTGCAAGGTCCATAACTTTGAAAATTCATAAACTCAAGTTTGCTGGCAGATATCTACAGTTGGGCGAAAAAATTCAGCTGCGGTTTCAAAGACCCCTCAAGAATCTAATTCTCTTTTTCACTATGTAAAAACAAATATACCCTTCTATTTAATTTTTTTCAGAATAATCGCGATATTTCTTTACATGTCATAAAACGCCCTCTAGCGGTTGCGGTGGCAAAAAAAATGTACAATTCGTAAGGTGCAATCGCCACAGAAGAAGAAAAACTCTTTGTAATTGCAATTCCGTTTAGGTTAACCGGAATAATCGACATCTAAATGAACAAAGTTTTTACGGTGCTCCAACACAATATTTATGAAGTTATTAAAAAACTGCAAGATAAATAAAATCGAGGTTATTTAAGCATTATACATTGTGAATATAGCATAATTTTGAATAATGAGAAAATCCTATTTTTTATTTGGTCATGGCTGTTACGCTCCTAGCGGTCATTTTAGAAACTCGAAACTATTTTCCAACGATCTTTTAGGGCCACTTTGTTTGGAAAATTTTTGCCTGAGGATGTACGATGCTTAGTTTCTGAGATATTTCTGGTGACCATTCTTAATGATCACCTGGTACTCTACTCGATTGGCACAAAAATGCTGGGGTAGAAGTGGCGAAAGGATATATGGGTGATGTAGAGTGCACCAAACTTTTCGTTAGTGACAAAAAAGGGTTCTTTTGGATCCAGAAAAGACTGTGACCGTCGCACAGAAGCGATGATGCGGTATTGGTATCACTCTTTCTAACTGAGACAGAGGGTACTGTCTACAAACGGTCACCCAACAGGGTTGTTCGCCGAACATCCACTCACCAACGGCATCAACGCTATCTATATTTTTATGTTAATCGTCAATTTCATCTGTTTTCGCCCTCTTATTCATTTCATTTATATTAATATAAAATTTTATAGGTAAAACAAATTTATTTTATAATTATTGTAGGAATATGTGGAATGTCTGGAGAACTGTTCTGGAGGAAAACGAGAAGCTAGCCAGAGCAAGACTGGCTGCCGTCGAAGTATTCCAACAACAAATTGCAGATGACGCAAAATTCTTAAGAACCCATAAGGTTCAGATGGCTAAAAAGGTAAGTAAATCGTTACAAAAAAGCCTTATTTCTCACAAGTATGTATTAATAACTTCGTTGAAATGTCTATTTTTGGCCAACTCCCTTAAATCTAACATTAAAAACTAAAGTTATATGATGGGTCTTTGGAATTTTTTTAGCTCCTGTAAGAAAATACCACCATTTAATATCATGCTAACGCTCATATTATATTATTCATCACTTTGGGTTACTTCAAAGGAACTTATAAAGACGCTATCTCAGTTTATTAATGCTTGTAAGAGGAAATTTCTAGCACCCAGGCTCGCGTCTTATATACTGCTACATCTCTTTAATGCTTTCATTTTCTTGCTTTACTCGCTTAAATATACCAGCCGCCCTCATCAGCAGCAGCAGTCAAGTTCTGGAATTCGTTCCCCTTGTTCCCCCGTGTTGCTGTTCAGTACCAACACTAATTTAAAATCATTAGTATGAATTGACCTGTGTTTTGAACAGAATTGCTTTAGTACGCCATGAAATAGGTTAGGAGCTGCTGTAAATTAATGTTCTCGGCCTTGTCATGTCAACAGTGCTAATTACCGCTTTAACTATCTCTGACATCATAATTATCATTCACGCGGAAAAATAAATATTTTAGCCATTAGGCCGTTAAAACAATTAGCCGAATGTGTAGGGTTATTTTAGACAGCTTATTTTTACATTGTATTTTTTTGGCACTTCGGAGATGATAAAATGAATTAAGCCGAAATATGTTCTAGTACCTACCTTCTCAAAAATATATGAAAGCACATAATTAAGTATACACTGAAATTATAAGTCAATTTAGGTTTTAGAGCTTGAAAAGAATGTACCTACTTGTCTTGTCTAGGAAGCCTTGGTCGTGGATTGCCTTGAAAAGCGCAAAGAGAAGTGGGTATGCAATTCGCATTTAACTTGATGATGCAATTACGTATGTGCTAGAATGCTAACACAAACGACCTCAGAATTTACAAACTTGAAGCAATTCAGCACCTCTTTTTAGACACGCCACTTCTTAGTTAAGCATGTACGTCAGAATTTCAGCAACAACTTACGAACTTGTTTAATTGGATGCAATGGATGCACTTCATAAATTATTATTGAGCAGCGCTTTATACTTTATGTATATTGGGGCGTAAAATAGTATATTAGACCACGAGTCAATGATGATAGCTGTTTCGGAGGAAAATTTACGAACCGTAAAAATGTGGGATTCGGGAACATAGAAAGTAGGAGGATATAAGGAACTTACTGAGATATCAAGGGCTGCTGAGAAGGAGACCCCTATCTTAAACCTCAAGGTTAAGGAAAAATATGGAAAATAGGAAATATTCCCACCTAATTTCCGAAGGGGAAAAATTGAAAAAGGAGAAGTAACCTGCTAATGAGGAGGATTTATTTCTTTTAACCATTTCTCCTGGGATCAACTACAACGATCTTCCAAGCGGAGGTATACGCCATCCTACCAGCAGCTCGAATGGAAGAGATGATGATATAGGCTGCCACGAACAGGGTGCTGGACTTGTAATTACGGGACTAGACGTTCAGAAATTTACCGACGTGCTAAACAGGCTGATGGTTGACAAGAAAACGATGCAGACCGTTTTGCATTACTGCACATTCAGGGAAACCGGGTAAGAAGATGGCAGATTATTATGCAAAATTAGGACCAGGGAAAAATGTTGTGGGCAGCCTGTACCTACTTGGAAAGGTCTTCTAACTGCTGCTTTATATCTTGGAAGAAACCGATAACATAGCAAAGCAAGAAGGAACAGCGTGGTCTATAGGACCAGAACCTTTATGCGGACTTGGAGAAAACGTTTTCAAAGACAAAATTAAGAAAGAAGAGGAAATCCTAGAAGAAAATATCTGAAAAAACCTCCAAAGATCAGGATAGACACAGGACAAAATATGTTTGGGAAATACAATTATAAAAAAATATTTCAAGCCTGTATCAAATCGATTTTTATCACCACAAAAGAGGCCACCAAATTGTGAATTGTTCAAAGCGTTTCCAAATTCTTCGCAACCTCTTCATCTGGTAGGGGATTGTTCTCACTTTTTTTCACCATTAGATGTTATTTGAAAAATTTTTTACTGGAAAATTCGGGTTCATGGGTTCATTACAAGGAGTGCTCACCGGTCATCATAACAGTTTGAACAGACACCGATAAATTATAGAAGGGAGGGGAGACTCAGTCTGTACTCCCGCTTCTATACAGGGTAATTCACTTAGGAATTCTCATCATTTGGATCTAGGAAATTATGAGAGATAGGAAATTGAATAAATAACAAATAAAATTGCGCTTTTTTAAGAGCTTTCAGAAGCTGCTCTTATTTTTATCACGGAATGAAGGCCATATGACGTCAAATTGCTCATTTTATGGCTTTTTGGTGACATGTGGTGATAAACCTTTTTTTAAAAAGGTTAATATTAAATAATAATAAAAAATATTAATTTTTTCGGAGTTTCAAGTTATTTTGTTTTCTTGACTTTTTTCTTATGTCGAATGACATGACAAAATCAACATGGCGGACGTAAGAAAAGTAAACTTTGACAGTGTATGAAAACCCTGAGATCTAGTCGAATTTGAAATTTTTTGAAACGTCCAATGAACATGTTGACTTATGTAAACCTGCAAAAATTATTTATTTATTTTCAATAAAAAAAAGTATGGCCAAAAAAAGGAATGTAAATTTATCTGTTTTTTTTTTACCGTAATTCAGCAACGACTGAAGTTATCCTAAATTTTGTTTCTAATAATTTTTAATGGACATAAAATAGTGCGAGTTTTCTCTAATTTAACCGACCTGGGGCCCGTTTTATAAAACATTTACAAATGACAATACGACAAATTGTTGTGCTATAATCATGTAATAAAATACATTGGTTTTTAGAAATTTGACAAAACACATGTAAAAATTTGTCGAAAATTAATTTGTAAATGTTTTATGAAACCCCTTGATACCTCTTACTATTTCCGAGATGTCAGTAGCGAGCATCGAATTGTCAACCACCCTGTATATGAGTATATGGTAATTTCAGTGCTCTATCCGGTGGTTATGTATGTTTGGTATTTCTGCTAAAAAAGGTATTTTCACAGGTAAAACAAATATTTTTGAGGTAAACAGGATTAGCATTCGCCCTCTCTATAATTTTCTCACAAAAATAGGCCCGGAGTACGTGATCCTGTTCAAATATTTGCCGTTCCTTGTGAATGTAATAGGATTTGAGTTTTTATTTGAAAGAACGAATCGATATGCTTTGGATCTGGAAACCTGCAGTGTGTTGTTATTATTTTTATCGAATATTTGCAATTTAATAAAATTTGCAAAAAAATTATAATTAATTCCTCCGATCGACACAAATCACATGAGTCTGAAGACAAAGACTGCTCTGTTTCGCTTTCATTAAGGCGCGTCAGTTTGACCAGAATAATTCTCTATTGCTGATGGATTTTTCTAACAAAATATCCCTCATTATTTTTATTGATTTCTCTGATGATAAAATGGAGAGCTGGAATCAGAATCAACGTATAATACCACTTAGTACGATCTCAAAAGTTATAACACGGTTTAATTATTAAAAAGTTCTATTGAAAGTAAGCAGAGAATACAATGGAGTAAATTTCATTGTGTAACTTATTATTATGCTCATGAATTTATTTTTGTTACAGTGTATCGACCAATTAGCTATGGTTCAGAAAGAACTTCAAACCACCGTGCAGGATGTAGACAAAACAAAAAAGTTCTACTTTGATGAAGAGCATAGCGCTCATGATGTTCGAGATAAAGCACGAGATATTGAAGAAAAGTAAGTTAATATTTATTTTTCCTCGTTATACTTGGCCATTCTTCTTGTCGTTAGTTCAAAGACTACTACAAACATAAATAAGATGGAAAAATACAGAATGTCCCATAACAGAGTGCCACAACCTAATTTTTGCATTTTTAAACAAGACTTAAGGCCGGTTGCATGAACATGATTAAAAAAATTTCAGATTACCTACTGATTTTTGCACATTTTGAAAATGTGAATATTTTCAATGATGTTTCATTTTTTATCGGTAATCAACTCTTATAAAATTGAGTAGAATTCACTTCCAGCAAAATCAGAACAAAACTTTTGGTAATACAGGCTGTTTTAAAATCAGTGATTATTTGACAAATTTTTAATTACGTTCGTGCAACCGGACATTACCGTAATATAATACTGATACGTAAATTTTTTTATTACATGTAAAAATGTTAATTTGTCGACATAACACACTGGGTTAGATTGTCAATCTAAAAATAAATGCTATTATAGAAAATTTAAAGTAAGTAATCAATTTTTTATCAGGCTCAAAAAGAAGAAAGGCTCGTTCTTCCAGTCAATTACATCGTTGCAGAAAAATAGCCAGAAATTCTCAACGAAACGCGACCAGCTGGAAGAGAAGTCTACCGGCGCCCGTAACGACTACCTTCTGTGCCTAGCATCGGCCAATGCTCACCAGACACGCTATTTCCTAGTGGATCTCCAACAATGCATGACCATCATGGAAAGCGGCGTCTACGAGAAGGTATACCTTACATAAAATTATTACGTTAAGATAATGCAGACGTAAAATAAACTGATGAGGATGACGTAAGTATGTTATTGCAGGTGGCTGAGTACCTATCCTTAATGGGCCGCACAGAACTGCTCACCTGCTCAGCAATGTTGAATTCATATGGTACCATAAGGGATCAAGCCAATCAGCTTACTAGAGAATACAATCTCCAGTGCTGCTACTTGTACTATCCGGTGTTGAAGCAGCATATCCAGTATGAATTCGAGCCTTGTGACAATGATCCCGTGGACACAGTCACCGCGGACCATGATTCTTCCGCAGCCGTGCTGAGCAAGGAAGCTCGTCGCTGGGCGACGCGAATAGCCAGAGAAAATTGCAACATTCGTGAAGGGACTAGGAAATTGCAGACGTTGATTGCGCTAAGAGATTCTGGACAAAAGGTAGAAAACTTGTACTTGTAAAAATGTTCATGCCATATTAAGAGAGAGATGTTTCTCATGTTTCATTGTATCTTTGACTGCTATAAATATTGAAGCCTGTACGAAAATATCCCTTCAATAGTGTCACCTGTGAACACAAAATTACCTTTATCGAACTTGATGAAGTCTGTGAGACTTTTAATTAGGCAAAAATCTAGCTAGGTTTATTTATTAATCACCGAAGGTAATGTTTTATGCCAAAGATTACGTGTAGGTATATCTTGAACAGGTTTAGGGAGACCACTGTCAGATCGCATTTGTGTTGCAATCGCATAAATTAAATGTGATTCTTTTATTTACTCAATTACAGGTTGATCCAACTGACCCCAATGGTCCAGATATTGAGACAAAAATCGAGGAGTTCAGGCAGAGCGTAAGAAGAGCGGAAACTGCAAAAACGAAAGCGGAAGCCCGGATCGAGTGTCTGCGTGCAGGGGGAGTGAATGTCGATGAATGGCTACAGGAAGCAGAGACTTTAACTGTTCAAGACATCCAAAGATCAACTAGCTCATTATCGGTGAGTCAAATAAAAGCTTTTTCTCGCTGACCCTGCACGAAATCTATATTTGGATATAACCATTATACCATGTATGAGTGGGTTTAGTCGAACATGTCTGAAACTTTCTTTGATCAATATACAGTATATAGGCTGCTCACTTGTTTATTTAAAGACATTGGAATATATAAAAAAAAACTAAGCATCGGATCAAAAACAGTGGGTGATCAAATTTGCTCGTCTGGAATGCGCTCGTCTAATGATACCAAGCTCGAACCACCCACTCCCACCCTCTATTAATGTGGGGGGCAATTTTGAAATCTTAAACGGGAACCCTAATTTTTATTTTTTTCTCGATTTATGAATTTTTTTCGTCCAATTTCAGTAATAAGGAAAATCGAAAAAATTAATTTATTTGATTACAGCGCCATTTAATATGAATCGAAAAAATGTTACGGACAAATCCAACTGATTTTTAGTATTAAAATCCAAATTTTAGACCTACCTCTTAAATATCAGCGATGTATTAAAATGAAGATCAACAAGTTAACATTAATTATGTTTACCCGTTCGACTGAAACGCATTTGATCTTTCGAAAGGTAAATAATCCTGATTCTTGCAGGACCATCCAAGCTCTGATTCGTTTTACGATAGCGACTTTGCGGACGGAGAGCCTCAGGCACCTCCCAGCACCGAACATCAGCCCAGTTTGCCCAGTGCCGAGAGAAAAGACAGCGATGCCGAAGGCAGCCAACCTGATCACTTTAGTGAGCCAAGTATTGAAGTCGACGGTGAGTAATTTAATTAAAACTGCAATTAAAACCGGAGATCAGCGATCCAGGATATTTCTGACTTAAATTAATAGGGCGCTGGGAAATTAACGACAACGAAGTGTCAACGCAATGTAATTAAAATTCAGAGCTGATATAGTTTTAGTTATTCATTTCCTTCTAATTGTTTGAGATTTCATTTAATAAATGACAAAATTCTACTCATAGTTAAGCATACATGGGACGATAGTGGTAGAAATGTGAACCTTTTTCATGCAGAATTTAAAAAATTAAAATCTTGTGTTCACGCTGTTTTCTTAAACATTTATTTAGGAGTCCCTCTTCATTTTCAACTTTCTTTTAATGTGAAAACGCTGACACTATTTTTTTCTATACACTTTCCTAGCTAAGAGAGAAAAAGTTGGACATTTTTATTTGCAGTGATGTTGGAACAAGAGCGGCAACGTATAGAGCAACTGACATGCGGCTGGGATGACCCCACACAAGTCGACTGGGGTAACGAAGATGCAGCGGCAAACAGCGCTGCAAACGTTTCTCCAGCACCCTCAGGAGGAAACCTCCTAAAATGCATGGCATTGTATACTTACACGGTATTTATCTACTACCATTTAACTTAAAAGCCAATTTATTTGAAAAGTTCTGTGCTAAGAATTTATACCGTGTGTCCCCGGATCGTCTTTAAAAGAGGAAAAACTTTTTTGTTTTTGATTTCTCAGAAAATTTCACTCTTGATGATCTGGCCTGCTTGATTTCAAATTCCCAAAACAAAAGTTACTTTTTAGGTAACTCGAACGGTTCTTGAGATAATATAATTTTTCTTCAATAATTGCACTTAAATTTTTTTCGTAACTTTTAGACGTAAGCTTGGTATGATGATTTCATTGAAAAACAACACTGACAGCAGTTGTCAAATCTAACAAATCAATTGAACTGCAAATTAATCTACTGTATGCTATAATGTTGACTTTACAACAAAGAATTTATCTAATTCAATGTTACGGACCTGGGAAAGCTCGCATTGAAATCTGTGCAGAAAAAGGAGGAGCATTATTCGAATAGAAAATTAATAGTTGTCCTTTTTGAGAATTTCATTTCATGTTACGATTATTTGAATTTATTCAGAAAAAATTAAATTACATATGAAAAAATTCCAATTATTAAAGAAAAAATATATTATCTCAAGAACCGCTTGAGTTACCTAAAAAGTAACTTTTGTTTTGGGGATTTGAAATCAAGCAGGCCAGATCATGAAGAGTGAAATTTTCTGAGAAATCAAAAACAAAAAAGTTTTTCCTCTTTTAAAGTCGATCCGGGGACACACGGTATAATCCAAATACAGGGTGCTAAGAAATCATTAGGACATCAAAAATGGTACGAAACCTAACTTGGGTATTTTACTACTTAAGATTCCTAATGGTGAGCCTCTGCCCTCAAAGTAGATTTAAAATAAGTTGTCGATTGGATTACCTACAACTTAATACTGTAATCTTATTAGGCACAAAATCCAGACGAACTATCTATAGTCGAAAATGAGCAGCTAGAAGTGGTAGGTGAGGGGGATGGCGATGGCTGGTTACGGGCTCGTAACTACAAAGGCGAAGAGGGCTACGTGCCGCACAATTACTTAGAGGTGGAACGGGCAGAAACGGCGACGACTCCGGCCGGATTGACTGCCCAAATATCATTCTCTTCGGTTGACTACACCATCGACAATGAGGACAACGAACCATTCCAGCAGTCCCAGTCGGAAACGGCAAATCAGTCCCCCGAGCAAGACTCCGTCATCGCCACTAGTGTTCCCAAGCAGGTCAGTAATATTTCGTCTTTAACTAATTAAGTTTCTTTAACTTTAATTGATTTTGGATACTTAATCCAAAGCGAAGCTTTAAGCTTGAAGTTGAAATATTTAGGGTACTATGACAGGCATATCCCAAGCGAATTTCGGGTTGGGTCGGGTGGGGGGGGGAGGGTCTGGTCGGATCGGGAAGCCACTGTCACTTATATTCGAGTTGGTTGTCCCGAAGGATCTGTAATATGCATCCGTGATGATAAAGCTCGTTGTCCGGGTTCATGGGCGTCCCAAGAATTTTTTATGTATTTCACCTATATAAGTCAGTTTGTTGCTACATCTCTAAAAAATTCCTAAGGACGCCACTGTCACTGATATTCGAGTTGGTTGTCCCGAGGCATCTGTCTTCTGCACCTGTGACGAAAAAGCCCGTTGCCCGGGTCCGTAGGCGTCCCAAGAATTTTTGATGTATTTTTCCAATATGAGTCACATAGTTTTTTCCTTCTTTTAAAAGTTCCACCGGGCTTTCCGCTTATCGTCTAAGAACTTAAAGTGTAAATGAAGTTTATTCGGAAGTTGTGTAGCATCAAGAAGGCTTTGTCTCAAGTTTTTACTGTACCTACCACAAGTGTTTTAATTCAAAACGCACGTGGAAATATTTTGGGGCAAACTTTTGGGGCTAACATGACCCAAGTGCGAATTCTGTTTGAAAGAGTGTTCAGTGGAGTTAATTCTGCTCTGTCATGTCAAGTACATACAACTGAATAGTATCATTGTCTGAGCAAAAACAAGATCAAAGTGTAATTATTATTTCAAACGCCAACTATTATTATACATTGGACATCTTTGTTGCTATTATTGTAGAGAATCCCACCGAAATTTTATTGTTTTGGGTATTAAAAACCATAATTTGTTTGTTTGCTGTGTAGTGTTTTACTTAAATCACACATGCACTTGAAATTTAAACAATTATTATAGGAAATAAACCAATAGAAAAGGTCAGTAGTAAATGTCTTCAGAACATTATACGAAACGATAGCCTCCGGTAGCCTACATACCTTTAGAAAAAATTAAGATGAAAATTGCAAACTCATCTTACTAATGACCGTCATCTCCTAACTGTTTCAATTTATGATAGATCCCGGAACCGTTACCGGCAAGCTACTGCGTTGCTCTCTACGACTATGAGGGCGAGGGTGAAGAAGACGAACTAACTCTCGAGGAAGGCCAAATTATCCGCATAGTGTCTCGCAACGCGCACAACATGGACGATGGTTGGTGGCGAGGCGAACTGGAGGGTCGCGTTGGTAACTTTCCCTCGTTAGTGGTGGAGGAGTGTGACGAGTATGGAGAACCGATCAGCATTAATCTGGAGGAGACGCCGCCTCCGTCCGCGCCCCCGGTGTTCACGCCGCCCGATGCTCCGGCCGACCTGCCTCCTGATATGAGCGCAGACATGGGATTCTGTATGAACCTCACTAGGGGGCAACGCCAGCAGTATGGCAGCCAGTTCCAGTTTGAAGACGATGATATGCCTAGTAAGTATTAGATTTAGTTTTTGTTAGTTTTTTGAGCATACTTTTTTAGTAATAAGACTTTGAGAATGGACGGGAATTTTAGTAATGAGTTTAAGTTTTTAGCCAAAATACTACTTAATTACGTCATAACTGCAAATTTTATATTTTTCATGCTATCTTAGGTATCGATATACCTACTGTGGAAATTGATGATGAGGTAAGCCAAGAAGTATTCATTTATTGCGAGTAAAATAAATTAGATTATCAAAAATTTAAAAAATAAACACTAAATCGAAAAATATTCAGGATTTAAAAATGGAAGTCCTTCAACATAATGTTTCTAGGTACAGTAGAGTTACGGCTCTTGAAAAGAAAAAAAAAGTTTCCTCAAGATGTAACCATAATTTGTTCTACTCTTCAGAAATTCCATTTCAGTACCAATTTACCAAGATTGGTTTACCCAAAGTATGGCATTTTTATTCTTTGAAAATGATTAAAGAAATGATAAAAAATTTAAATCTTGTCATTTAAAAAGATAACACTTGCGAGAACATGTTGAAAGTGCCCACCATTCATTTGACTTAAAATTTATTGTATAAAGTAGGTAGGTATTGAAGTAAGCACATTAAAATGTTGGGCGCATTGAACATTTTTCATTGGGTACATTAAAATGTATTAGGTACTAATACGTTGTTGTAATGTATTTTTCGGTTTTATACTTTGTGAACTTGTTCCAATTTCGTACCGTTTACCTTTTTAATGACACGATTTAAATCTTTTATTATTTTTTTACTTTTCATTAATTTTTTTTCTGAAAAATGATGAAGTTAGGAAGAAAGTATGCCTGTTAGTGTGATAGAAAGGCGATAAGTGCCTGTTATGCTATTTCGTTTTCGATGTAACACACTGTATAGTCAAATTAAGGAAAGATTTATCTAACAGCCAAGTGTTAATCTCTCTAGGGAATTATTGTCATGGTCTTAACGGACGAAGTCCACATCACAGCGCAGAAGAGAAGTACTTATTTAAGAGTCATGCACGAGATCAACTATGGGCTAACTTTAATGTTGAAGAGCCTAATGTGGAAAATTATAACAGGCTAGAGAAAACTACATTTAATAATAATTATTGGTTGTAAACCGAAATGAAACCACTTTAAATTATTGAAAATTTTTGTAATTTACCTTGGTCTTGCTAATTATATTTACGTTTCGAAATTTGTGTAATTGCAGAATGGGGAAAAAGTATGCAAAGGTACGGACAAGGAAGGTGACGATTATGGCCTCGGAGTCGCGCAAATAGTAATAACGGCCGCTACGCCTATGATTGAGGATCCCGATCGTTCATTCCCACCTCCCGAGAACCACGTCGAAGAAAGCGATAGTCAAAGTGGCACACGAGAAGATCCAGAGGGAGCTACTAGTAATGAAGACCAACCACCACCACCACCACCACCTTCCATTCCACATCCTAGAAAACACCCCGTTTCCGTCTCAGAGGTAGGATTATACTAAATAAGGAATATGACATTAGTTCAATCTAATACAGTCTTGTATTGTGGAACATTTCTCTAGAACCTATAAAGGAAACTTCCCACGGCGAGGGATACAAGCCTGGCTTGTGACTCGTCAAGTCACGCGCCTTAGGAAGCCGCCTTTACCGATTCAATTTTAATTGCTTCTAAAGACTTCGATTGTTTGCTCTGAGCTGTCCAGTATATAATAAAATTCAGGAAATAGAACTAAGCGGAGAGATAACATGAGTTTCCGCACTAATAAGCAATAAAATTAACTTAAATTAAACTAAAATGAAAATAATTATGGCTGAAAAGAAAAATTTAATTTATTTTACTTTTTATCATTTTATCTATGCATATTATCGTATAATGAATGAGTGATAATCGAAAATTATTTTGTAACTTGAAGGCCGCAACTAGGGCTGGCAAAGCCAACGATGATGACGATGATCGCTCAGCGGGAGACGAGCCAGGCCAGGGGGGAGGAGGCGACACCACTCCTTTTCCGGTGTCCAGCAGCACTGGTAGCGAAGGAGAGACCACCGGACCTAGCACCGCTGAAAACTCCATTACCCAAGCTCCCCTGTCATCTACTGACGAACCCAAGCAGCTAATAGGAGGTCGGGCCAGTATTCCCGACGAGCTGGAGCCGCATCAGTTGGCCCGACTGCAGGACCTCAAAGAGTCCAACGCCTAAACCTGGGCATCGCTTCTCACCCTCATTCGACTGTTCCACTCTGTGTTTATAGCCATGGAGATGTTCAAATAAATGGAATTAATTCAAATTGAATATTTTTGATATAGGTGTCTTACTGATCCATTTCGTGAAGATCATCAATCAAATATATTAAGATCTCACTCTACAGTATGCTATACAAACGTTAATAATCTTTGTTTAACTGTATTAGCGTCTATGGTGTACCCCTACTTTTACAATATGCATTAATTTGAAGAGGTGATAGTGTTCGACTGTTGATCAAAACAAACTTAAGAGTTCACATAATAATTATTATTGTAAGTCATGATCAAAAATATCGAGCAAAATCAATGGTGTTGGAGGAAAACGAGGATATTCTTGCAATAATATGATATGCAATATCGAACCGTCAAGTTGACTCTTAACATTTTAATAGCAATACTAAAAATAATGTGTTGGTGATGAGGAAAGGAAAGACAATATTGATAAGTATTTTAAACCGTCGATGGTGCCGCTAAAGCAATAAATGTATAATGATAACACTGATTTATACAGAAAAGTTGAGAAAAGAGTATAAGTAGACAGAGATATACGTAGAGAATTTCTTCCTATAAGGAACGTACCTCGGATACTATCTGCATATGTATTAAAAGAACTAACATAAAGAGTAGGATCTTCAAATATAGCAAGGACGAATTACAAATCTTTAAATACAAGACTGGGTAACAGAAGAACACTTCTTCTGTGACTGGGTCAAAGTTTATGAGCATCCAATGAGTCCATCTAGGTCCATTGCACACTGTCAGGTCAGATCGGGTAGCCAAAGAGCAGAGGAAGATGTGTTAACTAACTGAGTTACAAAGTGTAGTAGAGGTATTCAGGTTATTAAAAAAAAATTGTTCATAATTTTATTGGCCACTTTCCTGGGCTGCTTGTGTAACAGGTAAGTGGTCACAGAAACATCCAAAAAACAATACATGGCAGAACATAAATTCATACATCCAAGGCATACATCGTTTATGTAAAAAATTACACTTCATAAGAAAATTACATTACTAGACTGCGTAATTTTGCTTATGCATTTTTCATTTTACGTGAGTGTATTTTTTTTACAAAAACGGTACATCATAGCCCCGATTGTGTGCATAAGCATGGCTAACTTTTCTTCGAAAACTATCACCTTAATTGAAATTATTGCACTATCAAGCATGCCTTATAGTAAAATACTTTTTCTACCAGAATGTTAGAAACTGACATTGATAGGGTACAGGCTAATGGCTAAAAGCTAAAATTGATGAAAATAATCGTGCAGATTTATAAACCAAACAAAATAAAGTTAAAATTCTTTTTATTATTATAACCTACCTCCATAAATTCATGACTAGGACGTCAGGATTCTTTGATTCATTGATGACAGTAGTTCTATTATAGTAACATTTTATTCGAGAACTAGCTCATTTAGCTAAGGAAATTTCGAAATTACTTGGGTATCTATGGGCATTTACCACAACTTTTAGACGGGTGCCTTAACCCGCGTCTCTAACAATAATTAGTGTTCCTATAGAAGCCAACAGTCAAATAATTCTACATCTGCTTTGAGCGAGTCATAGCTATTATTTGATAATGGTTGCATGGCGATCATGATGACTGTTAATTTTTGCGATTCTCAACTCGATTCGAGGGAGGAAAATCTTGGGGTGAATCCTTGCTAATGTGTAAGGTTTGAGATCCCTTACTTAAATTTACAAGAGTCCAAAAGAAATAGGTCTCATGAATACAATGCTGGCTTCAAAGGTTTTCGTATAGCAGTATTGAGGCTCAATAATTTTTGTGTTTTTTTTTTTGTGAAACTTTCTGCTTGAAGCTCCTGACTTTAATATGTGTGGATTTCAAACCGAAATGCGTCCTAGAAGATACTTATTAGACACAATTAAACTGTTGTACCAGGACAGCAAAGTCAGTGACTATAGGAACTATTCAAATTAGAGCGAGTGATTGATTATGTCAAGAGCTGACATGATATATCAGATTGTTGTTTCAAAAGTGATGAAATTATTACAGCCTGCTACTCTATAATAGTTGCGATGTTAAATCGTTAAAAAATAATAAATTAACCATTTACCTATCTTGAAGTAGTTTCTAAAATTCAGGTAATTTTAAAATAATATAATTGAACTCATCTTGTGTATTGTTTTCTAATCCTATAAAATTTTCTAATTGTTTTATACCTATCTACTATACTATATTCTTATGTGCACTTTTTACTAATCACTTACTTATTCTTTGTTATAAATTATTGTACCTACCTATATTTAACTTATATTTCAAATAAGTATTACACACAGTAAGAACCTATTCATCAATGAAATATTAGTTGAATTGAATTTATATTCCTATAGATTGTGAAATACAGATATATTAAAATAAATTATAATAGAAAATTTAAATATACGCTTCGAATACTAGAATAAAGCATTTTATAAACGGCATATCTGACTGCTCCATGTTAAGTTCGAAGTTCGACTTTGTACCTCATCATTTGTTATAAATTAATTAGATGTATCTCTAATTATTGTATCATTTTAACTGAATCCTTTATAATTTATTCTTATAAGGTGCTGTAGTCATGTGATAATAATAACAATAGCAATATTAATAGAAAAATATTATTACTGTGTGTTTAGCATGCCTCTACCTTTTAATTTTATAAACAAAGTCGTTCTTCAATTGGTAAGAATTCAGACATACACTATAATTATATCTTTGGTGCTGAAATCAAATTAATGCAGCTTAATTCATATGTTAATGATTATTATTAAAAAAATATTTGAAATATGAAGAAAAAACGTTCAACAAATAACTGCCAGGAATATTGTACTTTCCAGCAGAGGCAGAGGATGATTGAAAAGTTGATTAAGATTGACAGCTGAGGTAAGTTTGTCTATCTAAACGCCACTTCACAAATGCTGGGGTACAATTATTTGACCGTCTAGTATATCGCCATCCTGCAGAACCTGACATTTTTTTAAATATTACCAATAATGATGATCACCAGAAATTAAAAAAGCTATTTATAAAAGAAAATTATCCCGAAACAGTTTGATAATCAAATTGTATCTTATTCAATTTTCAGCTATACCCTTACCACATTTACAAAATAAATACCTACCAGTGGTACCTTCATAGGCTAAAATGAATCCCAATTTTCCACTATAGATTTCCCCTAAGGACCACTATACAGGGTGCACCATGTATCCTTCTCTATATTGCTATCTCCTGAACGCTAAGAGATACAGGGTCGGTTAAATTAGAGAAAAGATGCGCAGTTTTGTGGCCATCTCGAATTCGTCAAAACATGCAAGATATCTGTGACCGTTCCTTAAATATCCTGAAAAAACTGAAAAATCGAGATTTCTTATTTTCCTCATATCTTTTTTATTTAAAAATTAATAAATAATTTTTTGTAGGCTTACATAAGCTGTTAAGAGCTATCCATCTGACATTTCAAAAATTTTCAAGGCCTACTAGATCCAAGAGTTTTCACAGTCAACTTTCGTTTTTCTTATGGCCGCCATATTATTTTTTTATGTCGTTCGATATGAAAAAAATAATAGGATCCAAAAATTAATAAACTTCAAAAAATTTTTTTTTAAATTTTTATTCTTAATAATATTTCAAAGAAAAACCTAATAAAAAATCGTCGAAAAACCTCAACATTTGTAAAATATGCCGAAATAGTGCTTGCCTTATGGTTTTTTAATTTATCTATGAAATTCGGTCTAAAAATGTGTCTTTTTTGTAAAGAAAAAAGAAGAAGAAAAATTTTTTTTATTTATTTTTTGAAGTTTAACAATTTTTAGTTTTTATGATTTTTTTTTATACCGAACAACATAAAAAAACACTATGGTGGCCATAAGAAAAACGAAAGTTGACTATGAAAATTCTGGGATCTAGTAGGCCTTGAAAATTTTTGAAATGTCAGATGGATAGCTCTTAACGGCTTATGTAAGCCTACAAAAAAATATTTATTAATTTCCAATAATAAAAAAGATATGAGGAAAATAAGAAATCTCGATTTTTCAGTTTTTTCAGGATATTTCAGGAACGGTCACAGATATCTTGCATGTTTTGACGCATTCGAGATGGCCACAAAACTGCGCATCTTTTCTGTAATTTAACCGACCTTGTATCTCTTAGCGTTCAGGAGATAGCAATATAGAGAAGGATACATGTTGCAGCCTGTATACATCCCAGAGTTTTCATGGTCAAATGTTGTTTTTCTCATGGCGCTGAAGAACATACGTTTTGGGGCTGCAAATCTTTGACCTTAAAATGTGTGAATCGTTGTGGCGTAAGTAAAAGTTTTCTTGACACAAACGTGGCGCATGCTGCCTGGGACCGTAACTGTCCTGTATTTTTGAAGAAGCTTGAATCTCTCAAGGGAGACATCTTGGGTGTGCCCTACAAATAGCAATTAAACTCGAAATTGTCTGACAAGTCCGATTTCACAATATTTTACCAAAATGTAAGGGGTCTCGATACAAAAAATACTGAATTTCGTAACTTTATCTCTTGCAATGGTTTTCTGGCCTACACCACCGAAACATGGCTGAGTAACTCTGTAACAGTAACAGATAGCGAATTATTCCCCTCACAGTACTGTTTTTAGAAATGATCGAGATCCACGTGATACTGCCAGAGCTCGTGATGGGGGAGTCATGGTGGCTGTCAGAGAGGATATCAGATCCCAGCAAGTGACGCTGTCTAGTCTGACTGCTTTATAAAGGATATAAGACTCTCGAGTTTCTGATTAGAAACTCAAGAGACTTTACTAGTGCAGACATAGTTCTATGTTGCATCGACGGTGTGTATCCGGAGACTGGTGTCTCGCAACAGGTATTGTTGTCTAGATTTTGGTACATCTGGAGCAACGTCGAAGTTTGTCCGCTGTTCTGCTCTTATACAATATTTTCGACACAAGCGTTTCCAATATTAAACAAAAATTCTTTCAAAGTAACCAAAATAAAATGTCTATAAGGTATTTTATTCTATTTTGCTCATCTTGGTCCTTTTTTCTAAGATTGTTAATTTTTATTAATGAAATTTGTAATTTGTTTTTTTTTTACTATTTGATTCCAGTTTGTTTGTAAGAGGCCTTCTTTAAGTTTTTGTTGTGTTTTCCCCATCTTTATTTGACTACGCCGTTGATGGGTGTAAATAAATAAATAAATAAATAATCACCGCTTTATTATTTTTTTTTATGTTTTTCGGAATAGTTTTTGGTTTTCATGATTCTTTTATACCGAACGACATAAAAAATATATTGGCGGCCATGAGAGAAACAAAAGTTGACTATGAAAACTCTGGGATCTAGTCCGCTTTAAAAATTTTTGAAGAGTTGAATTGATGGTTTTGACAACTTAAGCTAATCTACAAAAATTATTAATTATAATAATTATCAATAAAAAAATATTAAGTAAATAAGAATTCTCGTTTTTCCCGTTTTTCAGGATATTTCAGGAAATACTGGGAATATTTCATAAATTTTTTCGCAAAATACCAATATAAGAATATAGTGTGACCTGTGTGGTAGAATCGCCTTGCTACATTGAATAAGGCCACATCGTCATTTTGTCATGTAGCTTTATTAAGAAGTGTAAGAAGAGGTATTCTATTATGTAGTTTAGATTTCTCTACAGGGTGATGAAAAATTGGATAATTTTGATCACTCTGTATATAAATTTAAACCACATGGTAGGATAGCTCGTAAAAAGTTAAGATAGGGACATGTAAGCCGTTTTTAAATATCTTGAGCCGTTTTCAATGTGAGATGCTTTGAAAATTGAAAATTGCGATTTTCACTTGTTTATTGTTTATAACTCATAAACTACTCAACCTAAATTCCAATTGTGAAAACCACCTGTATTCGATTTTGCCAGGAAATTCAAAAATACAATAATATAAAGGGTGTCCTCGTTAAAATAACGAAATAGGTGTCATCTTTCCATCTTGAAAATATTTTCATTGCATTTCGCATAGTCACTTATGTCTGGAAAATTTTCATTTTGAAACTGTAGGATCAATATTTCCCAAGATATGGCTGCTGTCCATTCTTAAATGCTCACCCGGTACAATTATTATTAGTACATTATGTCATGCGGTAAAGGATGAATGACCGTTTTTAATATATGGGAGGACGAATAAGCTTCAAGATGCTTTTATATGTAAAACTGTGAAAAGAAACACAGAATCTCTATTGGGTGAAATTCGATATTTAAAAACAGAGTTGCAAAAACTTGCAAAAGAAAGTTTGAGTGCATGTCCAAACTGAATACGATGAGGTTCATGCGAGAAGATTGCAATTTTAGGAATTTTTTTTACGAAAATCAAATCCGCCATTTTTCTTATTTGCTTCTTGAAATTTTTGAGGATTAAAGATATTAGTGTAGTTGTCTACTGTAAAAATTTCAGTTCAATTCCTTGAAAATGTGCTCATAAACAGTTATAGAAATTTATCCATTTTTACCTACCCTAGTTCCACGCCACTGGCTTATTAACAAAAACAATGGAAATTTTATTGCATTAACTCAAATTCCAAATCATTTTCTTCGAATCTTGTCAATTTGGTTTAATTTTTTTTCCGTCTTGCTCATATACAGGAGTTCATAAATATCCATTTTTCCGAAAATCAAATTGCCGCCATTTTGAAACGGTTCGGCATATTTTGCTCAAATGCAACACTATCCACTGCTTATGGATATCCTACTCCCACAAAAATTGCAGTCCCCTAGATTGATAACAGCGACCTGAAATTAGGTGACAAGAATAGAATTTTTCGAATTTTGAAGGGATAGCCTGTAGAAGTAACGGCGACTTTTGGAAATTTTTTCTAAATCGAAATCATTCCAAAGTTCTACGAGATTCAAAATTTCGTTCACCAAACTTGAAAAATAAATCAGTAACTGATCAGTAACTCGCGCACTCCGAATACAGGGCGATATAGAGCTAGGGTTGCCAACTTTTTTTACAAAATATAAAGTATATTGAGGTCGAAGAAGGGAAATAAACAGTATTTTAGAAAAATGAACAGTATTTTATTTTTTTAAGGTTTTGAACATATATTTCTTAGTGCTTCTCGCACAACTTATCAATTTTGTGTCATTTTTGAAAGCTTCGTAAGCCTCATTACAATTAAATTCAAAATTAAAATAAATTAGAAGCTCATTCTTTATTAAATTTATTGATGCTCTATTTCTGTCGTCCCGCCACTTTGCATTCATTACAGAAAAAACTCTTTCTGTAAATGCTGAGGTGGCGGGAACAGAAAGTAGGTATGAGACAATTAATAGTGATATTTTAAAATTCTTCTGAAGTGTTTACTAACAAATGTCTCCACTTTTGGCCAGTACTCATTTCCAGAAAATTTTTGTCTTCAGATAGTTTACTCTAGTGATGTTTGCTGAAAACAGTATTTTGCATACTTTATTTTTGTTCAACAGTAAAAAGTATTATATCGTGAAAAACAGTATAATACTGTTTTTAACAGTATAGTTGGGAACCCTATATAGAGCCCATTAAAATTAACGATATTCTGCAAAAAATTAAATTCAACGGTTGGTAAGTTACAGAGTTTCCCTCATCCGAGTTTAAAGATAATTTTTTCAATAACGGTGATAATAATTAATGAAAAATTCATGTTACTGTAATTACTGTATTATAATACATATTTATATACGAGTATTATATAAATTTTTTAATAAAAAAATACACTAATAAATGCGTGATTGTCAGGAAAGAAAAAATCCATCTTCATAGGTGAATATCTCGAAAACATGACTTTTTGGGTGGTTATGCTCATCAAGACTTCTGATCTACTCATGCAATACTACCGATCCCCAAAGTTACATCAAATTTAAATGGGAGTCTATTTTCCATAAGGATTCTGCGGGGTCCTTTCGACCCTCTGGATGGGGGCAAACTTCACGTCACGCCTCAAAATTTCATTTGGAAAAAAGATAGATCTTAAAAACCTCTACACCTTTTTATTTGGACTTTTTTCGTAAGGTGAACCGTTTAGCCGCTAAATCGATTCGTAAAAAAATCCTTTATTAAAACCGTAAAAAAACAACTTATTAATAATTAAGGTATAATAATTGAAATACTCGTTGAAATACGTTATGAAAGAGCCCCCCTCTAGCTCCCTTATAATGTGCTCAATAAAAATGTACATGAAATTCAAAATAATTAAGCAGGATTCAAATGTTAGGTATAGAATACCTACATAATAAAATCTGAATATCGGTTATATTCTTTTATTTCCAATATCATAACAATCAAAATCTACCATCGTCAAATATAAATATCTTTTAGTGGCTACATAACGTTTAACTTTCCAGGCGTGTGTGAAAATAAAAAATTATTTCAAACAAAAAAATTAAAAATGATAAAACACTTCCAAAACCGATTAACAGAAATGCTGGCAGTACGTCTTTGATTCCAAGAGACTTTGAACCTAAAGAACCTTTTCTCTGCTTCACCGCAGATTCTAGCTGAATCTCGACTTTGCGAGAACTGCTTTTCAATATCCATTCTTTTATGCCAGATTCCATGTACCTTGTCAACGTTTGATCCATTCTGGAAAAATGAGGATAACCTTTCTTAAACACCATATTAATATGGAAAAGTCTAGCTCTATCGTTTGTAAAATATAATAACGAATTTCCTTCTTCGTCCAAATATAAAGAAGGCATAAGTCCATTTACACATCTGACGAGAGCTGGAGTAACCATGTCCCTTACAAATGCAGTTCTATTGGCGCATGTACTATCGTAAGGACATTTAACATAGTTTTTGATTATATATTTTGAGACTTCATCGGAAAAATTAGTATAATAATTCAGAGATGTGGGTGGAAGACCCACTAGTAAATCAGTTTTTGATGCGCCTTTCATAGAAGTCACCTGTTTCTCAAATAGACCCATAGATTGCGAGTGTGTCAGTTGCGACAGATAAATGCTTGTCATAACGATGGAATAAAACATGAAAACAGCCATTAATATTCTAAAGGACGTAGTACGCGTAAAAAAACGAACAGCTACGCCCAAAAATATCATAAAGACAAAAAGCACAACATCTACGAGACTTGCTTCAAACGAATCGCTTGGAGAAAACTGGCTCAGATAAACGAGACCGCCCAAAAGAAACATGCAACCGAAGATAGAGAGCCACATTTTTAAGGACAGTGCCAATGCCATGTATTTCCAATGAGGTATTTTTCTAGCTTTGGGTACTATCCACATATATTTATCTTCAATATAATCATTTGTAATATCCATATCAAAGAAGAATGTAGGGCTTCTACGAGAACTGCTACCAAGTATTAAATCAGTTTTTATTTGCAGGAGAGTTTGGAATATTGGCGTATATTCTCCATTACGGTAATCCGGGGAAAACTCATACACACCCCGATAGTTGATACCAAAATTTAAATCTTTTTTCAGCTCATCGAGAAGAAAAACCTGTAACCCATAAGCTTTAGAGGCATTAAGCCCTGTAGTCGGCATTCCTGTATATACATCCAGATACATCCAAGAAACAGTGACGGTTAAATTAATTAAACTCAATGGCAATTTCTCCATAAATAAATCTAATTTAGAAATATTTTTTTCGTCGCAACATGATGAACACTTATATTCAATATCCATATTGATATCGGACATATTTCCATATACAAAAGGATGGTAACTAAATATTTTTAAAGGATCATTCGTGATGAACACTATTCTGTAAATGAAATATTTCGCAATTTCTCTTCGAACAGATTCACTAATATTATCAAGTAGTATAAGGAATTTTGCATTAGAGTTGAAATATTTAGTTTTTGATAGCTTTTCTATAATGTCTGTATCTGGCGCAGTTTGGTTCGAAGGTAGATTTATAATAAATCCATCAAATTTTGAATGCGAGCCATGTTCTATAAAGTTATGGAAGTTACTGAGAAAACTTATTGGAAAATTTACACCAAACTCCAAGTTTACAGCAAGTACGTTTTCTCCTTGCTTAAAAAAATGTTTCAAAATATTATTAACACACTTCTTCAAAAGCGAATTCTCCTGTTTCAAGAATACTTTCATAGCACCTTCGGCGCCAATAAAATAAATAATTATTACATGCAGTAGTTTGTTAACTAGATACATAATTTTCCGCTTAATATGCTTAAATTCCCATTCGATTATTCTTTGTTGTAAGTGTTTATGTAATTAAATTGTATTGAATTAAGAGGTTACCAAGTTTAAAGCCCTCATTATTAAGTTTTTGGTAATTATTTATATTTTACGACTTATTATATTATTATTTTAGTTTGGTTTATTTAAATTTCTTTATATCTATGAATAATCAAATCAAGTGTTTCTTAACACACGGTAATACATCCGAATCGGTATGAGGACAGTTTCAACGCGACGGCGACGTCGGCACTGGTGTAAGTATCTTAAATGAGTATCATATAAGTGGGTAGGTTGTTATGGTTTAATTTAAAATAAAAATGATCTACACCAGGGATAATTATTGGAAAAAATTAGTAGTGGGGATGCGGTTCTAGCAAGACGGCTCGATAAAACACGACAATTACTAAAACCTTCTTGCGCATCAATCGCATAAATAGTGCATTTTTATATATGCGGTTCAGTTATGAATATTTTCATCGATTTTCAAATTGGCTCCTGAAATTTTCCATAGTCAGGTCGAATTATCGTAGGGTTTACTGTGAAAATTGTATTTCATTTAGTTTGAAAACGTGCCATAAAATGGATTTTATAATTATTTAAGAAAACAAAAAAAAAAAAAATGGAAAAATTTAACAAATTTTCCCCTATCCTATACTTGCCACTGGCTAAATTTACTTAAAAAATCTCATTTTTTACACCGCCTTTAATAAATTCAAAAAAAAGTTACAGGGGAGTCTCGAAAACCGAAAATTTTAAATTTTAGAGAAATAAACATTATGTAAAAAAATTCGAATATCTCCGCCATATTAGTTTTTATGTCGTTCAGTATGAAAAAAATAATGAAAACCAAAAATTAATAAACTTGAAAAAATCCAAAAATTTTATACTTCTTTTCTCAAAGAAAAACAAAAAAAAAACAATTTCGTCGAAATAATGGCGTATTTTACATTGTTAAAATACGCCATTAAAAAAACTCCATAGTTGCTAGGTACCTGGACTACCTGATTCATGTGAGACACCGTCGCATGCATGACAGTGGTCGTATTGCAACCGATCTGTCTTAGGGAACCTGTATTACCGCTTACTGGGTAGCGTATTCTCATTCTCACAAAAAGTTGGGAAAAAAGTTGGGAATGTCAAATTTGACTTCATAAACGTCAGATTTTCCATAAACGTACAAACTATAAAAAAATTCACATAATTTGTTATTAAGCTCGCGTATTGAAACGCATTTTTCTCAGTAACTATTTTACTAAAGTCTACAGCTTCGTAGATCCTATAAACCGGTAATATCTTCTTAATACCCACTGAAAGAGCATTCATCGATTCCTATTCGTGTTATTATTTTGTTTCATTTTTCAAACTTCGCTTTTTTCCACTTGAGACCTACGCCTGTGACCAAATGTGCCAAAAATATGACATCCAGCTGTTCAAACATAAGCTTGTTAAGTAAACGTCAACGCGCGTGTGAATGCGCTACCCTAGTAAGCGTCAGTGTCGGCAATGCAGGTTCCCTAATCTGTCTGGAAATTGAACTAAAAAAGCCCCCTAGACTTTTCAGTCAGATTCTTTCAGAAATCGGTTAGATTTATTTCTAGTTTATTTATGGGCTTACTTAAATTCGCTGTTAACTGTTGAGTAGGTAATTAATTAAAAAGGGTGCTAAGAAAATGTAATTGTTTTTATTATTACTAATGTCAAGAAAAACAAAACTGTTGTTCTTGTATTTCTGTGTTTTTTTTTGTAAATTATTGATAAGTGACGTTGCAAGACATAAACAGTTACATCCTATAAAAATTGGATAACGGCACAGTGTTATTTCTTTTTGATGATAAGAATACTGTGCTAATATACAGAATGTTTATTGACAGGCAAATTTCTCTATACGATATTGTTGGTGTTGTTACAAACAATTTCATTTAAACAATTTATTAATTGCAATTCACCTATATGTAACGACTCGCACGATATCAGACTTTTTCTTAATTTTTAAAATGGAGATATATCATCATTGATTCTATTATAATTATTATCATACTACTATATTAAAAGGCAATCATTCTTCATGAATATATAATGTTACTCTTTAGGAAACTATAAGGGTATATCAAATTATAAACAGCACGGCATTGTATGAAAAAGTGAAAGGAACTTAAGTTGTCAACCGATCTATAGCATACTCATTAGATTTTCGAGATATGAAATATTTATTATTTATTTTCCCTATTACAGATAATGGTAATTGTACCTACTAAAGTTCGTTAAACGAACCAATAAAAATAGGGGTGTTCTATTTTATTAAAACCAAATATAGGGCAAATAAATATACAGGGTGTTCAAAAATTATAATCCTTAAATTATTATGAGTTTTGAAAAAAAAATAGGTCCATTTTATAATTTATTTTACTTTCTATTGTTACGGTATGTTGCGCTAGAGGGAGGGGGGAGGTTTGGAGGAAAAATAGTATTTTAAAAAACACCCAATTTATTACATAAAAAGTATGAAATGGTGGAATGAGCAACAATGTTTACATACACCTATTATAATGACTCAACCCTATGGAATTCTAGTACATAAACTATAATAAGTATTTATGAAAACTCGCCAATCAAATATCTACCGCCTATTACTATCATTTTTTATGGTAAATCCAAAAAAGGTACTTACATGTAAGATGGCGAAAACCCAATAAGAATGGTTTGCATAGTTGCATTTTGAAATGAGTGGTTTATGAGTTATAAACAAATGCATAACGCTATATTTTCAATTTTCAAAATTGTTTACATTAAAAACGGCTCAAGAACATCAGAAAACACAGCTTAAGTACATGTATACCTATAATGTTAACTTTTTATGTTCTATCCTATTTTGATACAGGGTGATAAAAAATCTGATAATTTCCATCGCTCGGTGTAAAAATTTCAATGTCTGTAAAACACTGATCTAAAGTTTCGATTTTCACACAATTCATAAAACTACCATTGTCTCGAAAATAATTTTTTTTTACTAAGATCATGTTATGATATTCTGGTCAGTCATGAGTTGGTCTATCAGCCCTTCAAGGGTGGACGTTAAGTTTTGGGGAATTCTGTATATATTTTTTTAATAGACAACTTCGATCTAAAATCGCACTATCTATAAAATATCCTTAGTATAAGTAACTAGGTATAGTTACCTAAATCTTACGTCGTTTCCGAGATATAAATAAAAAAATGAAAGGGGTGCAGTTTGACCTCTATCTCCGATTTCCAACCTCTAATTTATCAGCACTCGCGATTTTTTAATCCTTAATACAATTTGAGGGAGTCATGCAATAACTGTCCTGTTTATTAAGACTAGTGAATCAGTACGATTCCTCTTAAAGAAGCAACGCTTGGTATCTTCAGAAACGTTTAGCTGCAAATAAATAAATACATAGGTAAATAAAATAAAACATAGTAAGCATTTATTACTACAAATATTGAATTTTGGTCATCCGACTCCCTTTTATTCGTGATAAAATTTGAGTTGTGTTTTTTAGAGCCCGTGAACTTTCAACCCTCGATATTTAAAGTTGCCCAAGCCAAGGGTGCCCACATATCAAATGTATCAAATGTATCAAATTATAGTACTAGAATCAATTATAAAATATGAGTTGTATCCTATTTCAAGGTCACATAACTCGGCGACCGGACCATGACACAGGGATGATGTTTTCACCCATAAATATGTGAAATAAACAATAATTGGTCAGGTGTCCATTAATAAGTATGTAACATTAATACCTACCTACACGACAAAAAGGAATTCTTGCTAGACGTTTTTGGAAGGGACGAATACGTTGATGTCTGGGTTACTTATCAAACATTATTAAAAAAAAATGTAGATACCTACCTACCTAATAAACAAAATTCTAAAAGATGTAAGTATGAACGTTAAGGGTTACCGTTTACCCTATGATATGGAAAAATTCTCTAACAAATAAAAATATCATGATAATGCGATGTATTAGGGATTTTTTGGGAATGCAATGCAGTTTAATAAAACAACACTCTTTTGTCTATGGCAAGCTTTCGAACTTAATTTTTAGTTCTCCTTCAGAGCTATAAAGTTATTTGTAAAAATTGTTGCACATAAGACTCTCATTAGTGGGTGAAATCAACAGCAAGTACAAAGGCTTATAACACCGAAAATATATAGATAAAAAATGTAATGTGCTCAATAAAAATGAACATGAAATTCAAAATAATTAAGCAGGATTCAACTATTTTACACTACATATAAAATTTTGAATATCGGTTACATTTCTTATTTCCAAGATCGTAACAATCAAAACCTACCATCATCAAGAATCTAACACAGTTTAGTAGCAGCCAATAATGTCTTACCTTCCAGGCGTGTGTGAAAATAAAAAAATATTTCAAACAAAAAAATTAAAAATGATAAAATACTTCCAAAACCGATTAACAGCAATGCTGGCAGTACGTCTTTGATTCCAAGAGACTTTGAACCCAAAGAACCTTTTCTCTGTTTCACCGCAGATTCTAGCTGCATCTCGACTTTGCGAGAGCTGCTTTTCAATATCCATTCTTTTATGCCAGATTCCATGTACCTTGTCAACGTTTGATCTATTCTGGAAAAATGAGGATAACCTTTCTTAAACACCATATTCATATGGAAAAGTCTAGCTCTATCGTTTGTAAAATATAATAACGAATTTCCTTCTTCGTCCAAATATAAAGAAGGCATAAGTCCATTTACACATCTGACGAGAGTTGGAGTAACCATGTCCCTTACAAATGCAGTCCTATTGGTGCATGTACTATCGTAAGGACATTTAACATAGTTTTTGATTATATATTTTGAGACTTCATCGGAAAAATTAGTATAATAATTGAGATATGTAGGTTGAAGTCCCACTAGCAAATCAGTTTTTGATGCGCTTTTCATAGAAGTCACCTGTTCCTCAAACAAACCCATAGATTGAAAATGTGTAAGTTGCGACAGGTAAACACTTGTCATAACGATGGAAAATAACATAAATACGGCCAATAATATTCTAAAGGACGTGGTACGCGTAAAAAAACGTACAACTACACCCAAAAATATCATAAATACAAAAAGCACAACATCTAGGAAGCTTGCTTCAAACGAATTACTTGGAGAAAACTGGCTCAGATAAACGAGACTACCGAACAGAAACATACAACCGAAGATAGAGAGCCACAGTTTTAAAGACATTGCCATTGCCATGTATTTCCAATTAGGTATTTTTCCAGCTTTGGGTACTATCCACATAAATTCATCTTCAATATAATCATTTGTAATATCCATATCAAAGAAGAATGTAGGGCTTCTACGAGAACTGCTACCAAGTATTAAATCAGTTTTTATTTGCAGAAGACTTTGGTATATTGGCGTATATTCTCCATTGAGATAATCTGGGGTAAACTCATACACACCCCGATAGTTGATACCAAAATTTAAATCTTTTTTCAGCTCATCGAGAAGAAAAACCTGTAACCCATAAGCTTTAGAGGCATTAAGCCCCGTAGTGGGCATTCCTGTATATACATCCAGGTACATCCAAGAAACAGTGATGGTTAAATTGATTAAATTCATTGGTAATTTCTCCACAAATAAATCTAATTTAGAAATATTTTTTTCGTCGCAGCATGATGAACACTTGTATTCAATTTCCATATTGACATCGGACATATTTCCATATACAAAAGGATGGTAACTAAATATTTTTAAAGGATCATTCGTGATGAACACTATTCTGTGAATTAAATATTTCGCAACTTCTCTCCGAACAGATTCACTAATATTATCAAGTAGTATAAGGAATTTTGCATTAGAGTTGAAATATTTAGTTTTTGATAGCTTTTCTATAATGTCTCTATCTGGTGCAGTTTTGTTCGAAGCTAAATTTATAATAAATCCATCAAATTTTGAATGCGAGCCATGTTCTATAAAGTTATGGAAGTTACTGAGAAAACTTATTGGAAAATTTACACCAAACTCCAAGTTCACAGCAAGTACGTTTTCTCCTTGCTTAAAATTTTTTTTCAAAATATTATTAACACACTTCTTCAAAAGCGAATGCTCCTGTTTGAAGAATACTTTCATAACACCTTCTGAGCCAATAAAATTAATAATAATCATTACATGCAGTAGTTTGTTAGTTAGATACATAATGTTCTGCCTAATATGCTTCAATTCCCATTCGATTGTTTTTATTTTAAGGGTTTAATTAAATTAATTGTATTGAATTAAGAAGTTACCAGTTTCAAAGCTCTCATTATTTATATATATTTATATAAGTTTTTGGTAATTATTTATTATTTACGGCTTATTATATTATTATTGTAGTCTGGTTTATTTAAATTTCTTTATATCCATGAATAATCGAATCAAATGTTTCTTAACACACGGTAATACATCGGAACCGGTATGAGGTCAGTTTCAACGTGAGGACGACGTTATCGTATACCTAAGTGGGTAGGTTATTATGTTTTAATTTAAAACAAATGATCTACACCAGGGATAATTGGAAAAAATTAGTTCTAGTAGAACCGACTCGATAAAACACGACAATTACTAATAATAAAGCAATAATAATACCTCACAGCAGACTTCGAAAAGCCGGGGACTGGCGGCTACGTGACGAAAAAGTCCGCGTTTTTAGCGTGCTTGATGACATAAAAATGAATACGCGCATGAAATTTGATAATTAATTTGTAACAAACAAATTTTTAGACAGGCGTCAAATAATGTTGATATTTTCCAATCAATATGCGAATGAAAAATGACATATTATTGTTGTCTACTCGGCAGCGTGCGCGAAATATTTCTCGATCTAGAGCGACAATTATTTCGTGCACTGTCAGGAATCTTGTATTTACAATCAACTTGGAACTAAATAAAAAATTTCTTTGCGTAATTTTTATGATATTTATTTCGGGTTTTTCGCTTGCTAAATTTCAATAAAGCTGTCTAAAAAATGTTGTATGCATCTCGAGAGCGAAATTGTGGTGCTTTTCGCATGAGTTTTTGTCTCGGCTCTCGCCTCGACAAAAAACACACTTATTTAAGGATATTGAGTACTTATATGTAGGAATTTTTATATGTAAACCACAGAGATGCTGTTAATATTTTATTATAGGTAGTTGAAAATAGTATCATAAAAGAAATTATATTTGATGTCAAGAACAGACACCGACGCATCCAAAGAAATCTATAGTATCTCAAATTTTATAGATTTTGAGATACGATTGTTTTCACAATAAGGAATGTGCATTCTGTCGACCACGAAGACTGTCGTATCTCTTCGACTATACTATCCAAAGTTATTATGGTTATAAAGAAAATAGTAACTAAAACTGAAATGAGTTTTTCGATGAAAAATATTGTATCTCAACATACAGTGACAGAATTGGAAATTAAATGCAATAAGTCTATAAGATCAAGTAGAAAACTATAGTATGTTGAGATACTAACAGTTTTGTGTGAAATATTGGAATCAGATCACTACGAACATTATAGTATATCAAAATACTACCCTTTTCGGTGTAATTTAATTCTAATATATTACATGAAAATTATAGTATCTCAATTTAATATAGTCTTCGTGTGAAACAATTCTAGATGGTCAGTTTGATATGCAACGAAAAAAAAAGTATGTAATTTTACAATGCTTTTCGTCTATAATTTTGAAATCAAGCATAACAAAAACTGTATTATAAGTGAGATAATATTGTTTTCGTCCCAGTATTCTGATGAATATATTTTTCCGGAATATTACTTTAATGTAACTGTTTGGTAGATTGTCGGTTGTTTCGACCGATTGTAATTCAGCAGAGGTGGTGTTTTCATAGCAGAAAGCCTTTTAAAAGCGTGTTCTAGATTTTAGTGATTTACTTTAAGCAAAATACAAGTTAAATGTTTTGAAAATTAATAAAAGTGATTTACAAAATGAAGAGGGACAAATTGCTAGTTGAACTTTGCAAGAAGAAGAGTTCATCAATAGGTATATATGGAAAAACAACACGAAATATATGAAAAAATAACTCGAAATAGAGAAAAAGTAAAATATTGTAGAGCTAAGTGTGACACATTGACTAGACTGTACACTCATCTTTTGCCCATAGACGACAAAAAACTCAGAGGATTTTTGGCACTATTTTTTTTATTATTATTGAAGATTCACATGCACTGCAGGGAAACCCCTATGACGCTCTGGGAGCGGTGCATGAGCGGAGATGTCGATTCACGTTGGCCTTGAATCGCTGCAGGTTGTATACTTCGGGAAACACGCCTTGTGGAATGTTATTCCAAAGTGATGAGTTCGATAAATTTTTTAAATTATAAATATGCCAAACAGATCCAAAAAAATCGTTAATTCCTTTGATGTATCATCCATTCTACCATTCATTAAGCCCCAAAACAGCTGACAATATAGATAATAATAGTCTCGAAGAAGAACTAGAAAATCTGGAAGACAGTGAAAATGAATAAAAGTTAATCTTTCTTGAAACTGTTTTATATTTTTCATATTTTTATTTCGTATTTCTTGGAATATAAAAAGTACAAATTAATAAGCAGGTGTTTTATTAACAGTGAATAATTACTTATTAGATTTGGTAGGTTTAGGGCGAGGTTTAGGGCTTCAAATCTATACGTTTTTAACTTCATTTATTTACAGTAAGTATTTTCGATTTGTTTTTATCGAGTTGTTTTTCATTATATTGGGTCCTTATCTAGCACAACATAAAATTATGAGTCTACGGAAAGGCTGCTAAACTATCTATGCTGTAGATGAACACAAAATCTAATGTTAATTATTATTATTGAGTAATCGAAAACTATAGTAAATAAAATTGTTTGAATTTTTCCCAAACGAAAACTATATTATCTCATTTAATTTAAAAAATAAATCGATTTTCAGAAAAATTCTGATAAAATTTGAAAGTATTTTACCAAACAATCAAGGTAACCGAAAGAGAACTAAATAAACTGATAGACTGATTTTTCATCTCACTTTTAGGTTTAAATCAATTTTTCTCAAGTTCTTAAAAAATGAGTTACTATAGATTTCTTTGGATGCGTCACGCAGTTATGGTTCTCTATAGTCCGGCGTTCGGCGATCAAAATTATGTTTCAAAATTCTTATAAAATTTTTCTTATTTTTGGCTGGTAAATATGCCCTTAAAATATTTGCACTGAATTTTGAATAACCCTGTGTACCTACCTGCGAAAATGACAAATAGCACACTACTTAGGTACTTCGAAAATGACAAATATCAACCTTGAGAGATGAAAAGTAAAATATCACACGCGGGTGATATGATTGGTCAATAAGTTAGTTAGTGCACCTAATTTTGGCAACACACAATACCTACAGCTACGCATCTAATTTAGGCAGTTCACAATATACAGCTATGCATTTCTGCAACTTCGATTTCTAATAGAATTTCAATTACTATTTTATGTTTTTTATGTAACAAGTTTAATAATGTAGACGCAAAACAGTAAAATCGAAAAGTTTATCTGACGTTTTCGAAATATTAATTTCAATTAAAGCACACATTCATAATTGGTGCCAATAATCTTCGATATATCTATATCCTCGATATACGTAATGTAGGTACAAGGATACATATAAATAACAATAAAGCGAGTAATCTCTCTATTTTTTGCATGTTGCAAACTCCATAATACAATTAAAATTGTAGTTATCTAATAATAATCATGACCTACATACTCTTTCAATCTTTACAACTCTAAATTGTTGCTATCTTAAGTTTTTCTAATTAAATCATTATAATTTTCTTTGTAAAATTTTCAAATAAAAGAAACAAAAAAAGTGCATTAATCTGTGGTCGTAGGAAAAATAGCGTATATAACTTTTGTGTGGAAAGTATCATTTCACACTCATGGGATTGTCGTACTAGCGGCTGCCGCTTCGTACGATATCAATCTCCCACTCCCACTCATGGTGTGAAATGAGTCACTTTCCACACTTTAATTAAAATGTAATATACCGGGTGTCCCATTAGTGCGGGATTCTTCTCTGGCAGCTTCACTTTTGAAGCTATAAAAAAAGATGAGGGAGAAAAATTGTATGGTTTGAAGAGACCTTCAACCTAAAATAATTTTCAGCTACACAGGATGGCCCAATATCGCTGTACGCCTTACAACTTTGTTATTTTAAATAGGACACCCTATATATTATTACATTTTCAGATTATCTGAAACAAATCAGTAAAAATGGTTTTCACAGTTTCAGTATAATGTGAATAGCTTTTGAGTTATAAACAAGTGAAAATTGCCATTTTCCATTTTCAAAGCATGCAGCTTACAATGAAAACGGCTCAAGACAGCAGAAAAAGGTTTACATGTCCCTATCTTAACTTTTTACAAGGTATACTATGATGTGGATGAAATTGTTATACAGGGTGATGAAAAATCTGAAAATTTTCATCACCCTGTACATATAACAATTTCATCCACATCATAGGATACCTTGTAAAAAGTTAAGATAGGGACATGTAAACCTTTTTCTGCTGTCTTGAGCCGTTTTCATTGTAAGCTGCTTTGAAAATGGAAAATGGCAATTTTCACTTGTTTATAACTCAAAAGCTATTCACATTATACTGAAACTGTGAAAACCATTCTTACTGATTTGTTTCAGATAATCTGAAAATGTAATAATATATAGGGTGTCCTATTTAAAATAACAAAGTTGTAAGGCGTACAGCGATATTGGGCCATCCTGTGTAGCTGAAAATTATTTTAGGTTGAAGGTCTCTTCAAACCATACAATTTTTCTCCCTCATCTTTTTTTATAGCTTCAAAAGTGAAGCTGCCAGAGAAGAATCTCGCACTAATGGGACACCCGGTATAGTTCTAATTCTAATATAATAATTCTAATATATTCTAATATATACTAATAATTAACCACTGTAATATACTATAATTCTAGAAATGTTAGCTACTGCACGTTATGTCGGCCCTGAGATATAGGTAAGTATTTGAAATAAATCCATTCAAAATAGTATTTATCCTCCACCGCAAAAATACTATAAATAGTAACACGCAAAATCACTAATAAAAGGGAAATAAGTAGAGTTGAGCGTTCAATCTGACAACCGCGCCGACAACATCTCGCCAAAAGTCATTTGCGCCAGAGAGTGTGCGCACTACAAGTGGATAACCTAACCTAACATATAAATTTGGATTGGACCCCAAAATCCAACAGAAACAAAGATTACTTTCATTTTTATTAAGTATTAGTTAAGATAAGAGTCATAAAGGGCCATTATAATATCTTGAATTATGGCTAGAAATACGAAAACGACATCTAAAGGAACATTTCAACCGGTAAATACATAAAAATATAAAATTGCTCCTTAAATGAATGATGTTCTATTTCTTAGGACTCAGATGTTCACATTTCATTCGAAGATCAACAAAAAATCAACAAATTCGCCAATCTGAACGCAAAATTAGAAGAACTGAAAGATGAATATAAGTTGAAAGAGGTAAGAAAATGATTTTTCGAACTGGACTTGTATCTAATCAAGTATCAAATTCCTTAGAATGATATCAAGAGTTTGGAGGATGCCGTTGAAGAAGTGTTACTGATTGATGATGAGGAAAAAATCCCGTACCTTGTAGGCGAGGTCTTCATATTTCAGGACTCCGATGCAACTCAGGTAGAGTTTTGTCAAACATGGTTCATTCGCACTACCCACTACCTAATTATTATCCAAATATCCTTCAATGAGGTTAGGATTCCAGAGTTAATATGTTAATTGTGCTGAGTTTGGTAAATTTTATGATCGTTTAGCATAGAATTAAACAATATACACTGAATTTCGTCAATGTATAATATATCTGTCAGTGTGTCTTATCATTTTTTAACCCTTTATTTTGTAGCTAACTGAGCTCACATGTTCAGGAAAAAAGCGATACCTAATTTAGCAACATTTAATTTTTAACTCGTTACAATTTTGCCTCTTTTAGCTGACTTTCAGACTTCTGAAGCAGCAGTCAGTCTGTGTCACTCTCGTGTCAAGGGTCTGCTGCCCCCATGAACATTTCTCTCATCGAGCAACAGATAGCATTTGAAAAATTTTTTGAGAACAATTTTCTCTGTGAGTGAACCAGTCGTATAACAAATTTAGTTTTGTACAATTACAATTGGTATATCACTGTGTGATTGTTTATAACTTGTGCGTCTCCATCACTAGGTATATGAACTATACAATGAGCTGGGGGAAGAGCTAACTGTAAGTTTTGTTGCGATAAATACACATAATTGGAATTATTATGAAATTAATTGAAAATAATCGGTATAAAATGACCCCCAAATATGTCCGAATTTTCCCCAGTGGTTTCGTCTTGGTTATTTGAAGAAGCTGCAGCATACTTGCATATTGTGCTGCAATATTTATTTATGTTGGTAGTATAAATCTGAAATGGCGTTTGGATGAGAGTGATTCCTGGATGTCCTGACAGCTATGGTGGGGCGGTTACTTGCAGGTTACAAGGTCATTACAAGAAATTATCAAATATTATTTGAAACGATCATTTTACACATTCCTTATCTTCTCACCACACCAGACCGAGGAACAATCAGGAAAATTATAAAACTTATAACTGACACCATGAAGATGGTTACCTTCTTATTACTGATCTTCATTAAACAATAAAATTAGTTAAAGGCTTCTGAAGGATAAGATTAAGCTACATACACATACATACACAGGAATCAAGCGTATCAATTTAAAAATTTTTCTAATAAACCCTATACTAATAACAAAAATGAACCAAAAAATTGTTTCTAATTTTAACGAGTTTTTATTTTTTACTTTCTAGAAATGTCTGGATCAAGCCAAAGAAAGGATAGATAATGAACTCAAAGAACTAAAACAGAACATAAATGGCATCAAAGGGCAAATGAGTGATTTGAAATCAAATTTATATGGCAAATTTGGAAGCCATATTAACTTGGAAGCTGATGAGGAAGAATAAAAATGTATCAATTGTCTAGTAAGTATGTATAAAAGTAAAATATTCAAGAAAATCTGTATGTGCTCAATTATACTGAACACCATAGTCTCACATTCTTAATCTAAAAGTTCAGATAAGATGAAATTTAAAAAAATCAGTCTGAGGCAAAGACAAAAATATAAACAAGTTTAGGAGATAATAATAAAGATATCCTAATTTACGCAGAGCAGATTTTTTTCTAAATTTAATTTAGCAGTGTGATCGTAAATATGCCTATATTCTAGTAATAACCAAAAAGACTTATTTAAAAAGTTTAAATTCTCAATTTTTGATAAGATATATAAACTATTTTTATTAATGTGTAGCATGTGACATGTGCTGTATGTATAAGTAGTATATTTTGAAACATTGGATGTTGAAGTTATTATATTCGGCATAAGTAATCGAAATACAGAATGTCTAATTTTGATTTTTCATATTTTAGATGACATCCTGAATCTGTCTGAAATTGATGACTAATTTTACTATAAGAATGTTTTTAAATGATTTGTAAAAGTACTAAAAGTTATTATTTATTAAAATAATTAACATTCAATGTTTTAAGTTTTTACTGTTCTACCTAAACCCGCAATCCTTTCTGACTGTGATGTGGTGATGTCTCGGTGATGTGGACATTTAATAAAAAAAGAGCGACAAGTACTACAGCAGTGAACACTTCCCTGTGGTCAATGGGCAGCTATTTATTTTTGGGGTCATTTATGCCAAAAATAAATTGAGCGAAAACTGGATTTTTTGGACTGTTTTACCTTTTCCTTTAATTTGATATTAAATAACTTATACTTCAATATAATAAGCAGTGACTTGCGTGGCCTAGTGGTACTCCGCTGGCTCACGAAGCCATAGATCGCGGGTTCGAACCTCACCTCGGCCCGCTTTACTTTTCGGATTCATTTTCGAATGTTTGTGAAAAGTAAAACAAGCGATCGAATGTTTAAATGGCAAATATATTTAAAAAGTGTGTGTGGCTAAAGAGTTCGCGCTCAAAGCCAATTTACCAGAGTGGAGCGACTATGTCTTACCTACACAGTTAAGACCGATGCTCCCTCTTTTTTAAAAAAAAAAAAAAAAATATAATAAGCAGAAATTATTAATAATTCCTGATAAAAATTAAATTTGAAGGTCATCGTGTACTTGAATGTGTGATAACATGTCTAATGATAACAAAACAAAAAAGTTTGTTTAGAAAAAATTTAATTATTACGTTGACCACTTAAAAAAAATAGTACCAAAGAACTTTCTTTTCTAGGCATTTGAGTAGGTTTTTTTACAATACAACATTATTAACTTATACAATCAAATTTGGTCATCTTAATTTTTAATAAAAATTTTCACTTTGCAATAATTCGGTGCTGCACATTGCAGAACTTAGGTTGAGTTACCTTACATCTCCAAAATTCCATCAAATTTGAGCAAGAGCCAATTTTCATACGGATTCTACATAATATGAATTTATGAGGTCTGAAGTTTCACAAATAAAGAGAAAAATTAGCAGAAAATATTCTGTAGACATGTGTGTCATTGCAGTTTTAGTTTTTGAAATAGGTACCTTTTCTGTGTTTAAGTGTTTTTTTTTTATTATATCTAAACTGACTGATTATCTAAAAATTGACTGATTGGAATAAAACTTTTCACAGTAGTTGTGCTAATAGTCCGGTCGGTAAAGTAAAAAATGTACCCCGAATTCATTAAAAATCTTATCCAAGATTTTTCTTCAATAACTGTCAGTGAAGAGGTTATAGAACATAAATCCACAAAAATCAGTTCTGGGGGTGCAGCGCGTCCCCTGCCTCCCCAAAAAAACCCTCACCCCTAAGGTGAAAAAAATATTTTTTCGCTAATTAATAAATCTTTGAATATTATAAAAAAATACTTATTAAAACAAAGGAAGTTCGAGTTATTTATTTACTAAAATAAAGGTATCCTTTTCGTACAAGGTTTTCGAAATATTCAATATTTAAGAAATTGTAAATTTTGAATTTTGATGCGCGTGAATTTCCGTGCATTTAAAATTGTTGGCGCGCAGTCTCTGGTAAAAAATGGAATTTCTCGAAAACCAAACAAGCTATGGAGAGAAATCAAAATGGGTAGGTATTGAAGGAGACATAAAAACAACATTTTCATAAAAGTCAAATGACTTTTATTTACTTTCATGTCAAGAACAGATAAATTTAAATAATTTCCACTTAGACTCGATACCTTCTTCAGAAATGGCCACAGAAATCTGCCCGTTTATAATACCCGCTGTAAGGCATTACCTCAATTCTGAAAAAGTTAAAAATAAAAAAATCACATTTTTCAAATACACCAGCATATTAAGGTATAAAGTTAGTCAAATTTTGGGATTTTTAAAATTATTTCCTAAAAATCGAATTAAGAAAAAAAATGTAGGTAGCTAAATTTTTTTTTGAAAATATTACGAAATATTGTTACACGATAAGATAGTGTAGGTAAGTAGGTACCTACTTCAAAAAAATGAGCTACATTTTCAATTTATTTAATTTTTTTTTATTTTTAGAAAATAATAAAAAATGTTTTCCTCAATATTTTTCAACTTTTGGAAAAATTTACAGATTTGACGTGGGACTTCTTCGTCTCTAGATCCCCCTATTATCTAAATGTACATATCTTAAAAATTGTTGAGTATTTACCTACCAAACCTTCTGCTTTTCTGTATCAGAAATGTCTAGCTTTTGGAAAAACATGTCAAAACAAAAAATTATCCAGTGGCGTAAAAATTGGGGATTAAAAAAGTTCTAAAAAGTTATAAAGTTATAAAAGCTTAAATTATACAGAGGTAATTATTTCTGTTAAATTAGACAAATTATTAAAAAAACAACACAAAAAATTTAATTAGAAAATATTCAGCCATTTCTTATAAGTACATTGCACACTCTGTAACTTCATTAATACTCAAGTTAGACAGTAGGTTCATTAAAACTTTTTACCTTAAAATCAGACGAATGTTCTATCTTAGAAGTTTGTCCCCTTTATTCTGGTACATTCTGTATAATCATATTTTATTCATACGTTTTTCAAGATCAGGCCTCGCTTAGGAAATATTTCCAAAAATGTAAAACTATAAGGTAGCTATGAAAATACGTTTTTTTTTTTTGTTTCAGTAACTGGACAGCTAAAATCAAGTGTATAGTGTACTTATAAAAAAATATATTTTTTTTCATATCGGGCTTCGTCTATGAGATATTTTCGAAAATATAAGTAAATGTAAGAAATAAATGTAGGTAAATGCTTTGTAGTTCTGTGGAAATTTGTTTTGAATGGAGCACGATCTGTGAAAAAGTTATTATTTTTATGTGTTTAAAATGTGATTTTATATTATCACGCTTCGTTTCAGCTGTCCAGTTAGGAAACACCCTGTATACTTTAAAACTCCTGTATACGCGCTTGTATCTCGAGAATGCCCGATCATAAAAAAATGCTTGAAACGGAAACCGTAGATGATTTCATGAGCTACAAGTTTTGTAATTATCATACATACCTAAAATTATTTATTTCGCATAGAAAACGAGACAATTGCGAAAAACTTGAATATCTTGCTTGCGAAGCGGATACAAAATTAGATATATGCGATCTTTCTATACCCAGCCTCTAGAATACCCAAACAAAGCTTTATTTAAATTTACAGCTCATTCCATCACATTCAGAAGTGGAGTTTTGCCTAATTTGACTGGACCAAATACAATAATTTACCTATTCATATTGTGTTTGTGTGAAATTTTACCGATTTGCTAAGGTTTGAGAAATTGTGAAAAAATATTAAAACAAATAAGTGCTCACCTTCATAGAGCATAAGTTAAACGCTTAATTAATGATTAATTATTTAAGGTCACTTTGACTATAATTTTATCGGAAACCATCCTAGGTGTATGGACTTTTTCATAAAAATTAATTACAAACGTTTTTAAAAAGGTTAATAACAGGCAATAAGGTAGTAGTGGTCATTGAAGAAAACTAATGTCTATAATTATTATTATTATTTTGTGCTGAAAAGATGATGAATGACAATTTCAAATTTTATTGTAAATTCAAGGCAGTACAAACTCTTATTAAGGTTATTCGTCAAACTAACTGCATTATCTTTTATGAAAGTGCATTTAACAATGATTATAATTACTGTGATTAGTAGAACTTGACAAATATTGCATGATTCTGTTTGCTCTTCATGTAGGTAGGTATCTAGTTCCTACCTATTAATTAATTTAAAACCTGGAATTCGCAATAATTTATTGATGACAATAATTTTAAGTTTATGTAAAATACATCGCAGAGCATCTCAAACGAGAAAAATAACTAATAATAATTATTGTGTTAGAATATCCACGACTAGCAGGTTACCTTATACTTCTGTAAATTATTATGGCAAGTAATGGTTCCATGCTATTTATAGGTAATTTATTTTATTTATACCTTTTTTCCATTGTGTACGGTAATATTCGTATTTGGGTTACTTCTGGAAATTTAATATTTGCATAAATTTGGCACTTTTGATGTCTTATAAATCATATTATTAATACACCCAGTTTGGCTTTGGAGGATAATAATAATTGGTACCATGGATTTGATTTTTCTTCTTTCTGTCGACGCCTTGGGTGTAGTTGTAGTTTAAAATGAGTAGGTTGTTTTTCATTTTAAAAACAGTGTACATCGGAAACGGCTTCAAATATCAGAAAACGGCTTACATGTCCCTATCTTAACTTTTCATGTTTTACTTTACAGAGTATACTTGAAATTTTTATACAGGGTGAAGAAAATTACCAGATTGTATAACAATTTCAAGTACACTGTAGATTAGATTAAATTTATCGTGAGTAGGTAGTAGGTCATTGTGACACCTCCACTGCGACCTAAGGTTTACTGTCCCTCACATCTAGTCGTGCTACATTAACCACATCAGCATTTTGACTGTTGTTAATGTATCCAGATCCTCCGATGTGAGAAAGTCTCTCCCGAACGTTTATAATCTGGTCTTTATCGAAACGGGACACTCACATAGGATGTGTTTTGCTGTTTCATCATCCTCCAGCACATGCGGCATTCAGCACTGATCGCTAAACCTAGCCTATGTAGATGATGATTCAGCTTGCAGTGCCCAGTATAAAGACCTATCAGGGCTTTCAGTTCTTTCCTGTTAAGCCCCAATAGTTCTTTGGTCCTTTTTTCGAAGAACCCTTTATAAAGGCCTTCGAATAGTCCAATCTTGGTAAGTTTTGCCTGTGCTGGAGAACTTCCCTCTCAGCCCAGTCGTACTATTGTTTTGGCAATATCCAATTATATGCCAAATGCTGGTTCTGCGTCCGATAAATTCGGGTTCGGCACCTTTGCTGACCAGAGAGCCGGCAAGTTCGTTCTCTTCATATCCAACATGGACCGGATTGGTGTGTTTCTCCTTGCTAGGGCATTCAAAGTTAATTGACAGTTCCAGACAAACTTGAACTTGCTGGCTGGAGCTGAGGGCTTTTACAGCCGCCAATCTGAAAATAACTTTATTGATCTGCTTTGGCAGTGCATGTTTTCCTCCATCTGTGCACAGAGCTCTATGACATAGATTTTGGCCTGGACAGTGGTTGCGTGAAGGCCCTTGCTCGAGAAGACTCTATTCTTCGAGCTAGCGCTACACACCCTAGCTCCATTTCCTGCAAATGTCTTAGTACACTCTGAGGTAACACATGAAAGCTTGAGATTGGGACATGTAAGTCGTTTTCTGATATTTGGAGCCGTTTGCGTGTACACTCTGCTTTCAAAATTAAAAGCTGCGATTTTCAGTTGTTTATAACTCATTTAATGCTGCAATTGAGAAAACCAATCTTATTGGATTTTCTCAGGAAATATGAAAAAACGATAATATTCCAGCGTGTCTTATTTAAAAAATGACTTTAGGAACGGAATTAGATCCCTAAGACCAATTATTTTGCGACAGTCGCTTTTAAAGTCGAGTTTAAAGTCGGAATTATTAGTTTGATCTCGGAATTCCGAGTTTAAATATGAATTCTTAGTTTAAACTCGGAATAAAAAAAAAATAAAACTGGTGTGGCGCTTCTACGTCTTCGTATGATAGAGACTGGAGACACTTACAAATATGTTACTGAAGGGTGTAAGGATTTGAAACAATTCGCTCTTGATTTGCGAATTGAAACGAATGCATCTTCTTCTTGAGATCTTTGAAAGTTTATTTTACAACAATCATTATTTGTATTATATCTTACAATAATTACAATAAAACAATGGATTTTCTTATGAAGTTACGAAATAAAAAGACCAAGGTAGTGCAATGACATTATCTTGTTTAATTTCCTACATCAGAGGCGTACTTAGTGTCCCTATTTAAGAACAATATTTAATATAAATAAATTATAATGTATTTAATTTAATAATAATTATTGAAAAGAAAGCTTTGACTCGTCACGTTTATGTAAAAGTTGTGCTTTCATATTTTTTTTTTTAAACAACACTTTCTCAACCTGATAAACACCAGTCAGTTCGATACAGTGTACTATACAGACGCTTCAAAAACCCCAGATTCAATTGGCTTCTCCGTCACCACCTCGCAAGAAACCCTGAAGAAGTTCAAACTATCAGCAGAAAGCAGCGTACTTACAGGCGAACTTTATGCAATTCTAAAAGCCCTAACAATCCCTACTCAAGATAACCAACGATTAGCAATATGTACTGACTCACTAAGCGCAGTACAGTCAATAAATCGTATATATAATAACCACCCAATAGTTCAAAGAATACACGAGAAAATCCACTTACTTTCTATCAAACGAATCTCCGTTGTCGTAATCTGGATTCCATCGCATACAGGAATACCGGGCAACGAACTAGCAGACCAAGCCGCCAAAGAGGCAACATCAATAGACCTACCAGTTAGCCACATTCAGCTCCCCAAAGACCTCCAGGCGAAATTCAGGAAAGAGACTACATCCAAATGGCAAACCGAATGGGATAGGTCCAACACCAAGCTAAATTCAATTCAACCAACAATTTACCCTCCGAAACTAGGACAGATGACTAGAAGAGATAAGATTATTATACGAAGATTAAGAATCGGTCATACCCGTCTAACACATGGTCATCTAATGGCATCCAGTACCACCCCCACCTGTCAACATTGTAATCAAGCCGCTCTCACGGTGGAACACATTCTCCTAGAATGCACAAAATACCAAGACGCGCGCCAAAAATTTGGCTTGGGAAGAAGCCTAAAGGAGATCCTCGGGTCTCCAGATCAGTATGAAGCAGTGATAAGCTTTCTGCAAGAATCACACCTGTACCAACAAATCTAAATACAGACTAGCAACAAAATATACTGCACCGTATATATACTGCACAATTTCAAGTAAAATTTATTACAATATTTATGTTCAACCTTTTTGTACTGTGTGAATGACCAAAGTAGTCGAGACACGTTAATATAAATAAATAAATAAAATAAATATTTTTTATTTTTACAATAATTATGTCTGGTAAAAACATGCACATGTCTTGTGTTGAATTTTCTGTAAAATTTGTTGATTATACAGTATTTTTCTTTTGGTTTTCCTCGTTTGTCAATTGCTTTTCCTTATTTGTCAAATGATTTTCTTATTTTTCTATCTATCAATGATTGTAGTCATTGATTTATCAATCAATTTCCTTTTATGTCAAATCAGTTTCACTTTGTGTCAATTGCTTTTCCTATTTACGTACAGTGACATTATAATAAACATTGGAAAAGCATTTGAGATAAAAGGAATCTCATTTGACAAAAGAGGAATTTGAATTGAAAAATCACACTGACGTTTGATAAATGGGAAAAGCATTTGACAAATTAGGAAAAGCAGTTGACGAAAGAGGAAAACCAAAAGCAAAAGACTGTAAATGTGTCAAAAGATTACGTGATGACACTTTATCTATCTCTTATATTTTTCGGCAAGGAGATAAGTAAAATTTATGTAAAATCACCGACTCAGGATTCGATGCAGAAAGCATAATAATTATTGAATGCTGGGCATTTTCTATATAAACAACACCTTTCAAAACTGTACACTACCAAAACACGAATGCTACTTTGATCAGAGGGTGTCGCACTGCTGGATAAAGTATGCAACGTCCACATCCGAAGAAGATATAGGTTAAAGTTACCCCCATTGTTGAAAGAGTCAAAGAGCGACTCCTTCGATGGTATGGACATGTGTTCCTCGGCCTGGAAGGCCATATGCCATTTAGTACGAGTGACGAGAAGGAAGACGAGGAAGCCGATTCCAGGTAAGAGGACATGGCTAAAAAGGAGAAGAAGGAAGATGTCCTGGTTGGGTTTGATAACGTATTTTTAGTCTTCTTTGTTGGACAACGGGAGAAATCGTATTTCTTCCGCATTCTTGGACCGGTACTGCCTGATTCGCCATCTTGAGGACGCGCTCTCTAGGGATAAGGCTTCCCCGAAAGTTTTTTTTTAATACACTATACAAGGTGACACATACCCGTTCGTTGGAAGCCTCCTCGGAATTTTGTTCCGAAAATTCGAATTTTGACGTAATCACTTCTGATCTATTTTATGTCCAAAATGGTACTCAAGTATATTATTACTTTTGAAACTTTAATTTTAAATTTATCAATAAGTTATACGAAGTGCGCCCCTGACAATGAACTCGCTAATTTCTTGTTATTATGCTATTGTTATTAAACATTTCAGTTCATGAAGTTACAGATAGGCTCATAGCGGTCGCTGCTCTTTGCTAATAGAAAATCGCAAATAATTGTTTTTCGAGACGAGCAGCTTTCACTTATACGGACGCCCCCGACTATTGAAAGTTTCACTGATGGGAAGAAACAATGCTAACATCACAGCATAGCTCGATTCAGTCGGCTAATGAATAGGAACTTTCGTAAATTGATTTCGCAGGGTTTGCTTTAACAGTAATTGTTAACTTTAAATTATCTCTTCTGTGCCTCAGTGAATTTCTGACAAGAAGAAACGTTTAGCGTCGAACATTTTTCAATAGATATTTTTTTGATTTAGATGTCATGGCTCTTTAGGTACCTACTTATGCAACTCATGAATAAAACTTGAAACAATTCACAATAATTTCATGAGTCATGTGTTAAATTAACCCACCGTCCTAAAAATACCTTTATTCGCACTAAGGTGAAAATGGAAGTCACTTTTTTCCCTTATTATTATTTTTAACATTGAAGGAAGTTTAAACGAAACCTGAGTCGCCGTTATGTCAAGCGCAAAACTCACTGTTCTAATAGCGCCTTTAATGAAAGTATACTAATTATTGATTGTGATTACGTATAACTGAAGTAATAAAAATTTGTGTACAGTGTGCCCAAGATAAGGGGGGCCAGTACACGAAGATGGTCAAGTTAACAAGTTACCTAATTTAGGGACTCAAAAAAAGACCGTTCATAAATCTTTGATAATATGATTTTTGGTCTTCGAGATATTTTCGAAAAGTAAATTTCTGAATTCTTGACCGTTGCCTGATGCGGCCCCCACCTCCCTTTCAGTACCTTTATTTTTGATTTATTTCCTAGGTCGTCATACAAGAAATTACCACCTCCAGGAGTCACGTGTCACTTTTTACTTCAGAACTTTTTTATTCGCACTCCACTAATTGATTTTGTATTTTTCATTCAAAGGCTAAAGTATTACTAAACTTTTTCCTTGTAATAAAAATTTCTTATCTTGCATCGTTTTTCCGTAATTAATTTTTTATGATGGACCTACACTAACTGAAAGCGTATTTGTGAAAATCTCTTTTTGAATTTAAATAATAATTTCAACAACAACGTTCCCCGACAGATTCCTGGATTCAAATATACCGATTCAACCGAAATTATTTACACGAGAGAAAAGGCAAGTACTCAACGATTAATAAATAAAGGAGTGAATGCAGGTCGTATGAGTATAAAGCACATAAAGTGCAATAACTAGCCTGTTAAATGGAGAAATTATTTATGTCTAAGATGACCATTTTTCAAGATATAAGACCTTTGAACTGAATACACATTTTCCAAAATAAGTAAAAAATTAAGTACCTAAATGATAAACTTAGTCACACCGTCTACTACGATTTATTCTCAAAGGTCAATAAATGTGAGTAAAGTCGTTCCTGTGAAATAAATTGATATTTTTTTAATAAAAATGAGATTTTCACAAATACGTTTTCCTATGCTTTATCTAGTGAGCTCGAACTATCTCTTAACGCTACATAGAAGAAGGTGAAAACCCGTTTTCGATAAATGTTCGAACTATTATAAAAATCGCGACATCGGCCATTTTGAATTTCCTTTATCTACATCTGTGAACTCTCCGGATTTAATGACGATAACTACCTTAAAGTGAAACGCCTCTTTAATTAAAGCGGTTCGGATTATCTTAAACATAGCAGTAGCACTATTTTAAATAATTATAATACATAATAATAATAACCAGTCGTGACTTAAATAAGTACCTATTTACCTATGCTTTGTACATGTGTACCTGGTCTTTCATTATTTAAATGAACACAAGTAATAAATAACAAGTGCCTGCTAAATCACCATCTCGAAACTCGGCGAAATTATTCCTGCCCTTTTGGGAAAAGTAAATTACCCAGTTCCAACAAATGATTCCAATCTATGAATCGGCTCAAGGCAGAATGTAACTTAATACAGACGCCGGATTTCCACCAAAAATCCTGTAAGTACGTCAAACTTTACTTATTTTCCGGAATCTGAGCCAGAAAGAGAAAAGCCGGCGAGTTAGAGATCAATGTTCAATCTAAATTTTTCTCAACCTCAAATTAAATATTGTATCGGCAAAATTAAATTTCCGTGTTATGATTTAAGATCACATTTCACAAATTTTGTGAAACAACGGCAGAGTTAACTCAGCTAAAGTCTGATAATTTAAACTATAAATTGAAATATTGAAATATTTAGTTCGAGATATTCCCATTACTTTTTTATGAAATAGAAAATTTGTCCTCGAATGTACATATTGATGTGAATATAATAATTATTATTGAACTCAAGGCTTTTTCAAGATAGGGATAACCCAGACTAAACTAATCTAGAAAGATAGAAACAAGTAAAACCCTAAGCAAATTTTTTGATACTTTTTTATATCTTAGGATATCATTTAGGAAACATCAAAATTCTAAATTAAATAAAGCATCTGGCATCCCACTCTTTTACTTTACCTCTATTAAATTACCACTTTTTATGTAGGAAAGAGTTTCAAATTAGTGCAGGAATTTGGCGCCTAATTTGAACTCTCTACTTTATTGGTGTGTGTGAAAAAGAGAATAATTGTACTATCCTTTCAAAATTTAATTACCTCTTATCTTGTACCGATATCTTATCTGTCACTTACCTAGATACCTTAACGATACCTTCTCTTTACTTTCTCGCCCCCCCATACAATCTTGAGAAAGGGTGTCTTTTTGGACATAGATAAGTTGGTTTAAATCGTTGGACATAGATACAAAGTTAACAGAGCATTTTCCATGACAAAACGGATATAAGTAATATTTATGTGCTCTAACAAATTGCGAAAGGATAAAGGATAGTGCCTTTTTAAGTGTTGGTTGAAATTACTAATAATTATTAACGTCTAAATACCTTATGTAATTCCATAATGAACACCGTCTCATTATCTCAACATGTGAGCAATTTTGAAGATTTCGTTTTCAAAAGCCAAAGAAATAATTGTACTACAATACCAATTTATTTACATGAACTTTAATAGAAAACATCTTCCGCATCTGCGACTAATAATTCATTATTACAACTTAGAAAGTTGTGCGATATGTTTGTTTCACCTCTTCGATTATGGTACCCATACATCATAATGTGACAAGCTTCATTTATGCCTGTAATGAAGGTAAAGAAGACAGTTTATACATTGTCATTGTGTAACAGTAGACGTTCCATTCTCAATGTGTTAAAAAACTTTCTGTTAAATCCTTCGGAAACCACATTAGATGTTTAGAGTGCGATCAGTTCATCCAAGCACCATTATATTGATGGCACTATAGAGACCGGAACTTTAACTGAGTACCTACTTTGTTTCTGTTCACTATGCCGCAAAATCTAACAACTTTTACTTAAAAATTTAATTGCTCATATGAAATGGTTTCAAAAAATTTCAAAAATTATTAAAAAAATAAAAAATTACAGGAAAAATAGGCCTGTATAAGACAGGGACGTCTTTATAGATATTTGGCCCCCTTGGGCTTCTAAAAATCAAAGCGTACCCCCCCCCTTTTTAAGAAAATACTGGCTAGCTGGAGTGGGGATAACCACTATATTATAATCTTTTTCAATGTTCAAAATCACACAATTTACCAGTACCTACTTGAAAAATTTACTCAGATATAAAATAAGAACGGATAATTGGCTGATGTATGCGGAAAGGGGTAGGTAAGTATAAGTCGAAAAAACTTGAAATGGGTAAAGTGAAAAGGGAGTATGAAAAATGACTGTTTTATGTATAGGAAAAGAAAAATTTGCTCACCAAACATTTCTTTGTTTCATCTTTATTTTCGCCAATTGACGCAATGCTTTTTCTGGAAGGTATACTCGCGGAAAAAGTATAATGAAAACATCAAATCTATTTAAAAATCTTGAGAACATCATGATGAAAATAATAATTATTGAGACACCAAACTTCAGAAACCATAGCCATCATTATTATTATTTTTTGTGATATAATGATACAATATGGCGATCTAGATATATGACCCAAAAATCATGCAACTTCAAATATTAAGTGGGTACGCACGTACCACATGAGATAATAATTTTGTTACCAACAACAATAATAGATGTGAGAAATCTACACTGTTTTTTTCTCCTTTCTAGAAATCTGTATTTTTATCAATTCCAATACTTTGTCTTATTACATAATTTCCTATATAATTTTTGTTACTAATTTATGTTAGTTAGGTATTTAGTATTTACGTTCTTAAAATTCTTGATTCTTGATCTATTATTGTGTATTACATTATAAGAACAGATGATTTTCATAGTATAAATAATGCAGGGTCTCAAACTGCCAGTACCTCATCCATTTCAAGTTGTAAAGAGTGAGTATCATTAACCATAAACAGCATTTACAGACGTTGTGAAATGGTTTACCACACAAGCCAAAGTTCAGTGCACTCTACATATTCATTGGTGTAGAATTTGCGATCTATGCTTTTATCGTTTATATTTTATTTATATTTTATTGCATACCTTTGAAGTTATAATACAGGATATTCACGCAGATCTCGCCAGTTCTAAGCCGGGCATCAGGGAAAATGGTGATACCTACCAAGTCAACGTCGTCACTCGTAAATTTGTCAGCTTAGGTACTATCAAAGTAAGTTACCTAATATTATGCACGATAATAATTTTAATTTAGGTACCTATTTGACGTCACAATGACGGTATCTTTCAATAATTAAGATAATTAAGTATCTATATTAGCATTTTCCGATGTCAAGTTCTAAACTAGACAGATACATGTAATAAGTCTACGACGGCGTATTAGTGCCACGGCGCAAAATAGATTTTTTAATATTTCGACATTTCAAAACTCAAAATTTTGAGTTTAATCTCAAAATTTTGACTTTTAAATCTTAAAATTTCGAGATTTAATCTCAAAATTTTGAGATTTTAAACTCAAAATTTTGTGTTTTAAATCTCAAAATTTTGAGAATTAAAGTCAAAATTTGGAGATTTAAATTCAAAATTTTGAGTTTTGAAATGTCGAAATATTGGCACTGAAAGCAAACAACCATTGTTGTTAAGCAACGTTAAATGCGCATGTCACTCAACGAAGTCCTGTGTTGCGTGATTTAGTAGCTGAATAAAAAAGATGATCAGATTGATCGGTTCTAAACCAGATCTAAACCTGATGAGTCAGCTCATTGGCCATTGTTATAGTTTTGTTCCCTAAAATTTCAAGAAAATGAAAAAAAAAAGAAAAGTAAAATTTAAAATATATAGAAAAAAAAAGCCCTAGAGGCTATAGAAATTTGAAGGGGGAGAGAGAACCTAACAACGACCAAAGACCTGACTTATCAGATTCTGGCCAGAATTCAGCTACTAAATCACGCAACACAGGACTTCGTTGAGTGACATGCGCATTTAACCTTGCTTAACAATAATGGTTGTTTGCTTTCAGTGCCAATATTTCGACATTTCAAAACTCAAAATTTTTAATTTAAATCTCAAATTTTTGACTTTAATTCTCAAAATTTTGAGATTTAAAACACAAAATTTTGAGATTTAAAAGTCAAAATTTTGAGATTAAACTTAAAATTTTGAGTTTTGAAATGTCGAAATACTAAAAAATATATTTTGCGCCATGGCACTAATACGCCGTCGTAGAGAACAAACCCGCAGTCTTTTGTTATTTTAACTGATACCTACTAACCTTGAACGTCAGCGTCCTGCAGTCACTAGTCAGGAAGGAAATTTTTAATTAGCACCTGAAGTTCTGGACAAGACTAAATCATCAGGTAATACGCTCTCTGGACTTCTTTATCATCTCCCATATTATAAGACGACAGTACTGCTATTATTATCTTTATATGTGAGATAGTAGTATGGAGCCCACATCACCACTGTTGGAATGAATAAACTGGCCGTCCACATCCCACAATCATTTCGATTCATTTTGGAATCGAAGCACTGGTTTACTGATTTTTAATTTTTCCCATACAACAAAACAATATTTAGATATTCTTCAGTAATTCGTAGAACCTCTCGCTTAATCTCCAACTCCAAGCAATTCAAATTCATGATCTACATTGTACTACACTCGTCATCCCTTGCAATTTTTCTTGGTCTTTTCTCAATTGCCTCCTTGAACACTATTTTGCGCAGGCCGAATGTGAGAATGTCTTTTGATTCTCTAGAAATTATGTTCACGTTCTCTAATTCATTAGCTCCAATCTCCAGTTTATCTACCCTTTGAAATTTCAACATAAGGAAGAAAACATTAATCAACGATGGGCTAAAGTAACATGTTCTTCCTAGATCGTAGACTTTTTGAAATGATATCATGTAGGTACTGCACATCACGTTTTTTGATTTTTAGAGTAACACAGACGAACTAATGAAGACCAAAGTTCGTTTCAGATTGTTGTAGTTCCTTATTTGATTTCTGAGTAATTATTACGTTTGATATCAAAAGCATAAGATAAAAACATTACAAGATCAAATAGGTAATAACTTCGAATTACTAACCGCAAATTATTACCCACAACACTGTAATAAATTTCCTATAATTTATATGAACATATAAAGACACACCCAATTCACACAAATTTAATGATATAAAATGAAGTTGCCATTGACGGCGGCAGTTTTATGAGTTATTATCTAGGGTTTCCTTTTAAAAGGTAAATTAACAATTTGAAAGAAAACTATTTTACTATTCGTTACTAATATCTATCTAATTCATATTGCTACGATACTTGGAGCTGATATCTATCAAATGATTCAAGTCTGACAAGAGAAGGGTCCCAAGAAAGAATCACAACCTCGGCACATCAGAAGTCATACACCAGTAATTTTTTCTAGGACAGTTTGTATATTAAATTCTCTTTCAAAGCTTTCATCTTCAATAAATAAATAATAAATATTTATTTATTTATCTTCAACACAACATTTTTTTTACCAATTTCTCAAAACAGGGCTTCAACAAATACACAAAAATCACAATTTAACCTTGTTCTAGAAAAAATCAGTGGTAACTCTTCTTATTGCTTGCCATGCAGCTATATGAAAATAGACAAGCAAATTAAAAATGGAAAATTGGAAATATTGCGTCGTCAATAAATAATTAATATTGGTTTTGTTTGTAGTTAGCTGTTATGAAATGTTTTGTTATTATATTCACAGTACCTATTGCGTACATGTTATGTCATAATAGTTGTGAATCTTTGACGTACAAAATAATAGTTATTTATGCAACAAGTGCATAAAGTGGTACTTTTTTTCACGACTGGGAAGATTGACCGCATGAGCCGCAGGCGAATGCGGCAATCCCAGAAGTGAAAAAAGGCACTTTATGCATATGTTGCATACAAAATTTTATCTACGAGTGACTTAAATTAGAACGAAAATTAATTATTATAAAAAAAAACTTTCCAATGCATTCATATCTTATATGTAAGCGTTTCTTTGAAGCTGTTAACGCTTTTTTCATTACGTCAGTTCATAAAGGTGACATATTGCTTCTTTAGATTTTTGAGGTAGGTACCTAACAGATTTTGTGCAGCCATATATGATGGAATAAGAATTTCTTCTAGTGCGGAAGATATTTCATTCATGATTAAATGTAAACATAAAATACATTATATAAATTATATAGCCACATTTGATTGAAAAATAATTTCTTCTGGGGTAGAAGATATTTCATTCATTGAAGCATCTACAATGTTATCCATTTTAGGTATAAACGACGAAAAACACAAAATATTAATAATTGTACATAGATCTGGCGCTCTGCTAATAAACTGCGACGTTTCTCTAGTATAGGTGCATGGTAATTATAAATCGGGATACAATAATGTAATTCAGCGTTCAGCGTCTCGTGTTCAGTTGTTGTTGCTAGTTGCGAACGCCCCGACTGAGCCGCTCCGCTCTCCGCTCACTACTTGCACTCGACGGTCGGCAAGCGTGCACTAACTTGACAGATTTAGCGTTAAATAATGAACCGCTACGGCACTTTATTTCACCCAAACTACTTTATTTCACTCTTCAAGATAATCATACATTTTATGAACTAAGAAACGTCTAAAAAAGTTCATTTTATGAATCACTCGTAGATAAATAATAGTTATATTTACGATATAAGTGGGATAGAGGCATTGTTACCGCACGCATTTGAATTTTGCAGGACTAGGCCTTTATGCCGAGACCTGTATTCAGATAAGTGCGGTAACAATGTGTATTCCATGTATATCGTACAAAATTTTATCTACAATCATAACAGATTAATTAATATGATCTTTATATCGTTAATTAATCACAAAAATTTACAATATACCTAAATTGTATTAGAGACTTCAGTTGTCTATGGATGAATCCAGTAGTTACCGCGTAATTAAGGACCCGTTGGATGACAGCAAGTTTATTAATCAAAATTATGATAAAAAATAATGTCATTTACATCAATTATCTTGAAGCGGCCGTTAAAAAAGTTATTCTGTCTTTTATTTATTTATTATTCATCTCTTTTACTTGATAAATTAATTTAGAGTAACATACGAGTGACTATGGCAGATATGAGAAATTATGTGCTGATAAAAAATATGTTTCTAAAAAAAAATATGTACTAGTGCGGTAATATGGAATATCACGTAACTTAAATTAGTGGGATCGAATAAGTGCTCTTTATCTAATGTTTGTGTGAATAAATACCTATGGTTCATCTCACCAGCCAAATAATACAACAAAAATAAATTTTAAAATTTTCTACAACCAAGTAAATAAAACCCAACTAAGAAATACTGATGCTGCGATGTTACTGTATTTCGGCGTCACATCAAAGAAATGTTCGCGGCGACGTTGCACTATAGATTTGCCGGTTTGGACGTGTCTGCGAAACACTTGTGTTGTTTTGATGTTTGTGTTGGTCAAATTGATCAAAAATTCAAAATCAGTTGGCGTTATTCTTGTGAAGTTTTTGTATCGGCCACTCACTGTCACTGACTGAAAGTTTAAATCTCTTAATAACTGACGACCGCCGTACACAGTTCTACTGGTGTATAATTGATTCTGCCACCAGCGTCTTGATCAACTAAGAAATATTGATTTTTTAAGAACAAAATAAATCTCAATTTTATCCTCGTAACGTTGCAAAAACAAACATTAGCATGTAATAACGTTAGTGGTTCGAAGAGAGCATATACAAAACAATTTCGATAAGCTTAATAATAATGAGAAGAATAATAATTTGAAACATATTATGTTAAATAAAAATAATTGATTGATTTGTGAAGGCTTTCACGGCCGGATTCTATTGAAATCGTAATTGATTCCGGGCAGTTGTACTGTGGTCCATGGAGATTTATTCCGGTGGGAATCTCCAACGGGGCAAATCTCCATGGACCACGGCACAACAGCCCGGAATAAATTACGATTTAAAAAATGGTTTATGTATAAGAAAAGCGAAAAATGTAGTTTTTATTTATCAGACTTTGATAAGTTTTTATAAGACCGAGACGTTCGTACCGTCCCACTCTGTATAATGACTTCAGAAACGCACAGGAAGAAGAAAATGATGTAAGAGGAAAATATTCTTAAACTATCTGTAAATTGAAAATGTGAAAGTAATATCACGAATAATTTTTTTTATTCTTGTAATGGTATTTAGGTAATAAGTATTTTTATTTTCTGATTTCTAATATTACACCTAGTGTGAATCGTACGCCACTGTTAGAGGTGTGCTAGAGTTCTTCATAATACATTACACCAAACCTCATCCTGCAGCACTGACATGCAGTTATATAATCAGCGTTAACTGTTTAATTTGTAGAAACTTACTCACTGTAATTGACCTTATTTCGCAAAAAAGTTAATTAGAGATATCTGCACAAGTCAAAATGATAGAAAAAGTCCAAATATTACTTACTATTATCTAGATTTTAGGTTTAGCTAATAGGATTGATTGCGATATTTCAATTCCTTACATGCATCATACACCCCCAATATCTTGAAATTTATTTCTGAACTCGTTGCATAGTAACCACCAATTTATCATTGGACAAAACTTTCAAGGAAAGTTATGCACTGTATAAAAAATGTCCTTGGCGGATACCTCGATTTAATAGGCTGGAAGTTAGTTGGCGGTCAGCGGTCATAACATTTTTGACAGAAAAATTTCTATCGTGTAGTAGGATTTAGTTAGGAAACGAATACAATTTTACAAGAGTTGTAAATTATCACAATCTTCATGTTTGGAGTAGGTTCAGTTAATCCTCTGTGCATTGGGCAATCTACGTTTCAACAAGAGTTTAGTGTAAATGTGTGTCGGTATTATAAGTAGCAATCTCTGTGGGTCGAATATTTTACGTCCTCGTTTAAATGGAAACCTATTTTATGATTTTCTGGAAAATTCGCTGCACCTTGTTCTTGAAGATGTTCCATTAACTTCACGAAGATATAGCTGGATACAGTTGGATGGTGTACCTCCTCATTATGGACGACAAGTGCGGCAGTGGTTGGAGGAAACTTATCACCACCGATGGATTGGACGCTTACCCAACAACTACCCAAATGTGAGAATTCCTGGGGTGAAGGTCCAGGGGCGTGGCCACCTCGTTCACCAGATCTCAATGCTTTGGAATATTTTACTTGAGATCACCTAAAAGCAATGGTGTATGACACTGCAGCAGATACCCGCGAGGTATCGCTTCAAAGAATAAGAAATGCTTGCGACCAACTATAAGAAATCACTACATCGCGGAAACTACAGGAAAACATTACATCGCAAAATAACGTTATTCTAATCCGTTCTATCGATTCCTGAAGTTTACAAGATAAAACCTGAATCACCCTGTATACTAGCAAGTGTATATTTATCTTAAAAATCTGTAAAATATGAAAACAAAGCATAGAACAATTTATAAATCGATTCACTGAATCGTTGACTGAATGATCACAGAACTTCGATTTTTTTTACATAACAAAAAATTTTGCTTCAGAAATAAAACCATGACTTACTTTTACATAGATTAAAATCCGCTACTAAGTAATAAGTACTGCTTTCAACATTACGACCGTATTGTTGACGAGATAAAGAAAACGTTACAAGAGATTATGATTGTTATTTGAAATACGTGAAGAGGATTTTCATCATTTTTTGAATGCAGTGACCTAGAAATCGCCCACACATACCTTACAGTCCAGAGTCGTGTTTTATCTATCAGGTTACCAGGGCAATGGTTATTGTTCTCTAGCTATAAGCAACAAATTAAATGCGATTATTCTCATTTCTTTAGATTTAGAGACCAGTTAGTCTGAGCGAAAAAAATTTGTAGCCTCTAACAGTTCGCATAATAATAATTATTGTTACACAATAATTATTATTCTCACACATAAATTTCAGAAAAATTAGTTTTGAAGATTTTACGTAGGTACCTTTTTACAAAAACCTCCTTATTATCAAATATGTTTTATTTTCAGATCAAGTTCCTTTAAAAAAATACGCTTTTATGTAGTTATTTGAAAAGGCAAAAAGTGTTCGTTCACTCGTGTTACATAGACGCAATTATTGGGACAGTGATCTGACAGTGTTTAACTGCCACACAACCAAATCAATACAGATAAGCTTCTCATTCTCATACGATGGGTCAATGAAATTGATTAGTGAACCAATTAGTTACCTTAAAATAATAAAATTACACAAACAAAAGGACATAATAATCAGCTACAGCTTCAGATGAGTTCGTTACTGACAAATTAATTATAATTAATCCTCTACCTACCTCACAAAGCAATAACTTTATGACAAATTTACGTAAACTGGTATTATCTGAGTTGTTGTTAACTGCTAATTAAGTGAGTGCATAGATAAGACAGTAGTCGATAAAAAACTAAATGCTATAAATATTAATGAGTCTAATTATTATGAGTCTTATAGCGAGTTGAAAATAAGGTGAGATAACTTTATCCCTCATCACTTGGCTTAGAAAAAATAGTGCTCTTTTGTTATTAAACAGAGCGCATTCAAAAATAATTTCTAATATCATTATCGGGGTGAGTCGTAACGTATATTCCAACAGCTGATAAAAAGGATTATTTTAAGTCGAAAAGTACCTATGAAAGAGATAACTTTATCCCTCATCACTTGGCTTAGAAAAAATAGTGCTCTTTTGTTATTAAACAGAGCGCATTCAAAAATAATTTCTAATATCATTATCGGGGTGAGTCGTAACGTATATTCCAACAGCTGATAAAAAGGATTATTTTAAGTCGAAAAGAACCTATGAAAAATGCCCTCACTGTCACCACTGATGAACTATTTATTGTTCATCAGTTGAAGTTGAAGTGGAAGTCAAGTTGAAGTTCATCAATTTTTTGTTCCTAAATGTAGGTACCAACTGATTGGAAATCGAAATCATTTGGTTATGAATGTTGCGGTGGTAATAAATTGTTTGCACATCATTGCGTTTTTCATGCACCTGGCACCTATCTTTTCAAGTTAAAGTTTTTAAATTTATTGTCAACTGCGATTTACATTATCAGTTAATTTGATTTTTTGATTAAAACCAGATTTACAAAAATTTCTCAGTTTGCTACACTCGAAAAAGGCAGCTCGCGAGTATCATCGACGGTTCCCGGAAAGTCATCCACCCTCTGTGAGAGTTTTTACAAATGCCTATCGGAAACTTTGTGAGACCGGCAGTGCTACTCCTAAGAATAATGATGATCTTCAAGTTGTTGTAGGAAATGTTGCGAATAAGATCGCAGTAATTGATGCTGTTGAAGATGATCCTGAAACTATAAGTACCTACTCGCTGAACTCGTACAATAATCCCCGTGACCTCCTTTCTAGATGGCGATGGCTGAGTGGCTTCTGGAGAAGGTAAACCAAAATCAACATTTTGTTTTAAATTTAATGTGGACAGATAAGGAACAGTTTACCAGAGATGTGAATAAACAACTCGCCCAAAAGGCCTTATGTGGTCCATCGACAATCCACATGCAATAATGCTGAGAAAACCCCAAGAATGATTTAGCGTAATAGTATACTCAGAGATATATTATTAGGTTAGAAAATATTGCCCGATACTCTTACTGCTTCAAGTTATTCTAATGTTTTGAACAGGAGAAGTCATGAATTTCTGAATGATGCTTCATGAACACTTTCCAGAGCGGTGGTACGTCTAGTACGTTCTGATCTCGAGGCTTCCAAGAAGTCTCGACTTAAATCCTTTGGCTTTTTTTATGTGGCGACATGTTAATGAAACAATTATAACTTACAAATTCAGAATAAAAACACTTCTCTAACTTCTCTAAATGTCCCAAATTGCAGCTGAAGATATCAGAAATAATATGAGCATGGGTAGTTTATAAGTACGACTCCATCATCATCAAGCGATGCCACACCATTATTAATGTCGGGGAGCCCATTTTGAACAGTTACTTATTAGTCCAGTCGGTAAAGTAAAAAATGTACCCAAAGTTGAAGAGGTTATAGAACAAAATAACACAAAAATCATTTGTTTCTTAAACTCGTTAATCGTCGAGAATTAAATAGTCAATTGTTTGATATAAATAAAAAAAAATTAATTAGAAGAAAGACAGCTTGAGTGATTTCTTTAAAAAAGGTGTCTTGCAATTTGTTCGTATAATAGGGGTGTTTCATTAGTAAACGGCCAACGGTAAATGTGGATAGAGGACACCGAGGTGGTTCTAAAAAACCCATGGTTATTGGGTCTCACGTCCTTAGTAACACAGATACAGGGTATTTTATGGATATCGCCCATTTCTTTCGAAGGCCATAACTAACAAACCACTCTGTATAATTTTTTGAAATTTGGTTAAAGTTTCCATTTCACTGCACGAACGTTTGCCATAATAGCCGGACGAAAAATTCAGGTCCGGACTTAAAAAAAAGTAATAAACGTTAGTGTTCGTAAAATAATACTCTGTACATCAAAATTTTCAAAATTCGTTTTGGTATTTTAAATTAGCGAAAATTTTGAATTAAACAATGTATTTTTTGCAGTTCCGCATCCGATTCTACGAGTGGCATTTTGATCTCGAATATTGATTTTCGCTTCAAACTGGTTCATGACATTCAAAAATGTTAATATTCTTAATGAATAAAGAACATTATATTGTTGTAGTCTATTTAATTTTGCGAATGATGTCTGGCAGAAGTTCTGTATCTCATTTCTTATATCTCATTATCTTTTTTTTTAATGCATGCAGTGTTAAGGTAAGTAGGTATAAGACATCGTCGCTCCACTCTAGCAATTTGACTTCGTGAACGACTTTATACAGCCACAGACACATTTGTAGAGAAACACCACAGTCTGTGGGATTCGAACCACAGACGGTGGCGGCGTCGACGGTTTCAATCAGCAACCTAAACCATCGCGCTACCGCTCGTGCCTGGTTGATACCGAATATAGCGTGTAACTCTAGTAGAGTCTAGAGAAACGCTCGGACACGTTAATTTTAGTTTGAAGGGGAAGAATTTTTTCTATTTGTAACATATTCACGTCTTGTGATTGTGAACAATACTTACAATTGGAATTATGATGGGCCGTAATTGATAAATTCTGAAAAAAACTATTTGAAACAATTAAGAAACCCGTCAGAAAGAACGGGAGAAAGTTCCACTACGGTGGAACGGAACTTTGTTGTAATGCTAACAACTGGTAAGGGTTAATTGTGTCTCCCAAAACTTCCATATCCATTCTCTTAGATTTGCCCTAAAAAAAGTCACCGATTACTAAAGGTGTCTAAATAAATAAGGTAGAGAAATATAAGACTACTTTCAAATGAAGTACCTTAACCTATTTCATTTTTAAATGTTATAATGTATCGTTCGTCCCACTACCCGAGGGTTGACGTGCATGACTATGTTGCGTTGCAATTAGGAAATAAAAATACTCTTCCAAACTAAGCTTGATGTGGCGGAGCGTCTATTTACATCATTTTTTTTATCGCCAAAAGCCTCGTGTAAAATTTTTATTGGACGTTCTTGTATGTATATTTTGGATTATAGAAATAATTCACATTCTTATGATAGTTGATAAACAAGCAACAATTATTATTAAATATTTTAGAACAACAAACAATATTTGTAGTAATCTAAATATGATTATTGTATTGCTAATAAGTCGGATGTTTTGTAAACAATTTAAGCTAGGTATCACAACAATTGTCGTCGTGACAGAAAATTGTATAACAAAACATAGGTATGCTACATACAAGATAATCATGCAATTATATTGAGGAAGTACCAAATTCAACGAAGAAAAATTGCATTTAGTCATGAAATTCTCGATAAATTAACGAAGTTTCTTTGTACCAAAACCCAACAACAAAAAATAACAAAGAGCAGACATTCATTAGAATCATACCTAACTAAAAGTCGTGAGAATTTAATAATTTAGATACTTTTGTTTGCTTTAAGTTAGGAATGAAACGTGAGAAAATGGTTGCTCAGTCTGTAGGTTCTAAAAAATACATAAATCAATTAAAATTTTATGATAAGAAATTAAATTCAACAATTTAAAAAATACAGGGTGAGTCACCTAATATGGAAAGCTCGATTACACTTACGACGTTAAAGATATCGAAATGAATCACAAAGTGCTGCAAACGAGAGACCAAAAAGCCAGTTTGTAAAATAATTTTCATGTATGCCCAATATCGCTATACGCCATGCAACTTTGTTATTTGAACAGGACACCTGTATATTATTACAGTTTCAGATTTTATGAGAAAATTGAAAAAGGACAGAATTGAAACTTATAGTTGACTTCTTCAGCAAGAACTTATTTATTACAAAAAAATGAAAATCGCTATTTTCCATTTTCAAAGCAGCTGATATTAAAAACAGCTGAAGATATCGAAAAACGGGTTACATGTCCCTATCTTGAATTTTCACGTAGTACCCCATTGTGTGAATGAAATTTTTGTACAAGGTGATGAAAAATCTGCTAATTTTCATCGCTCTCTGCATAAAAATTTCAGCTACATGATAGGATACCAAATGTAAAGTTAAGTTAGGAACATCTAAGCCGTTTTCCCATATCTTGAGCCATTTTCAATATAAGCTGCTTTGAAAATGGAAAATAGCTATAAAATTTATGTTTTCAACCCTTACTTTGTAGAATCTCTGCATAATTATTGATTATGAATAAAACACTAATGTTTTATAATACAGTAGAATTTTATAAAACATTAGTGTTTTATTCATAATCAATAAGAAAATAGCTATTTTAATTTGTTTATAACTCATAGCATAGTCATAATCTACTCAATTTACACAGCAACTGTGAAAACCATTCTTACAGAATTTTTTCAGACAATCTGAAAATGTAATAATAGCACCTTATTTTGTCAAAATTTTACCGTGATATTACTACTACTAGTTAGTTATATTAGGCAGAGACTTGCATGTTGCATGACTGTCTCTTGCCCTAAGGAACTCCCATTTAACATGTCTTTCGAAGTATACGGTAGGTTGTAGGTCCTTTGGTACTTGGTACTTTTGGTGTTTTGGTGTACGTTGATGTTTGTGATTAGGTAGGTATATCAATTAAAAACATGATCAATTGTTATTTAGCTTGCTTTTTTAAGCTTTACGGATTAAAATGCTAATTCTATTGTTAGGTAAAATAAAGGGTAAAGTTTTTTCTTCGTTATTAACTATTCTGGGAATGTATAATTTTATAGTAGTTATATGTTCGGTTATACTGAGTTAACAAGTTAAATAATTGGGTATAATTAGGTACTCTTAAAATGGAAATCCGATAACAATGGTGTTCAAAGAATAAGGTAACATTTTAGAGCCTTTTAAAATAAGACTTTCACAACTTTATTTTTTATTACTTATATAAAGCCTGTCCCAATTAAAATTTATATTTACCATTATTGATAAAGAAAGTATCAATAAATACAAAAATAGCTAATTTCTTTTAATGATAATAAATTCTGCAGCGGAAATAAAAGTAAAATAAAAGTATAGAAATAAATAACAAAATACATTGTAGATTTCAAGCGAAATCAATTAGTCACGAGGTAAGCGAGAGGTAAGCTTGAGAAGAGTTACAAGACTGAGAAATTATAGAGCCTTTTGCTCTATATTTATACTAAAATATAAATGTTTTTGAGTCCATAAAAAAATTTAGATGTTTTTTTGCAGAAAAACGCAACCTTTTTGACAAAAGTGATGCGTATTTTTGTCATCTCAAGTAAATCCCTTGCCATGGACACCTTTCATGCAAAGAAAATGAAATTTAGGTAGGCATATATTTATTTTTTTGAAAATTTAATTACCTTTAAAAATAAACTTTAGAACTGCTAATAGTGTTCTTGTAAAATATGAGCGCCTCCTATATGGCAATGGAATTTTTATGAAAATATTAATTAACTCTGCTAGTTACAGAAATGGAGGGTGAGGGTATTTTTGTCACATTTTCATGGAAATCTAGAAAGCTCCAAAATTCAAATCATGGAAAAGTCTTTTATGAGGGTTCCTAACATTTTTTTGTCTAACATGCCATAACATATGTGTGTTTTGCTACGACAAAAACCGATTGACATTTAGGAATTTTGGCAAATTTGATCATGAAGAAATGAAGAAACATTATCTATTCTGACAACATTAGAAAAAAAAATAGTTTTATACTGAGGGCATCAATTTTGGAACATATGAAATCACAGTGAATCTAAGTATTATAATAGTCACAATTTTTTTGTTCGTCGCCTTCACTTACAACCAGTGACTGCATTTCCATATACTGGTCCAATCACGTTATAATAATTTGTTGCTTAAGGAATATAATAATATGTAATTGCTATAGAAAATATTAGTACCTACATATTTCTTAGCCATGTCTCCAGCAAGTCCATTGTCTCCAAAATCTCCTAAGACCGTCAATCTTGATACATCCGAAGGTGATGATCGCGCTTGATGGGTGCTAAGAAGGGGATCCTCTGGCGTGGTACAAGGCTGGTGCACTGCCGTCACGGCGGCCAGTCGGTCTTGGTGACCGTTGCGATATCCACATACTTACCTGAGCAGTGCTTTCTATTATCCGCGATCCGCCGCAGTGAAATCAGTGAATTAAATTACATAGTGAGATGGAGAAGGAACACCAACCGGAGTCGATGACGACCGTCAACATTAAGCCGGACTATCCTCCGTCTGAAGTATATGGATCCGAGCCGCCACCGGTGAGTGTCCATGTTTTTTTTTTCAATAGGTAGATCACCTATTTCCTAAGAGCCTTACTTCCCAAAGGAAAACGCACTATAAAATGCGCAGAGATGTGCATTATTATAAACACAACAATAAACAAAAATCTTCTTTAGTATGGCTTGGTTTGATTGTTAAATTGTAAAATTTTCCGGACTGGAAAAAATAAAAAATAAATAAATATCTTATGGCTGTGGTAAAGCCCAAGTGTCAGAAGTTTTCAAGTAGCCTCAAGGGCCTCTGACGTAACTTAACGACTGCTGTGAAGCAGCCGGGACCCCCTTTTTAACGTACCTCCCGGAGCACGATCGGTCACGGAACTTTTTTATTTACCACTATCTTGGTCACCCATCCAAGTACTGACCAAGAAAAGTCATGCTGCACTTTAGAGATCGTTTGACCGAAACTCTAGCAGCTTGGCTATTGTGACCGATACTGGAAAAAATAAGACAAAGGAAGTGAAGTATATTTTTGGAAATTTATAAAATTATCAAGAACATTAATTTACTTCAGTGAACAACATGATTATTATTATTAGCATTATCTATTCTCGCCATAAACTTGACAGCATTTTGCAAAAAAAAAAAAATGAGATCAGCTATTTTGCTTCTTTGTAGAAAATTTTTACGTTTAAATCATCTTTTATCACGCTTTACCGTTTTCTTACTTTCCATTAGTCTTAATTATGAGTAATCAGAAAGCAAAGTCAGGTTTGTGCGTAATATTTCGTTTAACCATAATGATATGTACCTATATGTAAATATCATCGAAGTTAACAGAACGTGAAACCAGAAAATCGCATTAAAAACTAATTCTTAGGAACATTTTTCCAAAGTTTTCTACATAAAAGTGCGTGCTCAACAAAGTATACCTCAACGAATAGAAATGTTCTTTATTATTCATGTAGCGAAAAATTTAATGTTCTAATTTCTGGGGATTGAAGCAGCATTTACCTAAAAACTTGAAAGTACGGATTGATGATTCCCGTAATTTTTCAGTAATCGCAGTTTTGCTTTGTTGTGAAGCCTGATAAATGAAAATGAGCTTCATCGGGCATCCAGAAATAATTATCCTCAACTTCAATTTGTTGTTGTAACATCGTTGCAGTAAAATGCAGGCGACGAGGGAGATCCGTTAGCTTGTCATTAAAATTGAGATCAACATGCAAAATTTTGAGAAAAGTTGCCCTACGTAAAGTGACAGCTTGACTTTTTTTTAGACTGGATATACATCTTGCTGCTCTAACAGTAATACTCTGTTATTCAAGTTTTGATAGTTCTATTTCGCGCAGTATGTTTAACGTTGTCAGCTGATACATTTACGAGTATTTCAAACATATATCAACTGTTTTATGGCGTGAGCAGAAGGAACCCTTCCGTGACGAGAAATATTAAAGTCAAGTTATTTCCCAATAACACTAACTCAATTGACGGAAATATTTGGTACCAACAGGACGGTGCGCCGGTCCATTACGTGGTAGATTAGATGGTAGAAACTATCTAAATAATAAATTTCCTAATATGTAGATGGATTGGTAGGCGTGGCAATGACCTATGGAGCGATCAGCTGGATCGCCAGACTTGATGCTACTTGATTACTTCCTATGTATGAGGATTTCTGGAGAGTAAGGTGAACTCATCAGCCTCGAAGTAAGCCTAATCACTGGCCAGTTTCTTTTACCTCGGTAACGTGCAACAGGAGTTTTTACATCGTCTAATTACAGTCACCGCATATGATTACTTACAGTCAAGAAGTAAATAAATGATACATTTTGAGCACCTCATAAATTCATTTTTACCTTTTACTTGTTACTTGCTTTTATTTTTTATGTTAAACGTCTTCTCGTCGATGAAAAGATCGAGGAATAAAACAAATAATTGATAATAATAATTTTTTAAATTTTAATATTTTTATCATTTGAAATTTATCAATTCTTATTTAAAAGTAGACGGGAAAAAATAGCCCGGTTATCTTGAAGTATAGGGACCTGGCGGATGACTGTTAGTTGCTGATTGACACCCTGAGTTCTCCTCCATTAGCTCCCATCCACTGAGTCAGGTCTTTGGTCAGTCCTCAAAATTTCCTTAAGATTTAAGGCCCTTACGGCTTTTTTTCTTCTTCTATATTTTATATTTTACTTTTTTCTTCTTTCATTTTCTTGACATTTCAGGGGAAAAAATACCTAACCTGACCGATGACCTGACTTATTGGAGGGGGACTAGTGTAGGAGAACTCAGGGTGTCAGTCAGCATTGTCGGTAGTGGCGTACGAGCCAGGTCCATATTTCAAGATTACCAAATAGCCAATTAATTTTTTACGGAATTACCAATGACAACATGTATAGCATTGCCCTAGGTACTATCATTTATGTGAAATTAACTACTTAAGCACACACACACGTAACAACATACTGTCAACATATTTTCAGAGCTTAGATAATTGATCACATCGGTTTTTTGTTTGTTTGTTTTGAGCTACTTGCGATGATAATATGAAGCGCTAAGGCTTTACTGTGTCATTGTTTGTTTATGGATAGAAGGAATTCAGCTGCATCTGGAAGTGCGGATGCAGAATATATCGATGATAATCAGATATTGAAAATTATGCGTTAATAATTTAATATTATAAAAGATCATTAATAGCAAGTAGTTTCTGCGCAATAAACTCGCAAACCTTGCAGATTTTCAATAAAACGAGGCATACTTCTATTGATTATTCATTTATTTTTTATTGAGAATATGTTAAAGTGCAATTTCAATAAAAAAATATGATATCTCAATTTTTCAGTTTTTTCAGGGTATTTCAGGAACAATCATCTTGTATGCCTTGATGAATTCAAGATGTTCACAAAAAAAAGGCATCTTTTCTCTAACTAACCGACCCTATATCTCTTATCGTTTACGAGATACCTATGGTGAGCTCTGAAATAAGGAACACCTTGTATATTAAATAATACATTTATACATATCCACGGTTTCGCTAAAAGGTACCACCAACGTTTTGCCATAGATTCCTGAGTAAAAATATGCCGTTTTAACTCTTATTATCCATATCCAGAAAGGCACCCTTTTCAAGATACATAGCCGTTAAAAGCCCTTAAAATCAAGATAGCCCTTAAAAGAGGGTCAACCAAATGCACGTTTTCCAGTATAAGTCAAAATTGGATTAACTAAAAAACTTCAAAATTTCCTCTTTTAGAACATAATTTCGGTTAAATAGGCATTTTTTACTCGGAAATCTCTTTAGGCTTATAACATTTCTTCATATTAACTTATGACGCTAATCACGTTGAAAATAAAATTACTGCCGGTTTTGTGAGAAAAATAACTTTGAATTCTATGTCTATTTGTTTTCAAATGTTCACCAGTTCAATTGGTTTATTAAAATTAATAAGAAATCTTATTTTTCCTAATGGTCTTATTTATTGAGATAAACAGACGATAATTTGCTAACGTCAGTGTTATTCAATAATAATAATGGCGTAAAAAATTGTGCATAGAAGGATCTGACTTTTATGGTTTAAAAAGCAATTAAATAGCCTTTGTTATTGGAAACCTCGATGGATTGAATACTATAATGTCCAATGGGATGAAAGCGACACTAAAGACCATATAATTAATTCTATTGTGAGTGTCTATACATGACTGCCTGAAAATAATTAAAATAATTTTAAAGAGAAAGATAATGGAAGAAATAAAATGTAATCGAGGTTTTCAATATGCAAAATAATATTACAAAACCAAAATAAATATTTGATAGGCATCAATTTATAACCATTTGAAAATCAATTACCTTAGAATTAATTTTTTTTAGAATTAATGTCTATTGTCAAAAATACACCTGCAAGGAGTTAATGGCGGATGACTCGGACTTACGCTTCTTACCTTATATGAAACCCTAACAATGAAAATTAAATTTTTCTACCTTAACGAACTGCAAAAGGGAAATATATAAATGTACTAAACTACCACATGCATTTGGGCAAATATGAAACAAATTGTGAATGAAGAAAAATAAACTATAGATAAATTAAATCATTCAAAAAGGATAACGAAGGCGGTTAGGTATTTATATAGTAGGTAGTGATAATTATGCAAATACTACTGCAGTTTCTATTGACACGTTCCATTTAAGATAAAAAGAAAAAAAACTAAGCAATTAAACGGATTTAATGTAGATTCGATACGCAAAACAATAATTTTATGCATTGTTACCTTTCGTTTCGATGCAAACTACTTTTCAATTGTACAATCAGTCGACGAATAATTGCATTGCAAAACTATCAAGTATAGGCAAGTAATACTATAATATAGGGAAGTTGACGGGGATACGTATAAGAAAATTATTATAATGCTAGAATTGTAGTGAAAATGAATAATAAATACTCGAGACGGCTGCCATAATAGAGTTAATTTAAAACTTCAAGAAATAAATGAGTAGGTATAAGGTACCTGTACCAAATAAGGACACCTTAAGGAGTAGGATTTTATTTTTAAACCATTTGATCAACCATTACACAAATTAGTATGATCATTGCCAATAGTATTAAGTAACTAAAGTCACTCTTATTTTTCATTTTGTGTTACACATAAGTATGCCATAAAAAAGTTGCCTTTGTAGTTGTTGGCCTTATTACCTATGAGCATAGCGTTCATAATAAGGCCAATACCTTAGAAGTGATAAACATGCAAAAATCACAAAATTAGCGTTCACTGAGAACACCTGGCACAGAAAATAGCTCGTGGTCCTCTTTGCAAAGACAGACAGATTCCTCAGGTACACACAATGGGCATGAAGAAAAACTTTATCCAAATTTTTTTTAAACTTTTGTAAAGTTGAAGTTTGTAACGAGCGATTTATGAGTTATAAACAAATGAAAATCGCGATTTTCCATTTTCAAAGCAGCTTATATTGAAAACGGCTCGAGATATGGAAAAACGGTTTCCATGTTCCTATCTTAACTTTTCAAGCGGTATCCTATTGGATGGATGAAATTTTTATACAGAGTGGTAAAAAATTTGATTATTTTCATCACCCGGTATAAAAATTTCAGCTACATGATAGGATACCAAATTAAAAATTAAGATAGGGACATGTAAACCGTTTTTCCATATCTCGAGCCGTTTTCAATATAAGCTGCTTTGAAAATGAAAAATCGCGATTTTCATTTGTTTATAACTCATAAATTGCTCATTACAAACTTCAACTTTACAAACCATTCTTTTTGACTTTTCTTAAACAATATGAAAATGTAATAATATAGAGGGTGTCCTATTTAAAATAACAAAGTTGTATGGTGTACAGCGATATTGGGCCATCCTGTGTATCTGAAAATAATTTTACAAACTGCACTTTACCCTCCCATTTACAGCACTTTTTGGTTCATTTCGATATCTTTAATGGTATAGGTGTAATAGAGCTTTCCCATATCAATGACTTACCCTGTATAGAAGCGGCGAAAAAGCTTTCAAGATACTTTTATATCTAACTGTTGCAGGTTCTCTTTTGGGTTAAATTCAATATTCAAAAACAGAGTTGGAAATTTAGTTAAAACAGGCCATGGCCTTGTTAGGAACGCGGCCTTCTTTGACACAGGTGTACCTTATATAGAAAAACGGTGAGGCGGCAGAAGTTTATTATTTGTAACAGTTTTTCCGGAATATTCTCGATATTTCGAACTTATAACGAGAACATTTAAATGAAAAAATCGACTTTTATCTAGTCGAAATTAAAGGCATAATAATTATTCTCAACGTTCAAATGATGGTTAAGTTATCGTGATGTTCATCGTGAAAGACTTTCACTTAGAGGAAATTTAATTTCTATAATATTTTTGTCATTTAAGAAATATTAATAAAAATTATTATTGTTTTCATGTATGAATTTTTAGTTGCAAGGGCTTGATACCTCATTGAATATTTTTAAGGAGTCTAAGGATCGCCACCATATTTGTAATATAGGTGCAAGGATTACTTTTAAATTGGCTACCTACCTAAACTATTAAGTATTTATGATAAGTTTCCCGCAATTTGTGTTGGTATTGTGCCATTTTTACCTACTCAAAAGAATTAAAATATCGAAAACAGTTTAATAGTATTTATCGATTTCGTAAATTCTTTCCAGTGTTGAATATAATATCAGCCATTGTTTAATAAAGAAATAAAAATTGAAAGCAAAAAAAAATTTAATTCCTTATAATTTTTAAAAATAATTTTCTGAAAATCTTAAATTTTCATACATTCCATCAAACTTGTGAATCAAAATACTTCTCAAAAAAAAAAACATTTTGAGTCCTATAAATGAATTAATTATAAGTTTCATAATAATAAAAAAGATAATATAAGTAATATGAACCATTTTTTTTTAGAAATAATTAAGGAAACACGTCTCGAATTACTGTGCATATAATTGCATTGTTCCTACCTATTATTTAAAATAATGAATGAATGCTAGAAGAATACCCTCCATGTATTTAGCCTCTCATTACTCATTAACTAAAAACTTATGCAACAAAACACCATAAAACTCCTTTAAATAATAATTGCATAATAATTTACATACAATTTTCAACATACTCACTTACTAGTTATGTAGGTACCTACAACATGAAATTAAGATTTCAGGGTAACTAAAATACAATACTTGCATCTTGCATAGTAGTTAGAACTTATAACCAAGCGTAAAAGAATCATATTGTAGTCGCCGTAACACACCTTGTAAATCCTACAATTTGTGACAAATCTGACAATGGAAACCTTCACCAATTAAATATTTTCATACTCAAGAACCTTGAATATCCTACGTTATTTTACAATACATTATGTAGGTGCCAATTAGCATGAACTGTAAAGACAATAATGAATTCATAACAAACTATTATAAGCAACAATATTGCTGCAAGGGTTTGTTGTCTGCCGTAGCATTGGTATCTCCAATCTTGTTCAAATCTAGTCGGCCAACCGTTAAGTTACAAGACTGTTAATGCCACCCGAATTGATGAATACATTTCTTGCTTCCCCTTTTAATTATTATACTACTTACTTGTAGTAACACCTCTCTCTCTATTACTTAGGTTTACTAGACCAGACAACCTTTCCTTACATTCGTTTATGTTATATTGAGAACAGAGTTTGACCTGTACATACAAAAACAACAGTAATTATATTAAAACAATTAATTTTGACGATGATTTTAATTAAAGCTTTAATTTTATATACAAGTCTTGTGCAAGGTTAAAATATCACATAAAATAATTATTTAAATGTATGTTTTTAAACTAATTATCTATTGGGTTTTGTTTCTATACACTGTGTTGCATAGGAAAGGTAGCATAGGGAAAACACTACAGTTAATATTAATAAGGATCCAAGCCACTTTGGTTTAAAACCTGATAGTTTCCTAGGAAACTTTACAGTATCCTGTGTACTTGTAGTTTACAAGGGAACTGTATTTTTTAAAGGATGTCATGTGTTGTGAAAGTATTGTTGAAATATTATTTACACGTATTCCCTATGTAACAACGAGGACCCGGGCCCCTTTATCTGCAGCGAAAAGCCACCGTGTGATCGTCTAGTTTCCCTAATTTCTCCTAATAGGACCGTTGTGTTTTCCTACGTTGTGTTTACCGTAATTACCGTAGTCGCCCCTGCTCTTTGATTGAGGTATGCCAGGATTACTATGGCCGAAACGGATGCGCAAAGAACCTACTGGGATTTTTCTTTTGTCGGAAAAGCGGGGAAATTTACTGAGACTCGTTGTTAACTGTTGGCTTCCTATCAGATGTTTAAAAGCGAGTGATGAGCGAGAGAATTCGTTTGTAAGGGCGTAAAGTGATGAAGGGCGAGATGGGCTGTGATTTTGCATAGAGAGTACAAAAAAATGGAAAGCGAAGAGGGATCCCTTTCATCCATCTTTCAAACTATAATCCATTTCGGATTCCACTCTTTTACACACCTGTGCTTTCTTTTTGGTTTTTGTTTTCGTTTACAGACTACCCGGTATATTGCGGGAATGTCTTATTATTTCGTTTCGCTTTATTTCAGTTACAGACTATCCGGTATATGCGGAAATGTCTGTGGGTTTAACTATTCAACGATTTTCCTTGCCTAATTTCCTTTTTCTAGTTTCTTTGACTTCACTTCAAGCAACTGCTTGAATTAATTAAAGAATACAACCATGTTGTTTACAGACGACCCGGTATATTGCGGGAATGTCTGAATGATTTGCTATTCAATTTCTAGTACGAAATTATTGTGTATTTTCAACCGGGAGAATCACCCTGTATGTCTAGCTGAGTCGCCTGTGGATTTGACTCGGGTTAAATATCGCGCCAAGACGGTTGGCGGCAGTTCGGCTACCGAGCTACAGCGGTTCGTGTTCCGTTACGGGAATTCGGGCAGTTTAAGATGCGAGGCTCAGTCGAGTACGGGGTTGCCACTTCTCCTGAATGCTGACTTGCATCTTTTATAAAATCGTTCATTCCGACTCTCTTTTATTTAATGATTTTATTTTCACAGTTGATTTACCTAGGAGTGTGAATTATTTCACCTCCGTTTAATTCATAACCTGGGTGATACTGTATTTAGTTATCACTTTGTATACCTTGTTGTTATTTGTCTTGTTCTACCTTTTATTGCACCCGTCGATGCTGCCTCGTCAGGCGACCTTTATTTCATATATGTTACCTTGCCCTTAGGCATTTGTCACTGTTATACCTGGTGATTTACCTTACTCGTCATTCGAGTACTTATCGGATTGAAACCTTAATCAACTGTATTATTGTAGATTTTTCTACACACCTTAATTTATTACCCAGAGCATGTTAGCTCCGTTCGAATATCTTTGTTCCTCAACGTGATTATCAGCTGACCATACTACAGACCACGACTCTTTAACCATTAATCTAGTTAATGATTGGAAATGCTGGACTTTTATCCCTCATTCGTGTTTAGACATGTTTACGGACAAATTTACTTATTTGATTGTACGGCACCAGCCACCGGTCCGCCAGTAACACGAGTACGTCGACCTATCAACCCAAAGAGCGTAGATAGTATGATGAGAACATAATAATAACGTTTGTCACATAAGATTCAGGTATGTATAAAATCTGGTTAGAAGAGATTCGGAAAAACGACCTTATAAAGACACTTTGGTTTCTGGATCTAAATTGGCTTTCCCATACTCGGGATAAATTTTGATTTGCTTTGGATGTTTTATTCGTGAATTGCAATTCCTGATCCTAACTTTATTTTGGTTATTGGATTTCCTGATATGTGAGGGCGGTTATTACACCTGGCAACCTTGCTTTGGTTTGCGTTACGCTATCCTACTCTGAGGGTGCTGTTGCCCTGTTGTACGATTTCCACTTTCCGGTACAACGGAGGTCTTCACCTGGACATCGAGGTGGATCCCTCCCCCGGGGGATGATCGACTACCTATTTTAACTCTTAATTGGGTGTTGTAATGGAATTAGTATTTCCTGATAATATTTGTGAAGCAGCGGATGCTACATCTGACAACGCTGCCCTGTTCTATCTGGACCTGTGCTAACCGGGGGTGCTCTGCTATGTGATCTTTATTTATGGTGTCATATAATGGCGAGAAACTCCTTTCACTTTCTAAATCGTTTTTAAAGGGACTGCTTCCTGCCTAACCATCTGCGCTAAATAAAAACTCGGACTCTTCGAAGAATAGGATGATTGAATCATGGGCCGTTTTGTTTACATTTTAATTCCTGACCTGGGTCTATTTTCGCTCCTAGCTCTATCTCAATTTCCTATGCGTGAATATGTAATTATTTATTCCTGTTTCCTGCCTAACTTGGTTTATTTCTAATTATTGACGTAATCGCGTAGGTACCTACTGTGGTGCCGCCTAATACCTAGTTGATTATTGTGTCTGATTTAAAATGGGACCTGCACTCATGGATTGGGCGAATCTGTCTAATTATTTATCGATGTGGATTTTGTTGTGAAGAGAGTTTGCCAACTGCGAAGTTTGAGTTGTTTAGAGGAGAGATGCAAATTGATATGGGTAAAGTTTAGATAAGAATTGGGCGACCGAGAGTTCGCTAAACGCCTTCTCGTCGGGTTTACGTCCAAAGGGTTGGGTTTAGATAAGGATTGGGCGACCGAGAGTTCACTAAACGCCTTCTCGTCGGGTTTACGTCCAAAGGGTTGGGTTTAGATAAGGATTGGGCGACCGAGAGTTCACTAAACGCCTTCTCGTCGGGTTTACGCCAAAGGGTTATGGAGTCAGACGTGACCTGCTCGAAAGCTGATCTCATCTGCCTGGAGCAGCGGCAGGACGTCTGCTTTTATAGAAGCAGTCGCCCGATTTCTAAACACCGCGCAATAATGAACCTTATTGACTCTTCTCTGCTGCCGTGATTTAGTCCTTAATCGTATTTTCCTGATTACTGGACTTAGCGATTTGACCTCGCGGCTATCTCACTGAATTTTCCTAAACCTGCACTATCTAAATTTTCCTTCAAATCGGTCAACGCGTTTAGGTACTTCTCATTGTGTCTAGTTATTATAATTACACCGACTTAACTTTCACTTCGCGTTTACACCTGCTTGCCGTTTAGGTATCACGCTGTATTTCCGGCTGCCTTCCTTTATTAATTCGCCCTATCGATTGGTGTAATTTTAATATTCGTAGGTATGATATCCCACGAGATACCATTGTCTCTGCGAAGGCTTATTGTTTAAATTCTGATTTCACATTCCTTCACACGGTCTGTTTCTTTCCATCCGTTCTTGTATGTAGGTCACCTATTATTTCATCACGCGGACCGACAGTGTCTGCCCTAACATCTGGCAAAGGTTTGCCCTCGCCGTTGCCGCTTTCTCGAAGGACTGAATTGTGGCTAGCTGGAGCGATTTTGTTTTATGAATATTTAATGTGCTGGCGGGATCGTTTACTTGATGTAACGGCGGGTGGCTGTGTTTGAATTTTCTAACAATTTTACCTTCAGGTATTTACGTACCTAATCTCGCACTGTTTGCTTTTTTGATTTGGGGCTGATTTAATGGGGCGAAGGAAATAATTTCCTTATAATCCTACACCTAGGTGCGATCCATTTCACCTATATGTTACATTTTCTATGCAACACGTTGTATAATACAAATTATTTGGTAGGTACAATAAAATTTTTATTCTTTAACCATAATTTATAAAACTTCATAATTTATGTTTGCTTGGTTTGCTTTGTCAACATTGATTTGCGATCATTATTTTACCAGGTCAGAGTTTTAATTTGATTGGAAAAGAAAAATTTGGGAGGCTTTTGAATCGGGGATAAAATTATTTAATATGAGCCTCGAATTTGTATTTTTCTCCCACTTTCATGGAGTAGAGTTTGACCAACCTAGTGGTTAGATCAATATAATTGGTCTCTTATTCTTTATTGCTGGAGGGGATGGTTTATTTGAAGACTAGTTGTTATGAATATGAGTGTTGTTTTGTGAAATATTGTAGAGACTTTATTTCAATTAATCTTCTTTTTAGAAAATGATAATTTTTTTGAATTTATTGTCAGAGCGTTTGCATAGGATTCTTTTTTTTTGTCCGGTTTGTCGGATGCGATTTTCCGAAGCAAGCCGAAGCAATAATACGCAAACTGAATTGTTAGTGAAGAGTGAAGTTATCACAAGGACCAATCCAGGCACATGCTGCACAGATATCGTATCTCTTTGAAATGAAAGATCGATAGAAGGATATTATACCCTTTGTTAACTAACCGAACTGGTCTAGTACAGTGAAATTGTGCAGGAAAGAAATAAGGTGATTGTCAAACTGACAGACTAAATTAAATTCAAAATTAATAAAATTCTGAAGCAGTTGAATTTAATTCAAAAGAAAGAGATTAGAAGTCAAATGCTGTGAACAATAAGTAAATAATATTGAAAGATTTTTCTCCAAATTAAACAAAAATGCAGTTTAATGAAGAATATAATGACGTAAGTAGCTACCTATTTTGTCAATAATGGATAATGATAATGGATAAAAATAATGGATGATCTTCTGTTTGTAATATTTTTACAGAAAATTAAGAGGATACGCGGTATTAATCCTACATAAAAATTTATTTATTAAAGTTATTAAAAATAGTTCACTAAACTTTTACAAAACATCTACAAAGTTTTTAAATATATCTACTTATCAAAAAATGCATTTATAATTTTTCGGATTTTGAATTCCCAAATGAAATTACATCTCAATAATTAATCGACGTATATGATGAGTCTATTCTCGCAACAACGATCACCATTATGTGGCACGTCTCCTATTAATCTTTTCTCGTAGACTTCTCACTCTCATACTAAATCTGTACCTCCTATTAGAACATAAACGTGTTGCTGGATTGGTGGTGGATAACTTCCCTCACATTTCAGCTCCCATAATGCCTAGGCTTACTAAGGAAATGGATGCGTCCCGCAAATATGGACGAAAAATCGGACCGCGTGAAAATGTTCTTATTATCGAAATTTGCCATTGAAAAACGACATGCGTCTGCTTTGGTTGGACTGGTTGGTCTGCAGTTCTTGACCCATTTATACAGGATCATGAGAAACTCGCGCACTCCAAATATATGGCGTTATAGAGTTCATTAAAATTAAAGATAATCTACAAAAAATTGAATTCGATGCTTAGTTTTCGAGTTACATAGCTCTCCTCATCCAAGTTTGAAGCTAATTATTATTTTATTAACCATGATAAAACTATAAAGCTAACATCGGGTATTATAAAGGCTCATTAAGTTAACGGACAGATTTATGTGGCCATTTCAGAAGAATGTATCGAGTCTAAGTGGAAAGTAATTACAAAAATGTTAATAAAAGTAATTTGACGTGAATATTAGCTTCAAAAACGAGCACAGAAATCTGCCCGTTAGCCTAATGAGCCTTTATAATATTGGCTGTAAATGGATAATTTAGTCTATTATAGTATCTGGACCAAATACTACATGATGAATTTTTTTCTGCAAAAACTCTATTACAGAGAAATTGAAAATCTTAAAAATAAATAACATACCTAAATCTGCAAGGAATTTTAATTCATGGCAATCGTTAAACTCATTTTAGAATAAAAAACATTAAAATACCTTCAATGTCAGGGAAATAAAAATAATGAAAATAATAACTAAGCCGAACTTGTTCAATGAAGTGTTGTTGTCACTTTTATTTTTGTAAATATGTGATTATCTTTGGAAAAAAGAACTTACAGCACTTCGGTATGAAGATTTACTACTCTTAAAAAGTAAAGTTTATCACATCATGCTCCTAGTGCGAGAGACTGATTGTGTTAATTATAATAATAATTATAACATGATAATAATAATTAACGAATTCATAACAAACAATAAAAAATATTTTATGAAAATGAAAAATGTGCTTCAAGGGTTTGTCATCTGTCGTAGCGTTGGTATCTCCAATTATTTTCAAACAGCAGTCGGTCTATCATCATTAAGTAACATTAACGGTTGAGATTTTCAACCCCTTCTCAGGGTGGGAGACTAATACGAATATTAGTGTTGGGTTGTATTTGATAAGATAATTGGGGAAATTTGCTTCTTTCATGTTTCTTCATATTTGAGAAATTAAATGTAGAACCTCATTTTACTACCTCTTTGAACGAGTGTAACATTTATTGGCAACTTTTTTGGAAATAAGATTTTATTAAAACCGTTTAGTTTTTGACAAAGAATCGTTCTTTGAAATTTTCGCAATTTTATATAATCACTCTGTTGTAATTATACAGGGTGATCAGTAACTCCCGCACTCAGACCATGCTGCGGTGAACTTCACTTTTTAAGAGTCGTAAATTTTCTTTCTGCAGTGTTGTAAGATTTTATCTTCCAAAGATATGACCATTTTTGTAAAAATTAAAGTGACAACATTGCACTGAGCATGTGAATAAGTTCGGGTTAGATGGTATTGTTATTATTTTTATTTCCATAGCGAGGAAGGCATTTGAATATTTTATATTCTAAGTTGAGTTTAGGGGGTTGTCAAACTTCAAATTTCCTTCAGATTTAGTTATGGTATCAATTTCCAACATTCTCAATTTCTCTGTAAAGAAATTTTGCGGAAAAAAAATTGATGAAGTATATGGTATGGTATCCGTTCCAGACATTACAGTAACCTGAATGTTTCATTAATTTTTATCACGGTTATTGAAAAAATTACCTTTAAACTCGGATGAGGGAAACTCTGTAACTTGAAAACCAACCATTGGATTCAATTTTTTTTGTTGAATAACCATAATTTTAATGGGCTCTATATCGGCCTGTATTCGGAGTGCGCGAATTACTGATCAGCCTGTATAATTTCTACAACCTGGAAGAAGCTTTTTATAGTGGTAAAAACTGAAAGACCTGCATGTTAATTATTTAACTCATGCAGCATTACAAATTTTAATTTTTGAATAAACGCTGAAAATTATATAGTTTTCCTAAAATCGACGTTTTACAGATACCTGCTACTTAAATTAGTTTCATAATAATGTTATTGTCATATAAAAAATCTAACGGTTAAAAATAATTTGTTGGTTTACCATACAAACACAAAGCTTACATTACTCTAACTGACTAGGTAGGTCATAGAAATTTATATCATTAGATACATATGCATACCTAATTATTCTTAATTTATATTTGTCATTTGTCATTAGCATAATGTACTGTACCTATAACAATATTCATTCACGGGACACTAAATAAAGCATAAATATTATGTTCTATATTAGTTTATTAGATCAGAAGATTAATAATTAATTCATCTATAAGGTGCTTATACAGGGTGTCTCTGAAAGGTGCGGAAAAAAAGCTACCACAAATTCCTGAGGCCTAAATAAGCCGATCTAACCCAACTTATCTCTGTCCAAAAGTGGATGATTTCGGAGATACAGGGTGTCAAAAGTTCAATTTGGTTTCCGTTTTTCTTAAATAACTTTTTTAATAATTGATATATTTTCACAATATTCGGCTGAAGGGGCTTTTGTGGGGTGAAAAATTAAAAACTGCAATCATTTTTATTGTAAAATTTAGAGGGCGCCACCTGCGGTACCTTGAACACATTCAAAACGAACTATCTTTTTTGGGCCACTCTGTATTTAACTTTTAAATAAAAATTCTTATTCTCCAACGTCTTTTACCAAAAAAAGGCATACGTGGTAAGAGTTGATTTGAGCAGCCGTTTCTGAGATATCTGGATTCAAGAAAATCACTACGTGCATGGCCAGGCCTAAGTAAGTAATTGTATTAATTGAACACAATTTGAAGCAAAGGCGTTGAATTAAAATAACTGTCACTGAAAGCTACAAAAAAACGACTGGGTACATAAATGTGGATTTAACTTTATAGGTACTAGTTAAAACAGTCAATAAGAGATTTATCAACAACAAAAATTTAGTTTAATTTAATAAAAAAAAATGCTTCTATCAAATGTTCAAAATGATTTCCATTTTCGTGTATACAAAGATTTATACGTTTTAAAAAATTAAATTGAACTCTTTAGAGCATTTCGTGATCATTTTTAAAAACGTCCATTCCGGTTTCAATACGTCTCCTTAATTAACCTTCTGTATTTACTATGGCCTAGAAGACACAAGGGTTTTCAAAGTTCCCCATAAAAAGTAATCCATCGGTGTCATAGCAGGCGATCGAGCTGGCCAACTTGTGGATGCATCATTGGCTCTACCTATCCATCTATTTGGATACTGTTCGCTCAAATAATTACGTACATTTATCAAAAAATGTGAAGGAGCACCGTCATGCATAAACCACATTCATCTTTGAAGTTCCAAGGGCAGGGGATCAAACAAGTGTGGTAATTCGTTTTGCAGATGTTCCAAATAATTTTCGCCATTAAGTCGAGGTGGTAAAATGACAGGACCAATTATGAAAGTGTCTATGATTCCTGCCCACACATTGATCTTAAACTCATGCTGATAATGGCTTACTTTTGATAAGTAATGGCTTACTTTAATCGCATGAGGATTTTCTCCATCAGCATAGACATGTACATTGTGCAAATTAGTTATGCCAATCCGCGTGAAACAGGCTTCATCTGTGAATAAAATTCCTTGTGTAAAGTTCCTATCCTGATTCTTCTTGGAAATGAACCGGCAGAAAGCTAGACGTGGTTCATAGTCATGGGGTAAAAGGTCTTATACCCGTTCAACATGAAATGGGTGCAGTAATTGTTCTCTGGTCACCCTGTTAACAGTATCTTTGCATACACCTAGCTCTAAGCGCAATCGTCTGGTGCTGAGTTTAGGATTTTCTTCAATCCTATTTAAAATATCTTTCTCAACCTCTGGAGTTCTTATCGTACGTGCACGACCTTAATTAATAGAAACAGGCGTAAACCTACCTTGTTTCACGAAGACGTCTTTCATTAAAGGTTTTATGGTTTGGTAAACGACGATTCGGAAATCGTTCACTGATAATCTGCAAGATTCTAAACCATTTCCTTGGCAATATCCAAAAACCAATAACATATCGTTCATTTCTTCATTAGTATATTGTACGGCCATTACTAAAGTAAATTTGTTTTTTTAGATTCGATTTGACACCAATTACTTACTTGCTTTATAGTGACAGTGATCTCGTTGATGTAAATTCGTTAAGTGGGTCCCGTGGTGTAGTGGATAGAGCGTTCGTCCACCAGCCGGTAAACCTTGGTTCGAAACTCACCAGCAGCCGAAAAGTATTTGTTGTGCTACTCGAGCCAAAATCGGGATGCACCTTGTGGAAGGCAATGGAAAAGCACCGCATAGTACTCTGCCTCGTAATACTTCTCAAATAGTGCCTTTCGGACTCTTCCGATAAAAAGGGTGGCCCCAAAAGAGTGAACTTCAACAGTACGCGCACCACAGGCATATGTGAGAGGTAGCTCACATCTGAAACCTGGTATGGCCTTTAAGTAAAATAATTTTAATTCAATGCTTTCGCTTCAAATTGTGTTTAATTATTACAATAATTACTAATAACTACTTACTTAGGCCTGGCCATGCACGTAGTGATTTTCTTAAATCCAGATATCTCAGAAACGGCTGCTCAAATCAACTCTTACCACGTATGCCTTTTTTTGGTAAAAGACGTTGGAGAATAAGAATTTTTATTTAAAAGTTAAATACAGAGTGGCCCAAAAAAGATAGTTCGTTTTGAATGTGTTCAAGGTACCGCAGGTGGCGCCCTCTAAATTTTACAATAAAAATGATTGCAGTTTTTAATTTTTCACCCCACAAAAGCCCCTTCAGCCGAATATTGTGAAAATATACCAATTATTAAAAAAGTTATTTAAGAAAAACGGAAACCAAATTGAACTTTTGACACCCTGTATCTCCGAAATCATCCACTTTTGGACAGAGATAAGTTGGGTTAGATCGGTTTATTTAGGTCTCAGGAATTTGTGGTAGCTTTTTTTCCGCACCTTTCAGAGACACCCTGTATAATATATGGTATAAATTAAAAAATATACTGTCAATAATAGGGTCCATAAGACATTAATCCTGGTCAATTTCAGATCCTAGTAGATTTCCTTAAAGGAAATGTCGAATCGTGATGATTCACTCATGAATACTGATCATGACCAAACCTTGAAACACTCCTTACAAGCACCGGGTAAAATACTGAACCATCGAGACCTGGGAAAATAAATATTAACATCCAAGCTGCAGTGAAAGGAAGATTCGAGATATGCAACATCATATGAAATGCTAAAAGTCAACAGGTTAGCTCGATAATTCGCCTCGTTTGCCATCTGAAAATCTCAAGTTTAGAAAGTTTGTCATCAATAAGTCTGGTTTCTGTAGGCTACAAATATAGCAAGACAATATGCATGCAGTGATGCATTTATGTTTATAGTCATTAAATGATTATTTTTGAGAGTAATAAAATTTTAAAAAATAAAAGATATTCGGTATAAGTACGGTATAAATTAATTTATGTACATACATAGGTACCATATGCAAGAATATGCTAATGCGTTAACCTTTTTTAATTTAACTTTGTTTTTATAGAGGTAGGTAGCTACTTTTTCCACATACAAACTTGAAAAAATTCTCATTCAGGGTCAAGTTATTTTTAATAGTTTGTTTAATGACTTTCCATTTATCAAAGAAAAATATTTAAAGAAGAAATTCAAATTATTGAAGTTAGCTAAGAAACAAATTTCACGACTTTAATAAATTTTTAAGGATCAGCTCTATACCTGAACAGTCCATGGAGAACGACGTTTCCTGTTTTGTATAAGTAGATATTCCACTCTTTTTTTTAATAATAATAATAATAATAATAATAATAATAATAATATTTATTGTCCAACAGATTTACAATCCAATTACAGGACAATAGTTCAGATCAAGTAGCAAAATGATAAAGACAATGACAAAGATACACAAAATCAAAATCAAGAGCAATATAAATTATACAAGCAAAAATAACAAGATACTCATGAACAGCAGTGCAAAAAAAAAGAAAAAAATCAATCACAAAAACGCACTTGTTCCCATGGTCACAAGTACCGCGCTGCGATCTCTATTATGCTATGCAGCTCACTCGTATTCAGATCACAATGAGCTGAAATTTGATTAAAGTTTGCTGACATAAAATAAACAGGCGATTTAATGAGCGCATTGGATCTAGGAATACGCAGCGAGAAGGTCTTAATTCCTCTTAAGTTTACAGAGGGAATATGAAAATCAAACAGTGACATAATTGAGGAACAATCTATGTGACCATGAAAAAGCAAGTACAAAAATTTGACCGCTGCAAGTCTCCGACGTTTCTGAAGTGACACGAAATCAAATTTATTTAACAGGACATCATAGTCAAAGCCTCTCTGCGGATATTCACGGAATAATCTGTAGTTCAGAAACTTCAGAAACCTTCTCTGAACACGTTCGATATCATTGATTTGACAAAAGTATAAAGGTGACCATACAAGACTACAGTATTCAAGTTTCGATCTTACATAAGAGTAATACAAAACCTTTAGAGTATGTTCGTTGCTGAAATCTCTACAATTTCTACAAAAAAATCCAAGCATCCTAATGGACGATTTAGTTACACTAGAGATGTGGTCCGAGAAGGAAAGATGACTGTCAAAGATGACGCCTAGATCTCTAATAGAACCGGTGCGTTTAAGGACTATAGATTTGAAAACATAATCAAATAGGAGAGGATTTTTCTTTTTTGTGTATGTAAGAACCTGGCACTTGTTGACATTCATATTAATATTATTAGAGCCGCACCATTCTTCCAATCTGTTGATTGTCTCCTGGATGATAAGACAGTCATAATGACTTCTGATTATAGAAAAAATCTTTAAGTCGTCCGCAAAGAGCAGCTTGGGTATGTGGATAATGTCCGCTACATCATTAATAAATAATAAAAACAGCAACGGACCCAAGTTTGATCCCTGCGGAACACCAGACGATGGTGAAAAGAACTCGGAACTATAGCCATTATACGTTACGTATTGTCGACGATCCGATAAATACGAGGAGAAAAAGCATAACAAATCTGAACTGAAACCTAAATTGCGAAGCTTGGTTAGCAGAATATTATGATCGATTCTGTCGAAAGCCTTCGAAAAGTCAGTGTAAACGACATCCACCTGCATTTGATCGTCCAGCGCTGCAGCTACATATTGTGTGAAGTACGACAGATTCGTGACAGTAGAACGCTTTTCCATAAAACCATGCTGAAATGGTGTAATGAACTGATGAACCACAGGATAGATGCACGAATACAGAGACATCTCGAAGACCTTCGCAAAATTATTCAGAATAGAAATTGGCCTATAATTGACGATTAACGCGGGATCGCCGTTTTTCAGAACAGGGCACACTCTCGCGGTCTTCCATATATTTGGGAATGTTGAGGTTTTGAGTGACAAATTAAATATGTATGTTAGAGGCTCGACAAACACGTCACCACAGTCCCTAACCAGATAACCGGGGACCTGATCAGAGCCTGCAGTTGCCCTATTTCCCAATCTACCTATAGCCCCGCTGACATCATCGCTAGACAATTGTGAAAGTTTTACGAACAGAGAAGTAAGGTTGGATTCGATATTATGTACACCATCAGATGCAGAAGTGTCAGTTAGATAAACACTATTAAAATAGCGAGTAAAGCTGTTAACAATATCAGTGGGATCACTATGCGTCACACCACTAGCATCGGTCAAAGTACTTGGAATTCTGGAGGTACCTTTCTTGCATCGTATGTACTGCCAAAATTTTTTTGGATCCTTCTTCAAACTGTCTTCCATCCCACGAAGATAAAACATATATGCATTTTTTATTTTGACCTTAATTCTAGCTCTAAGATCTTTAAAGATCACGTAATGAAATTCCCTACCAGTCCGCTTGTAGGTATTTTGGTCAAATCTTACAGTCTTTTGCTTTTGGTTTTCCTCTTTTGTCAATTGCTTTTCCTAATTTGTCAAATGCTTTTCCCATTTATTGCAAACGTCAGTGTAATTTTTCAATTGAAATTCCTCTTTTGTCAAATGAGATTCCTTTTTTATCAAATGCTTTTCCAATATTATGATACTGTCACTGCAAGTAAATGGGAAAAGCAATTGACATAAAGTGAAACTGATTTGACATATAAGGAAATTGATTGATAAATCAATGACTATAATCATTAATAGATAGAAAAATAAGAAACTCATTTGACAAATTAGGAAAATCAATTGACAAAAGAGGAAAACCAAAAGCAAAAGACTGTAAGGAACTGGCAAAACCTTAAAGGACCTTATCTTCTAGCCACTGGATTGCTCTATGGTACCGAGGAACCCGTTTTAATACCAAAAAAAGAGTCTCGTCGTAGCCTGACCAATTCTAACCTTATGCATTAGGGATAATTTATAATTTTACATGACTACCGAATAATATTGCTGATTAAAATTTAAATCTGCATGCAACTAAACATATTTTGTATAGAACCGCCAACAGATGTGCTACCAAAATATAAAGCGAGTTAATGCTACAATAAGCTGACGAAATTTCTTATTGTCACCTTGAGGAATGTAGTTTAGAGGATAGATTAGAACAGTTGTTAATAATAGTAGTTACACTTTAATGTAAACAAAGAACAGGTTTAGTAATCAATAAAATACTAAACATGCACAAGTAGCAGAAACCTTGGTTTACTTTTCCAAGTTTTAATAGCTCTGATTACGGTTTACTGCATTTTTTCTAGAAAGTTCAACCAATAGAAATTACACTCTTCCAGCTATGTGCATTATTATAATTATTATATGAGTACAAACAGTTTTAAGATTAGTAATTCATACAGCCGTCTCCAATAGTTGTAAAGTTGCCACCATGAAAATCAAAGTAAAACTAAGATATGTTAAATTTAAAAATAAAATGCAGTTATCATTGAGAACGAATCAAAATCGCAAAATTTCTGAATTTCAGTATTTATACCTATCTCATTTCGCAACAATAGAATAATAATCTCACGACTCTACATCTACCAATATGTAACAATATCAGTCATAATATAAACTTGTTATGTTTTTTAGAACACATACTGGTACTTAAATACACCTTAATTTTTATTCATATCAGTTATTATAGGCTTGGCAAAAATTATTATTTCGTTATATAAATTAATACGAAAACTACCATAGCGTCAACTTGTCGGTCTAGAAACCAGGTTAATCAATCTGTCACAATTTACCTGTTCATTAGAAGTAAATTACTAGAAGTTATGTAACTATCTTTAATAACAAGTGTCACTTAAGTAGAGTAATGAGAAGTAGAAAATACCTAAAATTTATTTGTGACATGAGTACCTATGTATTTTTTGTATATAGAGAATGATTAATATTTAAAATATTTGTCAAATTTGTCAAAACGCTCTATCCATAAAACGCTCTAGAAAATCAGACTTAAAAAATCATTCATTAGCGATGTATTTATAGGATGCTGGGTCTCAAAAAAATATTACGCCACCGGCCCAAAACCTATACGCTTATTCAAATCTTCATGAATGTTACTAATGTTACTACAAACCGTCATTCTAAATGGATTCTGTCGTATTTTTCAAGAAAATTAAGTTCAAAGTCTCATTCATGTACATAACATTCAGTTATGTATACTTATGTATTGTAATAATAATTTAAATTATTTTTATTATATTTTTGTAAAGGGGGCAAAAATGCGGTAACTAAGCACTGTATGATCTATTATTATTCTAAATTTTTAGAGGTAGACCACTTGAACTGTGATCTTAATTTGAAGAAATAAAGGGTTTTAATAAGTGCGAAAAATTTTACTGGGTGATTACTTGGCTCATTCTAAGAAACAAAGTTAAGGATTGGTGAGGATTTCGTAAATTGAGTCCGTTTTTAAATTAACCACAGACTCAATCATTGAATTATTTTTTTAATAATCACTTATATCTATACACCGTTCACTTATTATAAAAGAATTGGGTTATGGTGTAGGGTGATAGAAATCACTGGGTATAACCGCTGTCAATCACTTGCTGGAGTTTGGTTATGTCTCTTTTTTATGAGGTTGAAGTTTTATGACAAGGAACAGGACATAGTTGCCAGGTGGATTTTTGATATTTTTGGTATTCTTATTACATATATTTATATTTACATCTTTGCGGGCTTTTTATTTTGAATCATTTAGTCACATATTGCAATCTTTAACTAGAACGCAATGTCGCTGGATCTAAGATCTTAAAATCTTAAGCTTTTCATAAGAGTTTGAGAAAAAGGTTATCATGTAATTTTGCCAAGTTAGGAAAATACACAAATGTACTTTTTGAATATAAAATAAAAAATCTGAATCAATTATATTAATTTACTTTTAATAAATACATATACACCGTTCACATATTAAAAAAGAACTAGGTGGCCATGAACTTTTGTTTTTAGGTTTGCAAAAATGAAAACTCCCTAGATCTTGATTGACAATATCAGCTGATCGAGATATTAAAGGTTAAGTATAGACTGACATTTGTCAAATCACTCAAAGTGTCTCAGCTGATTAACAGCCATGTTGTCAAATTGAAGTTTTAGTAGTAGGATATCTATCTAGGATGATTTTTTACTCTGATCAATTTTTCTCAAACTGACAAATAAAATTATTAAATTTTTGACATTTTAAATTTCAAAAGAGCAAAATAACGAAAATAATACATATCTCTAATAAGATGAATAAATCCGCATTAAGAAAGCATTTCAATGATTAAGATCCAGAAAGTCCAAACTTGAGCAAACATTTAAGTCATTCAGAAGGTGAAATATATTTGGAATGTAAGTATTGAGTATGTGTATCTGTATCTGCTAAATTGCTGGTAATTACTGTCTCTTATAGTAGTCAGACCGTGGCATTAGCAAGTATTATTAGACAGGACAAATTTAATATTACACCCTTGGGCAGCCCACATAAAACAGGCACTGATTATGAAATTTTTGTGTTTCCGGAAGATTTGCAATAATCTATTTCCAATACAACCCAATCGAAATGACATGGGGGTATTGTAAACTTCACTATACAAGTACGTAAATTAGCAGCTTCCCTCTAAGGATAAAGTAAAGAATGTATGTCTTGAAGAGCTTTCAAAATGTATAAGTACACCTGACATGTGACGAAATTAATATAATCATTGTGAAAAACTTATTTCGGAGGACTGGACGAAACAAATGGACATGGTGAAAATCTTATTAAAATCAGAGCGCTGAAAATTATTCTGATTCTAAGCAGGATGCAGTAGCGGTTGTTGATAATGGGGGATAATTTTGGGCCAGAAGCCAGAAGTCCAGAATCTTTGGCTGGTTTCCGACACACTACTATACGATACCGAATAACCGGCGAATTGACGAAAAATATTTTTCATTTACGTTACCTATATTTTAATAAACGTACCGATATATTTTAATTACCTGCTATGTATTTATTAAAAGTAAATTAATATAATTGATTCAAGTTTTTTATTTTATATTCAAAAAGTATACATTTGTGTATTTTCCTAACTTGACAAAATTACATGATAACCTTTTCCTCAAACTCTTATGAAAAGCTTAAGATTTTAAGATCTTAGATCCAGCGACATTGTGTTCTAGTTAAAGATTGCATTATGTGACTAAATGATTCAAAATAAAAAGCCCCCAAAGATGCAAATATAAATATAATAAGAAGAATACCAAAAATATCAAAAATCCATCTGGCAACTATGTCCTGTTCCTTGCCAAAAAACTTCAACCTCATAAAAAAGAGACATAACCAAACTCCAGCCAATGATTGACAGCGGTTATACCCAGTGATTTCCATCACCCTACACCATAACCCAATTCTTTTATAATAAGTGAACGGTGTATAGCAGGTAATTAAAATATATCGGTGCGTTTATTAAAATATTAAAATATAGGTACGTAAATGAAAAATATTTTTCGTCAATTCGTCGGTTATTTGGTATCCTAGTACTGTGTCAGTAACCAGCCAAAAAGATTCTGGACTTGAGAATGTTTTACACAAGATACTTTTCAGTTTTCGCTTCTGTCCCAAAATTATCCCCCATTATCAATAACAGCTACTGCATCCTGCTTAGAATCAGAATCATCTTCAGCGCTCTGATTTTAATAAGATTTTTACCATGTCCATTTGTTTCGTCCAGTCCTCCGAAATAAGTTTTTCACAATGATTATATTAATTTTGTCATATATCAGGTGTACTTACATTTTGAAAGCTCTTCAAGACATACATTCTTTACTTTATCCTTAGAGGGAAGCTGCTAATTTACGTGCTTGTATAATGAAGTTTACAACACCCCCATGTCATCGATTATGGATTGTATTGGAAATAGATTATTGCAAATCTTTCGGAAACACAATATTTTCATAATTAGTGCCTGTTTTAGGCGGGCTGCCCAAATGTGTAATTTCACATTTGACCTGTCTAATAATACTTGCTAATGCACAGTCTGACTACTATCAGAGACCGCATTACTAGCAATTTAGCAGATACACATATTTTACATAATACTTACATCCCAAATATATTTTACCTTCAGAGAATGACTTAAATGTTTGCTCAAGTTTGGACTTTCTGGATCTTAATCATTGAAATACTTTCCTAATGTGGATTTATCCATCTAAAGATATTATTTTCGTCATTTTGCTCTTTCGAAATTTAAAATGTCAAAAATTTAATAATTTTATTTGTCAGTTTGAAAAAAATTGATCAGAGTAAAAAATTACCTATCCTAGATACCCCTTCTTCTAAAACTTCAATTAGACAACAAGGCTGTTAATCAGCTGAGACAATTTGAGTGATTTGACAAATGTCAGTGTTTACTTAACCTTTAATATCTCGATCAGCTGATATTGTCAATCGAGATCTAGGGAGTTTTCATTTTTGCAAACCTAAAAACAAAAGTTCATGGCCACCTAGTTCTTTTTTAATATGTGAACGGTGTATATTACACACCACTAATATAATTTATTTATATAAACACACACTACTAAATTAACTAATAATTTATTCACAATTTATATAACACCAATAATCTATTTACGTAAAGAAGAAGTAATCAACACCAACATCAATATTATACCTATAATTATTTGTGCACCGCTGCTTGCGTTTTATGAGTGAATAAATCACAGGTTATTTATATCCGCTCGATAAGAGTAGGATTAATCCAGACTCTAAGTATAGAATTATCGGGTGCTTATCATCATTGTTGCGGCGTGAGCAGGTTTCCAGAAAGTCTAGACATTGTAGCGTAATGTACGGAGAACGATGAATGGTTCTCGAACCATCGAGTCTGAGATGACATAATCGCTCGCCGCGGCGGCAACGGCGCCAGTAGTCAATCGCCCGTCTTCCCGCAGTATACCTGGCACCTATAGGTATAATGTATTTCGTAGTCGCTACATTATTAACGTGGCCGTAAATGTCCGTAAATGCACCGTTTTTGAGATCAAGGATGTCAAAAACATAAAAACAATAATTATTTTTACTTTTTTTTTTCAAGATACCTCGGGAACCGTTTGAGATACAGAACTCAGCTTTTGAACAAGTCATATGATTGATATGATATAACATACTTTTTGATTCAGATACCAATTCAGTTTTTTTTCATGTGCCATTTTCGGAGATCTTAGGATTGAGATAAGTTTTTTGCCCTTCATTTTCCGACACACATGTTTTGAAACATTCAAAGCAAGTTTTTGATCGTATATGGCTGTTTTTATCGTAAAAGGTTCGCGTTGGCAATTATTTTAACCACGCGAGTATATTTTTTGTGTTGCCCAGTGTCGTAGATATTAGCAACAACAAAAAAAAACCACTCACGCAACCCTAAAATTTCCGCCGCTGGCATATGAAACAATTTGTTTGGCAAAAAAAAGTCGCTAATATCAATAATAATTGTAAAAAAGTTTTTCTTAACACCCAGTGTTTCAAAAACGGTGCATGCACGGACCCACGTAACAGGAACCTTTTACCATAGAATGAATCATTCTCTAATTTTTTTTCGATAATGTAGGATAGCCCTGTATTATAAGCTGCTTTAGCTATGGAAAATGAATTCGATTTTAAATGTAAAATTTCAACACATTCTGTTTTTTTGTTTTGTTTTTTTTTGTTCCAAAGCCAAAAGTGTTATTTTTTATATAAGTACTTTGTCACTGAGCTAAGAAACACCCTGTATATGTAGCTATAGCTTGTCTATCGAGTAACAAGCAATCCTGTGGATAGTGAATTTGGTGCAAAATTTAAAATGTTAAATTCATTACATTTAAAGCTAATAATATGATGAAATTAGCAACAAAACAACATTCGAGATTTATTGAGTTACATAACCACTTAGCCCAAGTTGTCTCTGTATTAAATAACTTATCATCAGTTTAATAAAAATATAATATGACACTAACGTTGTGAATAAGCCAAATTAATCTTTACAAAGTCAATTGATACGGTAACAAACTTGAAAGCGGAAAAACTTCTAAAAATAATTTATAATAAATTTTATATAAATGTATTAAAATTTAATTGCGAAATGAGCATGGTAGACGGTGAATTTTAATCATCCAAGAGGAAAATCTATATTTTTATATCTACTCCCTAATATGAAAATTGACAATTATTACAAAACAACTTTCATAGTCTGAAAGTGGGCCTTTGCACAACCTGTTGTGTAATGAAAATAAAAAATCAAAAACTGTGTTGTTTTTTCATTATAACACGATTTTATAAACCATGAACAATAATAATTATTAAGTAGGTAAAGATATACTCGATATGTAAAACAATGCCAGCATAAGAGAAAAGGTACAAAATTCACAAACCGGTTATTATCGAAATGAGTGACACACGCAATATTACGTATTTGATTAATAATTTCCATTATATTGCATCAGAGTTCCTGATTGACAGAGATCATAATTATTAACTTAGTAATTTATGTTTTCAACCCTTACTTTGTAGAATCTTGTGGAAGCATACTGATTACTGATGGATGATAACACTAATGTTTTAAAAAAATTTATTATATACTGATGGATAATATAAACATTACACGTGTTTCGCTACTTTTAAAGTAGCATCTTCAGACGTATGTAAATAACATATAATGTACTGTACCAATAATTTTACTTAATATAAGGTTTAAGATTTTAAGATAAGATATATCTTCAGATAAGAAGATAATATATAATTTAATGACAGAAACAATTTGTTGATTAATTTGGTATTCAGTCACAAATTGCTTTTGACTGAATACCCAATTAATCAACAAATTGCTGCTGTCTATAACTACCTAAGTAGTCAGTCGAGACTATCCTTACTATATAATTTAATGATATATTTAAAGGTACATCCCAGATTTCGGTAAACCAATCAAATAATTTGAACTGCTGCTTTGGCCCAATCTGCTCATTTTATTGATATGCCAAGATCTGACGAGTCCACGTGGTCTAGCGAATAATTCTATTGTCTATGCTATTTTATTTGAATGTAAAATGTCAACATATTGACGAGACCCCGTAAAATCATTAAATTTTTTGTAGTTTCAATTTACTTTGCAAAGACTCTATACCTACCTATTTATTTTGAACAAAAATTGGTGAGAGAAAAATTGTGACCAAGATACCATTGTTAAATACAAAAAAATGTAGGTTAGAAGAAAGGCAACCTATTATTAATAATTTTAATTAATTCATAAACTTCTAAATTTCTTTATATATACTTGAGGGACGCCAGAGATTGGGAGTATCTTCTGATTCTCTCTTTTCTGCAAAATCGACAATACTACTGGCTACACAAAGTTTCTCTTGATTTGAAACGAATGCCAAAATAAAAAAAAACTTGATATCAAAAGAAGTTCACCCTCATACTGACAAGCAAACCAGGTTATTGTTGTTTTAGAAAAAATATACATTTGTGTACCTTATACACATCATGAATGTTATAAAATGCGGGATCTGTCCTGATAACCTATCCGTTACGACATTTAAGTGACACTTGAACTACTTTACTTTTTTTGATTGAAATGTAATTAGATCATTCTTCAAATGAGGTTCGTTATTGGTTGAAAACATTATACCCTATACAGGTAGATATAAACAATACTTTATATTTTTTGCTTACATGATAGAGAGGTAGAAAACTTAGTAAAGATACATGCACTGTTTATGATGTTAATTATTTCTAATTAACATAATTTCACGCCGATTCAAATTATTGTTAACACTTTTATTCAAAACGATAATTGCTGGAAAGTTTAATTCATGGACGAATATTGTATGCATGATGATTATGTTGAATTTTGAACCAATAATAACACTAGATACAAGTTTCTAAAGAACTCTTATGAGTTGAAAGTGTAAATAATATGTAAAGCAATAATTTATCTCGCATGTAAAACCTGTGTGTATCAATTAACAGAGTGGCATTAAATTATGCATAGAAACGATATCCACAGTAGGAGATACAGTATATCAAAATATTGACGATTGAGCTTATTATAATGTCGCTTGTTTAAGAGGGTGTTCGAGGCGTATTGAAAATACCCGTGAATTTTACGTTTTAAAACTACATAAAGATGGATGATTAATTAATAAACTTTTTATTTGCAATTTTGGATAAAATAAATAATGTAATACAAGATAAACGTATAAGGATTTAAATAGCACTTTACTTAACCTGAAGTTCTGAATCCATAATGTTTTAATAGATAATAATAATTAACAGATTTAATTATTGGGTTAAAATGTGCAAATGGCGGAAGGTAGCCACTAATCTGAGAAACTATCTATGTAACTAACTAATTACAGAATTAATTGTGAAAACAGCTATGTTTTTTCATTATCAGCAACGACGATTCATTTTTTCTCAGAAATTCATCCAATAGTAAATAATTTTAAAAGTGTAATTCATTTTGAGTTCACCAATTTGTAGTCAAAATTTCCAAGCTTATAAATTTATATTGCTGACACGTCGTATCATTGCAACTCCGACATGTTACAAAAACAATAGACTGTAATAATGTTATAACTAGCGCAATCAATGCCGGCAGCAGGTAGTTGAAGTATCCAGGAGACTAACACCAGCACGAGGTGCTAACGAACTCAACTTTCTATTTTACTATTCTTGCATTGAAAGTAGAGTCCGTGATATAAATAATCAATCTGTCCATATCTGTCGGAGATTCACCACGGTTGTGTAGCTGTTTAATTTACAACGTGGAAGACAATGAGCTTCTTGCTGTAACACAATGGCGCGTAAAAGTAAAGTTGTAACAATTGCGTCATAGAAGAGGAAAATTATATCCGTCAGTTTATTGGTTTGAAAACGGTAATTATTGCTGCAATGAATTAGATACGTGCAAAAAATCACTTTCGAAGTATCCAGAGTGTTTTTTTTCATCTCTCCTGACCTTTGGGATTTCGAGAACTAGCGGAGATTATATATAATATATATAATATATATAATAGGCGGTCGGTTACATGTCATTCTTTGAAATAAAATTTAGTAAACACATTCTATCGGTAATTATTAATAGATCAACGAGAAAAACTAAATGCTTTTATTACTTATTTCAAGAGATTCTTTTTTTTTTTAATATTTCCGCTGAGTAAGTAAAGTCATTAGGTTTCTTTCATGGTGTTTAAAACATAATATGATTAATTCGAATCGTCAAACAAGTTTCTCCAAAATTGATAGAAATTTAACTGAAATTACTGATAAAATTAGAAATAAATTAAAAACAAATTAGAAACTTTTTACTAATTAAAATCAAGATTAGTTTACAATGCAAGTCAAGCGAAAAAGTAAAAAAATCAGTGCATGACTTGTCAATGCAATCGGTAAATCACATATCAACTAAATATTTTACGATAGTGAAAGTTTTAATTAGCTTAAGCTTTATTAGGAGGCCTAATTTCAAAACATGGACAAAAATAAGCTTTTATTCTTACAGCCATATTTGTTTTGGTCTCTCCATGACTTATAAAAGATACAAATCTCAAACGTAGAAGATATCAATTCGCAATAATTTATTTTTCGTGTGAGAATCGAAAACTTTGTTTAATGCTGGTCAATTTCTAAGAGAGATAGAGACAACATGGTTTCTGAAATTTCATCTTTCTGTTATTGTTAAATGTTCAGCAAACAATTCATATTAAGAAAACGCTGCTTTTAGGATGGAAAATCTTAGTCAAATAGGCCAGCAAGTTTGTTTATAGTCTGTAATAGTTTTATATTAAGAGCCCTGTTTTATTTTATAACTTTTCAATCCGTAGACAGGTCAAATTTTTAAATTCATCATAATTTGGTAGTTCTTGTGGTATGAGTACGTCTATTTATAAATTTTATAATTTTTTATATAAATAATGAATTTTTTTATATTTATGAAGGATGAGGTAAATGAGAGAAATAAAAAAAACACAGGTAAGATTATACGTATTACTGAATTTTTTAAATTTTATTTCCTTAAAATATTTAATTATTAAAATAAGAAAATTATTGTTTTCAATTCGTTTTTAAATTAGCCATGTAGGTACCTAGGTATTATTTTTATTTCTCTATGGTGATAATTTAATAACATCTGTGGTTGGTGCCAGGTACGACATAACAACTTGTTTGGTTCGTTAACAACCTACGTCAAGGAGATTTCCACAGGCTTATTATAATTGTTTTTTGGCTTATTAACTCTTTAAAATTGCTTATTAACCGTGAATATGGTTTAGGAAAGCAACCTTAATAATATATTTGTAGTTTATATTATAAATTATTACGAGAAAAATAAATCGGTTTGATACTTATTCCTGGTAAACTTTCTTGTTTTTGTTTAGGTATCATCAGGCTTATTTTACACCTTTGTATGGCTTTCGTTTATCAACTGGAAACTGTGATATTTTTTTCTCAAAAACAATTCCGGATAAACGAATATAATAAGTTATGCATTGCACCGTTCTCAGATTTTGTCAAAATACAAACTAAGTAAATTATTTTTACTTTATGTTACTTTTTTTAATTATGGAGAAAGTATTTTTTAATTTTCAGTCTCCTTAAAGAAGTATAGTCAAGAATATTGCACACAGTGTAGTAATTTATCAGAACAAATTAGAGCAGATATGGTTAACTTTTATATTACACAGAAAAAATTGGTGTCAGCCGTCTAAGAACCGGTACAGTGTATAACCTCTCTATCTAAGTGTAAAATGTTTTTATTATTATGTTAATTAATATTTTAACATGGACTTCGCAAAAAATAAACCAATGGTCACAACAGATCTTGGTATAAATACAATTGACTGGATAGCTAATCAAGTATGGTTATTTATAATAGTAATAAAAATTTTAAACACTTTTGCAGATATTTTAAATGTAACACTTTAGAATATAAATCAATCATTTTTATTGAGAAAATTAAGTTAGCTTCATTAGAATATTGATCTTTATAAATTTGATCAAAGTAAAAGTTTAGATCGTGTACCAACTTTCAATAAATTGACACTAATTCCTGTATTAGTAGACCATTAAAATCAATTTAAAAATTTATGTATTTTTAAAATATAATAATTGAACTTGGGAAGTAATAGCTAGAGAAATAAAGAAAGCTTATAGTAAGAGAAGGTCTTAGGAAATTATTAACTTACGTGTGACCTGGTGTAAAACCTAAGAAATTAAGAAATTCACTGGAAGTAAAAGCATCTTGATTCTTGATAGCGGGAAGAAGACTATTTCCTGTTTGAGAAGAATATTTTTTTGTAAGAGTCGAAAATACTTAGGTACCTATATAAATTGGTAGATCCATCTTAATCTCGTAATAAAATTAATAAATTTGTTAGTATATTATGCAACGAGCTTATAATGAAGGCTATTAATACGCGAGTATGATGGTTAAGATACGAGCCGTAGGCGAGTGTCTTAACCATCATAAGAGCGTATTAATAGCCATTATCTGCGAGTTCCATACACTATTTTTTCTACGACCCTTTTTTATTTCATAGAAAAGATTAAAAAATTATATATTTTAACAATGACCCGTGTACAATTGCGGATCATTGAGGTTAAGATAGGTTGCTATTTGTTTACGCATTTAACAAATTTTCTCTTTGTCGCTAAGGTTATTCTGCTGAGACATGTTTTAGTATCAAGTTTAAAGGGCACTACTCACTACTGCGTAATTTTTATTATGCGAAGTTCGAATTCCGAATTTTACGTTTCGATTTTGAGATTAATTAATAATTTTAATAACATCGACATCCATTAATTACGATATTGTTTACCTGCGCAACGCGACGGTCGCAGCGTTGCCGCTTTGAATACTATCACGTAGCTCTACGAATGATATAATACTTTATCTTCCCATCTTTACACGATATACCTACTTATCAAATTAATTAAGGTAACATAAAATCTTGAATAATTTTCTTTGAATGTTACTTATGTTCTAAATTAAATAAACGTTCAGATTTTTTTTTCAGAAATACAGAACTTATATCACAAGGCAATTTTTGTCGTGAGTATGACAACTCTGTGACTTCGGTTGGCTTGCCGACCGGATTGTGGGCGAAAAGGAACCGATTCGATTGCAAATGCTCCTCTGCCATTGGATAGCTTGACCAGTGCTTTAATGAAAATTTGTATCTTAATGAGACCCATTAAAGCACTGGTGATTCATATTTAATATGCATATTAAAGGTTGGGAGTAGAAAAAATTTTTTATGTAATGTTTCTAATAAGAAATATTTATCACTTATCTTAGTTTCTTGGATGTTACGAGTGTTACAGCTCATCGATTATTTATTGGCGGAGAATTCTTGAAAATTGATAAGCAATAAAATTTTTATCGGTAGAGAACAGAAATAATTTAACACTTTTGCATGGATCTCCCTGAACATTCGATTTTTTGTTCGCTCTTATCTTTGTAATTGTCTCGATAATGAGTGTTTATCATTTAAAACGTTCATCCAATTGCACCTGCCATAGGCGGCGTGGTTGATATTGAATATTATCAGGTGAAAATTAACAAGATTTTGTCCATAGTGAGAGTTACAAGCATCATTTTTTGCACGCCACTGGCCTGAATCAATATTTTTGCTATCAGTCCAGATTAATTCAGAGAATTCTTCGCCAATAAATAACCGATGAACTGTATGAAGAAATTAAAATCAATTTCAATGAAAAATTTCTTGTCACAAAAAACTTTAATTTCTAAACTATTGACTAAAAGCGATAGCGCAGAGAAAGCGATAAAAGTAATACTGCATCTATTCTGGCAATAATAAAACGAAAGAAGGTAATAAAGTCTTAACCAAAATGAAATGAAATTATTTTTATAGTCGATCTTCAGTTTTCTTCCATGGCATGGAGTTTCCTCCTTTACTTCATTCGCTGAATTTTGTCCAGTTTGCATTTAGGTAATTTCCCTATTGTTTCGTTGTTGGATTCGTTGTTTTAAAAGTTGTGAAGCTATGGGTTTTCACAGCAAGTGACGACGACCTCTTGGACAGTTTCTGTCCTATAGTTTTTATTTCTTTCACATGGATTGAATTTGCTTTCAGTGCCTTTGCAGGGGGAAGGTGGGTCACTTTAGAGAGGGTTTCGGTTTATTTCTTTGCACGGTTTGTTTGGGTCAGCTGCACCGATTTTGCGGCCAACGAACATTTTTGTTGTCATGATTTTTCAGCTCTTCCAGTCTCGTTTCGCCTCTGATTTTTAGTGTATTTTTTAATAAAAAAATACACTATTGAGGACGATATCACTTTTCGAAAATCACCCAAACTCATCAAATGTCCACCGATCATGACCCCCAGATCACGAAAAAGTGGTTTTCCAAAATTCACCTGCCCACGATATATATATATATATATTTATATATATATTTATATATATATTTCTCCAAAATCACGATTTTTCGATTTTAAAAACGCTCCTGTAGCTTTATCTTTCAAGATTAGTGAACGAAATTTTGGATTGTAAAGCTTTGGAATGACTTTAGATTTTCGTTGAAAAAATTTCCAAAAGTCACGTTACTTCTACAGAGTGTCCTTTCAAAATTCCCCAAATCCCGTTTTTGTCATCTCATTTCAGGTCGCAGTTTTCAATCTAGGGGACTGAAATTTTTGTGGGAGTAAGATATCTATAAGAACTGGTCTGGTATTGTACTTGAGCAAAATCGGCAGAGACGTTTCAAAATGGCGGCCATTTGAATTTTTGGAAAAATTGCTTTTTTTTGAACCCCTGTATGAGTAAGATGGAAAAATAACTTTGAAACTAAATCAACATGATTGGAGGAAAATTAATTGAAATTTGATTTAATGTTATAAGATTTACATTACTTTTATTAATAAACCAGTGGCGTGGGTAGGAAAAGGGTAAAAATGGCTAAATTTCTATAACCGTTTTTGAGCACATTTTTGAAGGAATTGAACTAAATTTTTTACAGTAGACAACTATACTAATACTCTTTAATCTTCAAAAATTTCAAGGATCAAATAAAAGAAATGGCGGAGATATTCGAATTTATTTTACATGATGTTAATTTCTCTAAAATTTTAAAAACGTTCTAGTAGCTTCATCTTTCAAGATTAGTGAAAGAAATTTTTTACTCTTGTGAAACATAAGGATGACGTTAAATTTTCGTTGAAAAAAATTTTCAAAAGTCGCGTTACTTCTACAGGGTGTCCTTTAAAATTTCGAAAAATCCGGTCCATGTGGCATGGTTTTCGCCGAACAAAATAATGAGAATGGCAACTAAAGGCTTGTCTAATAACTTAACGATTGAGTGTTCATTATTAGAATAATATTAAAATGAGGAAAAGCCCATCAGCGATGCGTCGTGTACCCACCAGCACCAGCACCAGCGCACCGTTTTCATCGCGCTCGGCTCTGGCGGGACCACCCATGCAGATATGCCTGCTCCTGCCAACCCCAATTGCAGAAAATAAAAACTCCTACACATCTGTATTAACAAGATTGGATTAAAATGATTTGAAATTTGAATTAATGCAATAAAATTTTAATTATTTTTAATAATAAGCTAGTGGCGTGGGTAAGAAAATGGTAAAAATGGCTAAATTTCTTTAACTGATTTTGAGCACATTTTCGAGAAAATTTACCTGAAATTTTCAGAGTAGACAACTACATTAATAAACTTTAACTCTCCAAAATTTCAAGAAGCAAATAAGAGAAATGACGGAGTTATTCTAATTTTTTTACATGATGTTTATTTCTCTAAAATTTCAAATGTTCGATTTTCAGAACTCGCCTGTAACTTTTTAAAGTTAGTCAGTGGCGGGTATAGGAAAAGGGACGAAATTGTTGAATTTTGTAAATTTTTTTTGGTTCAAATTTTTTTTTAAAGGCGGCAAAAATTTTCATAATTGAATTGCATAAAAATACACTATTTCTGCGATTGATGCGCAAGAAGGTTTTTATATATCACGAACCAGGCCTTGTTGACCATTATTCTCGTGACTTGAGCTTTACACCAATGTCTAATGTGAGTTTCGGCAGCCTTGAAATGTCAAGTTTGCGTAGGATATTTTTTGTGTCAACGTTCTTTATCTTATTTTTGGTGCTTACCTTGCTTCCTCGGTTTATTATTCGGTAAAACGATCCTCTTGTTTGCTACATGGTTTTCTCTGTCGCTGTTTTCATTGCTTGAGACTAAACGTCTCCTTCCTCTGCTGGGGTGTATATGAAGTAGAACTCATAGGCTTTCTTTCGTTAACTTTGATTAGCAATTTATCGAACCATTTTATATTTTGTCTAAGTCGACTAGCCAGGATTTTTCTCAACATTGTAATTTTTGATGAGAGAAATAGATTCGTGTCGCCGTAATTTTGGTTATTTGTCGTCGTTTGGGTTGGGAAGATCAGCTGTGTAGATATTGTAGATGCCTACTAGATTATTGGGCTGACTGTTAGGTCTTGGGGGACTTTTTACTTCTTGTGGATCTAATATCTTCGATTTTGATGTAGCAATTCGCCTGCCACAGGTAGTTTCCGATCAGGGATGTCATGTTTTCGTTGATGTTGAACAGTTTGTTTTATAGACCAGGTCCTGGTGCCAAAAACCTTGTCTAATGCGTTTCCGGCCTCTAAGTGAAAACTTTAGTTAAATGATGACTCTTTCAACTGCTTTTCTAAGTCCTGGCAGTAGACTTCAGCAGTTTTCTAGACATTTTCTCGCTTTTACGGCTTTCGGGATTATGACGATTTATGCCGCCATTTTCTGTTGCTGTGCAGTTTCAGGGACACCTTCAGCTTTTCGCTACCTGGTGCCTTGATATTTTCAAAATTTTTCAAGATATTCTTGACCCGCGTATAGATATCCGATATTTTCTGTGGTTTTGCGGATTTGTTCGATTTAAGAGCGTTCTATTCAATAATAGTCCACGATATTAGGTTTCTCTCTTCTGTATGAATCTTTTGGTTCAGTACCGGAGAGAACGTTTGAATTGTTGCGATTTTTTCAAAAAATATTAACACTGGATTTCAATTATATTTATTGTTGCTTCTATTATTTGGATGATAACTCCTGTCTAAATTTTTCCTGATTAAATTAACTGCGATTGTTTATATTAGTTCGGTATATCCTCCCGTGATAAATTTCTCAGCTAGATTACGGATTCAATACTGTTTTTATTGTTATCTTTCGGATCCCACGGGCGTCCTGGGGTTCTTACTGGGTCACCGTAGTGAAAGGGGGGAGGGAGGGCTGCTCCCTAAAACCTCCTTTGTTGGACCCTCTCGTGTACTTTTAGACGTTTGCTTTGCGATGAGCGCGTTGTACTGATGTCTTGAAGCCCACAAATTTGAACAGTTATGTAACTGCCTCGCTTCTGAGCTCGTTGTGCTGAGAAAGCTTAGTAATTGCTGAACTTTAATTCTTCCAAAGACTCCCTTATTGACCGCTTGTTAATATAAGACATTTGTTTCCCTGCTGAGAGTGTTGCCCTGATGTTTTGTAGTACACCAGTGTGGATAGTTAAGTAATGAGCATTCTCTTTATATTTCTATGTAATATTCATCAAAACTAAATGAAAAATATAAATAGTTCATTTAATATTACCTAGCTGTATCAATAAAAAAATTATTATAATTACTAAAATTTGATATAACACTCATAACTATTAAAGAGAATAAAGAAACGCCATAAATTTAAGCTGTTGCAGTAGATTATATACATATAAGGAATAATAATACCAAATAATTGATAGAAGCTGCATGCGAAATTATTCCTTGTAAATACAAGGTCTGTAATGTAATTAAGATATAGGTACCTACTATAGAATTATGTAATTATATAATTTTCGCAACTTGAATTATAAATAATTGAATTAATTTACAATTATTTGGAAAAAAATTCGGCCTTCTTTGTCATATATTTCCCCTATGAATATTTTTTTACGAACAGTAAAGTAATCACGTAAGAGTGAACATACTTATGCAAACGCAATCGCAACAATTATAAAACGGCATATTCCCACACTTTACTATTCACGATAAACATTTGCCTGGGAACGTGAACCATCGTGATCATAGCGTACATATTATTAAGTACCTAGGCATGGCAGGTTTTAGACGTACCGAATTCTTAATACCTAAGTTATGAATAGAACCTCATGTATTCGAATCTCGATTGTTTTGTAAGCATATTTTGTAAATTGTTTAAACTTCTTATGATTTATTATTTAATTTACCTGTCGCAAAATATACTTAAAATGTCAATAATGCTTCTCTTTTATCTCACTAAGATATTCACCGAACAGACCAATTATTATAGTCCTAATTGTTAATAAGTTTAACTTCGGATCCTCTTCGGATATAAATATTACGTACACCGAATCCTTAGGTGTATATGGAAAAAGCGTTGGATCAAGAAAACGAAGAATAATAGAAGGTGAAATTATAAAAATTCAAGCAATACACCCTAATAAGAATACATCCTTTAATCAGGCAAAATAATTTGTTCTAATTAAGTTATAAGTCGTTCTCGTTTCGAGTAAATCTACTGTTGTCAATTCCGATTTTCATAAACTTTCTTCTACAAGCCTTTTAATTATGCCCAAATTACAACGTAAAATCAAATACCATGAAGTATGTCCTTATAAATTCTCACTCTAAAAGAGATAGTTTGGAAGTTGTTTTGTACTGCAATCGAAGCAAATTTGCATTTTCCAAATTCTATAAATTTCCATCTTTATTCAATCATCCTTATTTCAATTATAATTAGCCTATAGTTGAAAAATTTCACAAATTATTAATAGTGTTTAAACATTTTTTACAGGCATACCATAAGCCTCAGAGTTCTTCGGTGACTGTTGCGAAGATCATTGCTGTGACTGTCGTGTTGGTATCGCTGGTGTTGGGCAGTTTTATCCTTGCATCCGCTTATGTTTCTGCGAATGCATCTTGTAAGCAGCTGGAGCAGGAACTCAGACTTCTGCAGGAAGCTGCTGAATTTAGCAGAGGGCAGCCATTACAACCTGAAGCACTTATTCAGGTATGTATAGTTAATGTCTAATAGGTGTAGATTTTTAAGGTTTACTTAATAATAAAGCTTACGACATTTGACCTTAAGATAAAAGCACCGACGTCTTCACGAAGCGACAAGCGACGGGATGTTGTGTTTAACTAGCCAATTAAATTGCGATATACAGACAATAAAACCTCACCTGGAAGAGTGAGATAGCATAGTTTGATTCGCCACATATGGTACCAACCAAACACAATTACATGCATCGTAATACCAAACGCAGGCGCTTTCTCTTCCTGTGCCTGAACTTACATACATGATATTTTATATTACACCGCAACACAAATGGCTTTTTAATAACGTAACCGGAAACGAGGCAGCATCGAGGTGCGCTCATCATATGGAAAACTCTATTTCCTGGAGGCGCTCGCCTATGGAATATCCATCGATCTGTTTAGTTTACATTCCTTTCTCCGTGGATTAGTTGGACGTGTGGTACATTTTAAATAGGTACACCCTTTGTTATAAGTTATAATATAACTTCTGGTTTGATAATGTCGATCAACAGAAAAAATTGTCATTAGCTTGCTTGAATTTGAGATTTTAAATTTATCGATAAGTAGAAAATTGGTCGGCTATTACTGAAATTAAATGGTTTTATTTCATGTAGGAGATGTCTGGCTAACACTACTTGTGACTTGTCTTAGGCCGGTCGCATAGGTACATATACGACATTTTGTTTTCAACATGTCTCAGACATGTCGTTCTATTTACAACACATCGGTTACAATGACGATTCATACACCAAGCAGACATATATGAGACCAAGGACATGTTTTACAACACGGCTTGCTTCCACGTGACATTTAGACGGCTGCCAAGAATAGGTTTATGTAGGGTAGAGTCGACTACTGCATCTTCATCCGACGACATAATGAATTGTAGATGTGCGAAGTAGGTACAGGTTTCTATTATGGCATTTTGAATGTCATGGCATGTCTGTACCATGTCGTCCACATGTCGAAAACAATAAATGTTGTATCAGTATATGACCGACGTTATATACACTAACGAACGTCGTACTAGGTAAAAATTGGTGTAACTTGAAAGAAAACTTACTTAAGCAAATGATAATCTGACTTAAACATAATGAGCTTATTTTGCTTATTTTGACTTCCTCGATATGTCCTTAAAATATTGCTATTTGCTCACCAACCACTCTGTATATTATAGCGAAAATTTTAAAGACGTTTCATCAAAAAAATCTTTAGCATATCGACGTTTAGGTACAAGCTAATAATGCAAAGAATGGGAATCTGATAGGGAAATGATGAGAAAAATACTAGTTGGTTCCGAAAAAGCACAAAATGAAACTTCATAAGAACCTACACCTAAATATGCTATAATTATTAAAATTCAAGACATGCATGGTGATCATAGAATATTACATGAAGGGACCTTGAACATCTTTCTCGTTCTTCCGCTGGAATTTTCAGAAACGTCATGGACAACAAATATGGAATAGTAATTCATATAATCTGGCGAATCTTTGATGTGTGCAAAGTTTTTATGCGCAACGCATGACGATATAAAGATACTCGTATAATAAAAATATTGTAATTTATAATAATGGCGCCTAAATGTTTTAAGTATAGCAATTACGTATACGGTTTAACTTTTAAAATTCACATGAGAGTTGACCTGTCCCACCGGTGAAGAAATGGCGCTTATTTGGGAGGACGTAAAACATTTAGGTAAATAAAAAATCTCTCGGTTTACGGCAATGTAAGTTATCGTGAATAAAGTCGTAGAAAATAGACTGCGTTACTTATTAAACGTTTTCAAAATGTGACCTATCAACTATGATTTGATTAAGATTAAATTCAAAGAAAAACACAATGTGAGCTAGGATTTAGTTAAGTTAGTAACACTTGTAATGTTTTGTTTATGATTGTATAAAAAATAGTGTATGCAGTTCGTTTTATAAACTTTTCTGTATACTCATTAAAACACTTGCTCCACTCCTGCTCCACTCGTACAACTCTTTTCTATTGATGAAGTAAAACAGTCAGTTATTGAAAAATACAGTTTGTTACGTTTTCTTATTCGTGAGGCTTGAAAGTGATTAGTAGTACCTATGTCTTCTTATTACAAAAAGAAGTAAACGGAGAGGTCGTTGTAAGAACATGACGCTGATTTAATAATTTTTTCATTGTCATAGCTTTAATATTCCTATATCTTCAATAAATATCTTCAATATTTAGACTGTGTCTTTAATATTCCAAAACAAAGACACATTCTATGGTCAAAATTAAACAAAAATAATTTCCCATAAATTTCCAGTTTTTTGAAGATCTCTCTGGAACTATTTGATATGCAGAGCTCAGCTTTATACATGTCTTATAATAATTGATATTCGCTAACTTTTTGATATCAATTTGTAGATGTTATATTAAATAATTGCCGAGATATCCGAAAAAAATATTGAAAAATAATTTTTTTACACCCTGTATTGTGCAATTCCAGGCTGAATTTTGCATTACTTAACTACTTGTAAGTAATGGGAAATTTTTTGTTTATTTTTGACCGAAAAATCTGTTTTTAAATTTTTTTGCAATATTAGAGACACACCCGTGCATTTTTTAAATAATAAGGGGTTAGTGCAAGTCTTAAAGCCTCAAAGTAAATACATAATACAATAACTGATAATTTCTACAGTAGGTATACTTCCTATTATTGTCCAAGTAAAAGTACAGTAATTGCAAAATGAATTATTGTGAGAACTTAACAAGATATTTTTTTACAGGAAGTGGAATATTATACTAAGCACTTACTGCCTATCTATAGGTACTTAAACACTCAATGCAAAAAAGAAAACGGAACAGATTACGCAGACATCAGTCTATCTAGCTAGATAGTGTCAAAACTAGCTGTTGCATAATAATGTAAATTGTTGGTTTTGGTATTGCAAGTGAAACACTGAAAACCAATATTATTTACATGAATTCCTCATAGCTAGTTGACAACATCAGAAGCTAAAGCGACGATATGCTTCGATGCCATTATTTCAGTTACATGATGCAAAAAAGTTTTTTTATGTAAAACCACCAGCTCTTGTTTAGAAAGTTCTGATAATCATATTATAGTATCTAACGGAAATGTTGCCGTGAGAGAACTGTACTCAATAAAACGTTATACAATATTAGTAATTTGTAAACTAATTATGGTTTCATAAAACCAAATTTAAAAAATAATAAAGTAAAAATAAAAACAGACGATAATAATTTTTTTGCAACCAGAAGTCAGATTCATAAGTCTGGCTTGTTTCACCTGCTACAATACTGTGACAATACTACAATAAATAGATGAATTATGAATATTTAATTATTACTATGAATGAAAAGAAGCATCAAAGTAAAACAAAGTGTTACTAAAACTAGATTTGAATACAAACTGAATGGATGGAGAAAATGCTCATCGGTAGTCATATAATAAAAAGTATGTAAATCGAATGTGGGATGCAAAAAACATGCATGTCATCAACTATTTTTTTTTGACAACAGGTACGAAGAAACAGGGTTTTCTATGCTTGGGCTTAAATTTTAAACGACGATATCTCTGCAACGGTTCGATGAAATCCAACAAAATTAACAGAAACACTCTTCTACTGAGGCACTTTAAGCGTATTTTTAGAAAAATTTAAAATCCAGGACCGTATTTAAAAAAAAATAGTTTGAAATTTGTTGACAATAAAGTACATTTTCGAAAAACGGAATTGAAATCGGAAGCGGAAAGTGCAGGAAAATGCAATGAGACTAGTTTCTCAAATCAAACGACACATTTCGACCAGTTTCACAAAATAAGGTCAAAGTAAGAATTTGCACGTGCCTAAACTCCAATTTTCAATTCTTTCGCTCAAATTTCTAAATTTGTGAAATGAGCGTTAAATAGAACGGCACACTTCACAAAAAAAAACTTGTACAACACATTACAATCTCTTTTGTGGAGCTGGTCGAAGTGTACCTACCGTGCGATTTGAGGAGCTCGTTTCATAGCAGTTTTTTTATACTCTTCGGATCCGATGACGTTTTTTCAGAAATTCGACCGGAAAATGTCATTTACTGTAAATTAATGGGTACAATTTTTCTTTAAATACGTCCTGGTTCCTGAATTTAAAATTGTGACAATAAGCTATTCAGTAAACTCGTATAGAACGACAGATTTTGATTTGATTTTAAATGAATTTTGAGGAACATTAGAAACAACTTTACACCTACACGAAGAAGTTTATCTAGATTTGGTCCGTTATTTTGAAGTTGATCGAAATGTGACGTTCAATTTAAGAAGGTCATTTCATAGATTTTTACTGTACTTTCCGAATCGGGGGCCTTTTTCCCGACAGTCGATTGGAAAATGTACTTTTCTGTCAAAAAAGTACAAACCATTTCTTTTCAAGTATGGTCCTGGATTTTCGATTTGTCGATCGATTGATCGTCTTAAAGTGCTCGATAGAAGAGTGTTTCTTCTAAATTTTGTTGGATTTCATCGAACCGTTGCAAAGATATCGCTGTTTAAAATTCGGGCCCAAACATAGAAAACACCCTGTATCTTCTCGCTTTCCTGTTTCCAAAAAATTGTCATAGATTTAGACTTGCCTCTATGTCCTATACCTGGCACTTAACTACGTCGCATTAGTCATGAATCACCATGTAGGTATACATACGAAAATGATCTGCTCTTATATTTAATATAGGTACACCTTGTATATTATCACGAACCGCCTAAAAAACGATAGTAACGTTGCTGAATCTGTCACGATTTACTGTTTCTTATTTCTTTTAAGTTTCTACCTAACAGTAAACTGACGTTAGGTACATGCTATAGTAATTATTTACCATGTGATTTTGCATTTTTAATAGAAAATCGATTATTCATCTTAGAGTCGAAGGCAGATTACTACTTCGCTTTAATGAATAGTTTATCCATTCGGAACGATAATATTATCGGAAATAGTGTTAGTTGTTCCCTTTTTGACATTGTTGTTTTTCTCTTACAATAAGAATAGAAAGTTAGCAAAACAACTTCAAGTGAAGTTACCTGAGTGATTCTGATGATCGTTTTGGCGTTGCAATAACTAAGTCCCATCACTAGCCAGAGTAGAAATCGTTAATAATCCCACTGTCGCCAGAGGCTGAAACATAATTATGAACTACAAAGAAAACAGTGTAAGCCCAGTAGTCGCAACAGTGATTATAATTTTCTTGTGGTCAAATATCAATTGACCTACAAAAGATAAGCGCCGATTCGCAGAAACCAGCTCGGCGAAGAAATTAGCAAAACTAAATGTAAACAAACCTGTTGGCAAGATCAGAACAATAATAATTCACTGTTGCTTTATAGCTTGAAAAATAGAACGGAAAAGAATAAGCGTTAGAATAAAAAAAATTTAAAAGCTCTCCATAAATATAACTTAATTCAGTGAAATAAGTAGCTTGACTAAGATATCCTTTTTAGAAGGGTGGCTTGTGTGGTTACAATAATTCAAAGAATACCGAGGTCTTCAGTAATGTTCTATCTTTTACCTAATAACTGTGCGATTCCTGGCTTTTTATGCCGTGATCTTTGAAGGTTTTCTAAACAGCCTGAAATCGTTTATGATTTCAATCTTTGGGAAATGCTACAATTTTTTAGTTCTACACTTGCTAGTATATGGAATACAAATATTCCGGCTGATGGTCCATCGGAAACAACAAAACGCATTGTTCATATTTATCGCCAATTCAAAAAAAGGTGGAACGGATAATTTTTTTAGAGGGGTGTGTTTTATATCAAAAAGTGATTGTGCTTGCTCATTTTCATCTCCTAAGCTTCATCTTATAACCGAGGGTTGATATAATGTTTTCTTTAATAGCACATAGGATCTTTATTGTGATTTTTTACTAAACTAAGAAATAGAAATGTCACTTCTTGTAATTTTCCTCTGAGCTTCATCATTAAAAAAAACCTTCTTGCGCATCAATCGCAGAAACAGTGTATTTTTATGCGATTCAACTATGAAAATTTTTGCCGCCTTTTAAATTGGCTTTCTGAATTTTTCAATAGTCAGGTCGAATTTGCGTAGTGGTTTACTGTGAAAATTTCATTTCATTTCGTTTGAAAGCGTGCCGTAAAATAGATTTTTACATAATAAACCAAAAAAAAATTGGCAAAATTTAACAATTTCGTCTCTTGTCCTATATACCCGCCACTGACTAACTTTAAAAAGTTACAGGCGAGTTCTGAAAACCGAACATTTGAAATTTTAGAGAAATAAACATCATGTAAAAAAATTCGAATAACTCCGCCATTTCTCTTATTTGCTTCTTTAAATTTTGGAGAGTTACAAGCTATTAGTGTAGTTGTCTACTCCGAAAATTTCAGGTAAATTCCCTCAAAAATGTGCTCATAATCAATTAAAGAAATTTAGCCATTTTTACCATTTTCTTACCCACGCCACTAGCTTACTAATGAAAATAATAAAAATTTTATTGCATTAATTCAAATTTCAAATCATTTTAGTCCAATCTTGTTAATACAGGTTTGTAGGAGTTTTTATTTTCTGCAATTGGGGTTGGCAGGAGCAGTCATATCTGCATGGGTGGTCTCGCCCGAGCCGAGCGCGATGAAAACGGTGCGCTGGTCTGGTGCTGGTGCTGGTTTTAAATCAAGCAGTCCCGGGTCTGAATATTACATTCAATCGTTAAGTTATTAAACAAGCCTTTAATTATTGTCATCTTCATTATTTTGTTGTGAAAAGTTTTCTTTCTATATTGCTTATACAGGGACTAAAAGATAGCCTTTTTCCCTAAAATTCAAAAAGCCGCCATTTTGAAACGGCTCGATCGATTTTGCTCAAAAAATGCAATACCAGACCACTACTTGTGGATAATATCTTCCTCCCATAAAAATTTCAGCCTCCTAGATTGAAAACTGCTACCAGAAAACCGTGCCACAGGACCGGATGTTTCGAAATTTTAAAGGACACCCTGTAGAAGTATAACGCGACTTTTGAAAAAATTTTCAACGAAAATTTAACGTCATCCCGAAGTTTCACAAGAGTAAAAAAATTCTTCCACTAATCTTGAAAGATGAAGCTACTAGAGCGTTTTTAAAATTTTAGAGAAATTTACATCATGTAAAATGAATTTAAATATCTCCGCCATTTTTTTTATTTGATCCTTGAAATTTTTGAAGATTAAAGAGTATTAGTATAGTTGTCTACTGTAAAAATTTTAGTTCAATTCCTTCAAAAATGTGCTCAAAAACTGTTATAGAAATTAAGCCATTTTCACTCTTTTCCTACCCACGCCACTGGCTTATTAATGGAAAAAATTCAAATTTTTTTTGCATTAACTCAAATTTCAATTAATTTTATTTCAATCCTGTTAACTTGATGTGAAAGTTTTTTTGCCATCTTGCTCATACAGGGATTCAAAAAATAGTAAATTTTCCGAAAATTCAAATGGTCGCCATTTTGAAACGGCTCGGGCGATTTTGCTCAAGTGCAATACCAGACTACTCCTTGTGGACATCTTACTCTCACAAAAATTTCAGCCCCCTAGATTGAAAACTGCGGCCAGAAACCGTGCCTCAAAGTCCGGATTTGGGGAACTTTGAAAGGACATCCTGTAGAAGTAACGTGACTTTTGGAATTTTTTTCAACGAAAATCTAAAGTCATTCCTCAGCTTTACAAGAATCCAAAATTTCGTTCACTAATCTTGAAAGATAAAGCTACAGGAGCGTTTTAAAAATCGAAAAATCGTGATTTTGGAGAAATATATATATATATATATATATATATATCGTGGGCAGGTGAATTTTGGAAAACCACTTTTTCGTGATCTGGGGGTCATGATCGGTGGACATTTGATGAGTTTGGGTGATTTTCGAAAAGTGATGTCGTCCTCAATAGTGTATTTTTTTGTTAAAAAATACACTAAAAACTATTTTATAAAATTAAAGAAATGATAAAAAATAAAATCTCGTCATTAAAATGGCAAAATTTGTAAGAGTAAGTTCACAATGGTGCCTGTTTGGTTTTCGATAGCCAACCCCATGTAATATTTAAATACGACAGTTTTTGCCTTTTTTATTTTCTGAATTTTATGAATTTAAAAATTGATAACCTTCTTATACGGGTATATGAGGAAATATTCCTGAAATAAAACAATAATTCTCTCGAAACTCTAATTATTGATGGTGATTCTGATTTGGTGGACACCGATAGTATCACAGCATCCATTGTGGATTAGGAATTCAAAGTTATTTTCCTTTTTTCTTCAGCGTGGTTTACTTAAAGAAGGTATGATATATTTTGTGAAAATAAGTGACAACCCTGTACTCGATAGAAAGAAAAATAGTGAAAAATTGATGTTACCATGGAAACGTTCAATAATTAAGTCCCGCAACTCGGACAACGATGCTATATTTAGAAATTTTATTGTGCACACTCATGGAACAAGTTGAATTTTAATGTCTGTAATACCGTCATCTACAGGATGATCAGTAACTAGCGCACTCCGAATACAGGGCGATATAGAGCCCATTAAAATTAGGGATATTCTACAAAAAACATTGAATCCAACGGTTGGTTTTCAAGTTACAGAGTTCCCCTCATCCGAGTTTAGAACTATTTTTTCAATAACAATGATAAAAATTAATGAAAAATTCAGGTTACTGTAATGTCTGGAACGGATACCATATAATTCATCAATTTTTTTTCACAAAACTGTCTACAGAGGAATCGAGAATGTTGTAAACTGATAACATACCTAAATCTGAACGAAATTTGAAGTTTGGCAACCGCCTAAACTCAACTTAGTATAATATAAAATATTCAAATGCCTTCGTTGCTATGGAAATAAAAATAATAACAATACCATCTAACCCGAACTTATTCACATGTTCAGTGCAGTGATGCCACTTTTATTTTTATAGAAACGATAATATCTATGGAAAAAAATAATTTACAGCACTGCAGTAAGAAAAATTTTCCACTCTTAAAGAGTGAAGTTCACCACAGCATGCTCTGAGTGCGCGAGTTACTGATCACCCTGTATAATTAGGAAAATTAAAGACAACCACTGTTATAATAGTTATGTGAAATTATGTGTTTTTCCAGTGAAAGTTGTTTAAATTGGACTGCCATTATTATTTTCAATTTTAGAAAAAAGCAGCCTGAAGTCTCGGTATTGAACATCCTCTTCTACATTCTTTAATCGCGTCCATCATTTCGGGATCATCCTGTATATTTCTTTATTCCATATGGTATTAATCCTAGAGTTTATAAATATTTAGAGTTTGAGAAGGGTAATGTGTATTTTCGAGGTTAAAAACAACAGGAAACTTTTTTGATTTTTATAAAAATACAGGAAGCTTTGAAATAATGATATTTCTTGTCCTCGATGATGGAGTGTGGGTTATTAAAATTATGAACATAACTACTTCCAGCTCATTAAATCTTATTCTACATTAGACTGAAATACATCCAATGATTCATTCAAGGAGAAATCTGATGCGAAATGGTTTTCTTTGTTAGAGATTTGCCGGAAAACATTGGCAAGAGTAAAGCCAGCATTTGCTCTTATTAAACCTGCTGAAAGGCCAATAACGTGAAATGACAGATTGCTTAACCATCAGTGCGTATTGACCCTTCTTCCATAACACGAAAGCTTCACTCAATTAACATTCAAGAAGTAATTGTTTAATAATTGAATCTACAGTAACATAGAACGACCTTATTTATACATAGTTCTCGCAAAAGGAATGATCCAGTAATAGGCACACTTGCGTAATCATGTTTTGTAAATACATATTATAGTGTTGATTTTAATTTATCACTTTTTAACCATTGGAGTTAAGTGCAGGTGAAATTAAGTTTATAATTAAATTCTTTTTTTTTCCTGTCATATAATAGTTTATGATAATAAGTAACTAGGTAGTACTATGTACTTACGTTATTATTTATAATACTCAATTTAGTTAACTAAAACACAATTATTATTATTATTAACTGCATTTTTTAGGGCATCAATATTCGGACTTCAATATAAATGCCGGCTCTATTTCGCAACTCCACTTAGTTTTCGGTGTTATCCTGCATCATATCCATAACTTGATGATTGATCCTGGTTTAGCAATCTGCGACACTTTAAACGCTTTGTGAAATAATTTCTTTTGAGCCTGTATAATATTGATCAAACCAGTTGATCTACTTTCTTAATCAACTTAGTCTCTGTATTCTGAAATCAAAAAATCAACTCAATTAAACCATGAATGCAGGCTTAATTTCCACACACATCGTGCTTCCATAAAAAATCTGGGTGATACGATCAACGATTGAATAGTACAACGAACTCCATTAGATTGAGCTGTCGACACAATGCTGGTATCAACTAAGGTTCATTCATATGGAAGAAAAGCAGCGCAGATATACCTTTAATTGAATATCTAATAAGCATTCATATTATGTGAATTATGAATAAATGTTTCGAAATAGATTACTTATTCCATACTGTGAAATTTTTATAGAGGGTGATGCAAAATCTGCTAATTTTCATCACCCTGTATAGAAATTTCATCCACATAATAGAAGACTACGTGAAAAGATAGTGACAAGCTGCTTTTAAAATGTAAAATTGCAATTTTCATTTGTTTATAACTTCCGTGAAAATTAACCGATTTTTACACACGAAGCATCATTGTATTTCTATTAGAATTCTCTTTAAAATGACGTGTCACAAGGTAGGGGGTGCTATTTGAAATTTCACATTGGGGTGGATGTAGCTTTAATAAGGCTTTGACGGGGGTGAGTAATTTACTACGGGATTTTTTTCCCCTCCCTATTACCCAAACGTTTTTTTTATTGCAATTTTTGATATCTTTTTTTTAAGACATCGCCAATGGAAGCTTTTTAAAATGTCACCCTTATTTTATTATTTAATAGAAATAACATATTATCACCCACGAAATTTAATGGAATCCCTAACGTGTTTATGAATTACAGTTGGAGATAACAACCAAATTTGACATCAATGACTATAAATTTCAGAAAATGTAACAGGAAGTAACAGGAAGTTCAATTTTATAATAATTGTGAATTCAGGTTCAGACATGGTATTTATTGTGAAACAAGCGCACAAAGTAGCATATTTACTGTTATATACCTACATGACGACAAAGCAATATTTCGCAGGGCTATATCTTGAGAGAGGAAGCAGATATCTAAGTGTCGATTTCACCATATTGTCATCAAAAAGCTCATCAGGAGAATTGATTAAAGAAAAGTTAATTAATGAAAATAATTTACATTTACATTTTACATGAAAGGTTAATCAAAATTATTGATGGTGAACAAAAATATAAACCATACAGGAAGACGTAGGGGAAATTACAAGACAGCAGCTGGTAATGAAACTTATGAAGGCTTATTGCAGAAGGCGTAATATCCTAGAAAGGTAACGATCATCGGATGAGTTTCACTCACGATTAAGATTCTCGAAGGAAAAATAAATATAGGTAGGAGAATTTTAAAATATCAAAGATCATGGCAATGAACGCTGAATAAATAAATGTAGTACCTACTCATTATAGAGAGCTGCATGCAGATATGGCTGGAATTGCATCTTTGTAAATATCTACGCAAAACGACTGCTCTGTACAAACTTTACTATGAATCGCTCTTTCAGAGATGATGGCCGCTAGTTTCCATGAGAATCGTGACCTGCTTCTAACTGTGGGGATTAAAGACCTCGCGCTGCTTTCACCATTGCTCACCCGCAAAGAATTGGTTACAGTACTGTAATCGTTTCATGTAATAAACCAAGAGATGTTTGAGGAATCATGTCTACATTATGTACTTTGTAATGTCTGTAACCTAAATGCACAAAGCAGTAGAACAGTATTTTTTGCGAGTACCTATAGGAGTGTTTTCTTATTTCCAAAGAAGATACATTTGGTCACAGAAACCAAAAGTTTTTACAATATATTTTAATTAACTATTAAAGCGGCAATCGGAAAGCTTTCTGGTAGAACACCTAGTAAAAAAAGAAATTAAATAATAATTTAGCTGTCCCTAGTTGGAAAAGGACTCTCATCAGATAAAAACGAATACCTATTTATATTACTCTATTTATAATACTCTATCTATTTATAATACTCCTTACGAGTACGATGAAATCCCTTAGTAGAAAATTTACCAGGAGTTCATCCAAATCATTTTATAGAAAATTCGACTTCCTTTAAGCCGCATTGGAAGATTCTGTGAACTAATAAAGTGACCCTTATAATTCTAGCCCACATCCACATATTAATCTGGAATCTCTGCTAATATCCCCCTAACAAGGTGACGATTTTCTGTAATCGTGTAATCGAGGAGCAATCCTCAATCCATTGCGCTTATTCTTCTACTCATCCCCTTCCCTCCAGGAGTAGTACTCTAACCTCTCAGCCCGCACACGGTGGGTGTTTTAATTAAAAAATATTTTCTTTTTCTTTGACTTTTCAGGGAATATAAATTTGGGTGGATCCATTATTGGTCGTTCATTTGTTTTTTTCAGTCAACGGCTGCGAATGAAGTTACTTTAAGTTTCTACTTTAAGTTTCTCACTGAGACTCTCTGGTGTTGTTGGTTAAAACCGAAATGTTTATTGCTTGGTAAAACTTTCAACCACTATAGATGGCAGCAGAGCATGTAACCCACCATGATACTGATGACTATTATATAAGACGTATAGGTTTTGAAGTTCTCTGTTTCCTCCCCCGATGTTATCTTTGTTGATATTGCTAACTGTTGCATTTTAATTTAAGCAAAACATCCATATATGTCTCTTTTATGTATTCACCGGATCGTCTGAGATTATGGCGTTTAGTGAAATTATTATATTGAAATCTATAAAATTCAGTTTTTCAATCGAAGATACAAGAAAAACTTCAAAACATGAGATATCCTTTATCGTATAAATTACATGTTATTATTCCTGAAATGCAAATCTTAGCTTTACGTGTGTTATATTCATTTTCTGTTGAAATACTACACTTATGTCGTAAGATATATTACTAATAGAGTAGAAAATATTACTTTGTGGTAATAGAAAAAATAAATTAATCTTAAAGTATAATTATTATTAGAATAAGGTAAGGTGAACAATGTAAACGATACGTAAACTATCATGCATTGATTAGCAAGTTGACCACATAAAATTGACTGCTCATAACCGGATATAATTAATACTAATACTTATTATTATGTAAGTAAGTAGGTATATACCTATAGTATCAATAAATATTGAAATAATACAAATTTTAATGGAACTTTTATACTCAATATAAATGTTTTCTTTCTCTGGATACCGATGGACTCGATACTTTTTTGGGTACCCCAAAGAATTATGGAATTAAAAAAAATTGTAAACATTAATAATTATTATTATAAAATGATTTTGACGCGTTATATGAGTTGAGATGATCTACTTTATGTGACTTACTCTGTAATTGACCAAGCCTTTCAGACTTTCTTTTTTTCTTTATAATCAAACTTTGTCAAAATTTGAATAACCTTAATCTGACTAACGAACCAACTACATTTGTATACAGAAGTTTCTTTTTAGTGCTTTAATTCTGAGCCTCTCTACCGCTCTACCCTAACTTCTGAGGTAAATGGAAATGAAGTTCCTAACTTCCAGTTGAAATTGACAAGAATTTAATAAGTTGCATCAATATCCTAATGTAAAATCCTCGTTTTATCGAAAATGTTTCGGAGATTAATGTGTGATTAAAATATGCTTCATCAAGGCAGAATTGAAAAAGATGAACATAAATGGACCTAAGACTCAAACGTTCAAAAACTGCTCTTGCGAAATAAGAGTATAATGAAAATAGGAAATCCGCAATATCTGCAACAATAATAAATAAAGATAATTATTTATAGTCCAAAAGCTCACTTTCATATACTTAAACTGTATATGCTTCATTATCAAATTTTCATTGTTTAATTATCATTAATACTTTCTCTTTATCTGCAGGATGAACCAACAAGCAATAACGTGAAACCAGATCCTCTAGCGGCAGAACAGTCCGAAAAGAAAATTAACCAAGTAGAAAACAACAACGTAGATAACACGGATGATGCAGAAAACATCTCAGATTCCAGTGATAGCGATTCTGAAGAGGAAGAACGGACCCCCATTCAGTTCAAACTTCCCCTACAGTTAAACTTCGACGACCTCGCAGGGAGTCTTATTGAAAAAGGACAGAAATCCAGAATGAACTGCATTGTCGAGAAGAAACGAGCTGAAGAAGTGGTGGACCACCAACCGAAGACTGTTCAGTTACCATTCGGGCTTAATCTGACTACAGATCCTCGTCTTGAGAGAGTTACTGGTGAAAGGATGGTTATCATCTGCGAGAGCGGAAATATGCAAAGGTGATAATTAGTATTAATATCATTATTTATTATTATTTCTAGCAATATGAAAGCAGGTCTTACACACATTCTATATTAATTTAATTAGGTAACTTAAAATAGTTTTCAAAGAACGCAATAGTTGATGGATAATTTTGATAAATAAAATTCAGTTTATACATAATTGAAGTATACAAGTGTCCCTTATTTCAGAGATCACCATGGTATCTCGTAAGCTAACAGATACAGGGTCGCTTAAATGTCCTATTTTGTGGTCATCTCGAATCCGTCAAGACATAGGTACAAGATACCGTTCCTGAAATATCTTGAAAAACTGAAAAATCGCGATTTATTATTTTTGCTATTTCTTTCTTATTACTGGAAATTAATAAATAATTTTAAATAAGGGACATCCTGTATACATACATACATTATTTCATCAACGATTTTACTTTTTTTATGCAAGTTTATATATTAATATCATAATTTCTATAGACATACTCCACAATCTCAAGAAGACGACGATGACGAAACTATCATGATTCAACCTGTCATGATCCCAATACCTCCAAGCCACTTCCAAACTCACATGTCGCAGCAGATGCAACCTCAACAGCAGATCCATAGAGAAATCCACATCCATCCAATGGAGGCTATGAGACCACCAATGCCCCCTATGATGCGGCCTCAAATGTATCAATTCGAACAACAGCAACAACAGCAGCAACAACAACAACAACCACAACAACAACAACAAGACAACCAATTACCTCCTACACAAATCCTCCACCAAATTGCACAGCAAATAATTACTAGAAAGATCATGGAAGCCCAGCGAGCACGCGAAGAACAATTAGCTAGAGAACAACAATTAGCAAGAGAACAGCAAATGGCCCGCGATCAACGCCCAGAAGTTCAGATAAGGATGGAAAGAATTCCGATTCAACAGCTTCAAAGAGAAATGCCTCTACCGAATGATATGATCGCTCAGAGAATTCCAATCCCAGAAGAAGTTTTAACCGAGTTGAACAGGCTTCCCAATCGCGATATGGTTATAGCAGTTAGAGAGGAAGAGTCAGAGGAAGAACCGCAAGAAAGAGATCAAGAACCCCAAGACATAAGGATGATGCCTCAACAAAGAGATCCTCTACCAGAAGTAAATAACAGAGAAGCGTTTGCCAGAGGACTACCTATTGATATTCCCGTCCCTCTAATGCAGCATATACAAGTACAACAAGATGAACCAGAGCAACCTGAACAAAAGCAACCGATAGTGCAAGAAGTACAACAAGTTACTGTTTCTGAGGAAAATAGACCACATTGTGAGTAGACAATTTGTTGTAATCTTTTACTGATTTTCTTCGTTGTTAAATATCGATTTAATTAAAAAATATGCTTTATTTTTCAGACGTTCAGCCCAGATCTGTTCGTTCAATTCGTTCAGTGGACGCTCTAATGCCAAAGAGAGTTAAACGCTGCGACTGTAACTGCGCCTGTTGAAAATCTTTTACCTACTTTTTCTTAAAATTCAGTTATCTAACCATATGTAATAAGATCTTCTATCTAGTAATCTGAGTACTTTACAACAATATCTAAATTGACGAGGTAAAATTACTATATGATCGTGGTTATATAATATTATCTTTTACAGAGACGCAAATGTAAGTTGTACATAAATTACATCATAAGATTTAATCTTTAATTAAATATAAAATATCTGTTTCCTTATAATTATAAAATGTAATAGCTACAAGATAATATTACGAGTTAATAATTTTCCCTAGATTAGTACTTTTCTGAATTTTTTTTTTTTTTTTGATTCTACAAATATATTCTTCTACTGAATATATTGTATATAACAGCCTGTATTGAAAATTTTCATTGGTTTTATTGATAATGTGATAGTAAAAAGTTAAATATGTATTACTATTTTGTACAGAGTAAGTAAATACAAAATTATTTTTACTCATTTTTGTTTTATTCATTATTTTTCCAGGGTGTAGACAAAAGCGAGGGCAATTTTTTTTCAATTTATCTTGTCCTAAAAATTATGCTTATAAAGAATGTACCATTGAAAATATACACTGTGTCATTTATTTTCCGAATATCAATACAAATATCAATCGCTGTAAATATTGGCTCTCATAATTATTTATTGTGGAATGTTAAATGTATGACACAGTATTATGACTTACTAAGATTTTTGTGTCGAGTGAAGATCTAATGTAATTTTCAAAATTATTTAAATATTACCATTAATATACAATACAGGGTGATATCTAAACGGCAGACACGGTATAAAAAGATTGTAAATTTAAAACAAAAATTATTCCTCTACTTCTTTTCTGAGATATAAGATTGCAATAGTATTTCTCTATTATTTTCTCTTTATTTTCTGTGATAGAATTAGAGGCATTGAAACTATACCTATTTTTCGTGTCCAATAAAATTTGTCAATGTGACATCGTTGTTCAAGTTGAGACTTAATAATTGAATGGTTCCTGGTAACATCTTAATCTGGGTATAAACCTACACAGTATTTTTCAGTAGCAGGGTTGTCACTTTTTTTCAACAAAATTGGTCATATCTTCTTCAGTAAGCCATATTGAAGAAAAAAGTAAGTGAACTTAGAAGCCTTCTTCTTTTTCTTTTAAAGGTTCATATCTTGATCTTGTTGATATAAGGCATGTCCATTTTCTGAGATTTGCGAGCCAAGATATCCGTCTGAGTCCAGCAGGGCCCCTCTTGCCATCAATTTTGCCTTGTAGGATCAGTTGTCGAAGTCGGTATTTATCAATGCGCATAATATCGCCAAAGTACGCCAGTTTTCTGTCCTTTATGGTAGCAATAATTTCCCTGTCTTTTCTTAGCCTCTCAAGAATCATGATGTTAGTTGTATGGTGTATGTAATAAGAGACCCGTGTAGCATGGGTCGGTAGCACCACATTTTGAATGCTTTCAAGCGTTCGATGGCACCTTCGATAAAGTCCAGCTTTCTGCTCCGTAAAGGAAAACACTGAAAATGTAGCATCTGAAAATTATTATGGGTACGTTGATATTTAGGGAGAGGTTACAGAGAACTTTTTAAGATGGTTAAAAGCGCGTCTAGCTCTTTCAATGCGGGTTCTTATTTCATAACTATTTTTCTCATGTAGGTATCGCTGTTGTTGCAACCCAGGTAATTTATTCTTTCCACTCTTTGTAATGGTGTATCGTTTACTGTAAACTGTACATTTATGTTAGTGCGCTTACTGATAATCATTATTTTAGTCTTTTTACAGTTTATTAGTCTCAGTGCGTACTCGTTACTTGCTTCCACAACATTGTCTATCACTTCTGTAGTCTTTCCGCACTATCTGCTAGCAGTACGGTCGGTGTCGTCTGCGTATCTAATAATTGTTGATAAGTTGACAGTTGATTATAATATCGACTTGTGATCCACTCAAAGGATCACCAAAGAGGTTTTCGGAATACATTATGAAAAATTTATGATTTGTTCATAAATTTGCAATTTTCATTGTATTTTGCAAAATTTTCAGCAACAAATTCCCATCAGTGGTAGTCGTCGATTATTTACGGTTTTGTTATAATATTTTATGAGTTTTGAAATGAGTGTTACCTCCATTCGAAAAGAAAAACAAATTAAAAAATAGTAAGTATATTTTAAAAATATACTTGACAAGATCACGTACAATGATAAATATTCCTTTGTGCCGGGCCGTGCCGCTTTTCAAGGTCAAAACTGTCTCCCCCCCCTTCCCTTCATACCAAAAAAATATTTAAAAAAAATGCAGTTTTCGCGAACGTTGCTTCGGAAATGCTTCATTGTATTCGGGCAAAAAACGAACAAAACGCCGTTTGATTTTTGCGCTAAGCCTCTTCGGAGTCGAGTTATCTGGGTATTAAGAAATTTTTTTTCGCTCTCCCTGCCCTCCAAATTGTACCACCACACCCTCCCAACAAGCCCTCAAAAGACATAAAAATACCCTTCTAAGAAACATTAGCTGAACCCCTTACATGCACTACCGGCCAAGAACCATTTGAATTTTTTTTTGCAAAGAAAATTCGCTATATTTCGCGAACAATTTGTCCGATCGACTTCTGCTTGGAACGAGCTTACGTGTTCTGCCAAGGTCTTCCTTTTTGGGAAGAACAATTTTTTCGGTAGGATCAAAACGGACGGAGCAATCCACGAAAAACCGATATCCCGTACTTTACAATGGCGCCTCGCCCCCTTCCCACTCTCGGATCGGTGGAACGTGAGTGGAGAAATTGAGCTGGGACCTCACTTAGTCGAACCAGAAAAAAAAATTGATATAGGAGGTCTGCACTTTGAAATTCCTTACCAGTTGATGGATATTCAATAGTTGTTATACATCATAATATACCTCTATTCTGTTATTGTTAATTTCTTTGTTTAATGTGATATTGTCAGATTTTGATAATGTAGTTTTGTTAGTAATGTAACGGCTGTCAAATTATTGCCATTTTTTAGAACTTCAAATTTCTAGTTCAAATTTCCGAGTAAAATATATTCAGAGTTGTGCTAGTGTAATAAAATCTTGCAATGGGAGATGCAGATAAGGGTAAAAAGATTTTCCAGAGGTCTTGCGCACAATGTCACAATATTGCACCCGGAGCAGCGAACAAGCAAGGACCAAATTTATGGGGCATTTATGGGAAATCGACAGGACAGGTAGCAGGTTTCCCGTACACTGACGCTAATAAGAGTAAGGGGATTACCTGGAACGATTCTACGCTAGACACCTATCTCCAAGACCCGAAGAAATACATCCCAGGAACGAAAATGGTGTTCGCCGGGTTGAAGAAGGATAACGAAAGAAAAGATTTGATTGCTTATTTAAAGCAGTCTGCTTAAGAAATAAGAAAGTTCAGATTTATGATGTATGGCAATTAATAGCTTTGAATAAAAAAACAATTTACTGAGAGAGTGATATTTTTATTATTAAAATAAGTGTAGTTGAAAGAAAATAGAAATAAAATATATAATATTTTGAGCAGGTAATTTTTTTTTGTCTATCGAAGTCAGGATCGATGGATATTTTTGGTGGTCAGGGGAGAGTTTCATAAAATAGATAAATTTATCAAAATATGAGAAGAGCAGAAATTAATATTTTTTTTTAGTAATAATGATTATTTTGACAATCCAGTGGTGTAGCAACAGGAATCATATGCTTGACACTTAATAACTAAAAATAAAAGGTGTGATCGACTATTTTTGATTTTTTTTTTACTAAAAGGACAACTTCAGCGCTAGAAACATGGATCCTTACCTATTTTAATCATTGTTCCATATCCGTTCATTTCAGAAATTTGAAGGATTATCTTTTAATGATCTTTGAGTATCTTTGAGTACCAGGAAAAATAATATCATAAAAAAGAATAAAAAGTTTATCAATCAAGATGCCTAAATCTGTCTATAAGATAAACTGTTTTTTTCGCTTCGTGGGTTGTTCATAAACATTGACTGATTCAGCCCGAAAAATCGGCACATAATTATCGAGGTCGTCTTCTCTTTCTTCAGGAATGTAAAGCTCGGCGACGTTATGGCAAGAGACACCGGAGCAAAATTTGCAGAGTGCCGAGCATTTCAGGCCTGCTTTTATGCAGGAACAGTCGTCTCCGCTACAGCCTTTCTTGCACCCACATGATGAAAATTTCAGAAGGGAGGGGGTGCCACTTCTCTCATCATTGTTGTTGGATAATTTCCCCTGCTTCAGTCTTTTTCCATCCCCATTGAGTGGCATCTTTTTTTCACCCACAACCACTTCTGAACTTGGTGGTAAGTTAGGTAATGTTGCACCATGTTGACCACTTACGTTTGAGGCAAACGGGCGAGGTCAACCTTAGCAAAGGCTACTGGTTTTATATTTTTTTTGTCGTGCAGGCTCTGGTGAGTATCTTGTGTGTAGTCTCCTCCATACAGAGCTACTAGGCACTTCGTTCCGGCATTTGCGATAGCATGTTAGGTTGAATTAGGTTGGAGGAACAATTCAGCTGTGGTAACGAGTTCAACGTTTTTCTGAATTGCGCTTTACAGTGTGTTCATTCCAGAACAAGACAGAGGTGGTGTCGCACCTAGTGCAGGCCTCTGAAAATCTGAAAATCGAATGCTTGGGGGACCAACAAATATCCACGACTGAATGAGATTGAGGAATATTGTAAGGGGTCAGAGTCTCCTCTGCAATTTTTCTTGAAATAAACATTCTTCGCAGCCTATCCCAAACATCCTGGCCAATCACTGATTGCAAGGAAGTGTTCTTGTTAAGTGCCACCTTGATGATGTCGCAGTCAGCGTCCTCGACTGCTTGCTTTGTCACAATTTTCTGGCTATGGAAGGCTATAGCAATCAATTGTCGTTTGTTGCTGTCGTTGCCCAATTACTTTTCCTGGGTCATCTTTATTATGGTTGACTTTTCAAAAATGACTTCGTTACACTGCAGAGAACCATATCGCCTTACGCGATCGGCAGTTTTCTTTTCTGCCAATCCTCAGGATATCCGTCGAAGACAACGTTCCGTCCGAAATGATTGAAGGTGTACCTGCCACGATCCCTTATGGAGTCCCTTACGAAGTTACGATGCCATATCACCTTATGCAGTAAGTAACCCCGATCTACCACAACCAGCGTGTTTTACCGAGATGTTTTGAAGGAGTGGAGTGAAAGTTAAGTAGAACGTTGATTTCGTTCCCATGCGTGGACCATCTTTTGTGAACAATGCCGTGGGTATGGAGCAAACTTGTACTTGAGATGCTCCTTTAACTCTTTGTTTGACTGCTTAATGATACACAGTCGCTGGATATTGCCATAGTGGCTCTATATACACACGTTTATCTCTTACTTTTATGGAAATGCTCATTGATTCCAAAGCTTGTAGGTACTTTGTCTTTTGACTTAAAAGAAACCTTTCCAAATGAGTTGCTCGTAATTTGTTTGGCACCTTCTATTCCTATTTCTCTAGCCATGTATTAATTAGTCTCAAGGGCCCCAACGATGCCACTACTGAGCAGTTTGTGTGTCTGAGGAAATAGAGGGTGGATTTCAAAGTAGTGCTTCAGTTTCTCCACATGCACTAGTGTGACTTTCAATCTGTGCTGCCCTAATATCAATTATGCTACTCACTGGTGGTACACGAAATGTCTCAAAATGTCTCCAAGCTCTTGCAAATATTGAATGAACACCATGCCTACAGTCCATCGTGAAAGAATGATTTTCATGGACCACCCGAAGCGTTTAAATTTAACACTTCTACCTAAAAATAATGTTTAAATAATTATTATTAATAAATAATAATAATAATAATTGTGAATGAATATGCTTAATAAATATTTACAATATTAATAGTTTAAAAATATATATTTCTTGTGGATCTGCATGGCTTTTTCTTTCAAACCACGTTCATCAAACCATTGTGAGAACTAAATAGAGCAAATTTGTGAAAAATGTAGTTTTCTTTTTTTTTTAATTTGTCAGTAAACTATATGTATAGCTTGTAGAAGTCTTGCTTTGATTAAATTAAAGCTAATTATATTTGCTACAATATCTTTTCTTATATTTTTATCCGTAAAGTGAGTATTTTCTCCGGTTGTTGGGGTCGAAAATTGACCAAATCTTAAAATTTCATTAAAAAAAAACATTAAAAATTTTTGTGGAGCTGTATCTGGGTAAGTATTCAACCTACAGAACTCGTTCTGGTGTTAAATTGTAGCAATAAGTCTACTTTAAAAACGTATTAAAACTAATTAAAAAATCAGAACCTGCCGATTGCGATCTTAGTGATTTCTAGTGTTAGATATGACTGGCCTATATTAATCTAGTCAAATTAGTCAAAAATTTCGAATAATTAGATCTATTGTATCCCCTCTACTGTGCTTCGCCTGGTGTGGAATCCCTTTAGAGAAGCACCCTCTCCAAGTCCGTTTCCTTGAGAAATCTCAGGATTTTGAGAGGATCAAGGTCGGGTAAGTTCCCTGCCTCTAGCTGGTGATGGCCCAGAATATTACTTCTTTTGAGTTCTATCGCATCTCAGTTGAGCAGCAGGTGACGTGGTCTCCTTTCCCGCAGAATCTGCAGACGCCATTTTCTTCTATGCCTAGCTTCCTCAGGTGTTCCTTGAGCTTGCAATGTCTCGTTAGGAATCCCGTCAGTGTTCTGTTAATTCTCTCGGTTAAAATTCCCGAGAAATTCTTTGGATTGTCTCAACCCCGAGAGGTTCCTCCAATGAGTTTCTCTCAGTTTTCTTCTTCCTTTTGGAATTCTGCTTGAAGAAAGTATCTTCGAAGCCACAGAATGGTTCTGGTCCTATGAAGGGTGTCGATGCTCCTTTTCTTGCCAATGAGTGGGCATTCTTCTTGCGCTCGAGGTCGTCTCGAGCACAAGGATTGTTTAGATTGCTGACTGTCTTGACGGGTGACAAGCCCCGCTCGGTCAGCAGTCTGTTTTGCGGTGATGTCCCGCAATTTCTTGGTTTTTTTATTTCTTACCATGGTTGATCCCACGAGTAGCTAGGGAAGGGTGTTCCACCTATGCAGAGCCCCGCATGCAAAGGTGAGGGGATTGATACAGTGGGGTGCCCCCTGGTGCCCCAAGGTTGAATCCAGTAGGGCTGGTCTTCTATCCAGTCACGCATCCCATCAGCCTGGACCCCCGCCTTAGGATTTAGGTTTTTTTAGTGAGGTTGTCTCCTCTTGGTTCCGGCGATCAAGCCGAGACCCCCGCATCTCTCTGTGCGCGGAACGTGACCACGACAACAGATGATACGGTATATCAGATAGTCCACAGTCGGACATCTCTGGCGCCGTTTCCCCTAGTGCAGACCTTTAGTCACGACACGACAACCAGGTTAGGGGAGGTGGTCCGCGGCAGGGTTTTGAGCTACCAGTCTAGAATTTTACCTCCGACGAGCTTTATCACCACTGCTAACCTTACTCACTTACGATCATTGTAAGGCCTTCCCCCTATCCGCCACCTGGGGACGCGCCCGATGGGTACTCAACCGCACGGGGGCAGTAAACTTATAAAGGTTTAACTAAAGTTGCTTATTTACAAAATTGAGATTGTGAAAAATTACTTCACCTGTAGGATTGGTGGCCCCTTGGGTTAACAGGGCGACAGGTTCCTGTTCCTCCGGGTCATCGTCGGGGTGAAGGTGGCTAGGAGCGACGGCAGGGCTCGGGTCTGGCGCGGCAACAAGGCGGATGCGAGCCGGACGGCCTCGTCTTGACTTGCGAACAATAACAGGAGCGACTGGTGATATTTGCAACTTGCGTACTGTTTGCGTAGTTGATTTACGGGGCACGGGCTGCGGCTTGAGGGGTTTTCGTGGCATCTTCAGGAGCGAGGAATTACTTGTTCTCGGTAATTTCTTCGACAAGAAACAAGTATTTAGTAAGGGCTTGCTCTCGGTAATTTCTTCAACAAGTAGCAAGTTGGTAAAATAAGGACTTGCTCTCGGTAATTTCTTCAACAAGTAGCAAGTGGATGAGAAGGACTTGTTCTCGGTAATTTCTTCGAAAAGTAACAAGTATAAGGAAAGGAGTAGTCTACGCTCAGAAATCTGAATCAAGACTGCTCGCGCTGAAATCTCTGCCTGTATTTATAGTAGATGGTCAACCCTTGTCTTCGTGGTCTATTGTGTCTATTTAGGTCAGCGCTTTCACCCGTTCGTTCCTTTATCCAATGACTCGTTATGGTAGATTTCCCTGCTTTCCTCTTATCTGAACTGAATGGTGGATGTGTCATTTGATTAAACTGCTTTTCCTTTACTTGGGACAATTTTCGTCGTGTTCCTATCACTTGTATTAATGAAGTTCCCTTTGTATTTTATTTAATTTCCGGTCAGCTGTTTAGGCGAAATTTAGCTTACGTCGTTGAACATTTTCACCTCACTTTTCTTCTGATAATCTTTCTTCACGTGATTTTAGGTAATAGGTACTATCTTGTTGTGGAGTTTTAGAGAAAAATTATTCACCTGGGGGCGTTAGGTTTCAAGGCTGATCAGTAACTCGCGCACCAGAGCATGCTGCGGTAAAATTCACTTTTTAAGAGTGGTAAATTTTCTTACTGCAGTGTTGTAAGTTCTTTTTCCCATATATAAGATCGTTTCTATTAAAATAAAAGTGGCATCATTGTGGTATTTTTATTATTTTTATTTCCATAGCAATGAAGGCATTTGAATATTTTATATTCTAAGTTGAGTTTAAGCGTTTGCCAAACTTAAAATTTCGTTCAGATTTAGGTACGTTATCAATTTACAACATTCTCAATTCCTCTGAAAAGAGGTTTTGTGAAAAAAAAAAATTGATGAATTGTATGGTATCCGTTCCAGACATTACAGTAACCTGAATGTTTCATTAATTTTTATCACGGTTATTAAAAAAATTAACTTTAAACTCGGACGAGAGAAACTCGGTAACTTGGAAACCAACCATAGGATTTAATTTTTCTTTGCAGAATATCCTCAATTTTAATGGGCTCTATATCGCCCTGTATTCAGAGTGCGCGAGTTACTGATCACCGTGTATATTTAGATTATATTAGATACAAATTAAAAAATTTAATTATTATGATTAAACATCAAAGTTTACATTATATTTAGCTAATTTGACTTTCAAATTAACTATATTATCTATTACCTATAGGTATCAACGTGACCACCAAATATCTGCAGTAATACATGCAGGACCTGGCTTGTTATAAAATTATTACTTGAGCTAGAAAACAAATACCCGTTACTGTATACTCGTTACGGACTTGTGAATACCGTATCTCCCCTATCTTTCAACTGGCTGTTTGTTACCTTGGCGATCATACATAGGGACACTGTCAACAAAAATAAGTTAATCCTGAATTGTTGTAGTGAAAACATGAAAGACGATGTGGAAAATAATTCTCCAAGTGAATGTGGAACATACGATGTACAAAACGAACCGAAAACGGAATTTCAGAAAGGGGAAGCAATCCCGGAATTAAAAGTTAATGGAAATTACAAAAGAAATAAACGAACAATGGCAGCTCATGGAGTGAAAAATGAAATTTCTTCTTCTACCGTAAGTAGCGAAAATATCTTAGATAGAGATTATAATGAAGCCAAAGAAAAGAAAGAAATAGATTCTGACAGTAGTAAGTCCTTTATCCTTGATAAATTTCTTCGAAGCTCTCCTAATTCGAACACCGAATTTGTCATGCCAGCCGTTCCGCCAGTACCGAAACCTCGAAAAAAGAAACAAAAGAAAATATCACCTCCATCTAGTCAAGGAACATACGATATTCAGAAGCCTATAGTATTGAGAAGGGTGGAAAATCAAGACATTGCAGGAAAATTAGCAAGTGACGATAATAATTCTTCTAAAAAAAATAATATAGGTGATATCTTACTTCATACTAGCCCCACAAATCATTCTGTGCGAGCTGTAAGTTATGATAATGATGGCTCCTCTAGTTCAAATAATGAAAAACATAATGCTATTATTGAAGAAAAACGAAATTCCACTACGAAGGCAGTTAATGAAAAAATAGAAGTACGAAGTAACACGAGTCAAGAAAATATTATGGAAACAAAAAATGTGATACATCTCAAGAGAACATCAAAACAAAAGAAAATGGAGCAAAGCAGTTCTTTGACAGAGAAAGATAAAAAAGATTTACCTGAATCATCTAAAGATCAACATTACTCTTATGAGTTCATTACAGAAATAATCATTCATAAAACTGACAGGCTCCAAATAAACTCATTGGTTGTACACCCTATTGTTAAAATTCATATTGTAGACATCAGAAATGGCAACTACTTTCCAAAAAGTGATGAGCAAAGATCGGTGGTTCATTTTTACGAAAACAAAGAATTTGCGTATATTTCGCCAATATTGACCTATCCATATAATTTACAAGAACACAGGTGAGTCAAGATGAGAGTAAAAAACTAACTGAAAGCCCATGGCCCGTCACGAGTTTTTAAAATTTTGTTTTATATTATTTAGGGCCGGTTGTTCGTACGTCAGTTAAAAATTTTGAGATAACTACTGATTTTAAAATGCCCTGTATTATCAAACCATTGGTCTGATATTTCTGAAAATGAATTCTGCTCGCTTTAAGAAGAGTTAATTACTGATTAAAAATACAAGATCAATAATTATATTCGCCGTATTTTCAAAATTTGCAATTTAAAATCAGTAGTTATCTCAAAATTTTTAACTGACGTACGAACAACCGGCCCTTAGTTTTGTTATACAATTTTGTTTTTAGACAGCGGTCAACAAATTTTGACATTTCTTCATCAATATCAATATCCGAAAGAAAAATGCCACATTATTTTTGTCTACTCGACAGCGTTCGCGAAGTATTTTGCTCACAGAGATTTTACCTAGCAACAAAGAACAAGCAACTTTTCACTGAATTAAAAATTTCCTTGAGTCTTTTTTATGATTATTTATTTCGATATTTTCGCTATTTCAATAAAGCTTTCTAAAAAATATTATATGCATTTCAAACGCGAAATTGTGGTGCTTTCGAATGATTTTGTTCTCGGCTCTTGTCCCGACAAAAAGATACATAAATAACTATTTCCAAGACTTTAAATTGATCACATACATTCATTACGATTTCGGTTAATTTGTTAGTGTGAAACATAATTGCAGCTAATAAAAATAAAAAAGTATAAATATAGAACCAAATTTTAAAGCCAATTGACAAAGTTACGCAAATTAGAAACGAAAAATTAGACACTCTCCCACAGGTCGGTTTATCATCGACTTGTAGCGGTACAACATCTGTACAACATTTGTTGTACAGATGGTATACCGCTGAGAAACTTTCACGATGCTGCACACTTTCGGCACTGTCAGATTTAAATATTATTAGGTATTTATTATATACTTCTTAATATTGAATTAACAGTCTTGTCATAAACATCAATCTTTAGACTAGAACTAATTCAACTAGAACTAATTCAATTAGAAAAAATTGCCTCTGTGACTATCTTTTATTGTAGTTATGCATAGAAAAAAATGTTTTTTTTTCTTCCAGATCAATGTATCCTGCATGGGAGGAAACTATTTTATTAAATGAAGATTTTGAATACTTCGTCAGACAAAGTAAAAATATTATAATTTTTTTTGAAGTGATAGATTTTCTAGCATTATCTGGAACCCAGTCTTTAAAAAAAGGTTCGTCTTAAAAATTTCTAAATGTAATAATTAATTAAATAAAGAGGCGTGTTTTAAGGATGGCATAAAATAGCCTTTGCGTTTTTGAAAATTGCTGGAGGAAACAATACTTTAAACTTACAAAGAAAACTAAGACTTCAGCTGTATAAGCCCATTGAGGAATCGCACAAATCCGAACCAAATAAATGTCCCGTTTGGTTCTGGTGGAATAAAAAGAAAATGAAGAAATATGATTCCACTCTACATGTATCCATAAAAAAGGTCATGTCTCCTGAAAAAGTAATTTCAGGGCTGAGATCAAAGACGCCAATTCAGAAGGAAAAGTCTACGAAAAATCTATTTTTCGATGAAGAATTAGTTAAAGCTCAAGTCGATGAAGGAATATCTTCAATTAAGTCATCACTTGATAAGCTCTCTGCAATAGACAGTAATATGTGTGGTGGCGGAGGTGGTTCACATAAAAAATGGAACAGACTTCCTCATGAAACTCTCAAGTTCCCAAATAAAATTTTACACCGATTTCCGACTTCTAGCGAGGGATGCTTTGTTTTAAAATTTAGCAATAATGGATTAAACTTGGCTTGCAGTATGTGCTTTGATGATACCTACACTCTCGTTGTATATTCTGTAGGTGGTCAAAATGTTGTTAAAATATTTTTTTTTATTTATTACAAATGTTTTAGGTTGAAACATTTATGGAGATACGAAGATTTCCATGCCATCAAGGTTTAATTTATAGTATAGACTGGTCTAAAGACGATTCAATACTTATAATGGCTTCTAGTGATAATTCAGTTTCAGTTTGGAACTTCCAGGAAAACAGATTTCTTCAGGTAAGAAAAAATTAAAATTCTTAATTAAGTACGTTTCAATGCAGCCTTTTCTGGTATAGCTTCTTGCAGTATTTTTCTATTGTTTTTCCTCTTTTGTCAATTAATAATTTTGTTTCACAATCTGACAAATTATTTTCACACTATTCAAATGTCAAGGTTTAAAATATAATTCCTTCCTAATTGGCCAAACAAGGTTCACTTTATACCAAATATTTTTTAATGTTAAAAGCACACGAGATAAAATTCATATCTGATAAATGAGGTACTTAAGTAGACAAATTGTGAAAATAATTGACAAAAGACGAAAAACGAAAATAAAAAAGCTGTAGACCTATTTATTTTCAAAAACAACTGTTTCAAATGTGTTCCAAAAGTTTTACGGGCTTTGGTGGATTATATTATGGTATATTATTCACCGATTCATTTTCAGAAAATTTTTGCATGAAATCTTAAGTTATATTGTGGTACATAACTGTATATAATAATTTGGGAAATTTACAGATCTTACCACATCCTTCCTATGTCTATATAGCTCAAATCAGTCAAGATTTCATTATAGCAACCGGATGCTATGACAAGCAGATTCGTATTTGGAGTCAAAGTAACGATATAAATTTCAGTCTTTCACAAGAAATATCAAGCCATAAAGGATACATAACTTCGTTAATATTCAGTGAGAAAAACTCTCTTTTGTATTCAGCAGATTCAGTTGGAGGTATCGTGCAATGGACAAAAGAAGATGATAAGTGGTCTTTAACCCAGTAATAAATAGATAATAATACCTAATATCAGAAAAAATAGTAATTATAATAATAATTTTCAGGGAAATTTCTATTTATGATTTAAAAAATACCGTGATCAATCAAATAATACTAATTTCTAAGGAACGAAGATTGGTGGTGCATTCAAGGGACAGCATTTTGAGAATTGTGGATATAAAAAGTTCATGTGTAATACATTGGCTTCACGGATCTTTAAACAGAAGGTAATTATAAACTTATCACGACTCAATAAAAAATATTTCAAAATATTTGAAAATTTTAAAATTTTTCCAGAATTCAGACATACTGCACCATTTCTCCATGTGGAAATTTTATATCGTGCGGTAGTGAGAACGGCATCGTTAACATTTGGCATTGTAAAATTGGAAAACTGGTAATATTGTATAAGTAGCCTTCTTTTATAAATATTTATACAAAAAGCATGATCACAGCAGGTACTTAATCAGGGTATATCATTCATATAAGAAAAACAGTTATAAATCCTAAATTTGTCCTGTAGTATAGCCAACAAATATTTCATAGGGTATTTGACATTTAATGAAAGTTTTTTATTACCCGTTTATTAGGTTGCAAGTTATTCCCCGGCACATGGAACTGAACCCACCCACTGTGTGCAGTTTCACCCTGGAGATCACCTGTTGGCATTCTCTAATCATGGCACGGGAAGACCTGTTATTCTGGCTGGCTATGATGAAGAGGTTAATGAGAACTCGCTTGGACTCACACTCGTCGACGAGAAGTTGACCCAGAAATCACTGAAAATTAACAATTTGTCCATGAGAGCTCAGCAAGTGGGCAGTGGAGATGAGGAAAAGGCCCTTTCGCGGTTTGAATTTAAGAAGTTGTTGAGTAAAATAGATCAAATGATACATGTTCAGAAATTTTAACTAAGTTGAGCAGATGGTTCTTAGAATAATAAAAATGAGATATTTGATGAATAAAAAATTAAAGCAAAGTTTTGATTTTTTACAAATTTTATGCCTATTACTTCGTGGAGAATTATAATTAATAAATTATGCAATAATGTCCCTTCTATTATAGAAATAATTTCTGCTTACATATTGGTTTGCTCGTAAGCAACCTTACAGTTACCCTTGGGTATTCTAATTAAGTTACTCGTAAGCGATTTTGTAGTTACCCTTAGGTATTCTATAGTTTGTTTTTGTTGTTTACCTTGGTGTGTTTACCTAGCCCATCTCTGATTTCAGTGATTAGCCACATATGGAGGCCTTGTGAATGATTGTTGGGAGGAGTTTAAAACTCCCAATGCTAACTTCGTTCTCAAAACACATTAACCTACTGACACCGCTACAGACCATGAAACCTTCCCGGTACTATGATCTTTTCCCCAGTGCGTGGATAATTTGAGCATCACTGCAGCCGGATTTTTACGGGCACTAAATTAATCACCTCCAACAGAGCATCCCACCGATTCCACAGATCGCTTGCGTCTCCCTAACACCCAAGGTAACATAGATAACAATGTCAGAGTTAAGATGTCATCTGTCATCATAGAACGGAAAAACTACAACATCATTTCACATCTTTGCGATTTCCCTAACGGAGATTAGATTAATATGTTCCTAAAATACTCGCTGGTTGTTTTACTTAGCCTGTAGCCTAGATCTGCCATTCATGCAAACTGGAGGAACTAACGGTTTAGAAATTCGGAAGCGGACACCTATTATTTTATTACAATAGAGCCCTTTCACTATCGGTGGGTAAATAAAGATTAAGATTTAACCTACAGACAGTACCGAACAGACACATTTAAAATTTACAAGCTTTTTCCTTTACACCAGATTAGGTGCCTACATAATTTTTGGTTACATCACAATAACTCGAAGCGAAACAGGGTGAATTATAATATTGACTTGAAATTTCGTACAATCACAGCTTTTAGGGAACGAACGGTTAAGCTGGGCTTGGCGACTTATGGCTCACATGAAACTGATTTTACTACTCTCTTTGCAGTAATGAATAAACCAGACACGTTTTTCTAATAATATTATATTTTCCAGTGATAATGCTCACATTGCCCTGATTGATTCGAAAAGTCCAACTAAATTTATCGGGCCTTAGAAACTTCTACGCGGGGTTTCTTGTCTGACGACTTTTTGGATGTTTTGGAAATAGTTTTCCGTTTTGGATTCATCATGTTTAAAATTGTTTTTTGAAATTTTTTTGTTGGATTGTGACAGTAGCAGATAACTTGGCTAGGTCAAGTAATTCGCCTATAGTATACGATTAAGTTTAAAAAGTCATGTATCAATTAAGAATACTCATCCTTCTGATAGTTCGATTTATTTTGTTTCATTTATGTGGTTCTCATAGAAATTGTCAAGTTTGTCTAAACACTCCATCCCGCATAAATAAACATACGTCAACATTGTTTTTGAATGAGAATTAAATGCACAACACAGAGGATAGAATGTCATTACGTGAATACATTTTATATAGTTGTCAGTGGCTGTCAAACTGACTTAAACCATTCAATTCATTGCTTAATAAATGATTCCTTCAATCATTTGTTGTAATTTTTAAATCGCATCCAATGTTTGCGACGAGCCTTCCCTGTGCCGATATGAATTTGAGCCTGACAGGATAATAACAGCTCCTGAGAGCGTTGCACAGGTGTCCTGGTCTGTCCTATACGAAGGACGACGTCGAAGTCAGTCAGTCGATCTCCCGATGTTCAATGAAAGACAACTTCGTCAATACATCCCTTAATATTCTTTCGCGTGTAATAACTATACCTACGGAACCCTCTGTTTAGATTTAACCATCCTTGACATTATAAACTAATTTATTTATTAAATCATTAAAATCATAAACGGGTCTGATTATTTTAAGATTAAGACAATTAAAAGTGAGATTACTTCACATTTACGCTCGTTCACACCTTGAAATTCAACTGTTTGACATTTTCTGGTGAAATGAAAAATCTTAATTCGGACGGTTAGTATATGACGTCACATATGACTTTTTAAACTTATTCGTACCATACACGGCTAATTTGAACCGATTCTCAGAAACTCGCCCTACTTTTAAATCTCTGGTTATAATTTCTGAGATTAGGTAGGATATGACTTAAATATACTTACTTATACAATAAATAACCAAGCTCTTTCTAATATAAATATTAGAATCCCTCAAGACAGTCTTACAGCGGGTATTATAAAGGCTCATTAAGTTAACGGGCAGATTTCTGTGGCCATTTCTGAAGAAGGTATCGAGTCTAAGTGCAATTTTTTTAATTTTATCTATGCTTGACATGGAAGTAGTTACAAAAATATTAACAAAAGTCATTTGACGTCGATATTAGCTTCAAAAACGAGCACAGAAATCTACTCGTTAGCCTAATGAGCCTTTATAAAATTGGCTGTTAGTGAATGGAATTAGAGATAGAGCACTTCTGTAAACAGAACCACACCTCCTACCTCTTGGAAGGATAAGGATAGGAAAGGACTGAAAGGAGTGTTCAGTGCAGTGCTGCCAACCCATAAAGACTAAAATGCAGTAGATTTGGACGTGAACTTCGGTAGATGTTGCCAAATTTCGCTAGAACCAAGATTTTTTTTAATACAGTCAAATTCGGGTTGTTTATTATCAGTATAACGAATATAACCGCATATGAAGTTAAATACTTACTGAGTTCTGCGCCTGTTTGGGTAGATGAAAATGTTAAAATTTCTTTGTTCTTCACAATGCTTTTAATAGAGGGCAGTTCCTATGTTCGTAAATAATATAGGATTCTTCCTTTTCGTTGTTTATAAAATATACCTCTTATTACCTATATTGACAAGACTTCAGGTAACTGATAATAATTTTCGGTCATTATGGGTGTTCTACAAGCTCTATGACAAACTTTGACAGATGGTAGGTTGCTTGATTTTCAACATATTTTTTTTAATAAACATGGGTCCGATTCGTTTTTGTTTAGAAGTTACAAGCATTTAAAAAATCGCCATTTTTCAAGTTCAAGGCCCTCTACAACGAAAACGGCTCAAGATAGAGAAAAACGGCTTACATGTCCCTATTTTAACTTTTCATGTACTATCCAATGATGTAGATGAAATGTTTATACAGGGTGATAAAAAATTTGAAAAAATCTGAGATTTCTCCACATTTAAAAAAATCAAAGAAAGTACAAATGTTTCTATACCACTATCTTGAACCGTTTTCCTTTTACAGGGCCTTGAACTTGAAAAATTACTATTTTATAAATGCTTGTAACTTCTAAACAAAAACGAATCGGACCCATGTTTATTAAAAAAAATATGTTTAAAATCAAGCAACCTACCATCTGTCAAAGTTTGTCATAGAGCTTGTAGAACACCCTGTATACATCCGCGGTTCCTACAGTTTCACCTATATGGGGCACATATATGGGGTGGAGGACATACCTATAGTAACACCAGTAAGGTATTCATTTGCTTTGCAAATGAAAGATAAGCGAACAAAAGGGCATCAAAAGAGGATCTTCCTGAGTGCGGGCCTGTTTAGAACAGCGAAAATCACAATAAACATGCAAGGTCAGAGTGTCGAGTGGACGGCGGAAACTCGTAATATCAACACCAGAGCCGGTCTGGTAACATACGCAACATACATGGCATGCAAACGTAGTCGGACCGCTATTATGAGCGATGTCGCGTATTTTGGAATATAAATGCAAAATAAATGCAAAATTCATTATAAAAACTGTGCTATTGTTAATCTCAAATATATTCCTTGCCCTGAAAGTGTAAAAAATAGAAATTCGACCGTAGTGCCAAAGAGGCCTTAGTGGTGACCTTGACATTAGTTTGCAATGGCTGTTTTTAGCTTCTTACCCACCCAGCACCCCTATTTCGCTCCTCGGTCCCGAAAAAATTGATGAAACGTAGGAGCCGCGGATGTATACAATTACCTAATTTTCATTCAGATAATTAATTTACATTGAAATATTTGTTTATTGTATACAAATTTTCATGAAAATGTCACATTTTTTTTATAAAAAATGTTAAACGTAAAATTCGGTAGAATGAGTTTGTCGTCAGAAATTTCGGTAGGGTTGGCAGCACTGCAGTATTCCCTCGCTTATTTGAATGGCCGTATTTATAGTAAATCGCGACCAAACTCCTGCGCCAGTTTCCTCATAGGCGGTTATTTAAATTGTATTTAAATCCTTTCAGCTTGGCTTTGCCAGTCACGGTGGACTTTATGGTAAGTTGGATGTTGAACGTTTATTACTGTCTTAATTCTGCTGTGGCATGTGAGGGTTACGATCACGCGGGTGGTTGCTGATATATCCCTTTTATTTGTTTATGTCTGTTTCGACCTTTAGTTATTTAAAGCTGGTCTGTCGACCACTTCCAAACTATGGACTAAAGTTCGTTTTTTTTGTTTTCTATTAATTGCTCTGCAGCTAGTGCTGCGTTGTTGTCTTCTACCTACTATGCAGTTAATAGGAAATATTTTAAATACGCAAATTTAAAAGTTCTATACTTTTTCACCTCATCTACAGACCCCTCTGTAGGTTATTACAATGTATAAAGAAACAGACTTTTTTCAAAAAAATATTTAAGCTCTCTTTTTAAATTAAGTGTTTTTTTTATATGTATATTCAACGGTTGCCGAGTTATTAACTAAAAAAAGTCCTACCTGTGTTGGGAACATGCGCACAGAAATTTTGTGCAAACGTATGGCAGTCGCGGGCTCTTAGTCTATAAATAAGTTCTTGAAGAAAAATTTAAAAATTAAAATTCTGGTAATAGGATATCCCGTAAATTCGCAGTACCTACCTCAGCATTTGATGATTTTAATGAATTTTGAGGAACAGCAGATATAAAAAATTTATGCGGCAGAATTCCAAATTGAAGTCTAGGAAAGTACAAATTCTTACTTTGATATGTTTTTGTGAAGCTGGCAGTGTCCCGATCAATTCAAGAAGCTCGTTTCATAGAATTTTTCCTGTACTTTTTATCCTATGCCGTTTTATCCGAAAATCGGAAAATGTGCTTTTCTGTCAAAAAGTGAAAACAATTTCATTTCTAATACGCTCCTAGATTTTTTATTTTCGGGTAGGTCCTCTTTAAGTGCATCAGTAGGACATTGTTTCTGCTAAATTTTTTTGGATTTCATCAAGCCGTTTCAAAGATCTCGCCGTTTAAAATTTAAGTCCAAACATAAAAACACATGCACTGTATCTTCGAACCTGTTGGAAAAAAAGTCATAGATTTAGACTTGCCTCGATGTCCTGTACCTGGCATTCTGCTGACCTGATTTTAAATGCTTTCAGCGAGTTTTTCAATAGAGTCTATACTGCTTCTAAACTAAACCATCCTCTTGGTGATCTGGAAATCCAATCTGACTTGTCCCTTTTCATTGCATCTATTTGATAGGACGAAGTAATGTCTGGCTTGAGGCAGGTGAAAGACTCATTTACCGCCGGACCTGATCGTATACCGAGCTTTGTAGTTAAAGACTGTTCCGGTGTCTTCATGAAACCTCTCCACATCCTGTTTAATCTTATAGCTAAGACTCAAGTTTTTCCCACATTATGTAAGCGGGCCTAGACAACTCCTATCCTAAAAAAGGGGATGCATTCGATGTTACCAACTATCGACCCATTTCACTTCTGTGTAATTTTTCAAAGTGCTTTGAATGCGTCATATATAACCGCATTTGGCAGCACAGCACGGATTCATCACAATGCGATCGACTGTAACTAGCTTGGCTACTTACTGTCAGTTTACATCCGAGGTTATCGACATCAAAGGTCAAGTAGACGTGGTCTATACTGACTTTCAGAAGGCATTTGATCGAGTAGATCATTATGTACTGTGGAGAAACTAAGGCTCTATGGATTCTCTCATTATCTTGTTTCGCTACTTTTACATCATATCTTCTTGAAAGAAGACAGTGTGTTAGGTATCGGAATTTCACGTCGTCTACATTTATTCCCACCCCAGGAGTGCCTCAGGACTCAATTTGGGTCCCCTCTTGTTTTTGCTTTTAATTAATGACCTTCCACCTTTACTGACCTGCAAACGCCCTGATGTTCGCCGACGATATTGAAATGTATGCAAGAATTAACTCTACAAACGATTGTCTGGTTCTGCAACAGAATATCGATGCTCTTGTTTCGTGGTGTGGGAAATATCAACTACTACTAAATCTTATATCCAGGTGCAGCGTCATGTCTTTCTCCAGGAAGCAGAACAAGATATGTTCTTGTCCTATATTGCAATAGTCTGGACTATTCCACTGATAAGTACATCTTAAATAGTCTTGTGACAACTAGAGACTTAGGCGTGCTGTTTGACGACCAACTTACGTTTGCATGTGATATTTCCGATGTAATCTCAAAGGCTCATAAACTCTACGGTTTCATTTACCGTAATAATTGTAGGAGCTTTAAAAACATCAATGAACTAACCTGTTTCTTTTATAGTTTAATAAGATCGAGACTTGAGTACGCTTGCACGATTTGGTTTCCCATTAATAAACAACAGATCACTCACTTGGAGTCTTTTCAGAGGAAGTTTTTGAAATTTTTATTCCTTGCTGAAACGATATACATATTTTTGATTGATAAAAACGATTTACATGGCCCTATCCTAACTTTTCATGTTTCATCCCACTAGGTTGGAGTAAATTTTAATACAGGGTGATGAAAATTATCCGATTTTTCATCTCTCTATATTAAAATTTAAACCACAATAGTAGAATACCATGATGTGAAAATTTGAGATAGGGACATGTAAGCCGCTTTACAATATCTTGAGCCATTCTCGTTCTAAATAGCTTTGATGTTGGGAAATTTCTATTTTCACTTGTGTATAACTCATAAACCACTCAATCTCAATTCCAATGGTGAAAACCACCTGTATTCGATTTCCCCAGACATTTAAAAAATATAATAATTTACAACGTTTTCCCGTTAAAATAACGAAATAGGTGTAAACTGCCTGTATTTCTGGAAGTGCGACCATCTTGAAAATGTTTTCATTGAATTTTTGGTGGTCATTTATGTCTGGAATTTTTTTATTTTGAGGCTCTAGGCCCATTATTTTCTGAGATATGGCCGGTGGCCGACCTTAGCAGGACACCCGGTATATATTTAAAATTTATTATACATTTATATAATTATAACAACAAAGTGAAGAGTTATGTTGGTAGTTTCGTCACTCACAGAGATGTCACTACCTGATATAAGTAACGGAGTTTATTGTGAACTTTCCGTATAATATGTATAGTATCAACTGATCTTTAGCTAGATGTTGACAATAACGATTGTTGATAAGACATGCTGAGGAGCTCTAATAAGAGCGAAATGGCCATCCATGTCTTCAACATTGTTTTTGTCTGCTTTTGGCTTGAGATCAGTATTATCTATGAGCCCTAGAACCCAAACATACGTCTTCTTTTTACTTAATTTATTTATATTAGATGTATTTATATGTATATTTCTCCAAAACACGAAATTTCGATTTTAAAAGCGCTCCTGTAGTTTATCTTTCAAGATTAGTGAACGAAGTTTTGGATCCTTGTAAAACTTTGGAATGACGTTAGATAGGCGTAATCGTTTCAAATTGGCCATTTGTATTTTGAAAAATTTTTGTAATATGAGTAAGATGAGAAGAAAACTTTGAAACTAAATCAACAGAATTGGCAGAAAATTATTTGAAATTTGAGTTAATGCAACAAAATTTGCATCGTTTCCATTAATAAACCAGTGGCGTGAATGGAAAAAGGGTAAAAAAGGCTAAGTGTTTTTTAATCATTTATGAGCACATTTTTGAAGGAATTGAACTGAAATTTTCACAGTAGACAGCTACGCTAATGTCCTTTGACGCTTGAAACAAGGAGCAAATAGGAAAAATGACGGCGATATTCGATTTTTTTTAAAATAATGTTTATTTCTCTGAAATTTAAAAAACGCACCTGTAAAAATCTTTCATTGGTGAACGAAATTTTTTACTCTTGTGAAACTTTGGGATAACGTTTGATTTACGGTAAAAAATTCCCCAAAAGTTGCGTTACTTCTATACAGGTGTTCAAAATTCCCGATTTTTGAGGTATCATTTCTGGTCGCAGTTTTCAATCTAGGCGACTGAATTTTTTGTGGGAGTAAGTTATCTACAAGGAGTGGTCTGTTATTGCATTAGAGCAAAATCGGCCGTTTTAATATGCCGGTCTTTTGAATTTTCGAAAAATTGGCTATTTTTGGGTAAGAGAAATATGGAAAAAAAATTCTAAACCTAATAAAAATAAACAAGATTGGAAGAAAATTAATTGAAATTTGAGTTGCAATAAAGTTCGCATCATTTCTATTAATAAGCCAGTGGCGTTGGGTAGGAAAATTGTGAAAATGGCTAAATTTCTATAACTACTGATTATGACCTGTGACCTATACCTATGATCTGCCTATGGAAAATTTCAGAAAACCTATTTAAAAAGATGTGAAAATATTCTCAATTGAGTCGCATAAAAATACACTATTTATGCGATTGAAACCAAGAAGGTTTCTTGGTTCCTCGTCATAACGCTAGGCAGCACATAGGTACTTTATTATACTCTCCGTCGTCAGGACTAATGTGATGAAGCGATCCCCATTTAATATTATGTGTTATTATTTTAATATTATTTTGGAACGATGTGATGTGCATTTTGACAGTCATGACGGTATTTTGAACACCACTATGAACTGTTTTACTTATGATAGTTATCTTACTATTATTATTTATGTGGGTGTTTAGCATAATTTTTGTAATTATTATTATAATAGGTGTACACTTGCTGTTTTTCCTCTATTTCCTGTAATTGGGTGTTTGAGCCTGTTGGAAATAAACATTATTAGTATTATTATTATTATTATTATTATTCTATAAAACTAAACGTCGTATTAGTCACGGATCGGCCCTTTTAAAGTTGTAATAATTTTTAAATACATTTTTGAATAGGTTCTTTATTTCAAGAAAACTTGAAGAAAAAGTAGGTATATGATACCAAAATCATGACCAGCGATGTTTTCATGACCAGCGATGTTTCATTATTTTATTCGGTAAGTTCTTTCAATTTTATTACTTTGTAAATGAATAGAAGGGTAGGTGTTTGGTATAGGATGACCTTTTTAAATCCACCGATAGATCAAGCGTAGATAAGCAAGATAGGTCTCCTGAAATTTATAAATAAAGGACTATATTTATATAAAAATTAATTTTTTATACTAAAATTAGCAAAGAAGATAATAACCCCTTCATCTAAATTTGATTTAATTATTTTCTATATATCTATACCTAACTGGAGTCTAAATCTTTGGTAAATGGGCAAGAGTCTATAATAAATGTTATGTGAAGTCAAAACTTGTTAAAATGTTATGTTAACTAAGGTATAATACAGTTTGTCGCAGTTAAGATGAATACACCCCTGTATTTTCTCTATTTGAAAGAGTTGGGGTTCGAAATTTGGTACAGACTGATGAACCACACTTTTTAACTAACTGAAATTTGAATTTTAAGCCCCACCTACAACGTCTTCGCAAAGAGGGCGAATTATCAATATATTAAATCGTTAGAATCATCGAAAAAATTACAAAAATAGCTAGGTATTTATGATATTAGTGTTGATAGTGAAGCTTTATGTTGTGAGTGGAAAGGTTTGTGAAATGAGCGAAGCGTAGCGGAGAGAATTGAACAATTTCACGAACAAAATAAAATCCCTTTTAAGACGAATATCATACAATGGTTTTTGTAAAACTGCTCTATTTTGATAATAAAATTGATGAATTTAGAATGACACTCAACTTCAAATTGCATTGTAAAATATTCAGATAAGTACAAGTGTACTATGCATAGCAACCGTTGCCGACGCTATGGTTACTAACAAATGCTTCTATACAAATAAAAAATACGCTATACCCATTATAATAATTATTATTATTTGCAATTTCTGAACAATCATTATTGTATTGTGTTCTTGACTAGGTACTTATTTTTTATTAATATTGCCAGTAATAAAAAGAATATGAAAAAAATTTATTACCTACAATTTTGTCTGATTTCATCATGAGAAAATGTAGTTTAAAAAGAGAATGTAGAGAAAAAGTAGATAGAAATATTTTTAACACTAGTGTTAAAAATATCTTTAACACGCTTCCATGTAAACAATCACTTTTAACACTGTCAGTTGTCGTTAAAAGTGTGACTTTTAATGGCATTTGTACAAAAAAGTAGTTCTAAATCGTTTTCTAACCCTGGATAGCGAGGTTCATGACAAAATTCGCAATTAAATTTCTTTATTATTTTGATCCTTTATAAAATTATTAAAAATTATAATTTTGCAAATTGGAATTTTAGTTTCATGAAAAGTAATAATTTGACACATTTAACACTAGGTACTGTCTGATTATAACTTTCCATGGTAGGTACTCTTACTATTAAATTAGGAAATATGTAAAAATTTTATGAGAGACCAAAATATTGAAAAAGTTCAAATGCTAATATTGTCATGAAGCTCGGTAATCCGCCCCCTTTGCGAAGACGTAGTAGGCGAGGTTTAAAGATAAAATTTTAGTTAGATATCGTAAAAGTGTCGCTCATCAGTCTGTATGACTGTACAAAATTTCAAGCCCCGACTTCTTCAAAGAACGAAAATACAGGGGTGTATTCGTCTTAGATGCGACACACTGTATTTTGAACTATATCTACTATTCACCGATAACTTCAAATCATTATTTTAAAAATATTACCAAGTTAATTATTAAAACTATTTTATTGCTAAATTATTGCACTAAAACAGTCCATTAAAAATAATAACACTGTTACACCAAGTTGAAATATTTCGGAAACAGTTAGATTTGTATGGGTATAAAGACTTTTATAAAATATAAAAGACTTTTACCACATTCAGGAAAATATGTAGGTAACTGTTATGAGAGTATTTATTTATAAAAACCTAAAGGCTTTTATGACTCCGCTCCCAATAAACAAATTAACTATCACTATCCAGACGAACACATATTTTTTTCTGCCAAACAAATTAACTCAGAAGAAAACTTCATTGTATTCTTTTAATGATTTTACGTACCTATGGTACGTTTTAGCCAAAGTGGCCATAACGTCATTGATAACAAAAATGCAAGTTTTCCAGCTTTCAAGATAGGATGACGTTACGCAATTTAAAGGTAAGGTGGTTTATTTATTAGTCTGTGCAATTCTATAATCTATTTAGTCACTCTTACTCTCTAGGTTCGTTAGGTCCGACCCGAAATGCTAGGTGCACTTAATTTTGTCGCCGCTTTTTGAGCTACGTTTTCTGTATTATAATTAGTTTAAGGTATTAATGCACAAGATCGAGAAGATAGAAGAGTTTTATTAGTAGGCATAGGCAGAGCAGAAGGAAGAAAAAAAAGTAGAAAGAGGTTCAATAGCAGGCCAAATGAACTCCATTATTATAAAAATGTAAACCGGACTAAATCGTTTTAGTAGTTAATTTATGAATAACTTTATTCAAAAAATCAGTGACTGTAGACTAGTAGGTATTAAGTTTTCAAAACTAAGCTATCATAGTTTTATTTCATAGTAAAATTAATTGTTTACAGTATTTACATTCTTTACATTCTTTACGTTCTTTACGGGAGATTTGACTTACACGCCAATCCCTGAAGAATACTAAATGGTTTAATAATAGGGTGTTTGCGCTAGTAAAAGTAGCACCTTATACTTAGTAGCTTCAACTTATGTTACGAATACGGATGAATATTATCAACACTTGCTTTGTTTGTGAGGATATTTTTATAATAATTTTATTGATAATAATTAAATTAATAAATAATTTAATTTTATAATAATTATTCCTAGCAAGTATAAAACGTTTACACACAGGCGCTGTCGGCAGCGTGTAAGCCACTTCTTACACGCTGGTGGCTTACAACGTATCCGACACTTAAGTGGTGGACATAACTACTTAGCGGTGTCACTGCCACCGTACCTATGTGTTTGAATCCCAGTCTCACCATACATGTTTGTATTTGAATACAACTATTTATGAAATAAAAACATGTCGGCGGTTGAATGAGTTGGTTCTCGAAGTAAAACTTACCAGAGTGGAGCGACTATGTCTTATCTACATAGTTAAGACACCGTTGTTCCCTCTTAGAAAAAAAAAATTACCTGACATAATTTTTAATTATTATTTATTCTTTATTGACAGTATCGTTACTCTACCATCTGTGAGCGCGTGCTACTTGTTATCGCCCTGTTCTTGGCTGTTATAAGCAGCTTAGGCCCTCCATTGCAAGCTTTCTTGGCGGCAGGCGTAACGGGGGGCTCTATCGTTAATTATGCGGCTCACCAATATAATGTTACCAATTTGTCGGAGAAAGAGATTCTCAATAAGAAGCTTTATGCAGAGACAAAGTTCTTCGCTATCAGGGCATCATCAGTGGCATTGGGCACTATCATTCTATCCTATGTTGTCGGGGCTTTGTTCAGTTACTGCGCATTAGCACAGGTAAGAGATTACAATTTCGGTTAAGCATAAAATATATTTTTCAAACAATGAATTGAAGAATAATTTTTCAGGTTTCAAGAATCAGAAAACTATACATCAAAAAAATTCTGAACATGGATATTGAGTGGTTTGAACTAAACAACAATGAAGATTTTGCAACTAGTTTTACTGAGTAAGTTGTATAATAAATATTAAGGTCTTGCTACTTACGTCTTTAGGTATAAATGTGGGAAAATTTTTTCACACTAGACAATAAGCTTGTGAATAGTTATTTTATCGAAAATTATAATTCAAATTACGTTTACCATTTCCATTAATGTCTCTCGATTCACTCCGTGACGTAGGTGCATTTGTGGCTAGAGAAAAATGATTTTGAGACCCAGGAGGCTAATAGGCCTTTCTCTCATTATTTCTCAGGCGCCAAACTTTTGATTGCAGGTCTACTCGCTGTGGGAAATTTATCTCGCAGCGTTGCCGTTTGGACTGGATCATACATGTTATTACCTGTCAATTTATACCAGTTGGCGGATGGTTTTAGGTACCCATCTGGTATATTGATATTTTCGCAGAGCTAGGATATGTGCGAGAAATTTCTAGAGACCACGCAGGAAAACGTCGAGATGGTTTTGAAAAACACACTAATTACAGTCCCAACAACTATAAAAATAAAGGGGGTTCATGCGGCATTGTGAAAATGTTATTAACAACCGACGAAATTACCCCTTATTGATTAAATGTTCAGACCAATCTAAACCTAAGACACAATTAAACCATACACCAGGTACCAATATAAAAGTATCTGGCAGCAGGTATATTGGACAACTTGATGCAGGACTGGTTTACTATTATTATAATGTTGCTTTCTTCGTAGCTCTGCAAAAACTATACCCACCTTCGCACCTTTTCCTATTTGTCAAACTCTATAATCCGTAGAAATCTTTTCCAATTGTTATTTTTTAATAATTTTTCAATAATAATTACCTCTTATTGCTGTTGATCAGATCTGGTATTTATAATTATTATACTTTAGATAAAAAGGTATCGTGAAAGTTTTGAAGAGTCGCGGTTTCTCATTATGAGTGTTTCTTCTAAACTTTTCTTCACAACTTATGTATTACTTACAGGAGTCTATCCTACATAGAGGACGCAATTGGGGAGAAGATGGGTCTTTTCATAACATATGAATCGACATTTTTGGTTTGTATGGTGATGGTATTATTTACAGGATGGAAACTGGCACTTGTTGCCCTGATTCCTTTTCTATCGTCTTTGATCGTTATGGCTATACTATCTTGGGTGAGTAAAAATATAAGTACATAATACAATAAATACAAAAAAAATGAAAAAGTTAATAATAATATGAACATTTAAATGGAAATATACAATATTTGTCTATTGGTTTTTCACTTTTGTTCATTATTGTATTTTACAATTTCTTATTTACAATTATTATTTATTTAGAGGAGGAAACCTTTATTGAATAAAGTAGACTGTGCATTTAACCCTGGGTTGCATTAATACACAGCATATTGATTAATTAAAAAAATGACATAAATATTAAAAATTGTAACGTAAATAATAATTAGAGCACATTAATTCTAAGAATAAATGTGTTTGTTTATGATTCTGATTGAAGAATTCAATTACGCTTTTACCGATTGTACCACGACTACCAAAGCAAAGGCCGATGACTTTCCTTTTGCGAATGCCAAAATTGTGTGAATATTTGCTCTGGTAAAAATTAAAACATTTTTCATAAATATTCTTTTTTTCTAATTGAATTTTATCATCTTGATGACAGTCATTACTTTCGAAACGAATTGTACGGTCGATAATAAAGGCAGAGTCTGTTTTTGGATCAAATTCAATAATATCACTGAAGCGATAAGACCATCAGTATCTACGGCGTGTACTTCTTCATAGCATTCAAGTTTTTTTCTTTTGAAACTTCAGTAATTCGGTGTTTAATATTATGATGGCGGTTAATGCTTTACAGTTTTCAATTACATGAGAGGGTATTTCTTTCTGCTGTTCGTTACATCGTCCGCAGAGGTTGGAACTACGATTTGAACCAGGGACACCATTCAAGTTTGCATAATTAATGTTGAGTTTGATAGCTGAAGTCCAGTCGGATGTCAATAATTTGCTTTTTGTAAAACTAAATTTATTCCTGTTTGTATAAGTTTGAAAATGTTCAACTATTGTTCCTTGATATGAGAATTTTTTGTTCCATTCTTCAATAGCTGATAATCTAAGTTTGGTTAGAATTTATTTTGTCGATTTTCCTTCAATTGATAGTGATTGAAGGCAGTCTTCTTACTGCTCCTTTCTAAAATAACATACAGAATGTAAAAGATTGTTGTAAATTAGATCTAGTTTCTTTGCTATTGCAAAAGGTTGTAATTTCACTTCCCAATTTGCTCTCATTAAAGCTAATCCTCGAAGATTAGGTGAAACATAAAACATATTACTATTTGTTTTGCTCGGAAGTCCAATAATTAATTTCTTTAACTGTTCTTCGAATCATAACGTCTAAACCACATATGAAGGGATTTTGTTGATTGGAGCAGATTGTAAGCAGTTGGAAATATACATATATTGATTTATTATGTTAATTTTCTATCTGGTTTTAATAGGGGAGAATTTGACAGTTTTTGTAAATTTGTTTGAAGGCATTCAATTATGCTATCATCGAATATTAGTTCACTTTCAAAACTGTATCCTAAATAGCTTCTTATGATATGTCCATTTGATAGTTTAATAAGTGTAATATCTGTAAGCTTACCAGAAGAAATATTAATAGCATGGCTTTTGCTATGATTGATTTCAAGACCTATTTGATTAAAAAGACCCTCTGTTAGATCGATTGTTCGTATAGTTGACTGTTCATTTGATGTTGTTACTACTTGGTCCTCTGCAAAACCAGTTTGACATAGACGATTGTAGTTATTGTCAAGTTCATAACCATATTTGTTTGATAGTAGGGGAGCCCACGATGCTAAATGGGGATTTACTCGAGCGTCTTGGAGACCTATTAGATTTGAGAGATTACATTATAAAAAGAAAAAAAGTCATAATTATGATGTTTACCCGTTCACCGGTGGGGGGAGCGTCTACGGGGAGTCAAAGATGTAAAAAAAAAACCAGTCACATAGACATCTCCGAGCGAGTCAGATAATGATAGGGCGTATGTCCCCACGTCTTTCTGATAATGGAGGTATCAAGTAGGTATCTGCCGGTTTCCATAGTGAGAGTGGCCGTACGGGTGGGTACAAAATGAGAAAAAAAAATTCACCCGAGCGCGTCAGATTTTTAGAGGGGATGTTAAGTGACCTCGAAAGATACTCACATTCAAAAGACTGACGATTTGGAGGTGACGCAAGCTTACGGGAGCTTTTCAAAATTGCAAAAAAAAATCGCCATTTTGATTTTCTCGAGCGCGTCAGATTAAGATATGGACGGTTCATCTTGATGTCCCAGATCTGATGACCAATAATCTGACGATTATCTGGAGGGGTTTTCTTAATCTGACGACTTGAAAAAAATATATGAATGATTTTTTTTTTGTAATTTCTGCATTTTGTTACCTAAAACGTACGAAAAATAGCATGCAAATAAAAATAAATCTATTTTTTCAATTAGAATATATATTGAGATTCGAATCTTTACATAATATGCAAATTTTTTGATGATTTTTTTTTTTTAATCATCTTCATCCGTCGAATCATCTTCCTCTGGCTCGATTTAGTCATCAATTACATCTTCAGCCTGCATATCTGTAACAAGAAATCGTCATAATACTTGAGAATATTACTTTTTTTCATGAAAAGCATGTTATCAAAATATTGATTTATTTAAAATATACCTGATTCTGGAGTATCCCCAAGAATATCAGGTGTTATGACCACGTCTTCGTATGCTTTTGGCAATTGATCTCCAACAAACCAAGTCATCTCCAACTTTCCATTCACATCTGTCCATCCGTTAGCTGTTGGAGACATGTCGATGATGTTTGCTTTATGCGAATTACTCCACAAGCACGTAATGTATCTTGTCCGTAATACGTGCTGGACGGTGCGAGAGAGCGAGAGATAGGGAAAGAGCGAAACGGAAAGAGAGGCGTGGAGTGGGGGATACATACTTTACCGCGCGTCTGCACCGTCTGCACGCTCTCAACGTTATTAACGATTTTCGTTTCTTCGGCTTGTGAAAAACGGCAGATTATATTTTTTCCGATATCCTAGAATTATTTCCTTCAAATAAAAAAAAAATCAACCGCGCTCGAGCATGTCCAAGTGACGTTTTTTTTTGCAAGTTTGTAACCCTCCCACTCCTTAACGTCACGCTTAAATCGTCAGATTATTAAAATGTACACATTTCAGTATGTAATTAACCCACCATACCTTAATTTGACACGCTCGAATATTTCTAATGATAAATTTTTTTTTTACTATTCTTATCAGCTGTCCTTGACGCGCGGCCCTGCATAGAGGTCTTATATAAGGTGGGAGTACTCAACAGGGTGCAAGGTATCCCTCCTTATATTAATCTGACGCGCTCGAGTAAATCCCGAAATCCCCTATTGGGCTCCTCTACTATGACTGGGATCACAAATTTCTTCATAAATATAATTGATTGAAAATTTTAATAAAGTTGGTGAAGTTGGTCCTCCTTGTGGGACCCCTCTTTTAATAGCTATTGAAGAACTTGAAAGACTTATAATCTTAATTTTACCACATTATTTGTAAGCATATTCATTAAAAGTGAACAGATATTTTTGAAACGCCATGAGATGCGAGACATTTTTCAATATGGAGATGTCCAACTCTATCGAAGGCTTTTGAAATGTCTAAAAATGATATCACACAGTTTTCTTTTTTTTTTTTTGCTTGTTCAAACAGCCAATAAGTCGAGTGTGTTTATATGACAACCAGGAATATTATTAACAAATTCACGTTGATTACTGTTGAAATCTATTTGTTGACGAAGGCATTCGTCTAAAGCTTTCTCAATAATTCTTCGAATCACTGAATATACAGTTATTGGTCGCCAGTTATATATATCTTTTTTATTACCACCTTTGTCAATAAAAATCATACGACCTTTCAGAAGTGCTGTTGTTACAAATCCAGTATTTAACATGATGTTAGCTATGGCGGTAGTAATTGCTTCTGCTGTGTCCAGGTTTTTAACTGTTCTGGCAAGTACACGATCAGGTCCTGGCGATGTGTCAAAATTTGTTGATTTGATGTGTTTTCTAATATTTTCTTGAGTTATTCTTACATCAGTGTTTGTTGTGTAAGATGGATAAGATTGGAATGTTAATTCATTTTTGAATTTCACCCGAGTTCATGATTTCTCTAACTACTTTCTTGCGTCGGTTATAGTAATTGAATTGGGCTAAATCATATTCGTAGCTATTTGTTTCTACGTCTTTTTCGTGTTAGCTTGGATTAGATGAGAAAAGATGATGAATCGTTTTTATTTTTCTTTTCTTCCGCATTCGATAGTATTTAATATTTGGATGAATTGATCCAGGTAATCTTTCGTTTGCTTCAAATAGAAACTTTAGGCAGTTTGAAGCAAATATCATCAATTTTTTTAATATTCGGGTCCATTTTTGGCATTCAGAGTTAATGTCGGTTTATTTGTGAGTGGGCTCATTTCTTGATGTTTCTAATAATTCAGATAATAATTGATAAGATGATTGGCGTGTTTTCATAAGGATGTTTTGACTTAATAATTGATTTGCTTTAGTAAGATGTCGTTTACTTCGATGTATTTTCATCCCTCTTTCTGTCACAAAGGATTGATTACATACATCGCATTGAGAATAAGATTCAGTTTGTAGTTCGATATTGAAACTGGTATTGTCCAAACTATTAATTATTCTTTCTTCAGTCGGTTTCAAATTTTTTTGTTGAAGACAATATCTATTAATTATGATTTATGATTATAATTATGGTTTTCATTATGATCTGATGATGGACTCGACTCAAAATAAGCTTATAGGCTGCCATTTAAAATAAATTCAAGATGGCGGGCTCAGACAAAAGCCTGTCGCACAGAACAAATGAAACTCAAATCAACGTTGGGTATTTATGTGTAATTCAACCCCATCAAATGTCAAATATAAAAGTCAAACCCCCTCTAGGTAATCCCGCTTGGTGCAATACTTTTTACGCACCCTGTATAAAAAACTTGACAACAACGCCAAGGCAATGTTATAATCGATTATTAAGACCAGACATACAAATTGCGTAAGTATTCAAACAAAAATGTCGAACCAAAGACCCATAATAGGTGTGTAAAAGTGTTTTCTGGTTAGTAAATTCTCTCGAGTTCCTAATTATAAATCCAAGGAGGATCTAGAGACAACCGACTCAATATTAAATTTAAGTGTCAATTTAAACGTGAGTCAAACATAACTCCAAGATCACGCATAACATCCAGCCTACTGATATCCTTCCAGAGAGTGAATACTGAAAGCATATGGCGGTCTTATTTCGTGTCCAGGATAGAATAGCACATTGAAATCCATTCTGTTTACCTGACACTTCCCATAAAATTTACCAAGATCTTATTGCAAAATGAGAGCATCCTCGAGAGATCTGACACGATGATAAATTTTCCATGTCATTCGCGTACATTAAAATCATAATCTAGGGCCCCACATTCAACATAGCTTTGTGGAAAATTATATTCTATTTAAAAATAACGTTAGGTTGCTAAATAAATTTGTATTCGTGCCTCGAATCGATAACTGCATTTAAAGACCTTTCTATGTTTTTATAGCTGACTGGTAAACTCAGCAAAGCCGAATTAGAAGCTGACACTTTAGCTGGGTGCGTTGCCGAGGAAGTTTTTGCTTCTATCCGAACTGTGGTAGCTTTCGGAGGACAAAAGAAAGAGTTAGAGAGATACAATAAATACGTTACAAAATCGAAAGAAAGCAGTATCCTTCGTGATATACTGGTTGGAGCAGGTAATGGAACTTTATGGTGCATAGCACATGCCTCTACAGCATTGACTTTCTGGTATGGAGTCAAGTTGATGCACGAAGACAATATGAAACCAGAAGAAGAGACACAATACACACCACGAGTATTGCTTTCGGTAAGGTGAAATTATAAATATGTAATTTTTGCTATACAAATTTTACAATAATTTTTTAAACTACCTATTAAATAACTAATCGTTTAATTTAATGTTATCCATTCATAAATAAATTCTGATGTGATTTTCGTTTAAATGGACGAACTGTTGAATTTAATTGATAAGTGTCTCATGGTTTCTATCATGAGAGGCTTCGACAAGGAAAGAGAGGGAACGCGTAACTTTAAATTTAAATTAAAACGTTACTAAAATAATTGGAGGGTGGTTGAAAGGAGGCAAAGTTACGTAGTATTAGTAATCTGAAAAATATTTGAGCTGTCATTATTAGTTGTCAAAATATTGTAAAAAATACGAAATTATTCTTTTATTTTTTTATTTAATGACCAATCAAGCTAGCCGTTTCTAACCGAAATATTATTATGACATTCAACAAGGAATCCAAGCATAATTTTAAAATCTCACTAGCTCTTTAAAGATGGCGAATACTGGATTGCTACCGGTTTTTGCTATAGACGCCATATTGGATTTTTACAAAATATTTTAACTCAAAGTCATATGCATTTTGGTAATCAGAGAAATAAATTGCGTTCAAAAAGCGAAAAATCGCATATGGCGCCCATAAAAAAATCGAAAGATAAGTATCAATCCCATCTACATAGAGAGCAAGAACAATTGCAAAATTATTTATGGATTCCTTATTGAAAAGCGTCCTCATAATGTTTCAGTTAAAAACGACTAGTTTGATTGGTCATTAAATAAAAAAATAAAAACAAAAAATTGCGAATTTCATATTTTTCCAATATTTTGACAACTAATAATGACGACAGCTTAGATATTTTTCAGATTACTAATTAGCATAAAAATACGCAACTTTTCTCTCATTTAACTGAGAGACTCTCATTTAACATCTCTTAAGGTAACTGAGATCCCCATACATTTTATCCAAAAAAAGGCATCCTGTACACTCGTAGGAATGTTACTTAGTCTGGACCGGGCTGTTAATGTTTGTGCAAAGGGTCATCATATCGCATTATGACACCACAACGACCTGTTAGAATATTATTTGTAAATTAATTTGGTTGTGTTAGTCACAATGACTTCATTCTTTTGTTCATCGGTGGTTGCCAAATCTACAGAAGTGTATTGTTGTAATTTGAACAGACTCATAAGGGTATAAATGTAGATGTGAGGACTCTTTACTCCCATGAAAGTACGTATATCTTAACTTTTTTAGTAATTTGCATATTGTGAACATTCTCCAAAGCAACGAAGCGTTTTGCTTCTACCTTCCTTTGTAAAGTATTGGTTTTGGCCTCTGTCTGTCTCTGTTCACGCGCAGCAAGACCTAATCATAATGAGTTGAAATATTCCTCTCTTGATCTGTATATTTTTATTAATATTATAATCATCGTTTTAACATTTTAAATAATCTTTCAGATATATAGTTGCACACTCGTAGCGTCAGGCAGTTTTTTGCAGGCAATTCCCTACATTGAAATGTTCAGTATTGCCAAAGAAAAAACTGAGAAGATTTATAAAATATTGGCCACCGAACCCAAAATCAATATGTCTAAGAAAAAGGGAGTCGAACTGAAACACATTAATGGGGACATTGTTTTTGACAATGTCCATTTCAAATATCCATCAAGACCTGATATGCAGGTAGGTATTAACAATAAAATTATCACATGAGATGATGGCGCTGAAGTAGCGAACGATTCAAATAATACATTATTTGCTGGAATAATTATTTTTTATAATTCATAATATTTTAGGTCTTAAATGGTTTTAATCTTGAAATTAAAAAAGGAGAAACTACAGTGCTTGTAGGATCATCTGGTTGTGGAAAATCGACTTGCCTGCAACTGATTCAACGATTTTATGATGCCAGCTTCGGAAATGTTAGTGAGTGTGTAATTAAACTAAGAAATATTATTTGGGAAAAGTGTTAATAAGAGTCAGTCAGGGACGAGTTATGCTACGTTAATAATATCATTCGAGATTCTATAATCCTCACATTTGAGAACATTTCTACGATATGTTTATTCAATGTATTTTAACTCAATAATCTGATATACCTACCGACAAACTTTAGCAAACTGCCAAAAGTTGAAGCAAACGATAGTAATCAAGTTTATAAAAATAATTATTCTATCGATATACTCTTAGTTCATGACACTTTCTTTAAGAGTAACTAACCTATATATTCTTAACTCATTTTTCATCAACATATTTACATGTTCCAGATTTTCATAGACGGTCATAACATCAAGGACTTAAATTTAGTGTCACTGCGCAGTCACATAGGAGTTGTGGGACAAGAACCCATACTTTTCAGTGCCACTATTGCCGATAATATTAGGTATGGACGATTGAATGCTACACAGGAGGATATCGAAAAGGCAGCTAGAAGAGCAAACGCTCATCAATTCATAAAAACGCTTCCTCAAGGCTATCAAACACCGGTGGGAGGGACAGGATCCCATCTCTCCGGGGGACAAAAACAGCTTATTGCCATTGCCAGAGCTCTTATCCGGGAGCCAAGTATTTTGTTACTTGATGAAGCAACTTCCGCCTTGGATAATGCCAGTGAGGCTGAAGTTCAGACTGCTATTGATCAGGTTTGATTTGTTCCAATATATTTTAGCTTGTCACTTTTAGACACGTAATTCTTACCGAAAAATATTCTAATGCTGGGTTAAAACAGGGATACTAAAAATATCAGTAGTTGCAAGAGTAAAAAATTAGTGGTAAGATTTAGGGCATGTCTAGTACTTTTCGATATAGGTACAATACAGGATGATTCATAATATGTGCGCGGGACTTCAGGACGTGATAGCTCGTTCAAAAATATCGCAAACCCACCATTTTCGAGATACATGCCCGTATTCACAAACGATAATTTCCTAAATAATTACGTAATTATTTAAATGAGTGAGATGGAGATATGCAGTTTTTTTGCAATAGAATGAGATGGGGATAATTGATTACGTAATTATTTTGGAAATTATCGTTCGTGAATACGGGCGACAGTGTGTCAAGAAAATACATTTTTTTTTTTTAGTTTTTTAACGATTTCTCAGGAACCCTTTCAGATATAAAACTGAATTTTTGTACACATCTTATCATTAAATATTATTTACTTTTTGAGATCTGATTAAATTCATTTCATACGGCAGTGAGGGAGATTTCGGTGTTGCTTGAAATATTTTTGCTCCTAATTTCTGCGACACTGCAAAAATGAGCATTTTGGAAGCACATTTTAAACTGTCAATGTTTTCTACATTAAAAAAGGTGCTCTTGGTCAAACACTCTAATTTTTTTCGAGAAAAACAACATTATAATGATAGCACATAAAAGTGACAAAATGTTTTGTTGTGGACAAAAATTGTTTTATGATTTTTTTCACCATACCTCATAATTTTAGTTTAATTTGCCCTCTTAACGTAGATAATATGAATGACTAGCTGTGTACAAAAGCTGGGCTCTGTATCTCGAACAGTTCCTAAGATAATATCGTCAAAAAACTGAAAATATTTAATTTTTTCGACACCCTGTGTCTCGAAAACGGTTCATTTGCGGACCCACGTTAATAGGAACTTTTTTTCATATTTTTGAACAAGCTATCACTCCCTGAAGTCCTGCGCAAATATTATGAATCACCCTGTATTCATACATAACGATCCATTATATGATTCGAATTATTTTTTGTTGGTGTCAGATTGAAGGACAATGTACCACTGTTATCGTTGCACATCGACTGTCTTCTATAAAAAATGCTAATAACATAGTAGTTGTGTCTGATGGAAGGGTTATAGAGCAAGGCACTTACTCCCAGCTGGTGGCAATGCGCGGAGCTTATTATGAACTTGTGAAGCATCAAGATCTTGGGATTCAGCATGGTATGTTCTTATAAATATTTTCTATGAAATAAATAATTTCTTATCCCACGATGTAACTTATCAGTAGCACTAGCAAAACGAATCCAGCTAAAGGAAAATCTGGCGTCGATGTTAATTGAATCAAAACTGGGGAAATCAAAGGTAGAGTTACTTTTGTATTTGTAGAATTTATATACCTACCTATAATTCATATTTTTTTAAACAGGATGGTCAAATTTATAACGTCAGGACATCAAAATTCGATAGATAACGTTAAAATAGTGGCATTTTATTTATACACTTATATCAGGGAAAGCTTCCTTTTCGAGATACAGCTTGTTGAAATTTTGGAAATACATAGAGTATATTATTCTGAATATTACCTAAATGGCTGCTTAGAAAAATTGGAAAATTGGCATACAGTATGATGTAAATATTCGTCATGATTTAAATCTTATGGTGATAAATTATGAAAGCCAGTGGTGGATGTGCCAACACCCCTTTTCACAAAAATCTTTTACTTCACTGACCTCATGGCAAATACAACAACGTCATTCAATGGCCCATGCATTTTAAAACAAAAAAGTGTGCCTTAGTTTTTTTATACGGTACACCGTTTTTGATATATTAAAGTTGTTTTTTTCACGTAATGTCAGTAATCATTGAGATTAGATCGTTTTATGTAATACAAAATTTCGACAACCTGTATCTCGAAAAGGAAGCTTTCCCTGATATAAGTGTATAAATAAAATGCCACTATTTTAACGTTATCGAATGTTGAAGTTCTGACGTTATAAATTAGACCAGCCTGTATTACTGATACTTATAAGGTTTATAAATCACAGAAAATTGTTTTCAGGAAAGTTCAAGAAGCGAATCTTATGCTTCGAAAAAAGTAGAAACGTATACTCTCTTAGAAATCTTCAAAATGAATAGGCCCGAATGGAAATACATATTATTGGGATGTGTATGCTCTATTTTGATAGGAATCGCTTCACCTGTTTACGGCGCTTTATTCGCTGATATTATTGTTGTGAGTTCTTTTTGATTTATATATTTTTTGCACTGCAATTAAAAATGAAGAGGGAAAACTCAATTGTGAATATAAATAATAATAATTAACGAACCAAAATGGTAAGTTTAGGGGGAAAATTTTGTATACAGACTGGAAATTTGTAAGTGTGTCCATAGGGTTTTAAATGCAAATGCAGCTTCGTGCAAGTAATATCTCTAGGCCTAGATTTAGAGAAAATGGCTTAGGAAATAATTTTTTTACAATGACGATTTGAATTTAACGAGCCTATTTTCTCTTAAAATGCTTTACTAATAATGAAGAAATATCTAATAGCGAATTCGAGTTACTGCACTTTTCTGCTCCGGGTGCGCACCGAGACGGAATTTCGTGTTCGATTTGTAGGACTCTGTTCCAGTGCTTTTCGTAATCGTATTCGAGTTAAAGTGAACTCTAGCGGTGCATATCGTAATTGTGTTCGAGTTACACTTGCTCCCTGGCAGTGCATAGGAAAATATGTTCGAGTCGTATAGCGAAACTGCCCCGGAGCAAAATAAACTGCACCGTCAAATTTGACGGTGCAACGGTGCACTCCCATAAATTTAGAGGTTAGAAATAGTGGGAAAATTAACTACTGCTGATTCCTAGTAATTCCTTACACCAAAAATTTGTGGATAATTACAATATTTACGTATTGTATGAATTACAACTTATTACAATAATTAAAATGGATCACGCCTTGTAGTTCCACGACTCTGTTATAATAAGAATAACATCATAACAACAAACAACCGTGATAGGTATAGGATAGGATAGGGATAGGTAGAAGGCTATAATGAAAATGCAGACTGGAGGGAAACTGGATTGAACACTGCACTGCACCGGTGCATGGCGCTCTGGCTCTGGCTCTGGTTCTGGTCTGACCTGACACAGTTCGGTTCCATACAGAGCAGAAATGCGAAAGTTCTGCTCCGGACTGGAGCAGAATTCTGGGCAGAACAGATTCAGAGACAGGTCGATCTCGCTCCGAGCAAGTGCAGCCAACTCGAATTCGCTATAAAAGAAACTTCGAATTAATTCTAAAATTTGCCAATTTTATTGACATTGTGGATGTTGTCATTGTTTGAATATGTAATAATGACATTTAAGTCAAAGTAGACAAATTTAATTTGAATTACTTTCAAGATTTTGTTGATAACGTAAGATCGAAGTGTTAGGTAGGTACAGGTATTGGTTACCTGGTTCCGGTAAACCAATGAGAAGGGCATTGTATATATAATATTTATACAGGGTGTCCCTTATCGTTATGTTCAAATTTTTTGATCATATAGTAGGCTTAATTTTGAGCCCAAAAAACCCAAAAGTGGCAGGTCTATCTTTATTCGTTACGAAGTTACAAGCCTAAGAAAATTATGACTAGTAAATAACAAAGATTCAACTTTGAAAACCACACAACCACATGTGTTGTGGTTTAGGCTAATAATTTATTGTTATGGTAACGACATGAGTAAATGTCACCGAAATAAACATTAGAAGAGGTTCTTCTGCTCATACAAAATGGCATTTGGATTCAAATATATGGGGCACCAACATATTTCGGAATTGGCATTTGTAACTAAATTCCAAAAAGCAATTATTATTATTGAATCGTATTCAGCATGCTGGTCAAGAGATCGGTCGCGAAAAAAGACGAGAAATTAGAACTGTTACTTCTGCAATAGGCCTCCGAGCACAAGTTTGTATTCAGCAAGGAATAGAACATTTTTAACACATGATAAACTAAAGATTTGGTCAATAAAATATAAGCTTTATGTGGTTTTCAAAGTTAAATCTGATATTTACTAGACATTATTTTCTTAGGCCTCTAACTTCGTAACGAATGCAGATAGACCTGCCACTTTTGGGTTTTTTAGGCTTAGAAATAAGCCTACTATATGCTCACAAGATTTGAATATAACGATACGGGACACCCTCTATATAGTATATAATTCTTGTGTATGTCTGCCTACCTGGATTGTAAACTTACCGCGCACTTTTATTACTATATCTTTTGGCCGACTGAGGTATAGATTCTCATTTTTCTGCATTAAAATTAACCTATTCCAAATTGAAAGTAGCTAGTTACGTACACTTAAGTAGCTATTGCCAGAAGTTATTTCAATAATTTTTATACGCAAGATTTTGTTGGAGATATTTATTTGCATAAAATTTGCATGTTAAATTCCAAGGAACCACTTACAAGTTTCCACCCTCTATAAACAGAAATCGCTTAAAACTAATAAAACCGTAGACTATTCAAAGTCGTCAACAAGTTCTGTATATATCTTGACTTGATCTGGAATATAATACCTCTCAATGATTATTCTGGAATATTCGTACCTACCCTTCAATTGTATAGTTTTCTTGCTTCTCACACAGTAGGTAATAAGCTAAGTCCGAAATAAAAAAAAAAAAAAAAACGTTGCTGAAAATTTAGAATTTCTATTCAATTTGTTCATGAAAGAACATCATGATCAATATCAATATCAAATAGAAAATATAAAATAGTAAATAAACTGTTTTTCATGTCCACTTCCTAAACACAGTAATTGCATTGCGATAATTTATTTTAGCTTTTGGTAAACAGAAACTACGAAAATATAATGCCACCATTGAAAGTAAATTGTTTATACATAGTGGGAATCGGAGGATTTCTGCTTGTTATTGGATCTTTACAGGTAGGTATACCACTAATTTTATTAATTCATATTAACAAGCAAAAATTCAGGGACTCGCTTTTGGAGTATCTGGAGAAAATCTCACTTCAAGACTGAGAAAGCAGATGTTTGAAACAATTTTGAAGCAAGACATGAAATGGTTTGATGAGAAAGTGAACGGAGTTGGAGCAGTTTGTGCCAGACTTTCTGGGGAAACTTCCAGCGTACAAGGGGTGAATTTTCTTTCAATTTTTTAAGACGACATTTTGATAATATTGTGCATCGTGCTGAGAAATGGTAGTCATTGCTGTATTTTAGCTTCCTTAAAACTCCTTTAATTGACCACTTGAGTATTTAAGACCTTTGCGGCGCAAGATTAACATGGTCTTTTTGTCTTAATACTATTATTATCCGTATAAAGAAACACAAGAGAGAAGGAGGTATTAAAAAGCCATTTTATTTAGTTATACCTAACAGCAAACCCCATAAGTCACATCGGTATAAGAAATCAATATGGTGACCATAATAAAACAAAAGTCGGCGTTTTATAGCTTCTACATCTACACTTCTACTTTTCAAATCCGTTCGATAAATTCGAATCAAATAACCTCAAGAACATCCAGCCTCCCTGCAAAATGTGGTATGAAGAACCTGATTGCAATTACGCGAAAATCAATTACTTATCTAAAACTAATTATGGAAGTTATTATAGACTTGGGGGTCTCCAAAAATATAAATCTAAAGTAGCTAAGTATTTGTTATTTTGTTTTACCTAGTTCTTTTCGTGGTATTATTGGTAGATGTATTATTTTGGGCAGATCCACTGTCGACTGACTTATGCATAATACCTTTACATAAAAATGTTGACCTTGAAATACGAGTTTATATTGAAGTATAGATATGTGAATACCCATCTACTATAAGATTATATTGAACAAATTATATCAATAATCAATAAAACAATAAATGTAAAATAACATAAATTTCTAAATTTATTGTAATTAATATTTGTGGACTCCATTCTGAACACTATTATTGCTTAAGCAACTAATTTCCCGATCAGTAAAATGTTGTTTATTTATTTCTTCTCTAATATAAGGACTCATGCCTACTAATTATTTTGTTGCATTATCTAAAAATAATTTTCCCTTGATGTAAAGAAAGGTAGGAAGGTGTAAAGAAAGTAGCTAGGCGACTAACATTTTTTCATTCAAGTGTTTCATTTAGTCGGAATTTCCTTATAAATGCACCCCAAAATATATAAATATACTACTCGGATTGGGAGTTTTAATTTATTTCAACTTTAAGTCATTGTATCTGCTTGTAAAAAATATAATACTTATGTAGGTAATTTTTTTTCGCTTATATACTGATTTTTATTATTTTATTTTAAGGCTGCAGGGGTGCGCCTTAGTACTGTTCTGAATGTTTTAATGACATTCATTATAGCAGTTATCTTCTGCATGTATTATGAATGGAGTTTAGCATTGGTGATGTTCGGTCTGTCTCCAGTTTTTTTTCTATTGACTTACTTGTCAATTAAGTTTGAAGCAGGAGATGCAGCAGTTAACCAAAAAGCGTTTGAAAGCGGTTCTAAGGTATTAATTATTATTGTTTACCATACAGATTACTCATTAGATTCACAAAATTGTAATTTAGTGGAATCTTTCAGATACCTATTTCATTTGCAATTATTAATGTTTGTCCAGGGAGTGTTGTCCTGTGTGATGCCACACTGATCCTGACTAAACAATTTCATTTGATGCGATTTGATTCGTACAATTATTTTCAAGTCGAACCAGATGTGGTATCAGTTCTTGTCAGTGGCGTATGATAAGGAAAAATCAATATCCTACAAATGTAATATGTAGACGAAATATAATATTGACGAACTAGAGCCTTGAAACTATTTGATAACAAAAATATATAATGCAAGTCATTGACTTAAAGTTATAGTGTAAGTAAGAATGATAATTGTTATGATCATGATTAGAAATATCATGACATTAGCCTACCTACTGTGATGACGTCTAAGGAAAGCATATAGGAGCTCCGTTTTTTTTTTTCTGTAGTAAAATATTCCAGCAATTTAACTGCAAGACCATGTGCGTTTTTGGGAGTGAAATCGCTTCTCAGGCATTTTGTGCCAATTTTTGTAGTTATTTGCGAAAATATATCCTGTTAGTTATATTTCAAACGTTGGAAAACATAGCAATAGATTTTTAGGATATTCACGTATTTAATAAGTCTGTTTATTTCACAAAAATTCTGCTAATTCCGTATTAAAAACGGTTCAAATCACAAGCGAACGACCTTTATCATTATTTGATCAGCTGAACGTCGATCCTATTTTATCACATAATTTCTGAACTAAGCAATTATCAAGACACGAGTTGTACTTGCGTCTCACTCTCACTCATCTTTTCAGAATTGCCTACGATTTAAACGTTTTTCGGACAATACGTCCTAATTTAACTCGATTGGCTATGCAATGCTATAGAAAGAGTAAGATATACAGGGTACTCAGTTTATATGGAGACATGGGAAATATCCAAAACTACGAATCGGATTGAAAAATTGCCCATGAAAGTTTTCCGTCTGGAAGGGGCATATCCAATGATACTATGCTTGGCCCCCTACCCGCATTGACTAGGGGTGGGAGGGGATAACCTTGGAATTTTAATCAGGAACCTTTTTGTTTTGTTGCAGTTTCTGATCTTATGCCTATAAATATGTAGGAAATTGCTCCCTTGTTTCCTTCTATCTAGGGTGGGGGAGGTGGTGGTAAATTTTGGTTAGCAGCCGTTATTTTTTATAGCAGATTCGGATTTTACCACCGAAAATACTGAAAAAACATAAGGGTTCCTGCTTAAAATTCCAAGGTTATCCCCTCCCACCCCTGGGCAGTGGGAGTAGCGGGGGCAAGTTTAGTATCATTGGATGTGTTCCTCTCAGACGAAGAACTTTCATGGACAACTTGCTTTGATCCGATGCGTTGTTTTGGATATATTTCCATGTCTGAGCATAAGCTGAGCACCCTGTATAAAGAGATGTTGTATCCTTAGTTAGATATTATAAGTAGTCTGTACACTGAGTGTTGTCTGTTGTGATAACTAAGGAAACAACATCTCGTTATGTTTCTTACTCCTTCTATTGCATTGCATAGTCAATCAAGTTAAATTAGGACGTATTGTCAAAAATACATTTGAATCGTCAGCAATTCTAAAAAGATGAGCGAGAGTGAGACGGAAGTACGACTCGCGTCTTGATACGCTTAGATTGATACGATAAGATTGTCGTCCAGATGATCGGCTAGTGTCAGTGACAGTGACAGCGCTAAATATATAATGAAGTTTGTGATTTGAAACGTTTTTTAATACGAATTCAGCAGAATTACCTGTGATATTGTACGATGTGATAAACTACGAGTAACTTATTAATTGCGTGAATGCCTAAAAATCTATTGCCTTGTTTTTCTAACGTTTTGAAAAATAACGGAAAATAGGGTATATTCTCGCACCGAACTACAAAAAATTACGCAAAATGCTTGGGAAACGATTGAACTCCCTAGGACGTGGTCTTGTTTAAATTGCTAGGATATTTTAGTGCAGAAAAAGAAAACGGAGGTGTTATGCTTTCTTTTAAACGGCAACCAGCAGGTAGGTGACATGCTATTTCTAATCATACCTATATTACCTATATATTTTTGTTATCAAAAAGTTTCAAGGCTCTACTTCGTCAATAACTTGTCGAAATAATATATTTGTAGGATATTTATTATTCCTCAACACACGCCACTGACATGAACTGCGATACCACATCTGGTTCGACTTAGAAATAAGTGTACGAATCAAATCGAATTAAATGAAATTGTTTAGTCAGAATCAGTGTGGCATGACAACGGACAACACTCAGTGGACAAACCATATCACAAAGAACGACACTCGCTGTACCTTAAGTGGTATGTCAAATGCATTTTAACATTTAATCGCAGCTTTTCTGAAAGATCCTCGAATCGAAAGAAGCTCGATTCGAATGGTTTTGCGTTAATATAGGTAACACATTGAAGAAATCAATATAGTATTGTAACGAAGCATACAGTGCACACTATGTGAATTACTATACTATGATGATGATTCTTTATATTTATTCCAACGATTGTAGGTGGCCCTGGAGGCAGCTGTAAACATCAAAACAGTAGCGTCTCTAAGCTGTGAAAACATTTTCTATGAGAAGTTTTCAGCAGAACTGGTTCCTTATAAGAAAAAAGCGAAAAAATCTCTAAACTACAGAGCTGCAGTACTCGCTTTACACAGAACATATCTTCCTTTTGTAGATTTGGCCGGAATACCATATGCGGCTGTACTAATGGCTAACGGCATGGACTACAGCATTTATTTCAAGTAAGAGAAAATTATTAGCTAGGAATAGACGAAGCGATTTGCTGGCCGATTTGATCCTCACGAGCAAAAAACGAAGAGATTTCTCTTCGTCTGTGGTAATTCAGCGCGCCATGCCAAGAGCCATGCCAGCACCGTAGACGCCTCTGGCACGGCTTGATAGTATTTTCTGCCATAAACGAACAGACTTTTCTGTCAGACTAGCGCGATACGCGATACGCTCACAGCAGCTAGTTTATCCTTTTGGTTATTTTTATTATACTGTGACATTATTATCAAATATTGTAAAAATAATTTTCACTAACTACAACTAGGTAGGTACTTGCACTCTGAGTATAAGCGTTAAAAACGGATTTTAGGCATGGCCTGCGACCTCTTGAAATTTTCTACAGATCACGAGCCACGCAAATCCGACCGATAAATCGTGTAGTTTCCCCATAAACGTACACATTTGCATGTGATGAGCCACTCCGACGGATAATTCGTACGATTAGCGTGGACGTTTATGGTGTGACTTGAAAAATCTGTCGACGCTGCTCGCCGCGAGCAAATCCGCCGAATTTGCTCGTGCCGATCAAATCGGCAAGCAAATCGCTTCGTCTATACCTAGCTATTAACAAACACATTGCTTCACCGGTCTCATATGACGAATTTCTCATTTAGAACATCAGAAGTTTTTTACAATGCATGCATCTCCTTGGGGTCCGCTTTCACCTTCTCTGTAAATTTACAAAAAGGAGTACTTGCAGCAGGAAGAATATGCGAATTTTTGAAAAGATCCCCAGTCATCAGGAATATGAAAAATGATTCAACACAGCCCTGGGTGTGTTCTATAAGAATTACATTATGTAGAAGTCTACTGAGCTTGTAATATTACTATTGGAAAGATGAAAAATGCCTTGTTTTTATATTTTAGGACGAATCAAATGTGGAATATAAAGACGTCTCATTCTCCTATCCAACGAGGCCTGGTTTGCCTGTTCTGCGAGGTTTCAATCTGTCCGTGGCTCCAGGCTCTACTGTTGCATTAGTAGGATCAAGTGGATGCGGGAAATCTACCATTATGCACCTTCTAGAACGGTTCTATGATCCTGTTGCAGGGCAAGTAACTGTGGATGGGCGAGACATTAGAAGCGTAGACCTGCCATCGCTAAGGAATCGATTAGGAATTGTCTCCCAGGAGCCAAACCTGTTTAACCGCACGATTGCTGAAAACATTGCCTATGGGGAAAACGGCAGAGAAGTGTCCATGCAGGAAATCATAAAAGCGGCTAAAGATGCTAATATACACGACTTCGTGTCAACTTTACCTCTGGTAATTAAAATAGTGTCCTCTTTAGAGTTACATTATACAAAAATTTCAAATTATTTGGTTTTTAATTAGTTTAAAACTGGGGATTTTTAAAGTTTTGGTTTTTCCAATTGTCATTTATATCAAGCATTTATATTCCGATAATAAAATACGAGTACATTCCTTATTATTGTTCGTTTTACAACATTTTAAAATTTGTGAATGTTATATGTTTTGTTCTGAGCCAGTGAAATGTTTAAAAGGACTATCAAACTGAACCGACAATGTGTAATCTGAACTGTTTTTCATAGGAAAGATATACATATAAAACAAAATTCCGAATACATAGTGATTCTTTTAAAGCACACATTAGAAAATCAACTTCTAGTTAATCTAGAAGTCTGAAATTTGAAATCTGGGCAACATAAGCAATAACGAGTCAAAATTAAATATTAGGTACCAAGATGCTGCTCATATAAAAATGGCGAAAGAAAACGCCATATTTACTTTTGTTTTAACGGGTCCTACCGTATATTATTGCATTTTCAATTAAATGTATAAAAAAAATGTATGAAGCATCCAGATAGAACGGTTTTTACAGTTGGAGGTTGAAATAAGTTGTTTTTAAAAATCAAATTTCATTTAGTTATCGTAAAAATCGTGGCTCGTCAGTCTGTATGACTGTACAAAACTTCGAGACCCGATTCCTTCAAATAGCGAAAATACAGGGGTGTATTCGTCTTAAAATGCGACACACTGTTTATCTACTCGTAACTGACTGTGTGCGTTTCTACGTGACGTGATGTGTTCAACATATGCATGGGCTTTACCTACACAATATAAAACCTGAAACCTTTTGCAGGGTTATGGAACATTTTCTGGAGCGAATGGTGTTCAACTTTCTGGCGGTCAAAAGCAACGAGTGGCAATCGCTAGAGCCCTTATCAGAGAACCCACTATTCTACTTTTGGACGAGGCCACTTCTGCATTGGATAGTGAAAATGAAAAGGTCATTTTTCTTATTAGCGGCACCAAAACAGACTTTTTTTGCGAACTGCCGAGAACCTGGAATGCTTATTTTATTACCATTGAACATTTTCAGATAATAGTTTACCAATAACAGTTTTTTAACTTACAGTTGAGTAAGTCATTCAAGAGATCGTTCTCTATTGTATAGAAATCGTTCTCTATTTCTTTATTCTCATCACTATATATTCTTGATCTCCTTCTGTACTTTTTGAGTTCTTAATTTTAGATTTGTCTCTTCTTCACTTTTCTTAGTTCCTCTTTTTCTTTATTTTTTTTTCGTTAAGATTGTAGTTATGTACAGTTTGATAGATTCTTCTTGTTCCTGTTGTCTAGTATCCTTAAATATTTTTAATTAATATTGTCACTCTAGCGGAATGCTAGAATATTATTGTTTAATAAAAACAGCGAACAATTCATCCACTATAGACATATAATAATAATTATAACAAGTTTAGGTATATATTTTCAGATTTGTGGCAATTAAACTTCTTATTTTCTGGTTTAAAAGGCCCCTGTATAGCGTTATATTTCAAGATTGAGATTAAAACGAATTTCCGAATTTTTGTATCTTTGGGCTATGAATTTCGTCACCAGGTGATAATGATTTTTCAATGTCATCTGGTTGGTACCTAATATGCCTGCATGCAAAGTTCGGAAAAACTCGTCATATCTCTTGATCAAAGGTCGCAGTTTTCAATCGAGGAAACTGGATTTTTGATATCAGTTATAGATATCTGGAGCGGCCGTTATGTAATTATTAACCCACATTGATCATAAAAACATTTCATTTATTGTTTTGTAGGCGACGATGGTAATCTTTGAATTTTCGGTTTGCATATCTTTAGAACTTTAAAACTAATTTTAGTTTTTTAAACTCTCTTCATATTCTCATTTAGTCTGTTTTGTTTTCTGACTAATTAAGTAATTACTTTGAACAATATTGCACTTGCTATGAACATGTCTCTTAGGTTGTCCAAGAAGCTTTGAGCAGAGCCAAGATGGGCAGGACTTGCATCACAATAGCTCACAGACTATCCACCATCCAAGATGCTGACCTCATTTGCTTTGTGAAAAATGGTGCAATAGCTGAGATGGGAACGCACGCTGAACTAATGGACAAACAGGGATATTACTACGAATTTTACAGACTCCAGTCAGTGTCTACATAATATTAGTTTCTTCACCTTCTTTGTAATGTGTAATAGAAATCTATTATTATTGTTTTATTAAATGTAACCTAACACTGTTTCATTTTATTTTCCGAACAGGTATATAATTCCCATGCAAAAAAAACTTCTTGCGCATCAATCCCATAAATAGTATATTTTTATGCGGTTCAATTTTGAATATTTTCACCGCTTTTTAAATTTGCTTCTGAAATTTTCCATAGTCAGGTCATATTAGTGTAGTGATTTACTGTGAAAATTCCATTTCATTTCATTTCAAGCCGTGCCTTAGAATGGATTTTTATATTTAACAAATAAAAAAATTTGGCAAAATATAACAATTTTGTCCCTTTTTCTATGCCCGCCACTGGCTAACTTTACTATTTTTTACACTACCTTTAATAAATTCGAAGAAAGTGAAAGGGGGAGTTTTGAAAACCGAACATTTGAAATTTCGGAGGAATAAACATCATGTAAAAATATTCTAATATCTCCGCCATTTTTATTATTTGCTTAGGGTTATTAGTATAATTATCTACTGTAAAAATTTCAGTTCAATTTCTTCAAAAATGGGCTCATAAATTGTTAGAGAAATACCCGCTCGTGGACCAATCAAAAGCTATAAAGTTGATAAACAGAGCAAAGCTGTGAATAGGAACGATAGCTGACATTTCTCCGAATCCGCGTGTGCGCAGTCGTCACTAGGTACCAGAATTTGCTTCAAGCAATGAAACAAAAAAAAAAAAAAATCGGGGTAATAAATAGTTATTTATTTCATACTAATACATTATAACTAGATAAACGATTGGTTACCGTAACTATAAACATATTCATAACTCCCTTGGGACTGTTATGAATTCATAACTTCCTCTATTATTACTATTTGTTTAATTCTGGTAATCATTGGATGTTGGTTTTGTTATTGCATTGTTGGTTGAATATTTGGATTTCATATGTCATTTTCTATAAACTTTTCAGTTGATATATCCATGGTAATCAATAATCATGGTTACTCAATTATTAAAAACATTCGTGTAATTTTAAAAACCAACAGATTTGGTTTTTATATTTCATTTTATATGAAATAAAATAAATTATGTATCACGGGAGTTATTGGATGTTAATAACCTCGGGCAACTTAACAATCCTTCGGGACTAACGTCCCTCGGGATTGCAATATGTTGCCCTCTGTAATTAACATCCTCATAACTCCCTTGATACATAAATAACTATAAACAACAGAATTCTGCCGATTAACGGACCTAACGAAATGAAATGTCAAGTGAATTGATATCTACAACATTTTCATTCTAAATAGGTGAATACAATTTTGACTGGATGTAGTTTTCATTCAATAATCCACCTATTAAGAATAATTTTATGAATTATCATTTAGGTAAGGAGTAATTATAAAATTTTCATTCTAATTATTAGCACTACCTAGTACCTACCTAGGTAGTACCTGTACCTATCAAAAGTAAGTATTGTACGTAGCTTGATAAGATACCATTACCATTGCTTTTTATTATTGAACTTCAATACAGGGTGGTCCAACTTAAAACGTCAGGACTTTACCAAACGATAGATAACGTTAAATGACAGTTTCTCTAATACACTTATAGCCGGGAAAGCTTCCTTTTCCAGATACAGGGCGTTGAAGTTTTGTGAAAAAAATAATGTTTTGTGAATATTGTCAAAACGGCTGCTTCAACAAAATTTAAATTTGGCAGGCAGCATGAGCTAAGTATCTTTCATAATTTACGGCTTATGGTGATAAATTGCGAAAACCAGCGGCGGAGATACTGGTGTGCCATCGCCCCTTTTAAAGAAAAAAATTGACGCCACTGACTATATGGTTACTGGCAATTGTTACATTAGTTAGGTATTGTTTATTTCTGTTATTTAAAGATTTAAGTAAAAGTTATTTGATTAGAATTTGTCTGTTTTTCTTAAAATGGCTACGGATATTACACAAGAAAACCTGAATTATCTCGAAAACGGTGCGCCATGTGAAAAAAATTAGAGAGTACTTTTTTGTTTTAAAAAGCATGGGGCATTTAATATTGATATTAAATTTGCCATAGAGCCTGTGGGGTGAATTTTTTTCTTTAAAAGGGGCGATGGCACACCAATATCTCCGCCGCTGGTTTTCGTAATTCATCACCATAAGCCGTAAATCATGAAAGATACATAGCTCATGCTGCGTGCCAAATTTAATTTTTTTTAAAGCAGCCGTTTTGACAATATTCACAAAACATTATTATTTTCACAAAAATTCAACGCCCTGTATCTTGAAAAGGAAGCTTTCTCGGCTATAAGTGTATTAGAGAAACTGTCATAATTTTAACGTTATCTATCGTTTGGTAAAGTCCTGACGTTTTAAGTTTGACCACCCTGTATAACTAAGCATAATATCAGTATCTACCTGAGGCCTTTCACTGACTATTTAATTGCTCAAATTTTACCAAGGTACTTTAAAAATATAGCGAGTTTGTTATTTATAATGCCTATTATTCCTATCTATTGGTAGTTTACGTTTCCACCATTTGTTTTTGAATAGCTACTTTAATAATTGTAAGTAGATACATACCTACACAAGGTTTCGTACCTACCTTGAACCTATAGGAACATAGTTTATGGAAAATAAGGCCCCAGTTATAGGTCCATAACTTGTTAGCAGAAGTAAAGGCTTTGCAGGGTGCATTCCCCGAATAGCCTACGTGTTAAAACTAAATCAGTTTGAAAAACAAATTTATTTGACGACGATATATTGATTGATGATAAATAAAACACTAATGTTTTAAAAGATTCTAATACTTTTACAAAGTGTTTTAAAAGATTCTAATACTTTTACAAAGTAGTGAAACACGTGTAACGTTTATCCAGCAATATACATCAGTAAAATCTTTTAAAACATTAGTGTTTTATTTATCATCAATCAGAATGCAGAGATTCTATAAAGTAAGGGTTGATAACATAAATTTGACGATATATTATTTTTTAGCGCATCGCCTCTGAAAGACGATTTTTCAGTAGCTCAGTAGCCGGCGGAATGACGCATATTGCAGCCTGCATGCAACAGCAGCTCGTTTCCAAGCGTAGAAAATTTTCCAGCCCGCAACGAACGTTTTTTCTGGCCCTAGGGCGGACAGATTTAGGAGTTACTATAGCAACTACTGATAGTGTTATCAGTTAGTGATTACGCGGCAGGTGAGAGCGAAATTGAAGCACACCGCTGACAACTAAACCGAGACCACTATACCTACGCGCATATTTCAATCAAGTCTAAACGAGCTGGAAATATAATAACAGGTAGGTACCTATCTAATTATAACGATTAACGGGGGTTACTAGTTTCTGAGGTTTCGTCAATAAAGCAACAAAATTAACGCTCGACAGGAAAATTACACTGACAGTGAATTATTTTGTACGCCACCACATATTCGCCAACAAGCTAACAAGCCAAAGTATTCAGTGTTCTAACGCGATGCGCTAAAAAATAGTGTCTATATCTCGGCCGGATCAGAAGTTCATTTCAGCTCGTATTCAATCGACCCTTGCTCCGCTACGCTCCGCTACGCTCCGCTCGGCCCGATAACTTCATACTCGCTGAAATGAACTTCTTTCCGCCCTTGATATAGAATATACTATTTTTAAAGATTATAATAATAGGTATACAAAAATAAGAAAAATGTTTTCCAGAATAATATCTGAACGAACTCTCTTTTATGTCACCTGCTGACGAGTAGGATGGAGGAAGAGTAGCCGGTCATAAAGTCAGGCTAGCCTTTCCTATTGTTTCAACGAAGAAGAATTTCGAATAAAATTTACCGCAGAAACTAGAGTACCTTTGCCCTCTTTGCGGCCACAGTATTGTAAAATGTAAAACAAGCGATAATAATTATTATTAAAGACACAATTTTAATGGTATTTATTTAAAACAAGACATGGCCAAATACTTGGTGATGTCGAACCTCTGCAATTTTACTAGCATATTAAAGCATATGGGAATTTTTTTTGTTCTTTAGAACTAAAACAAGACCAAACCAAAATTGAAAATGTAGCTTTTCTTAAATATAAAAAAATACTAAATATTGTTATAAAGTGTAAGTCGAGGTGTAAGTACTTAAAGAAAAGTTTGCTTGATTTTCAATTTGTTTTGGCCTTTTTTGTAGTTTTTAGGAAATAATAAGAAAATAGCCAACATTTGGCTAAATTGAATTAGCTGGTAAAATTGGAAAATGTACCAATGTTTTTTTTATTTGTACCTTTTCCATCATTGAGGCAATGCCTTGACCAAAATACAATGCATCTACAACATTTTACATTTATTGATTTCAATTATTTTTATTATGCCTGCAAATACTTAAAATAGCAAAACCAACAGACAATAATAATTACTCTATTGTAATGTTTATACAGCGTGACTCTTTTATCGCGCCCATTAAAGAAAGTTTGACTTTCGACTTCTATTCTAATTGATATAGGAATATATTATTATACAACGTGGTGAGAAAGTTTGGAACAATATTCATAATAATAATAATAATAATTTTATAATAATAACAATGATAATAATGATTATATTTTTCACTTTGCCAAGTTATGACGTAAACTTTTTTATTATGACGTCATCTATTTCTCAAGTATGACGTCATCGTTTTTTTTTTAAATGACAACTGGAATTTTTTTTCACGTTTTCCAAGAGATCTCCTTACCGTTCAAATCATGACATAAAAAAACTGGTACCTTACATAACGATTTTTTCGAAAAATGCAAATTTTTCAAAAAATGCACTGTGATAAAATAAGATCATTTTTATTGTTTTAGTACGTTGCTATGTTACAAAATGAAAAATTGAATGATACTAAAAAGTTGCTTCTACTTGTGGACATTTGGTGTCATTTTTATCAATTTACTGTGTTATCGGACACTTATCTTGTACTAATCTTTTTTAATAATAATATTAATAATTTTTTTCTCAAAAAAATCGTAGTTTTTTTTATGTTTTTTTATGTCATGATTTGAACGGTCAGGAGATCCCTTGGAAAACGTGAAAAAAAATTGCAGTTGTTTAAAAAAAAGCGATGACGTCATATTTAACAAATAGATGACGTCATAATAAAAAAGTTTACGGCATAACTTGGCAAAGTAAAAAATATAATCATTATTATAATTGTTATTATTATACAATTATTATTATTATTATTATTATGAATATTGTTCCAAACTTTATCACCACGTTGTACCGGGTGGTCCATCACTTATGTCCACCCCCGAAATAGAGGTTAATTTTAAAGATAAAAAATTGAAACTTTGAGGATTTGTGTAATTAATATAGGACCATATAATGACATAATCAGATTAATTATTTTTTTTTTTTTAGTTGAGCCATCAGCGATAAAAAAACTGTAATTTGGTGTTAATGTGATGTGACCAAAATAAATTCTATTTTTCTTTAATACATCGATAGAAATCGATTAATAAACTCAAAATCGATGAAAATAAATATCAAAAACCTAATTACACACCTTTAATTAAATAAAATACTTAAAATATGGAAATGACAGGTAAAATGATTGATATATGGTAGAGTAATAAAAACTGACAAATCTAACGAGGGTAGGTACCTACCATAAATAATCTTCAAAGCAGTCAGAAGAATGTGCCATTGAACTCGAGTGGAGCTTCTTTTATGAATATTTACTTAGGATGTTTACTTAACATTTGTGCTATACCAGCCCTTCAAAATCCTGGTAGTTTTATTGCTTCCATAAATCAATCATTCTAGCTGTCATTTCCATATTTTAAGTATTTTATTTAATTAAAGGCTTGTAATTAGGTTTTTGATATTTATTTAGATCGATTTTGATTTTATTAATCGATTTCTATCGAATTATAAAAGAAAAATTGAATTTATTTTTCCATTTTGCATTTTAAGATTGCCTAAAAAAATGCAATAACAATGGTGCTTATAGTTGCAGTTGATGCTTATAGTAAATTGAGTGGGCTACAAGTGAAAATCGCAACTTTCCAACTTTAAACCAATTTACCACGAAAACGACTCTAAAGATCGGAAAAAATTACATTTCCGTATTTTAACTTTTTACAAGGTATCAAAAATCCTATTTAAACTTAGAAAACGCATGACAAACAAAATCCAATAAAAATAAAAAGTGAGAATAAAAAAAATATAAAAACTCAAATAAAGCTAAAAATTCATATCTGACTGTACATTTTAATTTTAAACAACTTTATCCCATAAATATTTTTTAATATCTTTACAAACAAAGGTATTTTACTCTTATAAAATTTTACATTTTTTGTCCTACACTGTATGCTACACATCGTAATTCAAAATAAGTATGTGTTAAATGAGTTGATCACGCACAAACTTCCAACGCAATTTTTTTTTTTTTTACTAATAGAAAAAAAAATCCCATATGGTGCATACTTTTCGTATGGCACTGTTATTATGATCTGTATATCAAACTTTCCATTAACATATTAGTTCGAAAAAACTTCGAAAAAAAGATACAGGGGTTGAATTTTTTTTTTCAGTTTTCGACACATAACTTGGTCATTTCTCAATATTTTAATTTCATACCAAGAGATTATTCATTATAATTTAGAGCACACTGTTCATCAGTGGCCTATGATACAGGGTATATGACCCATTTTCGCTCAACAGCTTCTACGTCCACAAACTTACAAGATCTTACTTATCAATGTTGGATTACCTGTAGATTTCTTACAAAAAAGTTATAATTATGAATATTCTAAATTCCCCATAGTTCTTGAGTAAATTGAGTCTAAACTTCCTCATACCATTTTTAGATATAAATACCTACAAAATTGATTTTTAAAATTATTATTTTATATTAAAAAAAAAAAACAGTTAATATCGAACAAATGGGCTTCTTTTTGCGGTATGATGAAGTTTACAGTCAATTTACTCAAAAACTATGTGGAATTTTGAATATAGTTAGTCCACTGAGTGTTGTCTGTTGTGATAACTAAGGATACATCATCTCGTTATGTTTCTTACTCCTTCTATTGCATTGCATAGTCAATCGAGTTAAAATGGGACGTATTGTCAGAAATACGTTTAAATCGCCAGCAATTCTAAAAAGATGAGCAAGAGTGAGACGGAAGTACATTCAGCTTGCGTCTTGATACGCTTAGATTGATACGGTAAGATTGTCGTCCAGCTGATCGGCTAGTGTCAGTGACAGTGACGAAGTGAAGTACTAAGTACTGATTAAGGTTTGGTATTTGAAACGTTTTTAATACGAATTCAGCAGAATTACCTGTGATTTTTTACGATGTGATAAACTACGAGTAACTTATTAATTGCGTGAATGCCTAAAAATACATTGCCTTGTTTTTCTAACGTTTGAAAAAAAAAAACGGACAGGGTATATTTTCGCAACGAACTACAAAAAATTACACAAAATGCCTGGGAAACGATTGAACTCCCTAGCACGTGGTCTTGTGGTTAAATTGCTAGAATATCTTACCGCAGAAAAAGAAAACGGAGGTCGTATGCTTTCTCTTAAACGCCACCCAGCAGGTAGGCTAATACATGATATTTCTAATCATGATTAGGTATAAAAATTTATTATTATTATTCTTACTTACTTGCATTATACATTTTTTCTTATCAAAAAGCTTAAAGGCTCTACTTCGTCAATAACTCGTCGAAATAATATACCTATTTGTAGGATTTTCATTATTCTTCAACACACGCCACTAACGCGAACTGGTTCGACATCTGGTTCGACTTAGCTGTACGAATCAAATAGAATTAATCGAAATTGTTTAGTCAAAATCAGTGTGGCTGACAACGGACAACGGACAACTCTCACTGGACAAATTATATTCATTAGTCAGTTTTTTTTTGTAAGAAAACTACAGGAAATGTTGTTGAGTGAAAAAGGGATCATATATCCTGCGAGTTACTACACTACGCCACTGATGAATTTTTTCACCCGTGCTTTTCTACGTTTTGTATGCTCTAAATTATAATAAATAATCTCTTGTTATAAAATTAAAATATTAAGAAATGTCAGAATTATGCGGCGAAGACTAAAAAAAATATTTTTTTCAACACTCTGTATCGTTTTTTTTTAAGCTTTTTCGAACATGTTTATGGGAACTTCCATTCCTTAAGACAGGTCTTCTATTAATTGATGAAGTCCTGCTATAAAAAACTGACTCACCCTGTAGTTGAAGGTATTTGGTGAAACAGACAGAAAATCAATATCCATAAATTTATTTGTCGGAATCCTAGTGACTTGAAAGGCATTTGCCATCTAACGACTGAAGGTGTACAACTTTCAATATTTCATCAGAGATTCTCAGTAATTTCTGACCGAAACATCGATGTCTCTGTCTTCACCATACCATTTCAGAAAAACAACCTGTTAACGTCACACGGAAAAATGATCACATTGGATGTACGTAAGACTTCTCGCGATGCCACACAGCTGCTCGTTTATACTAAGTACACTACAACTTTGTAGGTAGACGCATGAAAATTTCAGGCAGCTGCCGATTTGGATCAAGTCAAACTTATGTTTCAGAAACTTAATAAATATTACGACTTACAGCATAAGAACAAACAGAAGAAATTAGCTTAATTAGTGCAACGTACCAGTTAAAAACCTTTCAAAACAAACAAACTCATATAATACAATGATCCCGAAATGGCGGACACCGATCGCACCACAGCATCCATTGTGGATTAAAGATTCTAAGTTGAGCCATATTTTTTTCTCCAGTATGGCCTACTTAAGAAGATATGACCACTTTTGTGGGAAAAAAGTCATAACACTGGCACTGGATACTCTTCTTCAGGCAGAAAAATAGTGTGTAGAACTACAATCCCAAGATAGATGTTACCATGGAAACATAATGAAATGAGAACACAACAAAGCTTAAAACAATAATCGTTGCGCGGATACCTATTCGCGATAATATTATTCAAAATCTCGATTTCGAACAACGATGCCACATTGAAAAATTTTGGTGAACACAGGGAATAGGTAAACTTTGAATGCCTATAATTCCGTTCCCGATAATAAAAAAATAAAAAGCAAACGCTAACGTAATAGTTATGTGAAATCATGTGCTTTGCCAGTGGAGGTTGTTTAAATTTGACTACCATTTTAATTTAAATTTTAAAAAAGGACACCCTATATCTCGGTAACCAAGCCGAGGAACACATTTTTTATTTTAAATTTACAGTCTTCTGAACATCCTCTACAACACCCTGTATACCGTGTCCGCCATTTCGGGATCACCCTGTATGTACAATTTTCCTCTAAAATGAATTAGGGAGATAATATTTGGAGATATTGAAATTTGCATCATGGAATTTCCATTCCTATGGTCTGCCGATGCAACACCCGGTATACTGACAAATACGCATGACGAATCAAATGACTTTCCAAAGGACTACCTACTTTAAATAAAAATCTAGGTACTAACCTGTCTATACGACCAAAATATATTATTTACTTTTAATAATTGGATAGTAAAATAAATAGGTACTAAAAAAAAACTGTCTGATTCTAACGAGTAACTATTACAACAATAATTTTATAATGAGGAACACTAGAATTCGTTAAAACTTGAAATTGTAAAGCCTTGTCCACACCGAAAGCAACGCATAGGAACATTCTGTTTATGTTGCTTGTTCCTGGAACTTGTTTCTGAATGTTGACAAAAGTTTATTTAAGTTACTCATTGTTTATGGTTGCAGCAACAAAAGTTCCTATAAGTTGCTTGTTTCCATATTTAGCGGCAAAGATCAAAGAAAATATAGAAACATTGGTAAACATTTTTTGTTTCTCAACGGTATTTTTATCAGTGTGGACACGTTGTTGCTTGTTCCCAAAGCTCGAAACTTGCGTCGTGAAGCCGTCGGGTAGTTGCCGAAAACATCAGCTAATACATTGACTTCGTTCAGTATATTATAATAATAAAAAAACATTAATTAATAATAAAAATAATGCCGTTTAAATGGACGACAGAAAATATAATGTGACGTATGACACCATGTGTCTTTCTGTCTAAAAGACTTCGTCTAGTCCAACATTTACGGACTCGTTTTTTGTGTTTTTGTAAAATAATTACAATTGCAGCTGCTGCTGCCTGTAAATCTTCTTCGTCGTACCACATTGTTTAGAAACATACACTGCACTGGTGTAGACACAACGTTTCCTGTTGCGGCAACACAACGAAACATTCACAAAACTGAATTACCTTGGTGTGGACAGAATGTTTACGGAACTTTTGCTGTTGTTTCTGTTTCCATAAACAGGTTGCGGCAACCAGCAACAAAATGTTCCTCTGTGTTTCTTTGGTGTGGACAAAGCTTAACGGTAGATAGTTTAATCAGTATAGAAGCAGCAAAAACTACTATTACACGATAGTACCCACCCTAGTGGAAGGTGTTTCTATTCAAAATTGTTTGAATACAACAATGTAAGTTTATAAATAACAATTTTCTAATTTATAAATATCAATTTACATCATTAAATATTTTAGACAATAGATAGTTCTAGTGCCTACTTATATTTTTATTCTTTATTAAACATAATTTTTAACAGCTAACAATTTATTGTTATGAAAACTATTTTTACAGAATGTACAGCTTGGAAGCTCTTTTGGAGCAATTGTTTATAATTCGGTGCATTTATAAGCACACAAGTGCGAAGTCGCCACTTAGGTAATAGGTATAAAAGACTCATCTGAGTTTGAAAATAGTATCTATTATGCAACGAGCTTATAATGAAGGCTATTAATACGCGAGTATGATGGTTAAGATACGAGCCGTAGGCGAGTGTCTTAACCATCATAAGAGCGTATTAATAGCCATTATCTGCGAGTTCCATACACTATTTTTTCTACGACCCTTTTTTATTTCATAGAAAAGATTAAAAAATTATATATTTTAACAATGGTGTACAATTGCGGATCATTGAGGTTAAGATAGGTTGCTATTTGCTTACGCATATTACCAAATTTTCTCTTCGTCGCTAAGATTATTCTGCTGAGACATGTTTTAGTATCAAGTTTAAGGGCACTACTCACTACTGCGTAATTTTTATTATGCGAAGTTCGAATTCCGAATTTTACGCTTTGATTTTGAGATTAATAATAATTTTAATAACATTGACAGTCATTAATTACGATATTGTTTACCTGCGCAACGCGACGGTCGCAGCGTTGCCGCTTTGAATACTATCACGGAGCGCTACGAATGATATAATACTTTATCTTCCTATCTTTTACACGATATATCCTACCTATCAAATTAATTAAGGTAATATAAAATCTTGATAAATTTTCTTTGAATGTTACTTATGTTCTAAATTAAATAAACGTTCAGAATTTTTTTTCAGAAATACAGAACTTATATCACAAGGCAATTTTTGTCGTGAGTATGACAACTCTGTGACTTCGGTTGGTTTGCCGACCCGATTGTGAGCGAAAAGGAACCGATTCGATTGCAAATGCTCCTCTGCCATTGGATAGCTTGACCAGTGCTTTAATGAAAATTTGTATCTTAATGAGACCCATTAAAGCACTGGTGATTCATATTTAATATATGCATAGTAAAGGTTGGGAGTAGAAAAAAATTATTACCCTACGAATGTTTCAAGGTTTTTTTATCGCAATAGAAAAATTGAGTAATTTCAAAAATACCTAATAATTTTTCATTCGTATTTTTCTCAAGTAATTATCTGTAAATTAACGATTGAAATACCGGAAAATGTCATTGATGCATTAGATGAATAATAATTGTAGTTTCTTGACGATTTGAAAAAAATCTTTAACATCGCTGCAAAAAAAAGTGTTCCAAACTAATTGACTATTGTCAAAGTCGACCTTCGATTCTGTTAAACAAGTTTCGACGCGTGCTTAAAACACTCCTATTTTGTAACGACTTCAAATATCCTAAAATTTTAAATCGCTCTGTAAAAAAATTTCTAGTAAACTGTAAGAAAACGCTTGGAAAGTTAAGATAGGAACATGTAAGCCGTTTTGCGATATTTGGAGCCGTTTCTATTGTACACTGCTTTCAAAATGGAAAATTGCGATCTTCACTTGTTCTTCCGAGATCGATGAAATCGTAAATCGAGGAAGTATATACTAAGGGTGGAGTGCTAGAATGCTAATTAAACATTTGTCAGATAATTATTGATTTTAAGTTGCAAATTTTGAAAATAGGGTGAATATTTTGAATGGTCTTTCATTTTTTATCAGTAATTAACTCTTCTTAAAGGGAGTTAAACTTATTTTCAGCAATTTCAGACCAACATTTTGATAATACAGGGCATTTTAAAATAAGTAATTATCTGGCAGATTTGTAATTAACGTTCTAACACTCCACCGTTAGCCTTGTGCCCGATTTTTGTCCGTCAGTAGGTCGCAAGTTCTGTGACTTTTGCTAGGAAACACTCTAGAGGCGCCATTTTTCGTCGTAGGAAGTTGAAATTTGGCTCGATTGAAGAGGCGCACGGTCCCACGATGCCTATTGAAACTGAGCGGGATACGTTACCGAGAAGTGGCTTTTTTCCGGGAATTTCGGTTTTTTTCGGGAACGACCTAGGAAACACTCTAAGTGTCCGAAAGTTGCACCGATCAGGATGAAACTCGGTAGGAACGAAGCTCGGGACCCCCAAAATAAATACGACCTATTGAAAATGGGCCGGATCCGAGTATGTTAAGGCTCCCGTTCAGGGGCGTATTTTTTTTAAAACGTCCCGACATAAAGATTTGCTTCTCGGTAACGGTACGTTGCGGACAAATTTTGCAAGTACAGTTACTTAGGGAAAGCATAGACGTACAAACTTTGTAGAGATTGTTTTTCGAAAAAATAATTAGGTAAGCGATAATCGACTCTCAAAAATTGAGTACACCGTTTTCGCATGATTTTTCGTCTATTTCGAATTTTTTTCTTATTTGACCGATCGAAAAAATAACAAAACAGTGAGATAGAGCCGTTAGTTACCTACTAAAAAGACGATGATGATTTTTTTGTGAAAAGTCGGGAAAAGTGACTAATTAAAAAAAAAAAAACACGATTGGCTTAAAAAAATAACAAAATTTTTTTTAACGAAAACGGTGCATCCTAGCGAAAATTCAAATCAGACCTTTTTTGAATAGTTCTTCAAGTGCTATTTTTTTTAATTGAAACATTTTCCCGAAAAATTCCCTGTTTGGGAGCGGCAATTGTTTCTTCAATAATAACAATTGACCAAATGCTTTCGATTTTTTTTCTAAATATTGTCGACCGATCGAAACACAGGTACACTTTTGTCAAATTTTTTTTCTTCAACACATAATTTGAAGTTTTGGCTCCATTTCGTGTCGATTATGTTGGTACTTTAAACGAAAAATAAAAAATTTCCTCGCTGCTCGAAAATTAGCTTACACTTTTATTTTTATTAAAAAATCGATAAATTAATGCTTTTTATTTATTTTTTGTCATATTTTTATGCATGATTAGGAAAATTAGAAGGACAGTCGTAACGATAATTAATTAACGTAAATGATTGTGAAAAATTATCCACATTGGTCTTTTAATAACGAAGATATGACAATTTTTAGAAATTTTCAATAATACGTTCCCGGCGATTCACCGGCCACGGCTCGTGTCTTGACCTGCCGGAGCGCTGGCTCGGTCGCTCGTTGCCCCTCTATATTATTATTATAATGGTAATTATTAGTATACAGTGCATTTATTTTAAGTGTTGCCATAGGGAATAGCATGTAAAAAAATTCACCCTATGTTGACTTATGTTGTCTTGTACTTTGGAAGTCGTTTTTAATTTTCAATAATAGTACACGTCATCTACTTTACAATACGGCCTTTCAGAAAAGCCGGTCATTGTTCAATTTTATGATACAGGCTGTCCCATTGAGGTGAAAAAACTGCAAGAAACGGTAAGAGATACAAAGTCGGTTAAATTACAAAAAAGTTGCGCTGTTTTGAGACGAGTATTTGGCAATTTTTTTTCTCAATATTCCCAGAATTTCCTGAAATATCCTGAAAAAACTTGAAACATTCAGATTTATTATTTCAGTCATATCTTCTTTGTTATTTAAAAAAAAATATAATTTTTTTGTAGGTTTACATAAGCCGTATTGAGTTACTTATTTGACGTTTCAAAAATTTCCAAAGCCGACTAGCTCTTGGGATTTCCAAAGTCAACTTTTATTTTTCTTATGGCCGCCATATTGTTTTTCTATTGGATAATTTATCTATTGGATAATAGCTTTTATACTGTTCAAGAATATTTACAGAAAGTACAATAATTATGGTCTCACTGATCAATCTGTGAACGGTATTGTTATTTTGTTTATAGAACTTAAAAAAAAAAGATTATTATTTTTTTTTTCGTTCTCATTTCATATTTGCATCTGCCTACATTAATATCATTATTGTGTTATACTGACGACCACAAATGTCATATATTTACATAACGTGGAAATAAATATTATTATTACATATTATTATTATCTTTGATATTTGGAGTATCTAAGATAGATTTTTGAAAGTAGGTATCTCAGATAGTTTTAGATAGTTTTGTATCTAAGATACTTTTTAGAAAGTATCTAGTATCTTGTATCTAGATACTTTTTAAAGTATCTTTCCCAGCACTGGTATATGTATAGACGCCGATCATAAAGCTGATTTTGACAAATATCCGAAAATGAATAAGAAACAGTCATAAGACAAGTAGTCCTTGGACACTAATGCCCGTATTCACAAACGATAATTTCCTAAATAATTACGTAATCAATTATCCCCATCTCATTCTATTTCCAAAAAAACTACATATCTCCATCTCACTCATTTAATTAATTACGTAATTATTTAGGAAATTATCGTTTGTGAATACGGGCATTTTTTAGCCTTTTAAAAAAGTTTTTGACACAAATGATTAAATTTCTTGTTTTAAGAAACACTGGATACGACTCTGTTTTGGGTAATTATTCTGTAAGTATTTTGTATGATAACATGACGAATGAACTAATTACACAAAAACAATGCGATACTCATAAAAAGATTGCGTTTGAATGCTGCATTCATGTGTGCGACTAATTTATTATCTCTGTCTAATTACGAAATGGTAAAAACTCATCCAGTCTCTATCGTTATCTATCATTTAGCTTATTATTATTTTATATGCAATAATAAATACTTACTTATATAAAAATTAAGAATTTCGCATGCATTACATTAATATTTATTTTATTTCACTCGAAGGTTCATTTGGGGAACTTCCCCTTATTTGAGATATCTTTATAGATGTATTATTATTATACAGGTGATCCCGAATTGGCGAATACGGTACTTACACAGAGTGTTGTAGCGGATGTTCTGTAATCTTAAAACAAATGTATTGTTTCATCGAGTTCGTTGCAGATATATATATAAGGTTGCCTTTTTTATGTAAACCTACAAGAAATACTTTTTTCTTCAAACGTCAGTAAATCAGACATTACTCGACTCAGTGTAGCCGGCCTCAAAGTTTCGCTTTTCCTCCGACAGAGGTTTATTTTTCACCTTTCCTGCGCCGGAGGAAAAGTGTTGTCACATACCGTGTGACAAGTTTCAAAGCGCGACATAGGCGAACAGCATGGGAAATCACGCATATTTGTAGTTCATTCCTTACCACTTTTATCTACAAGAACGGTAATGGAGTCTATCGAAAGAGAATTGTTTTCGGAGCATGCTGATACCAAACACTTACCTAATAATTAACAGTTTTTTTTATCATGACAGAACTTAAACATTTTCAAAATTAAAAGTGTGAGCAGCCGTGACATGCCTAGTTCAAATAATTTTGTCACTGTCAAAACAAACATTTTTAATTACAAATACGCGTTTGCCTGAAAAGATTGTTAATGAATAATAATAGCTATTCTAATGATGCGGGACGTGTGTTTATCGCCGTGGTACTCTATTACCTGGCCGGCCAGATATCCCGATTTAGCACCTTATCCTTGTTGTCACTTTTCTTGGGAACTTGGGATTACCTTAAAAGCGAAATAACCAACAACTCGGACAAGTTCGGCGAAGCACAATTTATAATAAGGTGGGAATATTGATTTAAAAATGGAGGACTATTTGAATATTTTTTGTTTTAGTTATTGTTTTAGTTCAATTAATTTACGTGTTTATTTTTCGTAGTCAATTTTAGGTAAAACAAAATGACGGTAAAATATCTCGGTCATTGTTCTTATTTGCTTCTTGAAATTTTTAAGGGCTAAACTTTAAACGCTAAAGGATATTAGTGTAGTTGTCAATTAGGAAAATATCAATACAATTTCTTTAAAAAATGTGCTCATAAATGGTGTAAGGAATTTAGCAATTTTTACCCTTTTCCTACCCACGTCACTGGCGTACTAAGTGCGTTATATTTTAAGGTTTCCTATTTTGAAAATCACTTTGACTCACAAATAATAATTCTGTGGGTAAAACACAAAAGGTAATCAGGCAAAATAGTCAACTTTACAGGAGACCCAAATGATTGTTTTGCCCTTTCGCCTTTTGTCTTTTACCCACAAAAGCAAAAGCAGTGAGGTAACATTAAACCAAAGTATGTAATTGGAATCGCGCCGTTTTGGTTTTCATAACTTTTTATACTCAGGTATTTTTCTATACCACGGCTCATGATTTAATGAAAATTCAAATCGCATCACCACGAAAATATAGAAGTGTAATAAGATGACGAGTGCCTTTAATAAAGCACTAATTAGTCTCTCGGCTCTAGGCGGGTAATTCTAAAAATACCTTGCGCACAATCATTGTCTATCTGGCTGAATCCGGTCCTGAACACAAAAAGATAAAAAACATTACAATCTACTAGTGAGCGTGGAGATGTCATTGAGAGATTTATCGCGTACATTTGTAGGTGATTAGTACATGGAAGCATTGTTTCCACATTCTAAGCAAGTTTTTAGGTATAGAGCGCGAAACTTCCATTGTAAAGGTGTTCGCAGACCAACGCGGGACTGTGAGTGGGACCGGTAGCGGCGATCAAAACGCGGGGCCTATTTTGTGCAGCCGAAATGCAAATGCGAAATGCGTGAAAACTGACACGTTTGGTTTCATGCATAATATCCAGCCACTGCACAATGACGTCCCGCATTCTGATCGCTCGCCTCCAGCTCCCGCAGTTCCGCGTTTTGGTCTGCAAACATCTTTATTACGGTATCAAGAATGTTAAAAAATGCAGCTGGTTTTCAACTCGTGTAACAACCAACAGATAACAGAAATATATTATTGAAATAGATACTTAAATATGAACTATTTTTACTGTGTATCGGTACTTATACCTATATACAGAAGTAATGTGTAACGTAAGATCAGTGATATTTAATTTAAATATTATATTAGCATGCTGTTGAGTAAAATAAATTATAAATCAAAGGAGACTATTTATCATTTCGGTACAGTGCAGTATCGAGGAGAGTTCTGATAAAATTCCGCAAGTATGGAAAAGGAGCAACCGTACGAAACCGAAAGTCTTTTAAACAATTCCAAGTAAGTCTTCTATTAAACAATCATTTAAAAACAGGTACATATATTGAAAAAATAGGGAATCTTGGAAATTTAGCTAAGCTTATCATCACAAGAAAGTTGCCAATGTAAAATTACTAATTTAGCGGGGTTTTCTCGTAGAATGATAAAAACATCCATCTTAACTTTTTTCATGCCATTAGATATAAGTAAAATCAATTCAGTTTCGTTCAATAATTTTATTATAACAAATCATGTTATCTATCAATATTATAGAATCAAGAATATGTACGTAAAAATGGGGTCCCGGCTGCTTCACAGCAGTCGTTAGGTTACGTCAGAGGCCCTTGAGGCTACTTGAAAACTTCTGACACTTGGGCTTTACCACAGCCACACGATATTTATTTATTTATTATAATAATTAATTAAGTCATGGTGTCAATATAGCTAGAAATTATTTTTCTTAAATTTTAAATAACAATAGAAAGATATACAGGGTGTTCGGTAATGGGCCAGCCAAAATCAAAGGTCATGTATAAAATCAGTTTTTCAATGCTTCTAAAATATATTTTTTTTAGTAACTGGGCAGTCAAGATCGAATGTCATGTATAAAATCGTATTTTGAGCATAAAAGAAGGAATCACTTTTTTCAAGATCAGGCTTCGTTTTGAAAATATTTCCAAAAATGCAAAACTAAGGCCACAATAAAAATCGGTTTAATTCGGTAACTGAACCACATTTTTGAAAATATTTGAAGTTATTCATTATTTTATGATTAAAATACGATTTGCCCAGTTATGTAGATAGTTCGTTAACTGTCTTATTCGCGGATGACACTACCTTGTTCACAAGTCATCGAAAAATAGATGAAGCAAAGCTCCATGCGTGAAACGGGCATCTACATGGTTCAATGCCAACAGACTCTTTTTAAAAATGGCGAAAACGCAAACCATTACCTTGGCGACAAATATAAACTCAGGTCAACGACTCACCTGGTCCTATATCATGTCAACCAGGTCTGTTCCAGAGCTGCTTGTGCTGCTTGTCTTTCATAGGGTTCATAGAATTTGAGTTTTGTTGGATTCTGATCATTTCTATAAACGTTTTTTTTAAACGTGTTACATTCTATGTTCAAAATCAAAAATCATACGATGATCTTTTAGTGTTTTAACATGTTTAGCTAGAGCACAAGTGCCTGTATTACGTTTTGCATTACTTTTAGGGATGTAATGCGAAATTTCAAGTTCCTTGAGGTTTGTCCAATTTTTAGTTGCATTAGATTGGTTTTTACAGTTGGTGTTTAAATTTAGAAGTTTGTGAGTTATAAACAAGTGAAAATCGTCATTTTTGAAGTTCAAGGCTTTGTACAACGAAAATGGCTTAAGATAGAGAAAAACGGTTTACATGTCCCCGTCTTAACTTTTTATGTACTATCTTATGGTACAGAAACATTTGTACTTTCTTTGTTTTTTTTTTATTTGGCGACGCGTGGAGAAATCTCAGATTTTTTCAATTTTTTTATCATCGTGTATAAACATTTTATCTACATCATAGGATAGTACATGAAAAATTACAATAGGGACATGTAAGTCGTTTTTCTCTATATTGAGCCGTTTTCGTTGTACAGGGCCTTGAACTTGAAAAATGACGATTTTCACTTTCATTTCACAAAATCTTTCTTAATAGTATATTATTATATGAGCGATTATGCAGCCATTATTCACGAGATGATGATAATGCCGCGAGCTTTAGCGATTATCAATGAATAATGTCGCGATTTTATTCTTATATCCACTCATCAGTTAGGTAGGTACCTAACTGGGTTATGATGTGCTAGAATTATGAATATTGTAGTTTAGAGTAAAGTGGAACGTAAATATTTAAGAAGATAACTCAAAATGGTAATATTTTTGTAAAACAGCTTAAATTGTACGTTATTGTAAGCTATAACCTCAAGAAGACCTCAAGAAACAGGATGTTATGATTGACAAGCTTAATAAGAAAATAACGCACTTTGAATCAAAAAATTGTGAACTTGCTAGGAAGATTGATGAACAGGAACAAATGTATAGGAATTATAACGTAAGAATTTTCGGTTTTCCTGTGGTTGATAATGGTGTTGATCTTAAGTCTGATATTGTCAAGACATTTAAAGAGAAATATAATATTCTTATTAAAGAGGAACAAATTCAGAACTGTTATCGGGTCAAAGCTATAGAGGTGATGTTGATAATAATATAATATAAGGTGCCAGCTGTTATTATACGCTTCACGAGTAACGCTGCTCGAACAGCTGTTTTTAATAACCGTAAAAATTTGAAGAATGGTGGTTTACAAATAAGGGAGGATTTAACCAGGACGAGACTTTTATTATTGGGGGCTGCGATAAAAAAATTCACTCATAGGAATGCATGGTCTCTCAATGGAAATGTTTATGTAAGGTGTGACAACAAAGTGTATCGAGTTTGTGATTTAGATGAACTTGAAGATATTCAAGTTTCTTCAGTTGATGTATGAATTGTCATGTTACTACTATCACTTGTTTTTTTCCTTCGTTATAATAATTCTGCTGCTATTTCATACAGAGTAAATTAAGTATAGGTACTTGTTTTGTTTTCTTTAAATTATGATTGCTTATTATGTATGCACCGGGCACCTGTTCTTTTTTTTTGTGCTGAGCGAGGTCTCAACTTTTAATATTATCCTTTGCCATATTTTTTTTTATACTTAGCACTTTGTGTTGTGATCTCGCGCAGTCGTTGCTTGTCTGGGGTCTTGTCGTTGTAAAGTAGGAATATACCTATAATAATATGTACTTATAATTTTATAGTTGTTATCGCTTTTTTATTATGGAGCGAGGTTAGTTAAGCTCATCATATAAAATACTCTATACTTTATAATTAAAGAGTGTCCAGCTTTATCGTATAATTTAACAATATATAATATTGTTCTTTATCTCATCTTTTTTGTCTTTTCTATTCTTCTTTTGTTGTCTTTTTTTTTCCTTCTTTGATACTTACCTAGCGTAATTTAGTACTCCTATTAACATATTTGTTTACGCTATTTTTTAATCTGTTTTTTCTTGCTGTTTACTCTCGATATTCACCGCTATCATATGACTCATACGAAAATTGGCCACTTGAATCTACAGTCTATGTGTACTGGCTTTGATGATCTCAGGTTTTTAATCGAAAATCAAAACTTTTTTCTGCTTATGCTCACTGAAACGTGGTTGACTGATGATGTTGATGAGGACGTTTTCGATATTCCGGGTTACAGGCTGTTCAGGAAAGATAGGCCGAGTAGAGGGGGGGGAGTGGGATTTTACATCAAGGATACATTTTTACCTGAAATAATCAGTTTTAGCTTTCCTTTAAATTCAGCTTTGGAATATATGGTGTTTAAGCTAAGAATAAAAAAATCATACAGTTACTGTTGCTTTTGGCGTCTTTTATCGACCACCGAAGACAAATTTAAACTCCTGCCTAGCGGACCTTGATAATATTCTTTCTTATGTTTGTCCGTTGGTTGATTACTTTTTTTGTTTGGGCGACTTTAATGTCGATCTTTTGGATATACTTAAAAATATAGTGACTCCACGTGAAATTACATACCGTTCTTTCAATAATTTTAATTATAATCTTTTCCTTGAGGATCTTGAGTCCCTTCCTTGGCATCTGATGTTATATGAAGGAAATATCGATACTAAGATTTCCATGTTTAATAGTTTTATACTGTCAGTGATTGATGCTCATGCACCGGTTAGAAAGGTTCGCATTACAAAAAAGAGGGCTCCGTGGTTAACCTCGAATATAAGAGTTTATATAAATTTGCGAAATAGAGCTTTGCAAGGGTTTAAGCAATCTAAAAATGGTGAAGACTGGCTGCGATACAAACAGTTGAGAAATTTTACTTTGTCTTGTATTAGAAGGGAGAAAAAAAAATATATTGATGATGTTTGCTCGGGAAAAAGTGAAAAGAAAGTCTGGAATGCCCTCAGGATGTTCAAACTAAGTTCTAAAAATGATACTGCCATCCCTGAAAATCTTTCTGATCGTGAGGGTATTTCTAACCATTTTAAACCTTTCATACAAGTGTCCTCTGATTGCGGTTCACAAATTGATTTCTATAATAATAATCGATATAATGATAATAACATATTCTCTTTTGAATTCGCAGCAATTGAGACAGTTAATAGAGTGTTGAGCAGCATTGACACTAATGCTCAAGGAATTGACGACTTATCAGCCGGATATCTTAAGTATTGTAGCCCTTTTATTGATAAGTATATTACACATTTAGTTAACTCCTGCATTGAACGTGGTTATTTCCCGGATCAATGGAAAATTGCAATTGGCAAACCTATTCCTAAGAAACCGACTCCGGCTCATTATGATGACCTGCGTGTTATCAGTATTTTGCCGGTTGTCTCAAAGATATTTGAGAAAATTTTGAGTGACCAAATTTTCAGTTTTATGACAAGAAATAATATAATTCCTGCTTCGCAGTGTGGTTTCAGGAGGGGCTTCAGTACGGCAGTCGCCTTGACAAATGTTGTGGACAGCATCATTAGGGCTAGAGATGCTGGTAGAGCGGCTGTGTTGGTCCTGCTTGATTTTTCTAAGGCGTTTGATACCGTCAATCATGAACTAATGTGTGCCAGACTATGTTACTACGGTTTTGACGCTAATGCGCTTTGCCTTATGAGGTCGTACTTTAGGTGCAGATGGCAAAATATTCTTAGCGATGGTCGGATTTCGGGTGGAGTTGAGGTCTTATCGGGAGTGCCTCAGGGATCCATATTGGGACCACTGTTGTTTATAATATATACTGCAGATATTATAAATTCTGTAAAAAACTGTCAAGTGCAAGCGTATGCTGATGACACGCAGCTTTATTTTGAGTTCGACCATGGGAAATATTTGGAAGCTAATGAACTGGTAAACAGAGATTTGGAAATAATCAGGCAAACGTCTCATGATCATAATTTGATAATTAATCCTACGAAGTCCCGGGTAATAATCTTTTCGGACCAACAACGTAGAAAATTTCTTAGACAAAATTTTAAAATTGTTTTAGATGATGCGGTTCTTCCTGACGTGGACAATTGTAAAAATCTTGGCCTTATAATTGATTATGAACTTAGATTCAGAGAGCACATTAGTCAGCTTCATAGAAGATCCTTCATTGCTGTTAAGTTACTTTATTCAAACCGACATATTCTCAATACGAGTTTACGTAAGCGATTGTGTGAATTGTTTGTTTTGTCGAAGTATAATTACTGTGACACCATTTTTATGGACCTGCTTTGGATTCGCGTACTAGATGTAAAATCCAAAAGGTTCAGAATTGTTGCTCGAGACTCATTTTTGGATTGAGAAAGTATGACCACATCTCGCATACATTTGTAAAGTTGAACTGGCTACTAATGGAAAATCGCAGATTGCTGCATTTTGCAGGCTTTATGCATCATTTGATTAATGGTAAGGATCCTCCTGTGTCCCTTAGTGAGAGACTTACGTCTAGATTGGATATACACCAGCGGGTCATCAGAAATAGGGCTAGACTCACAATGCCTCAGCATCGGACAGCATTGTTCCAGCGAAGTTTTTCCTATAATGCTGTCAAGGTGGTTAATGCATACCGGATAATATTTTCATGTTATCTTTCCCCCAGTTTAAAGCGTTATACAGAAAGCGTATTTTTGAAAGTCAGTACACAGTTTGTTTTGATGCGTGATGGTTTATGAGTATCGTATATGGATTCTGCTATTTTTGTTTTTCCTCTTTTTTCATCTTCTTTTCATAATTTCTGTTCTAATCTCTTTCTTGTATCTTCCTCTCGTTCCTGAAATTTCGTATTATTTCTTGTCTTCTTTTTATTTGATATGCGGTTTATGTTAGGTGTTTATTTGAATTGTTTGAATTATTTGAATTATTTGTCAAGTTAGCTTTATGTTTAGTAGGCAAATGGGTATACAAGATACTTTGAGTTTTCTTTCTTTTTTGTTCTTCATACTGCATGGTTGAATAGAATAGCTATTTTTGCTAGATTCCGCCGTGTGGTGTGAAAAATTTATTTTTCGTAAATCGTGTTCTAAATGAAAAAATAAAGTCGATATTATTATTATTATTATTATAAAAGCGGGGGTATTATCCTTTACATTTCAGATTACTTGGGTGCTACTAAGGTTAATTGGATAAAGTTAGGCTTCCAAGTACCTAAATAACTGGTGTAATTATTAGTAAAAAAAAAACACAAAAACAATAATCAGTGTTAATGTTAGTTCGAACACTTATAATAATACTTTTAAATAAATAAATATAATACATGTGTCCCAGAATGCATGAATCAAACGAAACACAGTGTCGTCAGTATTTGAAAAAAAAAATTTTGTCCGATTGTTTATGGTTATCGAACTATTTGTAATTTTTTTATTTTTGAAAAAATTGTGGCTTCTTTTTTTTAAATAAACTTCTCCGCTATAAATGCTTCGAATAACGTGTGTCTTATTCTTACAGTTGTTGTTTTGGAATTATTGTTCTTTGCATATTATAAAAGTAATAGGCCGTTTTTCTTCGATTTTAGCAAATACGCTAGACTATAATACGTCCAACTTCGACTGAAAACCGGCAGCGAGGCGACGCTAGCGAACCTGGCGGCTCGAGGACCGCTACAGTTGTTCTACTGGGCCCGGAATAGAGATGGGAAATACTGTTACCGAAGAGTACGACCGTTCCAATCCAACTGGTACCGCGACAGAAAAATACCGCGACAAAATACCGGTATTTTGGAACTGTTTAGCCATAGCCACATCGCCGACTGGAGCGGAGCCGTAATCGCGACACGCATACCCTGACCCTCGGAACGGTATCTCTACTATAAACTCCTGCTCCTGGAGTGCTGGAACTGAATTATGTATAATCATAAGTTCCTTGTTCCACGTGATGTTTTAGCCCATATGGCCTTGTATCTTGTATTGCATCTCTGTCCGTACTTCGGTTCGGTACGTATACCTATGTAGGTATCTTCATTTTTTTTACTTACAAGACTGAAGTAAATGAAAAAAATTTTTTTTGCTTATTTCACATTCCATCTCAAGTATTTTTTCATTATATGTAATACAGTTACATATTTACATTTTTATTTGATAATTATTATTATGTTATTACTTATAATTTTTAAAGAGTCAAGTATACCTATAATAATTATTCCTTTTTTGTTTTCTGGCTTGAAATTTTTACTTTTTTTAATTTTCTTAGAGGACCGAAGTAGCCTTGCATAACTAGTCAGTAGGTACTCAACGATCCCATAGAGAAATATCGGGTCCGGGGTCTGGGTATAATGATGGATTGATGAAAAATCAAGCAAGCAAAAGTAATCAAGTAATCAACTCAACGTATCAGATACTTGTGACTAATGTATCAATATCTACTCGATACTGTTATCTGTTGCACATCACTATGGTGCAGTGTGTTAGTTACAACTCGCGACACTAAATGGCGCTGCCACAGCGGCTGCCTTCGAAATGCATGTAAAATTGCCGGAGTTGGACGTATTAATAGTCTAGTGTATTTGATTTTAGTGTTCTTAAAAATATCATCGTGATAATGTTTGATTAATATTGATTGAGTGATAATAGAAAAAAATTATCGCACAGAAAACGTGAACATTACTCAGAAAAACTTTTAATGTTTTTATTACTATTGAGCCTTGTCCACACCGAAAGCAACACATAGGAACATTTTGTGTATGTTGCTTGTTCCTGGAACTTGTTTCTGAATGTTGCCAAAAGTTTATTTAAGTTCCTCATTGTTTACGGTTGCAGCAACAAAAGTTCATATAAGTTGCTTGTTTCCATATTTAGCGGCAAAGATCAAAGAAAATGTAGAAACATTGGTAAACATTTTTTGTTTCTCAACGGTATTTTTATCAGTGTGGACACGTTGTTGCTTATTGTTCCCAAAGCTTGAAACTCCCGTTGCAAGAAATCGAAGTGTTAATGGGAGGCGTTCCAATGGAGATATAGCAGCTCTATTGTTCGTATCTTCTTTTTGAATTAAAGGTGAAATTTTGCAAATCAGATTACCCAAATTAGTACTACTCATACGACAATTTTTTTTTTAATGTCCATTATTATATCATCTTTCTTTAATGAACTTAAAAGACGTATGACACCATGTATTGTGACTTTCTGTCTAAGAGACTTACGGTGGAGTGCTAGAACGTTAATTACAGATCTGTCAGATAATTACTGATTTTAAAATGCCCTGTATTGTCAAAGTGTTGGTCTGATATTGCTGGAAATAAATTCTACTCCCTTTTAGAAGAGTTAATTACTGATATAAAATGAAAGACCATTCAAAATATTCACCCTATTTTCAAAATTTGCAATTTAAAATCAATAATTATCTGACAAATCCTTAATTAGCGTTCTAGCACTCCACCCTTGGTCTAGTCCAACATTTACGGACTCGTCTTTTGTGTTTTTGTAAAATAATTACAATTGCAGCTGCTGCTGCCTGTAAATCTTCTTCGGCGTACCACATTGTTTAGAAACATACACTGCACTGGTGTAGACACAACGTTTCCTGTTGCAGCAACACAACGAAACATTCACAAAGCTGAATTACCTTGGTGTGGACAGAATGTTTACGGAACTTTTGCTGTTGTTTCTGTTTCCATAAACAGGTTGCGGCAACCAGCAACAAAATGTTCCTCTGTGTTTCTTTGGTGTGGACAAAGCTTTACGTTTAATATCCTTATTGTCTGATGTCACGTTTATTAGTGTATTTCCATTCAAAATAAAAATTTTCCAAAGTTTGTTGAAAATGTTCGATTTTGAAAATTATCATCCTATATATGGTAACATAAAGAATAATACATAGGTTTTTAATTACGTTTATCTATAGTACCCAAGCATAATTAGCATACGACGATGACATGCTAATAATTTTTTATATATAAAAAAAAAATATGAAGAAAATTCATGAATACCACTTAGTTTATAATAATACCATTAATTTAATACGCAGTTTCTGTAAATAGGTACCTACTGAAAATTAATTCTGGAAAAAAACAGGTTTCCTAATACAGACTGGAATCTTTTTTCCACTTTCAGTGGAAAACTTTGAATTTCTTGGATTCTGAGCAGGAGCATTCCTTCCGTTCGAATTATCTGTTGAGATTTTCAGAAATTATCAGAATCGGTTGAGTCAATAAGGATGTTATTATTTCAGCTCTAAATAATTGAAAATACATATGGCTTGTCCACTGAGTGTTTGTCTGGTGAGATACCACACTGATCCTGACTATAAACGATTTGATTTTTTATGTTTTTAATTCGTACTAATTCTAATTATTATAATTATTGTACGAATCAAATCAATTATTGTATTATAATATTTATATTATATTAAAAATGAATATTATAATTATAATATAAATCAATTATTATAATTGTACGAATCAAAACACAAAAAATCAAATCGTTTATAGTCAGGATCAGTGTAAAATCTCATCGGACAACACTCAGTGGACAAGCCATAGGTTGTTTTTTCGTATTATTTTTTGAATAATATTAATATTACTAAACCATTTGATCAGTTTTATCTAATCCCGACATACACTCGATTCGGTTCCATAGTTTTCCGTGGCCTTTTTGTTGTTAATTTGATGGATGTAAAAGTTACGATTTTATGATTGATGATGGAGGTCAGGTCGATGTTCAACCATGTTCGAAGTTCGTTTGATATACGAACTTCCAGAAGGCTTTTGCTCAAATGGATCATTTCGTTCTCTTGAACAAGCTTTATTTGTTTGGTTTAACCCAGCCCATGATAGACTTGCTTAAATCTTACCTCTTTGAAAGAAAGCAATACGTCACCTACAATAATTTCATTTCAGAATCTTTTACACCCACCTCAGGAGTGCCACAGGGCTCTAACTTAGGCCCGCTATTATTCTTACTTTTCATCAATGACATCACCAACGTCATATCATGTAATAACTTGCTTTACGCTGATGAGAATGTTGTTACTTTTTTCAATTTGTCATAGTCTTAGCAAATACTCTAGATAATAATACGTACAGCTTCCACTGAAAATTGTCACCGGAAGTTACTATCGCCCAAGCGGCTGAATTTTTAACTAGCGCTGATTTAAAATGTCAATTTAATTTAACGAAACGTCAATCTGTCGTTTGCTTGTCATCTACAAAATAAATAATTATTTAATATGCAAGTTTATTACATTCTAATGCCTAACTCCGAATTTATGTAATCAGATGGAGAAGTAATGAATTATTGACGTGTGTTCATTACTAAATACTTACACGAAAGTGATAATTATTATTACCGGTGAGACAACCCGACCATACCCCTACAGATTTTTTTGCCCATTTCATGAGTGTTATTTTTATCTCGCTACATTTTTTCCACTTATCAAGAAACGAATTTAACAATAATGGAAAATTTACATAAATCCTTCAATGAAATACGATCTCTGGGAACAACGCATTTTAGGATCCAAGTAGGTTATTTGTCACGGCGACGGAGAATGCAGCAATCACATCTGGCACCTTTAAAAGGGTGCAATTCGATCAGCCTGAAATTCTCATAAGTGCATAAGAAAGAACTACGTGAAGGAAGGACCACCCCAGGGCGCCAGCGAATACCTTGCATGTGCACGGCACGGAAATATAAATCAGGTCCAAATGTTTAGATAAGATGTAACCTTCGACAGTTCGAGCAAGTGGCTGAAGGATCTCTCGCAGAAAACAACAAAAAGGTTTACTTTTGACTGTGAAGTGTGAAATTTATGACATATAAATTACAACTAGAAATTGCTACGCTTGACAGAGGCAATTAAGAGAACAAGCTTTGCGAAGATGAACTGTCAGACTCTATGATAGATAGTGACAAAATTACCCAAAGCCAATGAGCAGCTACGAGAGGCGGTGGTTGAATGGAGGCCACCAATAGAAGATCACAGAGCCTACTAAGTCCAGGAAAAATGTAAAGAAGGGGATGACTTAAAATCCACGGACGAATGACGTTTCGAAAATTGAAATGGACAGTGAAAAAGAGGCGGGATGAAAAGACAACTCAGGACCGCGGAGACAGGGCACAAGAAAAGGAACTTGCTTTTGAACTTTCAAAGAGTGAAGACTCATGACGTCGCAGAATAATTTTTGTCAATACCGAGATCGATAATTTTTGTAAGTGTTAATAATTAAAGACTACGTGACTGTGAATTAATTTTTATACTTATGACAATCGTTATTTTTTTGTGTCACCGGGTTAAACTATTTTCCGCGCAAACGAACTGCGAAGACGCGTGACGTTCTTATATAATTTTTTTGTGTACCTACTCATATTATAAACATTTGAAGCGGCAGTTTTATCGAACCCGATATTCTTCGTAAACCATAACGGGAACTGTGACGAACTTGCCAACGTGTCTAGATCGGTGACAGTGATCAATAATTTTTGTACTTATATTAATCGTTGTGTTGGTGAAAATTTGGCGAACTTTAGAAAAGGACCTTCATAATAATTACGGGACGCACTAGAAGCAGATTATTCATAATTTAAGAAGTGAACCGGGACATTTTGTGACACGAGAAGCTGCGAGTTTGTGTAACCAAAGGAGTACTGGAAAATGGGACGCACGAGGAAAATGTCTACTGTTGCTGAATCTTCGGGGACAGCGAAACAGAGGAGGATTCGAAAGGCAACGGATGGATCGAGTCTACCGGCAACACCACCTGTGCAGCGACGACAAGGACTTCGACCGAAGAGGGCACGCGGACCTACCGTTAGCAGAGAAGTTAAACCCTTCCGCTCTGCAAACAATTTACCAGGTCAGATAAAAACATTTATTGGTCTCAGAAATTCGTGTTTTAATCAAACACAAGCACATGATCTCTAAAGATCTAATCTATCACTGCCCATAAGTCCAACTATAAATAATTAATCAATAACTTTTTTACCAATGATGACATGAATTATATTCAACCTGAAAAGCTCAGGAAGTTCAGTATACCTACCTAAGTTATTTTGAAATGTCTTAATGCCTAACATGAATCAATGAACTGCATTTGGTAGTACAAATAAATGATAATAATTGATCATGAAATCCTTTTGTGACAAGAGTTTTGATCAATCAGCAGTAATAAAATTTATCTGTCCAGAATAACAAGGGGCAAACTAAAACCATAAAATACTCTTATTTTATTTGAGAGATAATACTGAAACAAATTATTAATTTTCACGGATAATAATTCCGATTATTCAGCTAATTGAGATAATAATATTAATCAGATAATAATCTCATAATTATTATTATCATGATAATTCTTTGGACATTCTAAAATAAAAGGGCATCAGTTATAATATGGAAACACCAATTTCTTGACCTTTTGAATTTTCCATCATGCAATTTTTTTATGATTTTCCGATCGATGATTTTTTGTGTATTTTATTTGAACTGTCTATTATGACTTTGATATTTTATTTTGGGTGTGGTGTTGATTGTGGATCGTGGCGTACAATATTTTACAATATTTTATGTGAATTTTCTGTCTTATCAATTGCTAGAGTCCAGTTGACTCACTCAATCAATCAAGTTATTCATTTTAAGTGTGGTAATATACCAGGATAATGAAATCTAAGGACACATAGTACGGGAGCTATAAATATTATCTTAATTAATTTGACACCTTCCAATTGAAGGAAATTTCATTAACATAATTCTAAGGCATTTTCTGACCAAGAAAATCACTTTTTGTTGGATTGTTATCATGATTGTTTGTTTCGTAGACTACGAAAAGTTACAAACAATTCACCAAACGATACTTATAAAGACGACCTAGTTTTCCCAATATATTTTATGTTGTATCTCTCTCAATTTACGCGGCACAGGATTTTTGTGATTTAAGTAAAGTAACAATGGGTTTTTCGGACTGATATGTTCCATAATTTGAGTCGGGGGCCTTTCCACGAGGGGCGTATGTCTGTGATGGCAACCAGAAAGTAGTAGCGTAGTTAGCATGTACTTAGTAGTAGAGAAATGTGAGGCCACGTATGAGAAACACCTGTACCTTCTTATGGACGTATCAGCCCGCGGATTTGTAGGAAATTAACGAATTATTCTTCCTCATCAACTGTTAGGGAAATCACAGCAATTTCGACTTCCCAGTGGAAGTTTGGTGATCAGATGGACCGCTGGCATGACATTTTTGACAGGTTGTCGGACTGCCCTAAGCAGCCAAAGAGTACGCACTTTTCTGAAGGGTATAAACTCATGTCGGGGATTGATCTCCCCTTATACTTCATATTTCATCCAATTTTAATTAACGAGATTCTCGTTCATTATTAGTTTCGCCTATTATTTAATTTAACAGTATAGCTGATGGGAACAAAGCTCAATGGCATTCCTGGAACAAAGGACTTGCCGATAACTATATTTCAGCGTCATATTTTATTTCTCTTTACAACAATTTTCTGTCAGAGAATGAAAATTACCTATGGCCAATGTCGCCAGTTGCTGGATGGATTTCAGAATCATTTTATCAGGGGGAGTGAATGCCTCCCAGCTTTTGACAACAAAAATAGTAAGAAAGTTTTTAGGGGAACAAGGGGGCTTTTCTTTTACAATTCATGATTCGATTTTCGGATAAGGAAGGTAGAAGTTGGCTTTTCGGGGAAACGAGTGGGTACGCCCGGAGTCAGCGGTCACTTTCCACGTTAGGTTATCGTAGGGTGATGGGAGCACCTTACTCCGATGAGATGCCATAGGCCGTCGGACGTGCGACTATCATGATAGGTCTTCTAGAGGCCGAACACGCTAAATCTGTCACCGTGTTGCGAACTCTCGCCGGTGACAGTCCCTGTTCGAAGACCCCAAAGTCAAAGTGCTACTCCAGAGTAAATTCGTCACCATGTCCCAACGTAATCCGCGAGCTGTGGTTTCACACCGATAAAATTGTACAATCTGGCTATCATGCCCAAAACTATAAACTATTTCCGCTAAACAGCGATGCCGCCAGGTGCGATGTAAACAAACCAAACAATTTAAACAAAACAAACAATTCCGCTGAATCAGCGATGCCGCCACGTGCGATGAAACCATTATAAATATTATTATTACGGCAAATGCGCAATTGACCTACAATCCTTCCTAAACCTTCCAAAAGGGGATTATCCTACCACTTACCACTCAGAATAATTCGTTAATCACATGAGAGAGGGAAAACTCGGAGTCTCAGTATAGTAATAAATAATTATTTCAAACATGTACGATTTGCAAATATTTATCATACCGCCGAGTATAGGCGAATCATAATTATAACCAAGCCTAAGCAGGCTATCATTACCTAAATATTGCTAAAATCTGCAATCTTACCATTCCGCCGAATCGGCGAAGACATAATCAAAGCTCAGCCGACACCGGCTAATCAAGCATACCTAAACAATGCGAAATATGCGAAACCTAACTAGAGTTCAGCCTCAAACAGGCTAATCAAACTCTTTACCAATCAATGAAAAATACTAAATATTATTCCGCTAAGTCAAGCGAAGACATATACCTAAAACCAAGCTTAAGCAATTTAATAAATAATAACCTATAAATAATGCAAGCAAGCATTTGCACAAGTGCAACAATAACCAAAATCCAACAATAAATTAAACCAAATAATCAACCATTTACATTTGTCAAGTGTGTTCAACCAACCAAGGTATGAAAATATGTAAATATTTATATATAAATGTTGGACAAATCTTTGTCCAACCAGGCCAAATTTAAAAACAATATTAATAACTCCAAAGAGTTCACAAAACTCAAAGAGTAACTAATTAATCCTCAAATTAAACAATCAAAAGGTTAACTGAACCCGACTATGTGTACCTTAATTAGCATTCGATACTACGAATTTAATAATGAACCAGTCAAACAAAAGAATAATCATCAATATTTTTTTATCAATATTTCCTCTGACACAGCTGAGGACTGTCATAGTTTCGTTCTAGATTAGCTAGAACCAATTTTGTTCAAACTTGGATACTGTTGAGTTGAAATTTACAGCTAACCGGGATTCGAACACGATACCCGACGGCGAGGGGGAGGACCGCCTAAACCTATCTTAGGACAACCTGGCATCAATGTTTCATCTTTTCAGACCTCGAGAATTCATAATTAAAGTTGACTAACTGATTGTAGTCGAAATACCGACTCCAATAATAACTCATTCACTCTCATTATCAGTGATCTAAATAATCAGTAATTAATTCAGTCTAATCACAATTAATAATTAAATTACAGCCATTAATGCGAATATCAACTACAAAAGGGATTATTAGGAACAAATTGATGCAGTCTAATTCAGTCTAATTACGACTTAGCAAAAGTGAACTTGTAATTAATCAAACCTTTCTTATAATTACTGTTCTTAATTAACAAATTCAGTCTAATTAATTAGCGTTTTTCGCTTTATTTTGATGAATATCAGCCAATGAAATGCTGCATGTTCAATCCAGGGAATTTTCTTCAATGATTCAAACAATGAACCAGGATAATGTCAATTTACTGTCAATCAGCTTAAATATGAATGCATTCTCGAGGTATTTCAGGTCAACGTTAGTAATTAGTACAACCGAGTGGTAATCTGTACCATGTGCTCGGATTAAGTGAAATGTTCAGATAAGCCCAGAAAAGATACTGCCAAGAGTAGGCTCACTTTTAGTTTTAATAATTAGGGACTTAAATGTAATCAAAACCAGAGATAAAGAATTTGTAAATTTGAATATTTCCTACTTTTGTCAGTCTATGTTAAATAAACAGGGCTAGTGGAAACTATAATTTTGGTATCATTTCTCTAGTGCTTCCTCCCATACAAATTTTCCTCCATCGTTCAACGAACCGAGGCAGGGTTTTCAGGAGTGTTAAGGTATTTTGGTCACCTCCTGTATAGGCCCAGGTAAGCAGCGTCTCAGTGGTGCCGAAACCAGGGAACACGATGGTTGGATGGAGCCTTAGAGATAGGGGAGATAGATGTGATGATCGAAACAGTTGATGCCAGTAGTTAGGGGGAGAAAAATCCAACTAGGTAGGGGGAGAAAAATTCAACTAGGTAGGGGGAGAAAAATCCAACTAGGTAGGGGGAGAAAAATTCAACTAGGTAGGGGGAGAGAAATTCAACTAGGTAGGGGGAGAGAGACCCACAGACAGGTATATGCTACACCACTTGGGAAGACGCACGATCCACCAAACACACCACCACGGTTTGAAAAATCTGGTAGTAAGGTTTACGTCCACGCCACAACACCTGGGAAGCTTGTGTTTTTGTTCTAATCATTTTTGCTTCCCCAAAACAATTTACCAGGTAGTTTAGCTAACTCCAAACAGTTAGAAGAAGACCGGTCGACAATTCGAAAACTGGATCGAACCATCGCCCGACTCAAGAAGCAACGCGCCTCCTTAGCCGGGGAACCAACGTCGTCAAGGACACCAGCAAGAATCACTGAAGAAGTAGTAATCACCGAGCAAGCACCTGGAATGGCTCCGCCCATGGACTACGAACGCGACGAACCATTGCAATTCACAACAGTAGACTCGTTATCTGGAGTGGCTCCGCCCATGGATCATGAACACCATGAGCCAATGGAACTCGCGACAGTCGAGCCACCTACATCGGTCAGTTTTGGCCGTGACGAAGATACCCAATTGACGACCTCGAACGCGGCGACCATAAACGAGAGGTTGGTGGAATTGATAAGAGACCTGACTACTAACAAGACCACGATAGCCCCTGCACCTCAACAATCGGCGATTTTTGTGCGGAATGCTCCATCACCGCCGGTTTTCCGACCAAACGATACTAACCCGGCGAGGTTCCTCCAAGAGCTGGAGTCATATGGCGTCAGGATGGGATTGTCCGAAAGGGAATTGATGCCACTCCTCTCAGAATGCCTGAAAGGACCTGCCAAGGATTGGTGGATCTTGTTCACCGATGCCCACGTCGACTACCAAGAATTTCGCAGGCGGTTTCTGGAAGAATATTGGTCTGAAAGACACCAGCGACAGCTTCGGATGGAAATAAGCACCGGACGCTGGACTTCCGGCCAGAGCATGGCTGACTACTTCATTAAAATGTATGGGCAGGCGAAGTTACTAACTGTTCCCACACCGGAAGAACTACTCGTCGAAGAACTCATGGACCACTTTCCCCAGCAAATCCGGTTACTTTGGGCCACCAAGGAACAACCTACCTTAGCAGCCGCACTACGTTTCCTGAGAGCACAGGACATGATCTTCACACCTCGAGCGGGTCGTCCAGAAAGCACCCCATCAGCTCAGAACCGGCCCAGAATGGCTAGGCAAGCTTGTCTACAGGCACAACCAGTCCCACGAGGCAATGCAGCCTATCCCAGTCTACCAGAGACACCTTTTTGGCAGCAAGAGCAACACCAACAAACAGGATTTTGGTACACCCAACGGATGCCAGATCAACATCCGCAGCGGAGTTTCCCGACATCCGCTAGAGCGCCCCTTCCATGGAGAAACGATAATGGTCCCTCTGCATCAAATTCTCCAAAACCGTTGCCAACACGGAGCGGATCCCGCTGGCCCTCATATGGACCGGAACACCATAGCCAATGGATTGGAAATACCCCTACGCTCTGTGCACCACCCGCATCTGCACCGGAGGCCAGAAGAAGGGCGAGTCGAACCAAGGGCGCAAGGAGGAGGAACACCATCTCGAGACCAACGGCGGGAAGAGAACCGCAACCGCGTCCTTTGCTGTAAGGGACGTAGGTCACTCAGACAGGACGTTCCCACTTCCAAAACCAACCCTCTCTCACTAAACCAACCAAAAGACACAACAAGTACTTCCAAGTAACACCAAGGGCTTCCAGACTTACGATGGGACACCTATACCTAGCTGACGATGTTTATCTTGCTCACAGAACCTTGGACTACGCCCACGAACCTGTAAACAAGATAAAGGGGGAGACTGAGACAACCCGACCATACCCCTACAGATTTTTTTGCCCATTTCATGAGTGTTATTTTTATCTCGCTACATTTTTTCCACTTATCAAGAAACGAATTTAACAATAATGGAAAATTTACATAAATCCTTCAATGAAATACGATCTCTGGGAACAACGCATTTTAGGATCCAAGTAGGTTATTTGTCACGGCGACGGAGAATGCAGCAATCACATCTGGCACCTTTAAAAGGGTGCAATTCGATCAGCCTGAAATTCTCATAAGTGCATAAGAAAGAACTACGTGAAGGAAGGACCACCCCAGGGCGCCAGCGAATACCTTGCATGTGCACGGCACGGAAATATAAATCAGGTCCAAATGTTTAGATAAGATGTAACCTTCGACAGTTCGAGCAAGTGGCTGAAGGATCTCTCGCAGAAAACAACAAAAAGGTTTACTTTTGACTGTGAAGTGTGAAATTTATGACATATAAATTACAACTAGAAATTGCTACGCTTGACAGAGGCAATTAAGAGAACAAGCTTTGCGAAGATGAACTGTCAGACTCTATGATAGATAGTGACAAAATTACCCAAAGCCAATGAGCAGCTACGAGAGGCGGTGGTTGAATGGAGGCCACCAATAGAAGATCACAGAGCCTACTAAGTCCAGGAAAAATGTAAAGAAGGGGATGACTTAAAATCCACGGACGAATGACGTTTCGAAAATTGAAATGGACAGTGAAAAAGAGGCGGGATGAAAAGACAACTCAGGACCGCGGAGACAGGGCACAAGAAAAGGAACTTGCTTTTGAACTTTCAAAGAGTGAAGACTCATGACGTCGCAGAATAATTTTTGTCAATACCGAGATCGATAATTTTTGTAAGTGTTAATAATTAAAGACTACGTGACTGTGAATTAATTTTTATACTTATGACAATCGTTATTTTTTTGTGTCACCGGGTTAAACTATTTTCCGCGCAAACGAACTGCGAAGACGCGTGACGTTCTTATATAATTTTTTTGTGTACCTACTCATATTATAAACATTTGAAGCGGCAGTTTTATCGAACCCGATATTCTTCGTAAACCATAACGGGAACTGTGACGAACTTGCCAACGTGTCTAGATCGGTGACAGTGATCAATAATTTTTGTACTTATATTAATCGTTGTGTTGGTGAAAATTTGGCGAACTTTAGAAAAGGACCTTCATAATAATTACGGGACGCACTAGAAGCAGATTATTCATAATTTAAGAAGTGAACCGGGACATTTTGTGACACGAGAAGCTGCGAGTTTGTGTAACCAAAGGAGTACTGGAAAATGGGACGCACGAGGAAAATGTCTACTGTTGCTGAATCTTCGGGGACAGCGAAACAGAGGAGGATTCGAAAGGCAACGGATGGATCGAGTCTACCGGCAACACCACCTGTGCAGCGACGACAAGGACTTCGACCGAAGAGGGCACGCGGACCTACCGTTAGCAGAGAAGTTAAACCCTTCCGCTCTGCAAACAATTTACCAGGTCAGATAAAAACATTTATTGGTCTCAGAAATTCGTGTTTTAATCAAACACAAGCACATGATCTCTAAAGATCTAATCTATCACTGCCCATAAGTCCAACTATAAATAATTAATCAATAACTTTTTTACCAATGATGACATGAATTATATTCAACCTGAAAAGCTCAGGAAGTTCAGTATACCTACCTAAGTTATTTTGAAATGTCTTAATGCCTAACATGAATCAATGAACTGCATTTGGTAGTACAAATAAATGATAATAATTGATCATGAAATCCTTTTGTGACAAGAGTTTTGATCAATCAGCAGTAATAAAATTTATCTGTCCAGAATAACAAGGGGCAAACTAAAACCATAAAATACTCTTATTTTATTTGAGAGATAATACTGAAACAAATTATTAATTTTCACGGATAATAATTCCGATTATTCAGCTAATTGAGATAATAATATTAATCAGATAATAATCTCATAATTATTATTATCATGATAATTCTTTGGACATTCTAAAATAAAAGGGCATCAGTTATAATATGGAAACACCAATTTCTTGACCTTTTGAATTTTCCATCATGCAATTTTTTTATGATTTTCCGATCGATGATTTTTTGTGTATTTTATTTGAACTGTCTATTATGACTTTGATATTTTATTTTGGGTGTGGTGTTGATTGTGGATCGTGGCGTACAATATTTTACAATATTTTATGTGAATTTTCTGTCTTATCAATTGCTAGAGTCCAGTTGACTCACTCAATCAATCAAGTTATTCATTTTAAGTGTGGTAATATACCAGGATAATGAAATCTAAGGACACATAGTACGGGAGCTATAAATATTATCTTAATTAATTTGACACCTTCCAATTGAAGGAAATTTCATTAACATAATTCTAAGGCATTTTCTGACCAAGAAAATCACTTTTTGTTGGATTGTTATCATGATTGTTTGTTTCGTAGACTACGAAAAGTTACAAACAATTCACCAAACGATACTTATAAAGACGACCTAGTTTTCCCAATATATTTTATGTTGTATCTCTCTCAATTTACGCGGCACAGGATTTTTGTGATTTAAGTAAAGTAACAATGGGTTTTTCGGACTGATATGTTCCATAATTTGAGTCGGGGGCCTTTCCACGAGGGGCGTATGTCTGTGATGGCAACCAGAAAGTAGTAGCGTAGTTAGCATGTACTTAGTAGTAGAGAAATGTGAGGCCACGTATGAGAAACACCTGTACCTTCTTATGGACGTATCAGCCCGCGGATTTGTAGGAAATTAACGAATTATTCTTCCTCATCAACTGTTAGGGAAATCACAGCAATTTCGACTTCCCAGTGGAAGTTTGGTGATCAGATGGACCGCTGGCATGACATTTTTGACAGGTTGTCGGACTGCCCTAAGCAGCCAAAGAGTACGCACTTTTCTGAAGGGTATAAACTCATGTCGGGGATTGATCTCCCCTTATACTTCATATTTCATCCAATTTTAATTAACGAGATTCTCGTTCATTATTAGTTTCGCCTATTATTTAATTTAACAGTATAGCTGATGGGAACAAAGCTCAATGGCATTCCTGGAACAAAGGACTTGCCGATAACTATATTTCAGCGTCATATTTTATTTCTCTTTACAACAATTTTCTGTCAGAGAATGAAAATTACCTATGGCCAATGTCGCCAGTTGCTGGATGGATTTCAGAATCATTTTATCAGGGGGAGTGAATGCCTCCCAGCTTTTGACAACAAAAATAGTAAGAAAGTTTTTAGGGGAACAAGGGGGCTTTTCTTTTACAATTCATGATTCGATTTTCGGATAAGGAAGGTAGAAGTTGGCTTTTCGGGGAAACGAGTGGGTACGCCCGGAGTCAGCGGTCACTTTCCACGTTAGGTTATCGTAGGGTGATGGGAGCACCTTACTCCGATGAGATGCCATAGGCCGTCGGACGTGCGACTATCATGATAGGTCTTCTAGAGGCCGAACACGCTAAATCTGTCACCGTGTTGCGAACTCTCGCCGGTGACAGTCCCTGTTCGAAGACCCCAAAGTCAAAGTGCTACTCCAGAGTAAATTCGTCACCATGTCCCAACGTAATCCGCGAGCTGTGGTTTCACACCGATAAAATTGTACAATCTGGCTATCATGCCCAAAACTATAAACTATTTCCGCTAAACAGCGATGCCGCCAGGTGCGATGTAAACAAACCAAACAATTTAAACAAAACAAACAATTCCGCTGAATCAGCGATGCCGCCACGTGCGATGAAACCATTATAAATATTATTATTACGGCAAATGCGCAATTGACCTACAATCCTTCCTAAACCTTCCAAAAGGGGATTATCCTACCACTTACCACTCAGAATAATTCGTTAATCACATGAGAGAGGGAAAACTCGGAGTCTCAGTATAGTAATAAATAATTATTTCAAACATGTACGATTTGCAAATATTTATCATACCGCCGAGTATAGGCGAATCATAATTATAACCAAGCCTAAGCAGGCTATCATTACCTAAATATTGCTAAAATCTGCAATCTTACCATTCCGCCGAATCGGCGAAGACATAATCAAAGCTCAGCCGACACCGGCTAATCAAGCATACCTAAACAATGCGAAATATGCGAAACCTAACTAGAGTTCAGCCTCAAACAGGCTAATCAAACTCTTTACCAATCAATGAAAAATACTAAATATTATTCCGCTAAGTCAAGCGAAGACATATACCTAAAACCAAGCTTAAGCAATTTAATAAATAATAACCTATAAATAATGCAAGCAAGCATTTGCACAAGTGCAACAATAACCAAAATCCAACAATAAATTAAACCAAATAATCAACCATTTACATTTGTCAAGTGTGTTCAACCAACCAAGGTATGAAAATATGTAAATATTTATATATAAATGTTGGACAAATCTTTGTCCAACCAGGCCAAATTTAAAAACAATATTAATAACTCCAAAGAGTTCACAAAACTCAAAGAGTAACTAATTAATCCTCAAATTAAACAATCAAAAGGTTAACTGAACCCGACTATGTGTACCTTAATTAGCATTCGATACTACGAATTTAATAATGAACCAGTCAAACAAAAGAATAATCATCAATATTTTTTTATCAATATTTCCTCTGACACAGCTGAGGACTGTCATAGTTTCGTTCTAGATTAGCTAGAACCAATTTTGTTCAAACTTGGATACTGTTGAGTTGAAATTTACAGCTAACCGGGATTCGAACACGATACCCGACGGCGAGGGGGAGGACCGCCTAAACCTATCTTAGGACAACCTGGCATCAATGTTTCATCTTTTCAGACCTCGAGAATTCATAATTAAAGTTGACTAACTGATTGTAGTCGAAATACCGACTCCAATAATAACTCATTCACTCTCATTATCAGTGATCTAAATAATCAGTAATTAATTCAGTCTAATCACAATTAATAATTAAATTACAGCCATTAATGCGAATATCAACTACAAAAGGGATTATTAGGAACAAATTGATGCAGTCTAATTCAGTCTAATTACGACTTAGCAAAAGTGAACTTGTAATTAATCAAACCTTTCTTATAATTACTGTTCTTAATTAACAAATTCAGTCTAATTAATTAGCGTTTTTCGCTTTATTTTGATGAATATCAGCCAATGAAATGCTGCATGTTCAATCCAGGGAATTTTCTTCAATGATTCAAACAATGAACCAGGATAATGTCAATTTACTGTCAATCAGCTTAAATATGAATGCATTCTCGAGGTATTTCAGGTCAACGTTAGTAATTAGTACAACCGAGTGGTAATCTGTACCATGTGCTCGGATTAAGTGAAATGTTCAGATAAGCCCAGAAAAGATACTGCCAAGAGTAGGCTCACTTTTAGTTTTAATAATTAGGGACTTAAATGTAATCAAAACCAGAGATAAAGAATTTGTAAATTTGAATATTTCCTACTTTTGTCAGTCTATGTTAAATAAACAGGGCTAGTGGAAACTATAATTTTGGTATCATTTCTCTAGTGCTTCCTCCCATACAAATTTTCCTCCATCGTTCAACGAACCGAGGCAGGGTTTTCAGGAGTGTTAAGGTATTTTGGTCACCTCCTGTATAGGCCCAGGTAAGCAGCGTCTCACCGGCAAGCAAGAACTCTAGATAATATTATTATGTCAGTGAACTTTGCATTATAATAATTATATCCGTGATTTTATTTATGATGAATCTGATTTATCTATAGGGAAATTGTTAGGCTCTAGTTATGATAGTGATACCTACCTACTTAATTGTTGAAATTGTGAAAAATAATCCCATTGAAACAATTTACCATAGAAACTACTAACTGGATGAAACTGGATAACTAACTATAAATGTGAGCTTAATTTAAACTATTTTGAAGTGTACTTTTGTGTAAGTAGTAATATACACATGTAAATAATTAATTAATTGTCATCATCAATTACATTCCAGAAGTAGGACGCCGTTCTTAGAAATATAAAGTAAAATTAATATGTTCAATAAAAGTATTGCAGGCGTTCTTGTTTTCAACAGCTCATCCAGATCTATTCGTTTGTCAGGCGAACTGTAATTTTTTTCAAAATTCGTCTAGAAACAATTTTATTTTACACTTTGTTGCAAAATACGACCTAATTTAAACTATTCTTCATTCCAAAAAGAAAATTTTATTTTTGCGGTTGCGTACAAATTAGAGGTATTATAGCTCGCTTCATTAAGCAAGCTCGCTTAGTTAGGTGTCAACTTCTGGACTTTCCGGAAATCTTGAAACTATTTTTATTTAACGGTTCGTACCTATGTCATATTATTGTTCTACCCAAACTTTCAAATCTATTTCTTTCTTCGTTCTCTTTATATTTCTATAACGCGTCTCGTCTAAATTAATCACCCTGTAAAAACAATATACTTTTAGTAACATGCTAAAACTTCAGGATGTGATACCTCGGGTCATTTTAAGAAAAAAAGTTGATATGAAACATGTCCACAACACCTTTTTTTTCTATAGGGTGTTGAGTTTTTTTTAAGAATTATTTTTTATTACCTTCGAAAATGGTTTAGGTATATTTTTTTGTTCAATTTTAGCATGTCCTAATGGACTATAAAACCACATATTTCAATTATAAAATATTTTCTATTGATCCACTCTGATATTTTCTGTTTTCAAAATAAAATAAATATTATTCGCTAATTTTGTTAAATTAAAATATTTTAATTTAACAGAAATACGCAAGAAACCATTTTCATGTAGGATTGATCAAACTAATCAGAAAAAATATCCGTATGTCAAAATGTCAGTGGCGCACCAATTTTTTTTTTAAATGTCAGAGGACATGTTTGTAGGGACGCCACTGGTGGAGCAATAGAAAAACTTTTTTAATTAAAATATGTGGTTTTATATGCTATCAAGACATTCCAAATTTGAGAAAAATATGCAAATTATGTTCGTAGATAAAATAACTCGTAAAAAATAAAAAATTTCCTAACTTTTCATGTTTTATCCCACTATTGTCCGTATTCATCAAACTTCAAAATATAACTCTAGGGCTATATTTTGAATTTTCTGACAGCTGATTGGTCTAATGTTCAAACCCTACGAACGCTGCAAATTTTAAACCAATGACATGTTCCAAAATATAACCCCAGGGGTTATATTTATTGATGAATAAGGGCCTATGTGGAGTACATTTTAATACAGCGGGTATTATAAAGGCTCATTAAGTTAACGGGCAGATTTCTGTGCTCGTTTTTGAAGTTAATATCGACGTCAAATGACTTTTGTTGACATTTTTGTAATCCCTTTCATGTCAAGAATGACAAAATTGCAATATTTTTCATACAGAGTGGATACCGTCTTAAGAAACGGCCACAGAAATCTGCCCGTTAACTTAATGAGCCTTTATAACCCGCTGATAGTAGGATACTAAGTGAAAAGTTAAGATAGGGACATGTAAGCCGGTTTCCGATATCTTGAGCCATTCTAGTTGTACACTGCTTGGAAGTTGAAAATTTTCGATTTTCACTTGTTTATTCATAAACCGCTCAATCTAAATTCCAATGGTATATATTTTTCAGACATTTAAAAAATATGATATTTTACAAGGTGTTCCCGTTGAAATAACGAAGTAGTGTCAGCTTCCGGTATTTCCGGAAGATCGGCCATCTTGCAAATATTTACATTGAATTTCTCGTGAACACTTATGTCCGGAAATTTTTTATTTTGAGGTTCTAGGCCCATTAGGTTCCGAGATATAGCCGGTGGCCAGCCTTAAGCAGACAGCCCCTGTATATAAAAATAAAAAATTATATTTAAATTTATATAAATAAAAAAATATATAAATTTTTTTAATTAGTCTAGGTAAGTGGTACGTTTTTGGATTATAAGACTATCAAGTAGGTTGACATTGACATATTGTACAAAAATCAAATCGAAATCATGCTTAGATTTCGAAAAATAGCACTCTTATCATTTTAACCATTTCGAAAAAAGCTATTTTCTTGATAAATAAAAAACAACTTTATGTATAGGTAATCTGATTACGGAAAAATGTTTTTTCGAGCAAGCAAAAATTTTTTTGTTCTCAAAGTTTTTTTGACTAGGTAGACAAAAATAAACATTTTTCCCATATGATGCCAACTTTTGGCGGTCACTGTATATCCATCATTGTGAATGGTCAATTTTCAGCTTATCAACATGGGTTCACGGTGAAGAGGTCAACAGTAGCAAACTTGGCGTGCAAACACAGTTCATTTCTGAGACCACTGATGCAGGCGGAAAGGCTGATGTCATATTATACAGTATACAGTGTAGAACAGTCAGATGGAATAAATGCATTTTTTCTGCGACGGGCTATAAGTTTGACCTTTTTTCCTCGTTGACAGATAGAAAAATGCCTCATTATATGAGCTGCATCTTATCGGGGAAATAAATGAATTAGCAGGGAAATAAATGAGTACTTATTTCCCCGAAATGGCGGCTTAGATATAGCTACTATTAACACTCAGATATCATTAAATTTATATCAAATATACGTAAAGGAAAGTTACCTTATTATCCAAATGGCAATTATTAAGGGAATTTTCATAATAATCACTATCCATATTATTAAATTCACTCATCGAAAACTAACAAGAATCTTTGCAAAACTGTCTTCAATTTTAATTACATTAATATGACGTTTATGTAATAATTAAATCGTTTCGTTACCCAGGCAACGTCAATTACGATAAAAGACAGTTTGAAAATCCAAGTTTAACATAAATCATTTTTCCGACATAATTTTCAGTTATCTAACTACGTTTTTCGACATTCTAACACTGATATTTCTTCTCGCAGAAAAAAATTGTATATTACACACGACAAAAAAGTGCGATTTTAGCTCTCGATGTGTTTGTCCCCTCCGCTAAACGCGTCGGGGACGAAATCACATCTCGAGCTAAAATCTATCACTTTTTTCTCTTGTATCATAAATAACTATATTTCAGTAATTGAATTGTATAAAAATTCCGAATCACGTCAATTATCGATTACAAAATGGTATTCTGCAGCGTAAGTTTCATCCCTAAAGTGAACTCCTTTCAAGTGACAGTTGCTACCCCTAAATTCTTAAATAGGAAGTAGGGGCTTGTGATACATCATTGGAATAGTCTCTTCATTATCTTTGCAAAAATGATATTGCTATATCAAATTTATCGCAAAAAAATTCCAAAAAAATAGTTTTTGTAGAAATTTTTATTTAAGATTAAAATGTTTCCAAGACGTTGAAGGCGAGCTTTTTGAACGTCTCCGGATGAGTTTTTTTTTTGTTTACAACATCAAAACCAAACGGTTTTATTTATTATGTTTGTAGTGTTATGTTGTAGCCAGTTTCCTCTATCAGATGATTTTAATTTATTATTAAGCATTAATTTTAAGTAGGTAAGGCACCATTACTGAAATAATGAATTTTGGCTGTTCAACACTATTGATGGATGATAAATAAAACACTAATGTTTTAAAAAATTCTACTACACAGGGTGTTATTCAAGTATGTGGCCAAACTCCAAGGGGTGCTTCATTAAGTTATTTTAAGAAGAAAAGTTAATATAAATATGGGCCCGAAAATGCATAATTTTCACGATACAGGGTCTCAAACTTTAAAAAAATAATGGATGTTCGTAAACATCTCAATACTCTTTTATTCGATTTTGTTGAAATTTGGCAATTCTGTTTGCAGTACCAAGAGAAAAATTTAACCTCAATAATTATTAACTATTATTATTATTATTATTACTACAAACAGAACTGCCAAATTAAAAAAAAAAAATCATTTTCGAATCCATGTTTATATGAACTTTTCTTCTTAAAATCACTTAGGCCCGTATTCATCAATAAATATAACCCATGAAGTTATATTTTGGAACAAGTATGTCATTGGTTTAAAATTCGTAGCGTTCGTAGGGTTTGAGCATTACACCAATCAGCTATCAGAAAAATCAAAATATAACCTCAGAGTTATATTTTGAAGTTTGATGAATACGGACATTAAAGAAGCACTCCTTGGAGTTTGGCCACATACTTAAATAAACACCCTCTATACTGATGGATGATAAAATAGTAGAATTTTTTAAGACATTAGTGTTTTATTTATCATCCATCAGTATGCAGAGAGTCTACAAAGTAAGGGTTGAAAACAAAGTTCATCACTATACTGATTTCTCCAAAGCTTTTGATGGTATCGACTCGACACTCATCAGGAAGCATCAGGCCTTCGGTTTTAGCAATTGGTGCTCTGGTGTCATCGCATCTCTCTGACAGAAGGTAATATCGGATGTTCCACAGAGATCGAATCTTGGGTCCCTGCTATTCATCTTTACTAACGAACGACTTGCCATCTTCCAGTTGCTTTTTGCTGATGAACTCAAGCTGTTCCTGTTGTTGTTAGTGTTACTGTTGTTACTGTTACTGTTTTGTAGGAGATTGCTGAGTGGTTTGAAAAAATACCTAATACTTTTCCAAATAACTTAAAAAAAATAAAAACTAAATCGTGAATTTCGTTTTTTTTTTCGAATACCTCCTGGATTTTTCTGATTTTCTCAAAAAAATCTCATTGATCACTCAACATCGACAAACTTTTTGCTACTTCAACCGACCCTATATAATAGTTTCCAAGGTCCCCCAAGCTGTTCATTCTTATCATTCATTCTTATTTCTGTTGAACGATAAATAAATATTATTAGTAATAAAAAAAAATGTAATAAAATAAAAATTTAATCTTTTTGTTATCTACAGCAGATGAAGTTTAATATTCCATTCGCGCATATCATGGACATTTTATTACCCATTTAGACATTAGATCACTCACTTCTGGCTTGCGTTGCAATTTTCGTTACGAGCTTGTTGAAAAATTATATACTTTTTTGTGTAAATAAATGAAACCTATAAGAGCTTTATGATATGAATAATAACAATATGATCTTAATATTATGATATTCGTAGTAAAATATGTACGTGACATAATATAGGTATCTTTGTACAGCTATATAATATATGATTTTAAAATAAATAATCGAATAAATAAGTAATAAAAGTATGTTCTTTGTTTCAAGGAGAGTTGAAGAAAAAGTATCGGATTGTCAAATCAAGACCAGCGATGTTACATATTTTTCCCTGGTAAGTGCTTCTAATTTCCTTACTTTGTAAATGAATTTAAGGCATATATAAACAAAGAATATAAAGCATAGAAAAATAAAAAAAGATATCAACAATCCTTTTTTTTAACTAAAAATGACAAATATAATCAAAACAGTACGGTGTTGCCTAATTGGGTGCAACTTTTATAATTATTAGTACCTAATAGTTTTGTACCGAGCTGTATTATAATACTCTGTACGTTGTTGTACCAAGCTCTACATAATTAAAGAACTGGTTCATCATGACGTGTATTTAAACTTTGTAATGGAATATAATTCTAAGGACAAAATAGTGCCGTCAAGTGATTATTCGACCGGGTTATTTTGTTCAGCAGGATAAAAAAAAGAGAAACTTTTTTAACAATTAATTATCATTGTTAATTAAATTTAAACTGGGAGAGTTGATGGATTGAATGAAAATCATCAGTAATTAATAAGTTAATGAAAACGCAAAACAATCAATAGTTGGAAGTCCTGATAGTTAGAGAGATGGCCAAAAAAAGGGCTTGAATCTCTCAAATGAAAGAAAAGCAGGTGTGACGGTGTTATATAGTCACTAGGTTTCCCGGGAAAATGCATTCCAGTTGGGAACCTTTCTATAGCTATACCTGCATAATTGAATAAGGTGTTCTGGTATAATTAATTCGTTGGTGGCTCTCTCGCCGTGAATCTGGCAGCGCGGCGCTTATCAGAGGTCCGATACGGTCAATTAGAAGGAATTAATCTCTAAGTCGGGTGGTTTTAAAAAGAATGCAATCAAAAGAAAAAATTTCATTTTCTTTATAACTGATTACTGTACACACACGAAATAGCGCTCTCTTGTGGGTAAAGACGTATGATGTAAATGATTTATTTAACAGTGTTAAATATATTGGTAGCTAGGTATGATTTTGCCAATACTTTATTTAATTCAGTTGGGTCCATTTTGTTAGCTATAATCCGGCAGGATAGTAATAAAGTGGGTAATCATAATAGTTTTTTCTTGATCTTCTGTTTTTTTTATTTCGGGGCCTCACCCGCCTCAAGAGTCTCATTCACTCTTTTTTTATTTTTTACCAGATGAAGGGAATGAGTGAACGTCGTAATTCGAAACCTTGAGCTAGTCGATAACTATAATATTTCGAACAGTTAGTTTTGTGGAGAATTCTTTTTTATTAATGCTGCAGAAAATAGAGTGTAGCACAGGTTTTTACAAAGTTCGAGTCCCCTTCTCAAAATCCATCTTGTCAAGCAGGGGTCTAGCGCGTTGTGATGAGCGGCTACGGTCATTTTCCCAGATTTACCCGAGCGTATCTACCATTTGGAAGAAAATGACTGGGGGGGGGGGGGGCATCTGGAGGGCATCCCACCTTAGTGAGGCAAAACATTTTCTGCCAATTTGCTCGTTACGTTAACCTCCAGTACCGGGTGATTCATTAATTGCCAGGTGATTTATCATTTTTAAACCAGGATCATCAAAATCGGTGCTGTTTCTGAGGACTTCCGAGTAAAAGGCTTTAATTGACGCGACTATAATAGGTTATACAATTTTATACAATCCTCATTCCCCAGAACAGTTACAAGTTCATTTCAAGAATTCTTTCAACTTAATTACGTAGTCAGAGATTTAAATTTCAAAAACTCTCAATGTTAGCTTATGTTGGCTTGCAGCTTAGAAGTCGTTTTTAATTTTCAATATTAGTGCATGTAATCTGCTTCACAATGCAATCTGTCAGAAACACCGGTTCTTGTTTAATTTAATTATATAGCCGTCATTCTATTATTTAATGGCTCACTACAAATAAGGATATCGAAAACCGTAATAGATATAGTACATACCTTTTACTTGTTTTTTTTTTATACATATTTTTATAAATATTACCTACCTACTAGTAATCAGTTTATGTAGGTACATGTCACTTTTTAATACTTATTTATATATTATATATTTTTTATAGTATCGTTACTCTACCATCTGTGAACGCGTACTACTTGTTTTTGGCCTGTTCTTGGCTGTTGTATGTAGCCTAGGCCCACCATTGCAAGCTTTCTTGGCGGGAGACGTGATTGGGGGCTCTATCATTAATTATGCGGCTCTCCAATATAATCTGACCAATTTGTCCGAGAAAGAGATACTCAATGAGAAGCTTTTAGCAGAGACAAAGCTCTTCGCTATCATGGCATCATCAGTGGGATTGGGCACTATCATTCTGTCTTATGTTGTCGGGGCTCTTTTCAGTTACTGCGCATTAGCACAGGTAAGTTTGATATAGTTCTGTTATGTAGTTTTATGATATAGTTCTATGATAGTTCTCGATTAAGCTTGAAAAATTTCTTCAAATAGTGAAATAATGAATTAGTTCAACAATTCTTAAACCAATTTGTACCTGCTCAAAGTGTTTTATATAATAATCTTAGCTGCTTTTATTTTGGTTATTCAAATTTTGTATAATTTTCTGTTGTTCAGCAAAAACAAGTTTTCGAAGGTCTTTCGGATTTTAGGAAGCCGGAATAATATTGGCATTTATTGTATACAGGGTCATTTATTAGCTTCTCATCAAATTGTGACAATGAAAGGTGAGGTGATTTAAAAAAGAAAACTTCATATAATCATAGGTCCGATTTCAATTATTTACGGAGTTACAGGATCTTAAAGATTCCTGCCAATTTAAGAATATTTATTTTACTTATTGTTGGTTTCACCTGTATAAAGGAAAATTAATAAAAAAATGATCCTTCTTCCAGAGAATTTTTTTTATATAAACAGGTTAAGCCAAGGTATGAGATTAAAAATAAATATTCTTCAATTATTGTCTCCTTATGCAGGAAACTTTGAGGTCCTGTAACCCTGTAAATAATCGAAATCGGCCATATGATTCTATGAAGTTTTCTTTTTAAACTTATCACTTCACCTTTCGCTTGTCACAATTTTATTGTGAGTTTATAAATCATCATGAAAAACGGACAAGAATTTTTTATGTTTTTCAGGTTTCAAGAATCAGGAAACTTTACATAAAAAAAATTCTGAACATGGATATTGAGTGGTTTGAACTAAACAACACTGGAGATTTTGCAACTAGTTTCATTGAGTAAGTAAATTTACAATAATTACGGTTTTACTATTTACCTATAGTTTTTCCGTTCTTATAGCTTTTCTTGTGATTAATGGTAATCTGAAAAGAAATAATTTAGAATTGCTTTCGTCGTTGCTTATTAAATATGCTGAAAAAAAAAGAAAAACCTACATGCTTTTTTTTCCCCGTATCTTTTTTTTACAGTGATAAATGAAAAGTGCGCACCAAATTAATAGATTTTTTTTATTAGTAAATATAAAAAAAACCATTTACGGAAAAAGCTTGTGCATGCTCTAAAACTTATTTGAGACAACTTGTTATGCATATAAAACAAAGCCATAAATTGCACATTGCACATCATTCTAGGATGTACAGTTACATGATCCCTAGCTTAACGAAAAGCGAAGTTTTCCGATCCGAGAGAGAATAGCATGCACAATAAACACTTATTAACTATGTTGTTACTATGTTGCATCTATGTTGTCACACCATCACACCAATGTTGATGGTAGTTTAAGCATTGATGTCGCCCGAAACAGTCACGGTAGCATTAAAGAATAGCAAATAAAAATCTTTAAAAGATCGGCGTATGAAACTACGGAGATTACGTATGGATTGAATTTAGGTTCTATGTTTTGAAAACACTTAATAACGCGTTCAGTATTGTAACACTGTGAACAATTTTATATTTAATTAATTAAAACAAAATTGAGATTGTTTCTATATTAAAAAAAACATAAGCGAAAATTTAACATTACTTAATAGATTAATAATAAACAGAAGTACCTACCGCTATTACAGTATAAAAAATAACAAAAAAGGCAAATCTCAGACAAAATCTTAATCCATTCAAATCGTTTTGTTTCTAAATATCAGCCACTCCTTAGATAAAAAGATGACGTGACCAGACCTGTAACGTCAAAGCTCTGCAAAGTCGATGATTCCCTGACAGTGTTACTGTATATTTTTACTCAAAACTTGTGTTACGTGAATTTCAGGAATTTGTCCTTCGTAGAGGACGCCATCGGGGAGAAAATGGGTCTTTTCTTTACATATGAATCGACATTCTTAGTTGGTATGGTGTTAGTATTAATTACAGGATGGCAACTGGCACTGGTTGCCCTGGTTCATTATCCAGTGTCTTTATTCCTTATGGCTGTACTATCTTGGGTGAGTAAAAAAAAACAAGCAACGAATTTTTTTTTAAATACCGAACAAGCAAGAGTTCATTTTAAATTTCATTCTCTACACCTTTATTTTTGTTTGGCTGCTACTCACTGGTAGGAGGATGAAACTCAAGCTTTTAGATATAAAGAGTGTTTCGATGAAAATTTAGCGACAAGTTTATATAGTATGTTATTCCTCCTTAAAAAATAATAGGAAAAGTTCATATGGACATTGATTTGAAAATATAAAATAACATATAAAGCAACTTTATTTTACCTATTGACGGTCGATCCCTTATTAAAAATACTAATAAGTATAATCTCTGAACGTCATAACATAAAAAATGATTTGATGAAGAAGATACATCCATGTTTTACTGTTTTTAAGCTCAGCAGTCTCCCATATCAATCGAAACACACGAGGAAGGGAGTGTGTCGAACAGTAACAAAATCAAAGCTTTTGGGTACTTACATTGATTCATAGGAATCATCGTGGTTTACACGGCATATACAGGGTGAGGCGCGAGAACCTTAGGGCATTTTTATATGGAGAAGTCCTGGGAGTAGAAGTCTAAAAATTTGTACGTGTATAGTTTCGGTTTTGACGAGCTGAACTAAAATATTCACAACCCCACAACACTTCCGGTTATACCGGAAGTTGCCTTTTTTTTTCAAATGGTACACCCTGTATATTATTACATTTTCAGATTGCCTGAAAAACAGTAATAAAAATGATGTTTACAGTTGAAATTTGTAACGACCAATTATTATTGAGTTATAAACAAATGAAAATTGCAATTTTCCATTTTCAAAGCAGCTTAGCTTGAAAACGGGTCAAGATATCGGAAAACGGCTACATGTCCCTATCATAACTTTTTGTATACTACGCTGGAGTACCTACAAAAAAAAAAATTTATTAATTTTTTTTTAAATCGCTGATTTTTCATCACTTTGTATACAAATTTCATCAGCACCATAGGATACTACGTGAAAAGTTAAGATAGGAACATGTAGCCGTTTTCATCTATCTTGACCCGTTTTCGACCTAAGCTGCTTTGAAAATGGAAAATTGCTATTTTCATTTGTTTATAACTCATAAACCACTCGGTACAATTTTGAACTATAAAGACCATTTTTATTACATTTTTTCAGGCAATCTGAAAATGTAATAATATACAGGTTGTCCTATTTAAAATAAGATAGTTGATGGTAACTTCCGGTATAACCGAAAATGGTGAGGGGTTGTGAATATTTTTGTTCAGCTCGTCAAAACCGAAATTAAACACGTACAAATTTTTATACTTCTACTCCCAGGACTTCTCCATATAAAAATCCCCGAAAGTTCTCGCGAATCTCGCGTCGTACCCGGTACAGAGACTACTATAATATCCTATTTCAATTAATTCCTGGCCCTTCAGTGAATAAACAAATTGCTCATTCAACCCAATCCAAAGCCTTTTTTTCCAGTATCTGAAGAAATGTCTAAAAGCAACAAATTATTTGATTAAAATATAGTAGTCACTCTGAGACACTATAACTGGGGTTATTAACAATAAATGTTTCACATAGTTGAGCTTTCCACCGCTAGATGGTAATAATATGACAATATGTAAGCCTGATGATCCCAACGAATCATTTCATCCAAAGGGTTTGATTCCTTCTCTGTTAGACTAACTCCTCTTCTGTTGTGTTCTTAATAAATTTCAGAAATAGGCCTAACCCCACCCATCCCCTTGTTGATTAACGCACCTGATTATTATTGAGTCGGTTCAATATTACCTGAGTTTCATGCACGCTCTTGATAGAGATGTTTGGAAAAAAGTTTCGTTGCTGTAGCTCAACGGTTCGGCTGATATAAAATAAAGACCACTTTTGAAGGCCACTTTCAATGTGGCTTTCGTTCAAAATTTTATTCTCATAAAAACTATAATCTCATGCTGCTAATGTAATTTTAATTAACTTCATCTGGGTACTTGGTTTTCTAGCTGCATTGAAAGGCTTTTTGTGTTCTTGTAGCTGACTAGTAAATTCAGCAAAGCTGAAGTGGAAGCTAACTCTTTAGCTGGATCAGTTGCCGAGGAAGTGCTTGCCTCCATCCGGACTGTGGTTGCTTTCGGAGGACAAAAGAAAGAGCTAGAGAGATACAAAAAATACGTTGCAAAAGCTAAAGAAAACAGTGTTCTTCGTAATATACTGCTTGGGACAGGTAACGGAATTCTTTCCTTCATAGCATATTCCTCAATCACATTAACTTTCTGGTATGGGGTCCAGTTGATGCAAGGAGACAAAATGAAACCAGAAGAAGAGGCAAAATACACACCAGCAGTATTGTTTTCGGTAAGAATAAATCAAAAAATTTTGCTTTTTTATTTATTGGTTTATTTCCCACAAGACAATTTTATATTTAATTGCATTGGAATAGTCAAAATCAAGAGATTATAAAAGTTACAAAGCACACAAACTGCAGATACAGTAAATAAATAAAAACAGTAACAACAAAAAAAATCATAATCAATTATACGAGTATATTATAACTACGAGCTTCTACGAGTAACTACAGGGTGTGGCACCTAAGACGCCTCGGTCTGTGTAGCCCAAATCGTGCACGATTAAAAAAAAATTTAAATTGGGTTTTATACAGGGTCGTAGTCTTCGACCTGCAGGTAACGTCTCAGAACACTGACGGGATTCCTAACGGGACATTGCAAGCTCAAGGAACACCTGAGGAAGTTAGACATAGAAAAAAATGGCGTCTGCAGATTCTGAGGGAAAGGAGACGTAACACCACGTCACCTGCTGCTCAACTGCGATGCGATAGAACTCAAAAGAAGTAATGTCCTCGGCCACCACCAGCCAGAGGCAGGGAATTTACCCGACCTTGATCCTCTCAAAATCCTGAAGTTTCTCAAGGAAACGGACTTGGAGAGGGTGCTTCACTAAATGGATTCCACACCAGGCGAAGCACAGTAGAGGGGATACAATAGATCTTTTAGGTCGCAGTAACTTGATCACCCTCAAAAATACAAATACAAATACAAATACAGGGTCGTAGTGCCTACAACTTAAAATTATTTTGAACTATACAGCATGTCCTATATGAGAGTGACATATCAAAGTTATGTTTTTTTTTTAATGGAATGCTCCTATGTTATTGCATTTTTAAATTGTCTGAGAAGAAAAAATTAGATTGGCTTTTAGCAGTTGTTGTTTAAATTCAGAAGTTTGTGAGTTATAAACAAGTGGAAATCGTCATTTTTGAAGTTCAAGGCCCTGTACCACGAAAACCGGTCATCATAGAGAAAAACGGCTTACATGTCCCTATTTTAACTGTTTATGTACTATCCTATGGTATAGAAACATTTGTACTTTCTTTGTTTTTTTTTTTTAATTTGGTGTCGGGTCGGGAAATCTCAAGATTTTTTCAAATTTTTATCACAAATACATTTTATCTACATCATAGGTTGTCTGAAAAGTGAAACTTTTCAAAAGAGTCTTAGTTTTAAACCTCTTCACCCTATCACACTATATTATAACAAATTAAAACATCTTTTCAGATATTTGGTTGCACACTCGTAGTGTCAAGCAGTTTTTCGCAGGCAATTCCCTACATTGAAATGTTCAGTATTGCCAAAGAAAAAATTGACAAGATTTATAAAATATTGTCAACCGAACCCAAAATCAATACGTATAAAAAAACCGGAGTGGAATTGAAACACATTAATGGGGATATTGTTTTTGACAATGTCCATTTTAAATATCCATCCAGACCTGATACACAGGTGGGCAATAACAGTAACTTTATCAGACTGCTGTACTGAATAGCGAATAATTCAAATAACAAACTGATTAGTTAGATATTTTTGTTTATAATTATTAATTTTTTAGGTATTAAATGGCCTTAATCTTGAAATTAAAAAAGGAGAAACTACAGCGCTTATAGGATCATCTGGTTGTGGAAAATCGACTTGCCTTCAACTGATTCAACGATTTTATGATGCCAGCTTCGGAAATGTTAGTGAGTGTGTAATTATTAAACTAATTAATATTATTTTGACAAAAGTGTTACAAACTGTTAGAAGGAAAAACCTATCAAAGAAAACCGAAATCGTTGATGGAAACATTGAAACATTTTATCAGTATTACCCGCCCCATACACCGACGATCAATCCTATTGAGACAGGAAAAAGAGAAAATTGTTCAAAATGTCAATATTGTAGATTATCCCAAACCTAAAATAAAAATCCGGCAACCATTTCCAAAATCAACCGAACAAAGTACTGTTCGATTATCTGAAATTTTAACCCACAAAACGCAAAACTTAAAACTTAAAACACCTGTGTGCTTCGGTTACACCAACAGGTTTTCCAAATACTGGTTATCATAATAGAAAACCTAGGATATACAAAAATTCAGATTTATTGGTCCACTCTGTAGAAAGTTATAACAAAAACCTGTTTCGTTAAACGAAACCTAAATCTAACTTAAATTAAAAAATATAAATGTAGCCGATTTGAAAATATTTTGATTGCGCCAATACGTGGCCGTAACTTAATTTCAAATTGATTCTTTTCTTCATATATACATTGTGGCCAAGATAAGGATGGACAGCATGGGTGCATGGGGATCTCGGAAACCGTGAGAGATACTGGGTGGGTTATATAACCCACCCAGCTAGCTTATATAAGCTAGCAAGAAGTTGGTCAATTTAGGGGTCAATTATTAGAAAAAGTGTCATTCGTTCTTTTAAATATTTCCAAATAACTTCAGATGAAATAAAAAGGAGATCGTAAGATTTGAAATTTGTTTAATATCTTTGGATTTAAGCGGAGTTTTCTGGTTTTCGCAACGAAATATCATTGACCCCCAAATTGCCCAGTTTTTTTCTAATTTAACCGACGCTGTATCTTCCAAGATCCCCATGCTGTTTATCCTTATCCTGGGCACATGATATTTCTACTTTCTCGTCCCAAGTCTCAATCAATCACCAGGTGCTCATACACCATGATGCATAGAAAAAGTAACATAGGGAATACGTGTAAAGAATATTTCAGCAATACTTTGACAATAAATGACATCCTTTCAAAATTACAGTTTCCTTGGAAACTACTAAGTTTCCTAAGATACTATGCAGTTTCTCGAGAAACTGTAAGCTTTTCCTATAATAGTGTTTTCCTAAGTTACCTTTTCTATGAAACACAGTGTAGGTATACTTTCTCATTTTAACCGACAAATTTATCTATTCCAGATTTTCATAGATGGTCATAACATTAATGACTTGAATTTAGTGTCTCTGCGCAGCCATATAAGTGTTGTAGGACAAGAGCCTGTACTTTTTACCGCCACCATTGCTGAAAACATCAGGTATGGACGATTGAACGCTACACAGGAGGATATAGAAAAAGCAGCTAGAAGAGCCAACGCTCATCAATTTATAAAAAAACTTCCTGAAGGCTATCAAACGCTGGTGGGAGGGACAGGATCCCATCTCTCCGGGGGACAGAAACAGCGTATTGCCATTGCCAGGGCTCTTATCCGGGAGCCAAGCATTCTGTTACTTGATGAAGCAACCTCCGCCTTGGATACTGCCAGTGAGACTGAAGTTCAGGCTGCTATTGATCAGGTTTGATTTTTGTTCCAACGTACTTGATCTTGTAGCTCTTAGACACGTTTTTTAAGACACAATTCTTACCGAAAACACATTGAAATTTTTCAAAAACGTCAAGTTGAGCACTAAACACATCAGGTGTACAAGTAAAAACGAAGATTTACGGCACGTCTTGAATTTTTTAATACAGGTTGTAATTTTGTAAGTGATCATAGGGATTTAACATGCAAAGTTCAGTGTTGCGCAAAAAATATCTCCAGGCTTCTGCATAATATAATTTTATTATCATTTTATAGACGTGATGCTATTCTTCTGCTGTACTTCTACATTTGTTCTAGTTCTGATTTTTATATCGAGTAGTTATCAAGAAAAACTTGGAAATAATACAGTATTTCAATTAAATTTGTTTAATTTGGACTTAAATGATCTTGTCATTACTACATAATCCAACAATCCACAATCGCCGTAAAAACCGGCAATTGAGGGCAAATTTGAAAATTAATTAATTTTATTGAAGTATTTCAACTGAAGATAGGGTCGTTAAATAGAAATAGTTATTGTCAAAAATTATTTCCACTATAATCTTTCTCTGAAAATAAACCTGCGATGAACTATATTATTGGCACAAAACTAATTTGCATGTTAAATCTCTATGACGACCCACTTACTAGGATCCCAACTAAGTATATCTGTTTATGGCAGATTAAAGGAGAATGCACCACTGTTATAGTAGCACATAGATTGTCTACCATCAAAAATTCGGATAAGATAGTGATGCTATCTGAGGGTAGGGTTATAGAGCAAGGCACACACTCCCAACTAGTGCTACTTCGCGGAGCCTATTATGAACTTGTGAAGCATCAAGTCATAGAGGATGGTATTCAACAAGGTATATAATATTTTTTATTTAATAAATCACAGAGCATACTTGACCACGTGACTTTTAGACGCAGGAGAGATCAAATCGCAAGAAACGTCGGTGTCGATGGAATCACTGATTATTGAGTCAAAACTGGTTCACCCCAAGGTAGAGTTTCTAAGTAAAAACTATTTGTTTATTGTTACTTTTAAAATTTATAAATCATGGTAAATTGTTTTTAGGAAAGCTCAACAAGCTCAATTTCTTCTAAAAAAGTAAAGAAAGCTGTCCTCTTGGAAATACTAAAAATGAATAAGCCCGAATGGAAATACATTTTGTTGGGATGTATATGCTCGATTTTGATAGGAATCGCTTCACCTGCTTACAGCATAATATTTGCTGATTTTATTATTGTAAGTTATTTTTGATCTCTGAATTCTTTTTGGTTTTTGTCTTGTCTTTCACTGCAATGAAAGTGAAGAAGGAAAGCGAAAGCGCAATTATAAACATATACAATACATGGTCAGTCGTAGACTTTGCAGATTTAAATGAGACAACAAAATATGAATGTCGACAATACTATAAACAGGAATTTGGAGGTCTTGATACATTAACGTCCAGACTGTCACGATCGCACCTAGCACCAAAAGTACCAAGACACTCCTGCAGCCTAAGAGCATCACACTCAGACCTAAGCCACGTAAATCATTTTAGTTCGTCAGCATATAGGACGCACGGAACAATGAGTTCAGATGTAATGTCGTCAATAAAAACTTTGAAGATGAGGGGACTAAGGACGCAGCCCTGAGAAACTCCTGAGGACACGATCGTGACAGTTGAACGAGAACAAGAGAGCTCAACATATTGCTGTTTCCCCATCAAATAACTGTGAAATAGGTCCACCATATGATCGGACATTCCAAATATGCAGAAATATGCAGAAAGAAAAATGAAGCACAGTCCTCAGCTGTTGACTTCCACACGCATCTCCATGAAGCACCATGCGACCAGGTGTCCCGGAATTACTCCCCATATTGTTAACATACGAACATATATTGCGTGGCATTGTTCATTAATAAGTTTCATATGTGCAATAAGAGTTTTAAATGAGGAATATCAAATATCTATAGAGGGATTAAAATATATTTAAAAATTTTTATTTAAAAAATATACGCCGTGTTTTGTCGGTTTATATTTGCATTGCAATAATTTATTTTAGCTTTTGGTAAACAGAAACTATGAAAATATAATGTCACAATTCAAAGCAAATTGTTTTTATATGCTCGGAATCGGAGGAGTTCTACTTGTTACTGGAAGTTTACAGGTAAGTCTAGCCCGAATTTTGTTAATTATTACTTATTAACAAATAAACAAAAATTAGGGACTTGCTTTTGGAATATCTGGAGAAAATCTCACACAACGGCTGAGGAACAAGATGTTTGAGACAATCTTGAAGCAAGATATGCGATGGTTTGATGAGAAGGAGAACGGAGTTGGAGCAATTTGTGCCAGACTTTCTGGGGAAACGTCTAGCGTGCAAGGGGTGAATTTTATTTAAATTTTTGATTATAATAAACTTGATTTATTATACTTTCATAACAGGATGTTCCAGACATTGTGGTTCTAGTCATGGATAGTCAGTAAAAATGATACCTACCTGCTAAATTTGGCAACGTGTTTTTTTATTTTAATATAAAAATATGAATATATCTCATTTTAATTTTCTGTTTTCACCACTGTACTAAGCGACAAAAATTCTTCATGTTTGTTAATTGAACCGACTTCATAGCTCAAATAATAGGAAAGTTACCAACGGTGAACAGAAAAAAATATAAAATAGCCGATTTTTCATTTCCCTGTATATACATAATATTATTCACTTCACGTTCATGGAAACCTTTGCTCGTCATAAACATATTTGAATTTCAGCAATTCTAACCGAGGGATGGTTTCCATTTTAATCCGTGCGTGGTTCAAAGTCTAAAAATTAATTGAATCAACTGTGCTGGCAGATATCTACAGTTATTGTCGATGAGGCAGGCATGTTGCCATACAAACTGTTTTGTGGTTGCTACAGATACGCTATAAAAATGACCAAGCTGATTTGCTTGAAAACACCACGAGTGCAGGACGAGAGGTGTTTTCTTTAAGTTGGCCTTTTTTGGAGAAGATGACTGCCTGGGTTTTTTGGACTTGATTTAATAGTGCTTTTCTTGGTTTTCCATATTTTCTTGATAGGTTTTCTGCGTGCCTTTTGAATGATTGCATTTGATGATTACTGCAGGTAGTTATCATTAACGTAGTCTTAGATTACGATGCTATCTTGTATGTATACATATACTTGGATTAGATCAACTGTCGACTGACTGTTATATTATAGTCAAAAAATACCCTTGCATAAAAATTGTAACCTTGACATGTGATTTTATATCGACTAGATTTATAAACTGGAACATTCTGTTAGGTAGGTACCTACTATTATAATGCGGGTATTATGTTGAACAAATTACATAATACAGTCTTTTTCTATTGGTTTTCCTCTTTTGTCAATAATTGCTTTTTCTTATTTGTCAAATGAGTTTCCCCCATTTATTAAACGTCAGTTTGATTTTTCAATTCAAATTCCTCTTTTGTCAAATGAGATTCCTTTTATATCAAATGCTTTTCCAATGTTTATATTACTATCACTGTACGTAAATGGGAAAAGCAATTGACATAAAGTGAAACTGATTTGACATAAAAGGAAATTGGTTGATAAATCAATGACTACAATCGTTGATAGATAGAAAAATAAGAAAATAAGATAGATAAATAAGGAAAACCAATTGACAAAAGAGGAAAACCAAAAGCAAAAGACTGTAATCCTTAATACATCAATAAATGTAAAATATAATCAATTTTCTTAAATACCTTTTTGCATAATTGCATAAGCAGCCAATTTCTGGATCACAAGAAGTTGTTTATCTATCTTAAATGAAAAAGTGGGTAAGCATATTGCTTAAAGAATAATTTTCGTGCATTATTAAAATCTTTAACGCTAAACTAGGTGAAAATAATGTAGCTGTATATAGTCAGAATACCACTGAAATTTACATACCGTAAACTATGAAGAAAGGTAGGTACCTACTGTTCAATTTGAGAGTTTTTAATTTTTTTACTCATAAACTCATTGTACGTCTAAATAACAATGAATTGATAATTTTTATTGCACCTTCCTTTATGTTGATTTTTGTCTTCTGATTTATTGGGGCTTAGGTTCTTGTTAAAAATATTATAATTTTTTTTTCAGAATCAAAGTAAAGGTTAATTTATTTCTTGAAACTTACAATTTAAAATATTATAAACACCATTTTACGACCAATTTGATTATAGGTATAAAGTATAGTTTTTAAAAATATTTTTAATTTTTTTACATTTTTATACATTTTTATGAGTGAACAAGGGACCAATCGGCCACGAAACGTTTCTATTATTATAAAAATCTTAAAAAATAAATAATGTTTTTTACCAAGAATGTAAACTCCAATAAATCAGAAGATAAAAATCAATAACAATGACTTTATAATAGGTGAAAAATGGCTTAATTTTTAGGCTTCAGGTGTCCGTCTTGGTTCTACTCTGAATGCTCTAATTACATTCATTTTAGCGGTTATCTTTGCCATGTATTATGAATGGAGTTTAACACTAGTAATGCTCGCCCTATCTCCGTTTTTGTTCTTTGTAACTTACTTGTCGATTAAGATTGAAGCAGGGGATGCAGCCGGCAACCAAAAAGCGTTTGAAAGTAGCTCTAAGGTAGGTATAGCTCACTAGATTAGTAACTATAGTAAAATTTTAATTTAGTGGATTCTTTGAAACATTTCATTAGCAATATTTGCTTTTTTATTATCTGTCTAATATAATAATAATTATTTAGGTATATGAAATAGGAATTCATTCAGATAGTGAGTTTAAAATCATTGTCGTCTAGGTGCTGATTGTTATTAAATTTTTGTATTTTTTTTTTAATACAAGCGACCCTCAAACACGGTTCTAACATGGTATCACAAAATAAACTATACAGCCGTTTTAAGACCTAATCTGCTTTTCTGAATGATTCTCTATATACAATCATACAACCGGTGCGATTCCAGTTTTTTGCTTTAATATGACACATATTGAATACTTACATCAATGCACAATTTATTATTATTATTATTATTATACTATGCGGTGAAGCATAGGTGCACATTGTATGAACTACCTACTACACATGGGGTAGAGTCTTATAAAAATGAGTTTCAGCACACATATAAAATAAGGTTTCTTGAAGAAATTTTACTTGAAGTAAATACTTATTTTGTAAAAGAGTATACTTTACCTATAGACTAAGTAGGTCTACTACAAACTACAAGTAAAAGATCTTAATAATGAAACTTTATTTATACTGTAAGTAAGTATCTACCTAGATAACTGTAAATATATTAAGCAAAACTTATTTTTATTAATACCATCCAATGAAATTTTTTTAAATTTGAGCCAACTATTCTTCTAGGTGGTCCTGGAGGCAGCGGTCAACATCAAAACAGTTGCCTCTTTAAGCTGTGAAAACGTTTTCTATGAGAAGTTTTCAGCAGAACTAGTTCCTTATATAAAAAAAGCGAAGAAATCTCTAAACTACAGAGCTGCAGTCCTCGCTCTACACAGGACGTATATTCCTTTTGTAGATTCTGCCGGAATACTATATGCTGCTGTACTAATGACCAAGGGCATGCCTTATAGCACTTATTTCATGTAAGCAAAAATTATTAGCAAACACATTGTTTCGCCGATCTAATGTAACTACTTTATCATTATCATTAAGAACAGCGGAAGTGATTCTCAATGGATGCCTCTCATTGGGGTCCGCCTTTTCCTTCTCTGTAAATCTACAAAAAGGAATACTTGCAGCTGGAAGGATATGCGAATTTTTAAGAAGATCTCCAACCATCAAGAATTTAGAGAATGCTTCAAAACAGCCTTGGGTATGTTGTTTAAGAATCATTCTATCTACAAAAGTCTATTGAACTTGTAATATTACTGTTAGAAAGATATATTTTATATTTTAATCTTTATATTTTAGGACAAATCAAATGTGGAATATGACGACGTCTCATTTTCGTATCCAACGAGGCCTGGTTTGTCTGTTCTGCGAGGTTTCAATCTGTCCGTGGCTCCAGGCTCTACCGTTGCATTAGTAGGCTCGAGTGGATGCGGGAAATCTACCATTGTGCAGCTTCTAGAACGATTCTATGATCCTGTTGCTGGACAAGTCACTGTGGATGAACGGGACATCAGAACCGTAGACCTGCCATCGCTAAGGAATCGATTAGGAATTGTCTCCCAGGAGCCAAACCTGTTTAACCGTACGATTGCTGAAAACATTGCCTATGGAGACAACGACAGAGAAGTGTCCATGGAGGAAATCATAAAAGCGGCTAGAGATGCTAATATACACGACTTCATATCCACCTTACCTCTGGTAAAAATAATAGTTTTCTCTACAGAGTTACAGAATCCAAAAATGTCAATTGTTCTGTATATTTAATTCGTTTGAAAATGGTATTTTTTATAATTTTGGTTTTTAAATTTTCATTCAATTTAAGCAATCCATATTGCGATAATGAAATACAACTGTTCGTTTTAAAGCATAAAGCATAAAGCATTCTACACTCAGTACAGGCGGCAGGGAGATTTTCCCTAAATGTTAATGTGGAAGCATACTATGCCTCGTTGCATTTTTGTGTATATGCGCTTAGACCTTTTTCAGTGTAACATTTTGTTGTAACTGCAACAGTTACTACAACGTTCCATGAGGTAATACCCTTTCACATAGGGATATAAATCCTCAAATAGATTCCAACGGTTGAAGGGAACTCTAAGTGGTGGTGTGACAGAGTCCACATGAAAAAATGTAGGTATAGGGTATAGGTATATTGTGTTTTAATGTATGACAAATTCTACGTCAATATCAACTGTAAAAGAATCACTTCACAGTTGAACACAGACAACAAATTCTGTGTATGTATTCAAAGTATGTATAGCTCTGCTCTTACTCCAGAACGAAGTGAGTTTATTCCTGTGCTTGTAATATTTGTCACCTCCACAATAACGTTACCTACATGAGATTCATATGAGCAACTAACATTTATGCCACTGTCAAGAAATTTACTACCTACTTATAGAAGCATTTTTATCCTCTACCACGAGAAAATTTTAAAATATTTATGCAAAGGATGATGGGGCAGGAACTTCAGACGCACTCATCATAGTTCAGTCCAAAGGCAGTGACGAAGAGAAAAAAAAAAATTTGAAGCTGGTCAAATGCTAAATAAAATCAATATACCGGCACTAAATTATCAGTATTCACAGAATGCATATATTTTTCAATTTAAATATCTATAACAATAATTCTTGTTTTCAAATTCACAGGTCTTATAACACTTTAAAAAAAGAAAAAGAAAAATAGTAAAGAATGCGAACTATTTTAACTCAGTTTTTTGTTCTGTTGGGCCATTTGTTAAATAATGTTGATTGGTAATGGCGCATCCGGGCGCCCTGTATGATGCTTTTGATTTTTGAGAATTATTAAGCCATATTATACAATTCGAGTCAGTTTTATTTCAAGACGCATTTTAATCCAATTAAAATAATTCAGAATTGTGATCAACTGCAGAGAGAAGTTATAATTATTATCATTAGCCTTCTGTAATATAAGTAAACAGTTTAACTGTGACTTTTTTTGATATTAAAACTGGCCTAGTTCATTTGTGTCGTTGATATGTTCAACAGTATACAAGTATTATAGGTATAACCTAATACCATAAAAAAATTAATCGTTTTGCAGGGCTATGAAACATCTTCTGGAGCGAACGGTGTTCAACTTTCTGGCGGGCAAAAGCAGCGAGTGGCAATCGCTAGAGCCCTTATCAGAGAACCCACTATTCTACTCTTAGACGAGGCCACTTCTGCATTGGACAGTGAAAGTGAAAAGGTATTTATTGTTATTTGAAACCTTAAAACAGACATTTTTGCAAAACACCGAAAAATTGAAATGAGTTGCTGATGTCTAAACCCTAGTTGAGTTGGATAGGAAAAGCTGTCTTTGTCTGCAACGTACTTAGTGCTTCTTTTCAATTGCGGTTTCCCATTAATCAAGGTAATTTTTTAATTTCTGATATTGAGGATAAATTTTCTAATCTCAAAATCTGAATCCTACTTGGTATCATTAAGTTTAAAGGTTTTTTGCGATTATATTCTTATAATGTAACTTTTTTCTTAAATAAAGGCTCAAACTTTCTTAGTAAGCCATTGAAGAGATTGTTCTCCTAGACTTTCTCCATTTCTCATTGTATTTTTGTTATCTTTCCGTAGTTTTCGAGTTGTTAATTTTAGATATAAATATCTTTACTTCCTTTGAGATTGTATTTAGTTCAATTCCTATTTAGTAGATTCGTCTACCTCCATTTGTCTAGTACTCTCAACTCTTCTTTTTCATATAAATATAGGACACCGCTTATTAATTATGAATATACTTATCCCAGCAATGTCCTATAATCCTGACTCATAGACAAAAAAAAAGTGAGTTTTCCAAATTCATCTGCCCTCGATATAGACATTTTAATAAGTTTGTACAAAAATCTGTGGCAAATGGTAATTTCCGATGTCAACCCAACCCCCCTCTTCAAGTCAACAATTCAATTTTAATAAGTTCATTAATTTTTATGTTTGTCGAAAATTTAAATTTTATAAAGTCCCTGTAGTATCGTCTTTGAAAAGTGTAGCCTGAAAGCCAAAATATCTTAAAAATATACCTACTCGATTTTCTAAAAATACTACGTACCCCTTTTTTTTACCTGGGTGCATATATTTTTATTATTTGATATTCTCATGTAGACCGTTTGGTTTTCTGATCAATTAAATAAGTATGAAAAATATTGCTTCTGCTATGAATGTTGTCTTTTAGATTGTCCAAGAAGCATTGAACAGAGCCAAGATGGGCCGGACTTGTATTACAATAGCTCATCGGCTAACCACTATCCAAGACGCTGACCTCATTTGCGTTGTGAAAGATGGTGCAATAGCTGAGATGGGAACGCACGCTGAACTAATGGACAAAGAGGGATGTTACTATGAACTTTACAAACTACAGTCAATATCTACATAATATTAGTTATGCGGAATTTATATATAAGACATAAATAAAGTAATAAAACTACTAAAAGTAGAAAGTATGGACTGATTTATTTTATAGCTACTTATAATAATTTTAATGAATGTAAGCTAGAAAAATAATAAAAAAATTAAAATAGGCCTCTAAATATTTTTAAGCGTCGCTACTCTAATTATTATTAAGACGTTTAAAAAAACCTTTTTTGTTATGGAGAAATCTATTTATATAGTTATATTGAATGAATGTATGTACCTAACTTTTGTTATATACTAGTTTATAGGCACAAGGAAAACTCAGTCTTTCATAACTATTTTATTCAAGCAACACTCCGAATTTAATATTATTAGAACGCATACGCATATTATAAAAGACAATAAGACAGCGAGAAACAGTCAACAGTCTGGAGCTTGTTCACCTCCTCACTGATCTTGCTCGGATGCTCGCGTTGAACTCTGTCCGTCCTCGTTCGACGTCTCCCCACCGCGGCTGCTTGCAGACGGTCGGTGGTTCCCCGTCGAAACTCTCCGTCAGACCACCGTACTGCCGGCGGCGGAAGCAGCCAAGGACAGCTACCGACGAGGTGGTCCCACAGTCGACCATCCTGATAAAAAGGCCGTCCTCGGACTTGAAGACGTCGGAAAGGAAGGCGTCGCACTAGGCTGAAGACTAGAACAACTGAAAACCAGGTAAACTTAATACTGGATCATTATTTTAGTCAGAATAAAACAGGATCACACGATCAGGAAGACAGAGCAGATCTGATTTCAGACTTCTAACGTCACAACAGTGATCTTCTGACATAGCAGACAGGTTAGAAGAAAGACAGGATCACAACAGTGATCAAGGAGACAGATTTCAGACTTCTAACGTCACATTAGTGATCTTCTGACATAGCAGACAGGTTAGAAGGAAGACAGGATCACAACAGTGATCAAGGAGACAGATTTCAGACTTCTAACGTCACATTAGTGATCTTCTGACAGAGCAGACAGGTTAGAAGGAAGACAGGATCACAACAGTGATCAAGGAGACAGATTTCAGACTTCTAACGTCACAACAGTGATCTTCTGACAGAGCAGACAGGTTAGAAGGAAGACAGGATCACAACAGTGATCAAGGAGACAGAGTTCAGACTTCTAACGTCACAACAGTGATCTTCTGACAGAGCAGACAGGTTAGAAGGAAGACAGGATCACAACAGTGATCAAGGAGACAGATTTCAGACTTCTAACGTCACAACAGTGATCTTCTGACAGAGCAGACAGGTTAGAAGGAAGACAGGATCACAACAGTGATCAAGGAGACAGATTTCAGACTTCTAACGTCACATTAGTGATCTTCTGACAGAGCAGACAGGTTAGAAGGAAGACAGGATCACAACAGTGATCAAGGAGACAGATTTCAGACTTCTAACGTCACAACAGTGATCTTCTGACAGAGCAGACAGGTTAGAAGGAAGACAGGTACTTACATTACAAGGGTTGGCTTTCAGGATCATTTAAAACAATCCATGGTTTCAGGTTATCTGCGGCGATAACTGTTTCAGAGGTTCGAGAACCACGAAGATCCTGTACCAGATAGCGATCATTTGGAAGAACTTTCTTCACCCGAAACGGGCCCTTGAACTTGGGTTGTAGTTTTGTGGAATGGCCCGTCGCAATTTTGGCTGTCCGGAGGACCATCACTAAATCATTTTCTGCGTAGGTTTTTACTTTTCGCTTGCGATCAAAGAGGCGTTTGGAGCGAGTTTGTGCAGAGGATATATTTTCAGAGACTTTTTGACGTAGATCGGTGAGGTTTTCACGTTCAAGCTCAGTAGGAGACAGAGCTTGCAGGATTTTTGCATCAGCTGGGGACCGAGGAGTAAGTCCTGTAAGAACCTTTAAGGGAGGTTGACCTGTACCAGCAGTTATTGTTGAATTTAAACTGAACTGAATTCGTTTGAGATGTTTGTCCCAGACATCTTCCGAGTCATCATTGGCACTGTAGCAGCGTAAAGACTCTAAAATCGTTTTGTTGAAACGTTCACACTGGCCGTTGGCACGAGGAGTAGCTACTGCGTTGAGAATATGTTTAATTCCGAATTCTTGACAGAATTTTCTCATAGTGAGGGAGGTAAAGGCGGAACCACGATCAGAGATAATGCGGGAAGGTGTGCCGAATAAGAAAATTAAATTTTCCAGGGCCTTGATTACATACTTGACTTTTGTGTTACGTACCGGTTCAAGGAAAGTAAATTTTGTGAAACCATCAACGATGACGAAAATGTGGGTGTTATTGTTTTTAGTTTTAACAAACGGGCCAAGGTGGTCGATGTGAATGGTTTCAAAGGGAACTGTGACTTTGGGAATGGGGTGAAGAAGTGCTGCCTTGCTGCCAGATAACGATTTACTATAAAGACAGTTCAGACAAGCAGAAACATACTTACGGACAAATTTGGTCATGCCCTGAAACCAGTAATTGCGTTTGATGAGATCGATAGTCTTTTGAAATCCAAAATGACCTGCATCATCGTGATTGAGGCGACAGACAAGCCAACGAGAACATTTTGGAACTACCCATTTGTTTGTATTGTCAACTTTCCGATACAGGATATTATTCTTCAGGGTATAATGGGCAAAATATTGTTTATTGGAAGAACATTTTGGGCTGGAGAGAATTTTAATAATTGCTTGGACAGAGTCGTCCTGCGATTGGACGGCTACTATCCAATCAGATTCTGTTAAATTAGTAATATTTGTGACGGCATTTTCGGGGTGGTTGCGACTTAAATAATCGACATGGCCCATCTTATTCCCAGGACGATATTGCACATCAAAGGTGTAATCTTGGATGTCAAGCCACCAGCGAGCTATACGAGGAATGAGGTCTTTCTTCTGAGCAGTGGCTCGGATAGCAGAACAATCAGTGAAAATTGTGAAATGGATACCTTGAAGGTAGATGCGAAAATGACGGAGAGCAAATACTATTGCCATGGTCTCCAATTCATAAGAGTGATATTTGCTTTCCTCGTATGAGCATTGTTTGCTGAAATAAGCTACAGGGTACCAATTAGTAGCATGTTTTTGCAGCAACACAGCTCCAACCCCTAAACAACAAGCATCTGTATGCAGTTCTGTAGATAAGGCGGGGTCAAATATTTTTAATATTGCTTTGGTAGTGAGAATGTTTTTGATAGTAGTGATTGCCTCAGTCTGAGTGGAAGTCCACGACCAGAGAACGTTTTTCCGTAACAACTGAGTAAGAGGTTGGGTAATAATAGCGTAGTTTTTAATAAATTTTCGAAAGAAACCCGAAAATCCCAGAAATTGACGAAGTTGTTTTTTGGTCGTGGGCTGAGGCAGGTTAAGAATCGCTGAAATTTTGTTTGCGTCGGGTTGAATTCCATCTTTGGAAATGTCATGACCAAGATATGTCAGCTTATCAGAAAAGAAGATACACTTAGTTAGTTGTAAGGTCAAATTGTATTTCCTTAACAATTGTAAAACTTTTTCCAGTTTAAGGAGACCTTCCTGAAAAGACGACGACGGAATCAAGATATCGTCTAAATAGGGCATGATAGAGGGGTCACGTAATTCAGAGAGAATTTTTGACATCATCTGCTGAAAGACAGCAGGAGCATTACAGAGACCGAAACTCATGCGTAAAAACTCGTATTTGCCATCCGGAGTAATAAAAGCTGTCTTTGCTATTGAATCCGAGGCCATAGGTACTTGAAAATAGCCGGAATATAAGTCTAAGGTAATAAATGTGTCATAATTTAAGAGTTTATCAAGTTGGTCTTCGATACGAGGAAGTGGGAATTTATATTTAACAGTAATACTATTTAATTTTCTATAATCAACACATAAACGGAAGTCGCCACTTTTCTTGGGAACGAGAATAATAGGACTCGCATACGGGGATTGAGAGGCACGAATTATTTTATGCTGTAAGAGTTCATCTATTATTTCTTGCACTTTAAGACGTTGGCTGGCTGAAAGCCGATATGGATTATATACAATTGGAACCGACGATGTTACGTTTATTTCCATGTGGGCAGCGGATGTTTTGCCCATTTCTCCTAAAGTGATAGCTACACAATCACGGTATGCATTCAATAACTTTAAAACAGCTGGTTTTTGAGTAGGGCAATTTACTTGGTTACTAGTGATGGGCGGACGATTATTATTTACAAAAGTCGTAACAGCAAGGCTAGTGGCACAAGAAAAGAATTTAATATCTTTGCCATTTTTATAAAATGTAATGTGGGGTTGTAAAATAAAATTATTACCTAAAAGGATATCCGCCGGGCACATATGATCAGGTACGACGATTAGATCCACGGTTTCTGAAAGGGAATCAATAGAAATATCGCAAGTAACAGAAATGTTTGTTAAATGAACATCACCGGTGAAAGATTTTAACAACTGTGGATTTGCCTTGTGTGTTTCAAGTTGAAGTAGGGTGGCTGTGCTTCTTTTAATGAGAGAACATTCACTACCAGTATCAATAATTGCATGGAGGGACCTATTAGCGATGAAAATATTTTTGTAAAATAAATTTAGCAAGTGATTGCAGACAAAATTTACCGACTTGCTTTTAGAGGGAATTTTTCTATTTTGGTAACAATTTTTTGAAATATGTCCAGACTTATGACATATCTCACAAACAGATAATCGAGGTTGTTTATTGTATGGTGAATTGTGGCCTCTCTTTGGACAATTGTACTTGACATGGCCAGGGAAGTGGCAGTAATGGCAGGTGGGTTTCGAGTGTGTTACTGTATGAGAGGGGGGTGTTTTTGGTACAGGTTGATCTCGATTTTGATCGACACTACGGAAATACGTGAGTAACTCGTCCAGCGACAGGTAATTGTTTAATAACGCCATTTGCTTAATTTGGTGGTGTTCAATACCGTGAATTATAATATTTATCATATCTTTATCGGGGATATCCCAATTTAACTTTTGCAACTTGTTTAGTTTTTGCAAATAATATTGGACAAGAGATCTCTGAGACGAAGAAGTGAAAGTAGCGGCATCTTGAAAAACCTTCCCGATGGCATTTATATCAATATCGAACGTGTTCCTCAGAGCTACTTTTAAACTATTCCAATTTGTGAAAGAATGATCGCTACTCAAGTACCATTGAAGAGCGCGTCCGGCCAGTTTTGAGATGACAAAGCGAGTGGTCGTAACGTCATCCCAACGAGAAAAATACGCTTTTTCTTCAACTAAACGCAGCCATTTGTTTAGTTGAATTGTTCCCATGCTAGGGTCAAAGACAGGTATATTTTGCCAAGAAAATGTATTTGTAATTGCGTGTGGTTGTTTTAATGAATTGAGTTCCTCTCGCAATTGGTGTACTTGCCGCTCCAACGTAAGGGGCGGCGTCAGCGAGCCCTCGGTGACAGGGGCAGAGGTCGAGGGGACGAGGAACGGAACATATCCGTCCTGAAGCTGGTCTGGAACCAAGGTCCTGGTCTCACGTCTGTTGGAGGACCTTGCAGGGAACATGATTTGCACGGGTGTTCACACCTTAATCACTAATCACCTCAAAATTAGACAGTTAGTATTAGGTTCGGACCACTTCTGACAACTGTTATATACTAGTTTATAGGCACAAGGAAAACTCAGTCTTTCATAACTATTTTATTCAAGCAACACTCCGAATTTAATATTATTAGAACGCATACGCATATTATAAAAGACAATAAGACAGCGAGAAACAGTCAACAGTCTGGAGCTTGTTCACCTCCTCACTGATCTTGCTCGCGTTGAACTCTGTCCGTCCTCGTTCGACGTCTCCCCACCGCGGCTGCTTGCAGACGGTCGGTGGTTCCCCGTCGAAACTCTCCGTCAGACCACCGTACTGCCGGCGGCGGAAGCAGCCAAGGACAGCTACCGACGAGGTGGTCCCACACTTTATGGTAATTAAATAGCATTCGAAAAAATGAATTTTCACATTGCTGTTTCCCATACTGGTTGAATTTTCTTTCAAAAAGGGCAAGGAGCTCCCATGATGCTGGAACCACATTCTCCTCCTAATGTTTATAATGTGCATATTTAGGCACATCTTCCAACAGTTCTGCCTTATGATTTGTAAGGAAGTTACGGTAGGTGAAAATCTGTACAACCGATTTGGGGGAAAATGGACCTATCAGATGATTTTTTTCCTATTCCCATTTATTGAAAAATTCTTTTGGTAGCTCCCGACATGTTTGGCATGACGATTATCTTTGTCCCATCTGTAGGAGCTGCGATTATTAGAAACTCCCTCTCTGGAAAGTCGCTTCATAGCGAAATAAAAACATGCCATGAAAATCTGGCTGGAGGCACCCTTTTCTCAGAAGCCATCTAAAGAAGTTTTCTGATCTTCTGGTAATGGCTGATGAACTATGTGCAGATGATAAAGAAACATGATGGGTTGGTCATGCAAAACTGCCACGTTTTCATAGCCGATAGTATTCGCCAAAATTCTTGTACTCAAATCTGGGTTATTTCCGGTGAGCTGATGTTCTTCGACGAATACTAGTTTCTAAGTACGGACGATTAAACTACTTGTTTCCAGCAATCTATTATGAGCTGTCAGAAACATACTGTGATTAGAGACTCTTCAATCATTAAACCTCTCACGGTAGATTCTTTGAAGAAAGGATTCGATATTAAATTTTGGTTAGGACCATTAAGGCATACCCAAGTAGCATTTTTAGTGGAGACAACGTGAGGGCCACTGCAGAAGATACATTAAAAGTTCCCGCCACGAGTGGTGGCCACATGAAAGCAACGGTTCTATTACGTGGTTACCACTAAAATGGGGAACAATTTTTAAGTGGTTATCTAGTTCCGGCGACGTGATTAGATCTGACCGTGCCACGGTTTGGCCACATCACGGTCACGTGGCCACACCGTGGATGTATGGTGGCGGGCTCTATCCCTTGTATCTTCGCACAGTCCGCGCACATACTAGTTGTTGTTGGGTTTTCGATCTCTGTCTTACAGCCGCAATGTTATATTTTTACCTTCCTATTCCTATCGTATTTCTACCTAGTCTTGCTAAACAAAACAAGATCGGGACGGCATGGAAAATGAAGAACTCAACTCATCCTTGAATCTACATAGGTACCTATACAAAAATTATTAAGGAGGAGCGTGCGTCTGCACTCGCCCAACAAATTACAAACGAACGCAACTTTGTTGTGAAACATTTATGTAATAAATCGAAATATTCTAAGCGCCGCCATAAAAACGACATTTAAAAAAAAAACTTGAAACGTAATTTCACGTACGGTTAGTGTGTGATAAGCTGTCTGCGGCAAGAAGTTATTTTTTATCGATAAATATTACTTACAAGAAACGCAAAAGCAATTTTTTTTTAATTCTGTGCCATATTGATCAACATTTACTATTTATCAGATCGTTTACATAATCTTTGCGGTAATGGCGGCAAGAGGTTTATCCGTAAATATGGCCGCCTTAGGAGAATATAACTTAAAAGTGGCGTTTGTCACATTTTACGACTATAAAGGGTTCATCACTCAAACCGTAGTGGCAAAACTGAAAATATTTCACTTCTAGGTGGCTTTCGAATAACAAGTGGCCAAGGGAACTATATGAACTAAAGAACAAGCCAATCGATTTCTTCGTCACATGAAAGTGATTTCGAACAGTTATTTAAACCATTCTGTCACTATATTTATTTGCAATAGTACCTACCTACAATAATGACTGTCGTTGATAATAATGGAACTTGAAAAATGAATGAAAAGAATTTACGTAGGTATAGGTAAGTTTAGGTTCTCCGTGTTCTACTTAAATAAACGAAATGAATGGTCGAAGTACTACCTACATGATGGTTGAAATTGTTTAGGTGATCGTGGTTTGTTTACAAGACCACCATTTTAACCGATGTTTTTTCCAACTGCTGTTTTTATTTTCTATAAAACGTTGTTGAATGTCGAAAACTCCTTTTCTTGCCTGAGATTTTATTATCCATTATTATATTAATGTTGAAAAGGATTTTAAAATCAACACTGACACTTTTATACAATATACCTACCTAACCCTACTTAGGTAGTCTGATTCTAACCCTAAACAGTCACCAGTAGGTTATTTTTTCTTAAAAGTTATTTTCGCAAGTTCTTGCCACATTTTGGTGGCTCAAATTTTATTCAAATTATCAAAGTTACTTTTCTTGGTGGCAGAATTGTGACGATCGGTGCTGCATGCCACTAGAGTGTGATGAATCTTCAAAGATATTACAGAAGTTTTGAGAACGATGCGGCCACTTAATATATCACTTCAAAGCTGTCGCCACTTTTAAGTGATATTTTAGTGCTCTTTGTTGGTGACTGCAGCTTTCACTTTCCACTTCATAGTTGTAGAACTTTCAAGTGGTTATTAGGAGGAAAAATAACGTTTTGAGCACCTAAAGTAGCACCAAGATGTTATGAAACTATCAAGTGGCCACGCTGGTATGAATGCACCGTGATTACCACTATGAATATAGGATATATAGTTTTTTCTACTGTAAAGTTTTAAATTGAGTGGAAAATAAGTGATAGTCACTTTCTCAAAGTTCCGGTATAAAATGAGAAGGTGGTTGTACCCTCTGATGCTACTTGGGATACGATCCGTTTAATGAAAATATTTTCAAGATTGGTTCACTTCTGATTATATCGGGAATCAGGGCCGGGCCTAGCCTATTTGCCACCTGCGTGTCGATGAAAAAATTGCCTCCACTTCCTCCTTTTAAGGAAAAATATCTATCTAAGAGATGGCAAAGAGCAATTTATTGTAGGTAAATTGACATTAATAGAAATCAATTAATCACACTATAAAGAATAACTGCATTTATACTGGTTAGGTATACATTTTCGCATTACGTTCAAGCATTGTGAGGTGCCGCCGAACCATATTCGTTTTTCATGTCATTCAGCATTTAAAAAATCAATTCAACCCAAAATCTATAAAATCGAAAAAAAAATCAAAATTTATTTTCGTAAAAAAGAAGAAAACATCTTTATCGAATAACGTCATATAAGCAAAAACCATTCCCTTAAAACCAAGGCAAACAATATGACGTCATAATGAAGGCATTCTAGGAAAAATATTTACTTCCTTTTCGAAAAAAGAAGAATCAAGTTTTGAAAAAAAAAAGTTTTTTTTATATATTTTTAGTTAGATTAATTTTTTTTACCCGAATAACATGAAAAATCAATATAGCGGCCAAAAGAATTGACTATGGAAACTCTGTAATTTAGTCGGCTTTGAAAATTTTAATGATGTCAAATGTTGGCCTTTGATGACTTATTATGTTAGCCTGCAAACAAAATTATTTATTTTCAATAATAAGAAAGATAATAGCGAAAATAAGAAATGCCGTTTTTTTCAGTTTTTCAGGACATTTCAGCAACGACTGAAGTTAGCTTAAATTTTGTTCCAGATTTTTATTAAACAATAAAATTGTGTAAATTTTCTCTTACTTAGCCGACTCTGTGTCTCCTAGGGTTTAGGAGATCCCATTGGTGAGCCAGTTGAAAGGGGCCACCTGTATTGTCAAAGTGACATGCTTCATGAAAACTACCTTTTAATTGGAATTTCTGTATATAACGTTTGATTGGCACGTTTGAGTAAAAAAAAGACACAAGTGCATAAAAGATCATACGTTTAAATACTTAGTTGTGCGTAAAGAATGTCGTTTCGAAATTGAAATGGCAATCAAAATGTCAACTTTATGAAACGATTTAAGAAAAATAGCTTTTTTGTTCAATCGCTGGATTATAAAGACTCTGATCATAAACTTGATTTTTTCAAATACATAATGCATTGTGTTGTATAGGAAAAATAACATAGGGAAAACACTACAGTGAATATTATTGAGGATCCGATCCACTCTGGTTTTTAAAACCTAATAGTTTCCTAGGAAACTGTATAGTATCTTGGGAAACTTGGTAGTTTCCAAAGAAACTGTATTTTTTGATGGATGTCATTTATTTTTAGAGTATTGTTGGAATGGAATATTCTTTACACGTATTCCCAATGTTACCTTTTTTATGCAACACGGTGTAGATATATATTCTAAAATAAATAAGAAACACAAGACAGATCCTTGGACCTGGGCCTTTTAAGAGAAAGTTTTTGAAAAAATATTTAGATATTAATTTTACTAAACTTTTGATACGACCCTGTTATCTATTATTAGGATAATAGATGACTTAAATCATTCTGTATGATAGCATGACGAATTTACTAATCACACAAAACAATGCGATACTCATAAAAAGATTTCGTTTGAATGCTGCATTTATGTGCATGTGCGACTAATTTATGATAACTGTCTAATTAGGAAATTATAAAAACTCATCAAGTCACTATCGTTACTGCTATTATTAAAATTATTATTGTAATAATGGTTATGAAATACTTCATATTATATGAAAATCAAGAATTTTTTCCTTCAATATTTATCTTATTTCACTCCAAGGTTATATGGATTAAACCTTTTATTATGTAATTTTTGAATTTTTTTTACCACTGTGTAATATGAGCTAAACATAATAATATTAGGTTTGGTATCTTATCGACCAAAGACAACAATTATTATTGCGACTCGAAAACGTTGGTAAATATTTTACAAAAATTTTTAATCTAAAAAGGAATATTTCAAAAAGTAGATACACGTATTTAAATAAATTGAGTTAGTGGTAATATAAGATATAAATCCTCCACCCCCCAATCGATAACAGTTTTGACATGTTATTTAATAAGAGGACTTTATTTAGACAGAATACAAAATAAATATCCACAGCAAGTCTTAGATTCAAAACCAAACCATGGCAGTTTCAAGGAATGAGTCGCCAACACGCTAATAACCGTTGGACCACCAACCGATTTAATGATGTAAACGATACCCCGATTGTTATTTTTTTTTTAATAAAACAAGAGTAGGTACCTATATTAAAGTAGGTATCAGTGAATGTTAAGGTCTTTAAAATACGCGCAAGTGTTTTTAAGACCCATTATCCACGAATACTTTACGCAAGTTTTTTAACTGGTACATTTTGAAATCATAAATAATTGTTAAATATTTGAATTAGGATTTTCAAATATCTTTCATTATTATTTACTTTTAAATATTTAAAGAACGTGCGTATTTTAATGTTTGATTTAAACACGCTCAGGCGTTAATAAAAAAATGCAGAAATTTAGTGATGCACGTTATAAGACTTGATTGTGGATCGGACGTGTGCCTTATAAATTGTCATCAGCTGTCTAAGTTTAAATACTTATTTGATCTATTGTGAAATCTGAATTTTTTGGCAGCTGCCTTGGCAAGATTAGTAACATAAGTCCTTCAAGGCCAACCTCCACTAACAGTCACTTTAAAAAGGGATTGTGGTTCATAATGTTCCCGGACATAGTAACAGCTGAGCCCATGGGTTTCAGAAATGTGTTTTTAGCAAGCGAAAAAAAGTTTCGGCAAACATTGCTGCAAAGACCTTTTCGCCTTGTCTTCATAAGGTGTCACAATACAGCCATCACGACATGTTGGGGGGGGGGAAGGACTTTGTCAAAAAATTCTGACCTACTGTCTTTGCTAAGGACTAAAAGCTCTGCTATTTGCTGGAATGGGAGCTAGTTTGTTCGCTATCCGCTGATCAAGTTGCTTTTAACCTGAGCGATGACATTCTTGCACCTTCCCCGGGCTTCGAAAAAGTCGGTGTAAGTCTGATCGCCATAATGACTATGCATAATTGCAAAATTTTCCATCGATAGAATTTTTTATTTTTTTATTTATTTAAGCTTTAAGTGTCTCGACAGCTGGAGGTCATTGACACAGTTACAATACAATTACATAATTATGATATCAGAAATTTAGTTAATTGTTAAAGACAGGTGTTTTAAATAGCAGTGACAGTATAATTATAATTTTGAAAACAAATTGATGTCTTGTAGGTAGCTGGTAACTTGAGAGAGTCGTTCAGTGGAACTGAGGAGTTCTGTTATATTTCCTTCTATGTTATGTTTGCTTCGGCTCTTAGTTAATTTGACAGTAAGTGTTTGACAGTAAGGCTGTTGTTACAGTGCTCACAGAGCGGTGGATTTTCTGCCGCCATCAAGAACCCATGGGTGAGTTTGGTGGGTCCGATACGTAGTCGACGAATCACCAGTTTGTTCCTTCTGGTCATAGTTGGAGGGAGTTCGAGTCGAGATGGTTGGATGGTTAGATCTCGTGCAGTTTTGAGGTGATTCCATCCCAATGATTTTGCCAGGCAGTCTTGGTGGCTTTTGTGATATAGGTTTTTAAGTCTCTATATATTTGAGTATTTGTATGTACTGTGGGAGATAATGAGGCTTCTTTGGCTGCCTCGTCAGCCTTTTCGTTTCCCGCTATGCCTATGTGAGACGGGACCCATATCAGTGTTAGGTTGCCTCCCCGGGAAATCAGCCTGTCATGTGTGTTGTGGATATCCTGCACTATTGGATGTTGTGTGTAGAGACATCTAATGGAATCGATAGACGAGAGCGAATCAGTGCAAATAGCTATATTCTTAGATTCCTTATTTATAGAGACTTGATGGCTTGAAGGATTCCGAATAGTTCCCCTGTATGCACACTAGCAGAAGATGGTAGAGACATGGTGGCGACGATGTTGTCGAGAGTAACCACCGCGCAGCCGACGCAGGTTTCACTCTTCGACGCGTCAGTGTATAAAATTTCATTGAAATTGGAGGTGTTGATTATATTCAGGAATGATTTTCTTAGAAGCTCTTTTGGGATATCGTGTTTGGGATGGCAGCTGAGTGACGTGTTGAGGTTTGGGAGAGTTTTTTCCCAAGGCGGGGTGGTGGATGTCGGAAGATGGCATGTAGATAGGAGAGAAACATTCAGGTCTGTCAGGGAGGTCAGGTGTGCGTGGAGAATTTGTGGAATGGATAGAATCTTAGGAGGAGGATCAGGTTGAGATCCCATTGAGGTGAGAAGCGAGTATGCTGGGTTCTGGGGGTTCGCTGATAGAATTGAAATCATTTATTCAAATAATTTAATACATGAGCATCATACGATAATATGTAGGTATATATTTCTCTCTTTAATTGTAACTTGGCTCCGAAATATCATTTTCTATTGCATTATGTGCGAAGTATAAAAAATTTTGGCCCTTTGTCTTGATTCTCATCGATTAGGTATGAAGGTTTTCATAAAATAAGCAAATCTAATGCAAATGTGATTTCATCAAAGCGTAATGTTCCTCTAACATTTAGCAATAAATTCAGCTACGACTAGTGAATCGCTTGATTTTGAGAAAAGGCTTTTCAGACGAAATACTCATGGGAAAATGTAGTGAACTTAGTAATGAGGAATTATTTTTTTGCAATAATTTAGAGCCATTGAAGATTTTCTTGTTGTTAGTTGGATAAAAATAAATGGCACTAACTATAAGGCAGGTTTAGTTATGAACTTAGGACGAGATGCCTTTAGCGATCCAGTTTTTGGCAAGATAAAAAAAGTCCTATATAATGATAATAGAATATATTTTATTTACAAAACATTAATGCTATGATTTAAATAGAGATTTAGAGGCATATTAAATATCTGAATCATTTGAAATTAGTTGTGGACTTGTAAGTCTTGAAAATATACCTACACCAGATTTCTACATCAATCCATGTAATTATGGGGATGGGTGTAAATATATAACATGTATGAATCAAGAATGAATTAGGCACTGTGTTTTGATGATGAAACCTTGAAAGTTTTTGTAAAGTTTACGTTGATTTAAGTTTTTATACTTAGGCTGGTTTCTTTATTTCTTGCTCAACTGGGAATATGTGTACTATACTTATGGATTATTGTTGAAGAATTTTTTTTATAGGTACATGTTTGTAAGAATAATTTTGTATTTATTTGAATGGTTTGCTGTTATAAAAGTACTCATTTTTATTTTTATATTATACCTACTTGCCTGTCTAGAGTATAAAAATAATTTTGTTTCTATTAATCAAATTGTAAAGCGTTCAATAAATTTTTGTTAACTTACATAATTACATGATCTGATTTTTTGGCATTCTATTACGATATAAGTATTGATGGACAGAATTACTTTTCTTATGGCATGTGTTTTGCTATGCTGTGAATGCTGTGATAGATACATTGTAGCAGTTATAAATAATCATTTCTATAATTACCTACCGACTACTTGTACTACAAAAGACCACAGATGTGAAATTTGAAATTGTCTCCAATTTGCCTTTCAACATTTTCCAATACGGGTCACAAAGGCATCAACCCTGGAAGTATATTCCTGTAATAAATACTACAACAGTAACAAAAGATTATGATAATGGAAAATTACATCAATATTTATATTTATTTCATGTTTAATAAAGGTAAGTATCAGTATTTTCCTGTACATATACAAAATATTTAAATTACCTGAAGTAAAATTTCAAAATAAATACATAACCAATTAAAAATAAGTATCTAACAGGTATAACAAATCAAAAAAATAATGAAAAATATATTTTTTTACAAAAATCAAATGGAGTTACATTCATAAACAATCCAAATTCTACACAAAAAAATCATTTTGTCGGATTGAAAAAGTTGAATTAATAGTAAAAAAACCTACAATTTATGTCAATTGCTTTTCTTATTTACTTGCAGTGACAGTATCATAAATATTGGAAAAGCATTTGCTACAAAAGAAATCTTATTTGACAAAAGAGGAATTTGAATTGAAAGATCACGCACTGACGTTTGATAAATAGGAAAAACATTTGACAAATTTGGAAAAGCAATTGACAAAAGACGAAAACCAAAAGAAAAAGACTGTAAGATGATCTGATCGACCTCTCTAAATATCAAATTTTTCGGGATTGTTTGTTGGGAAGAAATTCATGGTATGCAGCATGGCTGCTGATCAGAAATTCTAATGGAAAAGTCAGCCATTATGCAATTCATAGTAGTGAAAGTGAATTTTTCGGACTTTTCTTCTCCGTCAATTTATAGAACTTCAGACACTCTTTATTATAGACATTAAAATCACATACCATTACTATGTCAACGGAAGGTTGATGTTGCTGAATTAGATCTGAATTGGCACCGAGGTGCCCTCCGCTCAGAGATTTGAATGTTTTTTTTTTTTAATTTGTATTTGAATTTGTATTTGTATTTGAATTGGTATTTTACCCTTGGAAATCTTCATCCCTGTGAAAGCCGTTGAACTAGATTGGAAACAGCGGCGGATTGGGACATGAATGGCTTGTTAACTATTTCTATATTTTTTTTGTATATTATGTTTTTTATATTTCTTTATTATTGTTTACCAAATTAAAGCATTTGCTTCAAATTTCATTATAAAACGACTCCGTAAAAGCGACTCCGAAATCAACCTCCGTAAAAGTTCTAGGAGTGTATTAAAGGAAAAAACAGCCTTAATTTATAAATATATCTGATCGCTCCAAGATAATTAGGACATTTTCAGGCTGTCGCAGAATTTCCCAGATTAAGCGTCCATTTCCTTATATGTAGTTTCGAGCCTGTTTTGCTTTCCCATTAGGAATATTACGTTGACTCGCAGATATTAATAGATAAAGATAGACAAAAGCTAAGCGCTTTAACATTATTAAAGTAAAGTAATTGTAATCGTACCTACTTACATATTTTCAAAAACTTTATTTGCTTTCTACTACCGCTGCTAAATTTAAATAAAATTCAGATGGCATTACCATATAAGTATTATAGAAGAATAATTAGGTAAAGAACGTAATTCGTGTTGTCTTTAATAAAACATTGATTCGTCTCTCTGCTCTCGGCAGCTATTGTTCTAAAAATACCTTAAGTACAAGCATTGTCTATCTCGCTGAATCCGGTCCTGAACACAAAAAGATAAAAAAACATTACAACCTACTAGTGTGCATCGAGATACCATTGAGAGATTTATCGCGTATTATGTTTTATTTGTAGGTACATAGTACACGGAAGCATTATTTCCACATTACAAGCAATAAGTTACTAGGTATACCGCGCGAGTAACTTGCTTTGTATAAACGGTCTCATGAATATTAAAATAAACATGCAGCTAGTTTTCAATTCCCTATAACAATTGACAGAAATATATTATTGCAATAGACATTAGAGTCATATAAGTGTCATATAGAGTAATTTTGCTATATAGGTACCTACTGACTGATATTATTATAGAGTAATGTGTGACATGAGAAGAAAGTGATATGTAATTTAAATATATTGATCTGCTGTTGAGTAAAAACATATAGTCGAAGGAGAATTTTATTTCTATACAGTGCAGTATCGAGGACAGTTCTGATAAAATTCCACCATTATGGAAAAGGATGGAAGATGTGAAACGGAAAGTCTTATAAACAAATCCAAGTAAGTCTTGTCTATTAAACAACCATTTAAAAACAGGGGTATTGATAAAACAGATAATCTTGTAAATAGGCTAAAAAGTGATATCACAAACAAATTACTTAAAGTGAAATTAAACTAATTTGGCGGGGTTTTCTCTGAGAATGGCACAGGTAAATACGAGAAGATTAGAGTTAAAATAAATTCAGTTTCATTTATTTATTTCTTCTTAAAAGATTCTGTGGTTTATCTATAGGGTGATCAAAAACTCGCGCACTCCGAATACAGGGGGTTATTAAAGCTCATTAAAATTAAGGATAATCTAAAAAAAAAAAAATTAATCCGATGATTAGTTTTTGAGTTACAGAGTTTCTCGCATTTAAAATTGAAGCTAATAATTTTAATAAACATGATCAAAATAAGTGAAATATTCAATCTACTATACAGGGTGTCCGTTTTTCGAGGCTAATCATGGGTATCTCGCTTACCAGTAGAGATAGAGGTCGGTTAAATTTAGTTAAAGTTGCGTATTTTTACGCCGAGTAAAAATCTGAAAAAAAATTAAGAATATATCCAGTCATTGCTGAAATATCCTGAAAAAACTGAAAAATCGAGATTTCATATTTTTGCCATATCTTTCTTATTTTTGGACATTAATAAATAATTTTTTGTAGGCTCGCATAAGCCGTTAACAGCTATCCATCTGACATTTCAAAAACCTTCAAAGCCAACTAGATCTTAGAGTATTCATAGTCAAATTTTGTTTTTCTTATGGCCGCCATATTGGATTTTCATGTCATTCTGTATTAAAAAAAATAAGGAAACCAAAAATCTATCACAATAAAAAAGTTCTTCAAAATTATCTTCTTTTTTTTAAAAAAAAAAGAAAATTTTATTACCGAACGACGTCGGGCGACGTCGCAATATGACGTGACATTGCTTGATTTATGGTTGTTTATGACATTCGGTTGAAAGAAGGTTCTTTTTTTCGGAAAAAAAAAGAATAAAATTTTGAATTTTTTTTAATGTGTTAGTTTTTGGTTTCCTTAATTTTTTTAATACAGAATGACATGAAAATCCAATATGGCGGCTATAGGAAAAACAAAAGTTAACTATGAGTACTCTGCGATCTAGTTGGCTTTGAAAGTTTTTGAAACGTCAGATGGATAGCTCTTAAAGACCTATGTAAGCCCACAAAAAATAATTCAATAATTTCAAAAAAATAAGAAAGATATGGCAAAAATGAGCAATCTCGATTTTTCAGTTTTTTCAGGAATATTTAGCAACGGCTGAAAATATCCTGAATTTTTTTCATATTATTACTTGACATAAAAGTACGCAAGTAGGTACGCAATTTTGTCCCAATTTAACCGACCTCGTATCTCTATACTGATAAGCGAGATACCCACGGTTAGCCTCGAAAAACGGACAGCCTGTATAGTATCTGGATCAAATACTTCATGATCAATTTTTTTTCCACATAACCTCTATTACAGAGAAATTGAAAATGTTAAAAATCGACAACATACCTAAATCCGAAAGAAATTTGATATTTGGCAACCTCTCAAAATCAACACACGTTCGCGTCGATGATGTAAATGACATCTACCTCAGGGACGATTTTTTTTCATTTTTATAAATATTAATATGATTTTTCTTATCACAAAATCATGCAATAACGTTCCAAACTGCATTTTTTCCATCTATACATATTTTTGAGAATGGACCACCGGTGGGACACGACGGCCCCGATAAAGGAATATTGCTTGTGGTCGTAGTGGTCTACCGGTGGCCTATTAGGCTGATTTCCGTAAAGACGCATATTCTTCCGAATACGAACTAGAAGGCACCAATGCAAAGCAGAATGAAGGGAGGGGGAACAAATCCAAAGTCAGGAGCAAAAGTAAGAGAAATCAGAAGCTACCGGATCCAAAAACCGACATGGGGAAGAAATACACCATTGGTTTCTAGTGCTCATCAATCAATAGAATCATATTTTATTTATTCTTCATAAATTATCTGAATTAAGTTTTCGTAAGTAAAATAAAATTTTGTTCACTTCTGCGACTTCTTGAGTTTTAGTTGATAAATTACTATTTTATTGACCAGCGCTCAAACGACGGTACATAATATGTACATAATATGTACCTATAATATGTACCTATATTATAGGAAAACTAATAATACCTATACTACAGCAGCAAAGCAAATACGAAAGACCTACCTAATAAGCGTAAGATGCCAGGTTCATACAAAATATTCCGACCGATGGGTCACCGGAGTACCACGACGGCCCCTGTCGAAAAATGCAATGTCCCGCTGGTGGACCACGTCGGCGCGAACGTGTTAAAATATAGTACTAAAATGCCTTCATCGTCATGAATAAAAAAGTTGGAAATAATAATAGACCTAGTTCAAATTTATTCACATGTTCAGTGCACTGTTACTCCTTTTTTACAAAAATGGTCACATCTTTTGAAAAAAAAAACCTTACAGCAATGCCGTAAGAAAATTTACTACTTAAAAAGTGAAGTTTATCACAGAATGCTACTAGTACGCGTGTTACTGATCACCTGTATATTACAGAATTGAGAATGTTACTGCGTTTGAATAATAATAAGCCCCATAATATGTATACTAATACATTCATTAATAAGTCATGTGTCAATAACTAGGAATTATCTAGCTAGATTATCCACAAAAATATGAAATAGCAATAGATAGGTATCTAATTACTCAATAAGGTGCTTAATCTAAAATGCAAAAATAACCCCGATAAGTAATTAACTAATTGAACTGCAATATACCTACCTATACAATAGAAAATTGTTAAGGGCTATAGGCAAAAAGTATTTTCTTAAAGTGTGGTCTTTATTATAAGATCAACGTTTCGACCGAACAATTTGGGTCATCTTCGGGATTCTAAAATGACAAAAAGGAAACAGTTAACGATATATCAGCTACTTACTAAAGATAACTTACAATAATTTGACCAATTATACATATATTTGATTATTTTTATTGAACCTTGCTTCTTATTAGTTGTTAAATGTTCTTCTTTGTTTTGGGTTTTAGGTTCGATATTAAAGTATTATTTTTCAAAAATATTTTATAAATTGAAACGTTTCGGGACCGATTGGTCTCTTGTTCACTCATAAATAATTGTAAAAAATATGTAAAAACTTAAAAATACTTTAAAAAATCATAATTATTATACTAAAATGTCATTGTCGTAAATGGTGTGTTTTTAAATTTAAATTTTAGAAAAAATATAAGTAAGTAAATTAATTTTGATCTTGATTTTGACATTTTATGTTTTTATTTATGCTTTTGTTTATTGTATTTCATTATTATACAGGGTAAGTCATTGATATGGGAAAGCTCGATTGCACCTACACCATTAAAGATATCGAAATGAACCAAAAATTGCTGTAAATGGGAGGGTAAAGTGCAGTTTGTAAAATTATTTTCAGATACACAGGATGGCCCAATATCGCTGTACGCCATACAACTTTGTTATTTTAAATAGGACACCCTCTATATTATTACATATTTAGATTATTTGAGAAAAGTAAAAAAGAATGGTTTGTAAAGTTGAAGTTTGTAATGAGCAATTTATGAGTTATAAACAAATGAAAATCGCGATTTTCCATTTTCAAAGCAGCTTTTCTTGAAAACAGCTCAAGATAGAGGAAAACGGCTTACATGTTCCTATCTTAATTTTTCATTTGGTATCCTATCATGTAGCTTAAATTTTTATACTGAGTGATGAAAATAATCAAATTTTCTACCACTCTGTATAAAAATTTCATCCATCCAATAGGATACCGCTTGAAAAGTTAAGATAGGGACATGTAAGCCGTTTTGCCATATCTCGAGCCGTTTTCAATATAAGCTGCTTTGAAAATGAAAAATCGCGATTTTCATTTGTTTATAACTCATAAATCGCTCATTACAAACTTCAACTTTACAAACCATTCTGTTTTACTTTTCTCAAATAATCTGAAAAGGTAATAATATAGAGGGTGTCCTATTTAAAATAACAAAGTTGTATGGCGTACAGCGATATTGGGCCATCCTGTGTATCTGAAAATAATTTTACAAACTGCACTTTACCCTCCCATTTACAGCACTTTTTGGTTCATTTCGATATCTTTAATGGTGTAGGTGTAATCGAGCTTTCCCATATCAATGACTTACCCTGTATATAATTTTATATAGTAATTATATAGTAGTAATTATATAGTAATTATTGTGGTGAGTAATTGTTAGTTTTCAGTAATAATAATTACTCACCACCATTACAATAACAATACTTTTAAAATCATATTATCATACAATAAAATACACGTAACAAACACAATAATGAAATATAATAAACAAAAGCAGACACATAAAATGTCAAAATCAAGATCAAAATTAATTTACTTATAATTTTTCTAAAATTTAAATTTAAAAACACACCATTTACGACATTTTAGTATAATAATTATGATTTTTTAAAGTATTTTTAAGTTTTTACATATTTTTTACAATTATTTATGAGTGAACAAGAGACCAATCGGTCCCGAAACGTTTTAAATTATTAAAACATTAAATTTTAATACCTATACATACAGGGTGTCTGCTTAAGGTTGGCCATCAACCATATCTCGGAAACTAATGGGCCTATAACCTCAAAATAAAAAATTTCCAGACATAAGTGATGACGAGAAATTCAATGAAAATATTTTCAAGATGACCGCACTTCCGGAAATACCGGAAGTTGACACCTACTTCGTTATTTTAACGGAAACACCCTGTAAAATAGTATATTTTTTAAATGTCTGAAGAAATCGAATACAGGTGGTTTTCACCATTGGAGTTTAGATTGAGCGGTTTATGAGTTATAAACAAGTGAAAATCGAAAATGTTCAACTTCAAAGCAGTGTAGAACTAGAACGGCTCAAGATATCTAAAAGTGCGGCCATCTTGAAAATATTTTCATTGAATTTCTCGTCATCACTTATGTCTGGAAATTTTTTATTTTGAGGTTATAGGCCCATTAGTTTCCGAGATATGGCCGGTGGCCAACCTTAGCAAGACACCCTGTATATTTATATTATATTTATTATATTTCATGACTAGAACAATGTGCATGCATTCTTTGGACTATTATTCATGTCGAAAATAGCTTATACATATCAGAACTCCTTGTTTCCTACATATAGATAACATCAAATTTGGTTGTTACTTTTGGGCCAATGTTGACCCCAAAGGCGTAACCCGCCCGTAAACCTAGCGGAGCGGGGGGTGTCCGGACTGGAAAAGGGGACCAACGAAAACTACAAACGCGTGATATTAACAAATACTTTTATAACTTACTTTTCTATCGTTTTTTTCAGAGTGGCTCTTAGGGCAATAAAGAAATGATGCTTTTTACCCTCGTAGGGTGATTTGGACCGACGATATAAGTTTTAACTGCACTGGTATTTTCAGTTAGCACAATGCTCATATTTGGGGGGCCAAAATCCTTATGCTCTAAAAATCTGCAAGTTTCATCATCAACTTTCGTTCAACGTTTGTAAATAATTAATCATTGGTTCATATTATATTCTGCCTCCACGGCTAAACGTGATCCGTCTTATTTTCTTTTCTTGAATAATGATAATGATTAAGCAGTATAAGATGATAATGCCTCTTTTAACAGACCAAACAGATGATTCCAGTTAGATAGATGTCCTACTTATTACACTCTACTAGTTCGACGATGGCTGCACCATAATTTTCCGGAAAGATGAAATGATCGCGGTCATGACTGACCCTGTTCTTGTCCTGTGCGTTTTCCTGATATGACTCGCTGCAATTTGTCGACCGTAGATGCGAAATTTACATTGAAAACGATGGCGGTCATTTTGAGCAGTTTTAACCATTTTGAAAAATTAGCTGCCTTCGACGATGCTTTTTCTTTTTCTATTTTTTCCTAGTAAAGTTGTTAGTAAAGTTGTCGAAGCGACTGTAAGGTCCAGTACGTTCATCAGATTATTAACAATAATTCACTTTATTTATTATACAACAAATTACAATAATCATGGCTCAGTATACAATAGCGTTAAATAGTGAATATAATATGCAGTGAAAAAAAAAGAACTAACTTACACAAATCGCATGCGTATTCAAAATGTTGTACCCAAGCGATTAACAACAGAAACCAGAAACTGGAATACAGCAAACAGTGTACATTAATACATTAATGATTAATCTATGCCATAGATTAATGTATGCCTAGTAGTAGTACCTAATACTATATCATCATGTTAATTAAATTATCTAGATGCTAGCAAACAAAAGTACCTACCTATATTTTCAAGTGTTAAGTCAGGAAAGGGGGAAGGGGGTGAGGAAGACAGTTTATCCGCGGTAGCATACGGTTCCAGCTCTGTAAGATGTTTCCGCAGATATAACTTGAACTGAGAGAATCTGACGGTTGATAAGTCAAGTCTGAAATGGTTTAGATATTTTATAGCCGCGATAGAAATAATTGTTTTTAGATAAAGTCGCATAAATTGTCCCCTGCAAGACTGGCGGATGGATAGGCCTGCCAGAATCCTGCGAGCCCTCTTCTAAATTAAAAAATCTATACGGAGTGATTTCTCCGTGCTGCCCCAGACGGCGATGCCATAGGATACATATGTATAAAATTGTCCATAATATGCAGAGAGCAGAATATTATGGGAGACAGTATGTTGGAGTCGTCTCAAAAGGAAACAAGAGCTAGCGAGTCGGTTGTACCTATAAGAGGTCGGTGTGCAGTTTAGATTTGGGTCGATGTGAGAACCCAAAAATTTCACAATCCCTCTGGGCTGAATCATCATTACGGATGTGAGGCAGTGATGGTAGTGATCCGGAAGAATGAAAATCTATCTAATCAGTTTTTGTTAAGTTCAGTTTTAGTCTATTGACTCTAAGCCATGTAGATGCTTTCTCATGTGGATCAATGAACCGTTGATATAATTTGCGAAAGGTCGTTTATCTTAATGAGAATAGATATATCGTCTGCATGGAAGGGAATTCGTAGATGGTATTTTGGGACCTAATTCGTCGACGAAAATAAGTAATAGGATTGAACCAAGGACACGGCCCTGTGGAACTCCAGACGAGACAGGAGCAAAAAGTCACTCGGACACCCGATCCACTCAATTCCACCGCCTGAGTTCTAGCCTGCAAGTAACTGGAGAACCAGGAATGGGCCAGTCCGCTTATTCCCACAGTTTCCAGTTTCACCATGTACGCATGTTAAATCACTCCTTTCACGAAGATAGGTCATGTACAGTCGAACGCTTTGCAGCAGTTCAGGTTGTCGCAGTTGCGAGAGTAAGAAAAGACCCTCGTTCTCAACTGATTTTTTAGTCATTCTGGCTTGTGGTGGTCTGAGTGATCTAAAGCCAGGTGGGAACTTCGTTTAGAACTATATCGTCTTCGATTACAGTTTCTACGGTATTGGTAGATGACGTCGGTACGAAGTTTTTGTATTTTTCCAGGGATGTGGAGAAGGAGAACGTTATACAGGGGTTCTACAAGCTCTATGACAAACTTTGACAGATGGTAGGTTGCTTGATTTTAAACATATTTTTTTTAATAAACATGGGTCCGATTCGTTTTTGTTTAGAAGTTACAAGCATTTAAAAAATCGTAATTTTTCAAGTTCAAGGCCCTGTAAAAGGAAAACGGTTCAAGATAGAGAAAAACGGCTTACATGTCCCTATTTTAACTTTTTATGGACTATCCTATGGTATAGAAACATTTGTACTTTCTTTGATTTTTTTAAATGTGGAGAAATCTCAGATTTTTTCAAATTTTTTATCACCCTGTACAAACATTTCATCTACATCATTGGATAGTACATGAAAAGTTGAAATAGGGACATGTAAGCCGTTTTTCTCTATCTTGAACCGTTTTCCTTTTACAGGGCCTTGAACTTGAAAAATTACGATTTTTTAAATGCTCGTAACTTCTAAACAAAAACGAATCGGACCCATGTTTATTAAAAAAAATATGTTTAAAATCAAGCAACCTACCATCTGTCAAAGTTTGTCATAGAGCTTGTAGAACACCCTGTAGTAACAGCTTCTGGAGATTTTCTACTGTCTTCAGAAAACTCGAATGACTTGATTCTTATAAATCTCGCGACATGTAATTTGTTCTTTATACAGGGTTATTCACGGTATACGCCACGGAAGTTTATGGCCGTGCCTCTGGATTTTTGGATTTTTTTATTTTTGGAGTGGATAGAGACCCGGCAGAGGTACGTTTTAAAATTATATTCATAATGTACAGGCTGTCCCAAAAGCATGAAACATATCAAAGTTATGTTTTTTTAAATGGAATGCTCCTATGTTATTGCATTTTTGGATTGCCTGGGAAGAAAAAAGAAGATTGGCTTTTACAGTTGGTGTTTAAATTCAGAAGTTTTTGAGTTATAAACAAGTGAAAATCGTCATTTTTCAAGTTCAATGTACAAGGAAAACGGCTTAAGATAGAGAAAAACGGCTTACATGTCCCTATTTTAACTTTTCATGTACTATCCAACGATGTAGATGAAATGTTTACACAGGGTGATAAAAAATTTGAATAGAGATTTCTCTACGCGTCGACAAATAAAAAAATCAAAGAAAGTACAAATGTTTCTATACCATAGGATAGTACATGAAAAGTTAAAATAGGGACATGTAAGCCGTTTTTCTCTATCTTGAACCGTTTTCGTTGTACATGTCCTTGAACTTAAAAAATGACGATTTTAACTTGTTTATAACTCAAAAACTTCTGAATTTAAACACCAACTGTAAAAGGCAATCTTATTTTTTTCTTCTCAGACAATCTAAAAATGCAATAACATAGGAGCATTCCATTTAAAAAAACATAACTTTGATATGTTTCATGCTTTTGGGACACCCTGTACATTATGAATATAATTTTAAAAGGTACCTCTGCCGGGTCTCTATTCACTCCAAAAATAAAAAGATCCTAAAATCCAGAGACACGGCCATAATCTTCCGTGGCGTATACCGTGAATAACCCTGTATACTTAATTATAGTACCTATGCTTACTGAATGCAAGAGGTACATGACCAAGGTGTATATACTGATGGCCGTTGTTATTATCATCCCTTTCAGTCTTACGTTTCAACTGTCGATCTCGAATCTCGAAAAGTTTCTTGCTGCTTTGATTAATATAGCTGGAAGTTCAGCAGATAGTTCAGGCTCCTCTGTCTGGCACGCTGTCATAAATATGTCTGTTTTAGCAGGTTATTTGGTAATGCCTGTGTGAGAATTTTTCAATGATGAGATCTCTCGCTGCACTTTATTTTAAGATTTTTTATGTTTTTTTGAGTTAGAGTCGTATACGTCAATTATTCTGAATATTTTGTTACCCAGGTTTTCATTTTTGTAAAAAACTGACATTAATGTCTCGACATCAGTCTGTATTTTTGTGAGAGTTCGAGGCAGGGAGTGAGGGCCATCCTTTAACGAAGTATTTAAGGAAGACATTACATCATCATGAAACATTTCTGGGTGTTTATTTGTTGTTTTTCTATACAAATGGTATTAATGATTATAATATAATAATGATGGATGATAATGATTAATGATATTTTTTATTTTTCACGTCCCTTAATAATGTCTCGAATTCTCTTGAATCTGAACCATGCATGGTGTCTGATATTTTCTTGACAGTTGTGTGAAGATATTTTAAGTTCTGTGAGTTGCAAATCGCACACATACAAATTGAATGGAAGAGTTGATTAGTTTTGCAATTGTTTTGAAAATATATTAAATTTGTCAAGTTCGGTACGTGCATCCCCGACACTCTTCTGCATTCACCCGAGCACGTAATCTTTTAGCGACATAATCTCAGATCCAATTGTTTGCAGCAAACATCGCAGTTGACCATTGTTATTGTTTATAAGTTCACTTTAGTCGGGTGTGGCGATGAGAAGTCAGTGGGTCAGTTTGTTGTTCGACCTTGTATAGTTGCACTTTGCCTTGAAAATTAATGCAGTGCAAGGAAGACGGTTAACGATACTTGAAGTTCAAGACTATGTTTGTGTTTATCATAAATTTGTACACATAGCACTAATAACAATAATTGTTATTAGTGCTATAAAATACTGTTGTTATAATTAAATAAAATATAAAAAATATGTTAAATAAAATATAATTATTATAAAATACTGTTGTTGGACTTAGTATGCAAGCACTTTTAACTTTTTTAGGATCTGGTTATTTTGTTTACTGGGAAAATGGGTGAGCACTCTGAACACTGAAAATGAGAGCGAAAATTACGACCCAATACTTATGTGTTCCTTTGGTTCAATATTTCAAAAATAGAATTTAAAAATATTATTTAAAGATTGTTAATAAGAAATATTTTAGGTATGAATATTTGAGATATTCAGTTTTACTAATTAGGTAATCTGTGCGAAAGATAGAAATAATATATTGTTGTGTAAAGTGTTTGACGAGCCAGCTTTTAATTGTCACTCACTGATAATTGTATTGAAAGAAGAATATTGCAAGAACGGTGTACTGAGGATATTTAAAGTAAGTTAAAGGATGGAAATTTATTAAAAAGTAAATTAAGGGAAATTAATTTCAACTTTAGGGAAGTAGATTTGAATGAAAGGTATTATATTACATATTATATTATGAAAAAAATAAAAAGATGAAAGATATTATGAAAAACATAACAGTTTTTTATGAGAGTGTAATAAATATAATGAATGAGACAATGTCAGAGAAATCTATAAAAATACGGTTGGTATAGAAATAAGAAGTGGATGAATGAGGGGTGATGGGATGGATCTATTAGAAATAGGGATGAAAAACTTAAGTTAACTAAGATAACTAGACAGCTCAGTGACTATGAGAAATATAAAGTACATAGAAAAAAGTAAGTTAGATGGTAAAAAAGCATAAACACAAATACTATATGAGCATAAGGTAGACTTCAAGAGACCTGATTCAAAAGGAATAGAGAAAATGTTAAAAAAACATCATACAAAAAAAATTATATATTTGTAAATAACACGGGTCCCGCCCCCGCGTTATCGTAATTTTGGTAAAATTATTAATATTGAAATCCTCCGCGAACGATGACCGGCTCGATGCGATGGCAGGCAGATATAGGTAGACGTTCAGACGAACAAGTCGAGAAATTTATTGTTAATTTTTGTTAGTTATTTTTATTGATTAATTGTGAAGTAATTATTATTAGAATAAGTAACTATTAGAATAAGGAAAGAATATTTGTGAAATAATGGCTTTAAACGTTGTTTTTTTAATTTACAGGTAACATTGTCACAACTTATATTATTTATAACGCACAATAATAATAAAAACTTTAATTTACAGAGAAACGCAATTAAGTCGTTATTCAAACAAAATTTACCTACATAAACTATTATGCAAAACTATGTAAGCAAAACTTTTTATAAAACTAATAGAATAAGAAGAACGTATTCCAACTATGCTCTGGGGCAGTCTGGGGTAAAAAAATGGAGTCTTAATTATAAGTTTACTAGTGGCTTAGAAAGACAATAGGTCTAATTGCTGAATTTCAATATGTATTTATTGTAGGGCATGATTTCAAAGGGATTGCACCGAAATTTTCACAGTAGGCAACTATTATAAAAAAATTACTAATATTGCCATTAAAAATTTAGAAAGCCAATTAAATAAATTGTGAAAATATTCATACCTAATTGAATCGCATAAAAATACATTATTTATACGATTTATCCGCAAGAATGTTTTATTTGAGTTTTACAGAACAAAATTTATATAAAAACTCAAATAGTAATATTATGAAGGAATCGAGAGAAAATATTTGCCGTCAAAACTAAATATTTCAAAGCGATGTGAATTATGTGTCTCGAATAATGGGCCACAATTTGTAAAATTGTGAAAAGAGAAATAATATTATCCCTCTTTAACATTTTTACTATTAAAGTATTTTCTTAATATTTTAAATTCATCTTACAGTCTTTTGCTTTTGGTTTTCCTCTTTTGTCAATTGCTTTTCCTTATTTGTCAAATGATTTTCTTATTTTTCTATCTATCAATGATTATTATAGTCATTGATTTAACAATCAATTTTCTTTTATGTCAAATCAGTTTCACTTTGTGTCAATTGCTTTTCCTATTTACGTGCAATGACAGTATCGGAAACATTGGGAAAGCATTTGATATAAAAGGAATCTCATTTGACAAAAGAGGAATTTGAATTGTAAAATCAAACTGACGTTTAATAAATGGGAAACTCATTTGACAAATAAGGAAAAGCAATTGACAAAAGAGGAAAACCAATAGAAAAAGACTGTATTATTTCTTTTTTGTTTCAAAAAAGCAATGAAAATTAATAAATCGAACCAACATAATTGTCTTTCTAATGATGACAAAGCCATACGAATTCCATTTAAAAATATAACTTCATACCATAACTCGATGAATATTTTTTGAATTGCTACCCCACAACATTCCTTTTGAAAAAGGGTCGGAGGAACGTGTAAATTATTTCCATCTCGATTATAAAAAAAAAATGGACAAAGTGGAAAGACGAAAAACTGGAAAAAGTTTTCGCAAAGTAACTCAAAAACAAAAGACGATAGCCAATTTTAGTTTTCACCTGTGACATTTTGTAAAGAAAAAAGGGCTTAAGCTTTTTTATGCATCTCTTGTAGTTATGAAGAATCCCTATTAAACATCGAAATTTATAAAGCCTCTACTAGCAATGGAATGTATATTCATGGGTAATGTTATTTTTACTTTTACTTACTTTTACCTATCTACTAATCAGTTAGTTATACTTATGTGCTAAACTATAAATAATATTATGTATTGTAATTATAGAGTAGTGACACTTAAACATTTTTAAAGATAGCTTAAAAGAGCAATATTTTGTAAGCCACCTTAAATCATACATTTTTGTGAGCTATAAAAGCGAAGGTCTTATCTTTTACATTTCAGGTCACTTGGGTATTACGAAGGTAATAATTAGAAGTTCATTTGCCATTGTTAGCCTTCTAATAAGTAAATGATTGGTAACAAAAAATTAAAATTAAAAACAATAACCAGCGTTTATGTTAGTTCGACCACCTGTAATAATACTAAATTAATTTTATATTATAGGTACATACTATATATAAAAATGAATACAAAATAATTTCTTCATACATTTTGTACCTTATGGAACTGCCTAAGCAATGTAAATTCTAAAAAGTCTAATGTAAAGCAAAAGTAACTCGCGCACTCCGAATACAGGGCAGGGCGATATATAGAGCCCATTAAAATTAAGGATATTCTGCAAAAAATTTAATCCAACGGTTGGTTTTAAAGTTACAGAGTTTGCCTCATCCGATTTTAGAGGTAATTTTTTCAATAACCGTGACAAAAATTAATGAAAAATTCAGGTTACTGTAATGTCTGGAACGGATACCATATAATTCAACAATTTTTTTTCACAAAACCTCTTTACAGAGGAGTTGAGATTGTTGGAAATTGATACCATACCTAAATCTGAACGAAATTTGAAGTTTGGCAATGGCCTAAACTCAACTTAGAATATAAAATATTCAAATGCCTTCGTTACTATAGAAATAAAAATAATAACAATACCATCTAACCCGAACTTATTCACATGTTCAGTGCAATGTTGTCACTTTAACTTTTATAAAAATGGTCATATCTTATTTGGAAGAAGAGAACTTACAACACTGCAGTAAGAAAATTTGCCACTTTTAAAAAGTGAAGTATACCGCAGCATGCTCCGAGTGCGCGAGTTATACTGATCACCCTGTATATAAGAAAACAAATTTTAATCATAATTTTTTTTTTTTGTTTTACTGCTTGGAACAACTTCTAGTGCCGAGTAGCGAGTGCGCAAGCTTGGATTCCTATAAATGTCAGTTATCGTTCTTATTCACAGCTTTGCTCTGTTTATACTTTATACGGAAAATTCACAATGAACTCCGTTACTTGTATCAGGTAGTGACATCTCTGTGAGTGACGGAAACTACCAACATAACTCTCCACATTGTTGTTATAATTATACAGGCTAGGCCATCGAAAAGGTAACAAGCCTAATAATTTGGAAAGTGGAGATGTATGCGAAAAACGCCGAAACAGGTCGATTTTGTTATCGAGGGGGACATATTTTCGTGACAAATTGAACTACCCAAGTTCACCCGCTTGGCAGGGGTAGCTACCCCTTTGCTTATCATCATAGGGAACAGATATCGAGTGATACATCATTTGAAAGCTACTTGAATTCTCTTTACAACGATTTCCAACATTTTGGGTTTCGCTTACATACAGGGTGGCCCAAGGAAAACCTAACCCGCCTTAATAACTTGGAAACTGAAGATGTACGCCAAAAACGCCGAAACAGGTCGATTTTGTTATCAAATTAGACATATTTGCGTGACAAATTTAACTACCCAAGTTCACCCCCTTGGCAGGGGTAGCTACCCCTTTGCTTATCATCATATAGGGAACAGATATCGAATGATACATCATTTGAAAGCTACTTGAAATATCCAACATTTTGGGTTTCGCTTACATACAGGGTGACCCAACGAAAACGTAACTCGCCTTAATAACTTGAAAACTGAAGATGTACGCGAAAAACAAAAGAAAATACAAGTAGCTTTCAAATGATGTATCACTCGATATCGACACAAAAAGGCCAATTTAACATTTTAACTTTCATTTAACATTTTAACATTCAATTAAAATATAATAATACACAGGGTGTCATATTAAGAAAATGGACAATGTCATAATTACCGAGCCAAGGAACACCCTATATCAAAAAATTTTAAATCAATAGAAAATAAATTCAATTATTAGAAAATTGACCTTATGATACACGTGTTTAATATTCTTGAAATCATAAAAGCAAGATAAGCATTTAATCGAAATCTTGTATTCTGATAACATGAAGTTATTATTCGAATCAAAATAGGTACATTTATGAGAGTACCTAAGTACCTAAGAATAACATATTATTATTTTGATTATTTGTTACGGTTTAGGTTCTTGATAGTTATTATTGTTAACCCAACATTTTAACGTTAAAACAACAATTAATTTAAATAAATTATTACCTCCAAATGATACGCCATTTTTAGATTTAGCTTCAGAAGTGGCGAATGCAAATCAATCCAATAAAATGCGAGGCGAAAATCTTCACCCTAAGAAAAATACGTGATCCACTAAACATCATTGTCAACGGTAATGAAATCCAGTAGACACGGTTTGATAAAGCAGTTAAATACTTTGGCGTTTACCTGGACAAACAACTTATACGGAGCATTCATATTAACAACAGACTGAACCAAACATATACAAAATTACATCAACTCTATCCCTTAATTAATCTAAGATTTCATCTAAAGACTAAATGTAGGCTCCTATATAAATCACTAATAAGACCTTTATAGTTTTGTGTCGTTTGGGGAAATACTTCACAAACAAACATCCAAGAAGATACAGACATTCCAGAAAAAAATTGCAAGAATTTTGGAAAATGAACCATTGTGTGAAGCCAACAGCTAAATGAAGAGCTGAAGCTACTGCCTCCAATAAAGGAAATGATCAAATCGACTTCAACACGCTTCCTTCAAGAAATTAACAAAACTGCGAAAGCGCAACATATTACCAAATTGGTCAGCGAAACATCCATGTCAGACTAAGGCGCAGACTACCACAAGACATATACCTGCAACAATAAAATAATTCCAATCCATATTGATATTTCTAAAGATGCTTTAATGTATTGTCCACTGATCCTGGCTATAAACTATATGATTTTATGAGATTTACTTCGTACAATTATAATAATTAGTAATTAGTAGGAATTGAATCGCATAAAATCAAATCGTTTATAGTCAGAATCAGTGTGGCATCTCAGCGGACAACACTCGCTGGACAAAGTATATAGATATTTAAACGCTACTTTAGTCAAAAATTTATATTAAGTATGTGACAAATGATGTGAGTAACAATTAGAATTGTATTGTTGCACCGGCAATAAAACCATTAAAAAAAAAAAGATTTTGACAATATCTGCATGTCATATATATTTAATATCTTCATTTTATTTTGTAATTTAATATTTATACCTAATAAATTGTGATCAAGGGACTAAACATTCTCGAAACGTTAAAACTTTTGATTATCGTTAATGACTTTAAAACTATCAAGCCGGAACCTAAATCCCAAGAAATAATCAAAATAATAATGTACTTTTTCTACTTTTATTGAAAAATGTTTCAATTATTATTACCTAAAGCTTTTTGGATAAATTATGAAGGTTATTATTCGCAGGTATTGAATTATAGTTCCACGCATGCGCAGTCGATACTCGGTACTGGGAAGTTGTTCCAAGCAGTAAAATGAATAAAAATATATTTTTTGTCTAAAATATGTTATAAAAACATATAACCGGAAGACTTTTACAAGAAAGATTTTCATCGAAAACTACAAAATTAACTTAAATATATAATTTCAGGCCACTATGTAAATGTAATACCTATTTAAAAAAAATCCAATATGTTTTGCATTGGTTTTTATCGTCCAGTATACTATCACAGTATGTAGGTAGGTACTTAAGTATATTTTATATGTGGATAATTACCTAGTAGAATGTACGTCAACAATCAGGGAGCTGTTTGTTTCTAATGAGCAACTTCGGCCATTTTAAGTTGCTAGTGTCATAAGAGTGCGTTAAAATTCGAATTCGACAAAACTGAAAGTATATTATCAGTGTTAAAGATTAATTCTGCAAATAACTACCTATGCATCATAGAGGAAGGCGTTTCTACTCCCACTTGATATACTGTAAAAATGTAAGTTTAAAAGTAGCCTATTATAGAATTTTATAAACAGTGAACAATTTACTTAACATATTACTTACATATTTACTTACATAAGTAAGATTTTTGAATTATACAGGGTGCACCATGTATCCTTCTCTCTATTGCTATCTCCTAACGCTAACGGATACAGGGTCGGTTAAACAAGTCCAAAGGAGCGCAATTTTGTGGCCAACTCGATTCCGTCGAGACATACAAGATATATGTGACCGTTCCTGAAATATCCTGAAAAAACTGAAAAATCGAGATTTCTTATTTTTGCCATATCTTTTTTATTATTGGAGATTAATGAAAAATTTTTTGTGGGATTACATAAGTCGTCAAGAGCTACCCATCTGACATTTCAAAAATTTTCAAAGCCGACTAGATCCCAGAATTTTCATAGTCAACTTTCGTTTTTCTTATGGCCACCATAGTGTTTTTTTATGTTGTTCGGTATAAAAAAAATCATAAAAGCAAAAAATTGTTAAACTTCAAAAAATAAATTAAAAAAAAATTTATTCTACATACTTTTTTCTTTACAAAAATGTAGAAAAAATTTTTAGACCGAAATTCATAGATAAATTAAAAAAACATATGGCAAGCACTATTTCGGCGTATTTCACAAATGTTGACGTTTTTCGACGATTTTTTATTAGGTTTTTCTTTGAAAAATTAAGAATAAAAATTAAAAAAAAATTTTTTTGAAGTTTATTAATTTTTGGTTTCCATTATTTTTTTCATATCCAACGACATGAAAAAATAATATGGCGGCCATAAGAAAAACGAAAGTTGACTGTGAAAACTCTTTGATCTAGTAGGCCTTGAAAATTTTTGAAATGTCAGGTGGATAGCTCTTAACGGCTTATGTAAGCCTACAAAAAATTATTTATTAATTTCCAATAATAAAAAAGATATATGAGGAAAATAAGAAATCTCGATTTTTCAGTTTTTTTAGGATATTTCAGGAACGGTCACATATATCTTGCATGTTTTGACGAATTCGAGATGGCCACAAAACTGCGCATCTTTTCTCTAATTTAACCGATCCTGTATCTCTTAGCGTTCAGGAGATAGCAATATAGAGAAGGATACATGGTGCACCCTGTATGTTAAAGGTTTGTTAGCAGTGCTGTAAGTAGTGCCATGTACGAAATTTTACGTTACCTACGTGTCAAATGCAATTTACATAAAAATAAAATATCAGTACAAAAATAATCCTTTCTCTACAATTATGTAATAAAACGTTCATTCTGGATCTCTGCATACTGATTGATGATAAATAAAACATTAATGTTTTTAAAAATTCTACTCTATATTGATGGATAATATAAACCTTACACGTGTTTCGCTGCTTTTAAAGTAGCATCTTCAGACGTATGTAAATAAAATTATCTATATAGTAACATAGCAACCGTATGGTAACCTAAGTGATCATAAAACAAATAACAAGTAACACGTACTAATTTAAATGAATAATTTTTAACAGAGCTAACTAGATCATAATGTAATTTCTTCAGAATCTTCTTAGTTGCTGATATCAAGAAGAAAATCAAGTAGTGGAGAACGATATGTGTCTAGCTGTTCATTTACTACTGTGTATTGTTGATTATGTAAATGTCGGTGGATCTCTAGAGATTCAAGAAAATTTAATTTAAAATAATGATCACAATGATGAAGTGATTCAATTTTGTTGTTTGCTGTTAAGGTGTGATTGTTTTCTATTAAGTGTTTTTCGAAATTTGATCTTTCTAGATGTTTGTGCAGACCTTCCGTCACGATACGACAACTAGGTTGGGGAAGGTAGTCCGCGGCAGGGCTTTCTTGACCTACCAGTCTATCGTTTTAGATCTGACGAGCATTATCACCACTGTTAACCTTACTCACTGTCTTGTGCCACCAGGGTCGCGCTTGATGGGTACCTCAATCGCACGGGTATTTGGGGGTCGTTTTTCATCAATAAATATCGTCATCAGGTGGATGCATAAACGACGTATCAAATTAAATATCTCGATCTCATCTATGCATTGCACCAAGGTTGCCTGCACAAAACCTGTCGAAAACATAGGTTGCCTGTAAGATAGTTACTCGTTGCGCGAGCCAGCTATTCGCGAAGCACGAAGTGTATTATAGTTTCAAAAATTCAAAAAATATGTCTAAAATACCACGAAACGAGTTTTTAGTAATACTCCGTGTTCCCTTGGTTACTCTTCACCTTTAAATTATCAATAAAAATTAATAAATTCACAAAATACCCGGTAAATGGTCAATCTGTTTAGCACATTTCTGCAGTTTTATGGTAAATTTCATCTACCAGCATTAAGAGACCGAAAAAACACCAAGGTCTGACATGAATAGCTGACTCACGCACCGGGATTCTTTTTCCCAGGCCACTTATGCCTTCGGCAGGTTTTGTGCAGGCAACCTTGGTGCAGTCCATAGATGCGATCGAGACCTTTAATTTGTTACGTCGTATGTGCGTCCACCTGATGACGATAAGTATTTATGGAAGGTATTTATGAAAAAGAACCCCGTTAAGCCTGGCTGCCTAGGTGTGCGGCAGGGTGGGCTTAGGCAACCTTATATGGTTGAATTCGTCTCGCTCTCCCCTATAACATGATGATTTAATTTTTTTGTCCCCCGCTGAAAGATTGTTACTGAAGATTGTTACTGCAATTATTTATCAAATGAAAAATTTGAAAAACCAATATTTCGGCAGGATTTTTGCAGGCAATCTTTGAGCTCCCTCTTAATTAGTCTCAACGATCATTCATATTTTTCGCGTTCGTTCACCTTATGACGACACGTTTTCTGCAGGCGTCTCTTGAACATACAAATGAACAATAGAACTGGAAAACTCTAGATCGGCTGTCAGAAAGTGGCATGCCATTTCAGTCAAGGCAACACAATATGTCGCCTTATCCGGATCAGAGTTAATACATCAATTATATGGGTTTATTGTTCATATATCTTAGATAAACATTGATTGTCCCGCCCGAGAGTAGTGCTCTATCTAACGAGTTGGATCACTTTTACAGCAATTACATCTGTCAGCGCAGGAGAGATGGTATTCCTTGTTGATGTATATATTTTTTTGTTTCTCAAAAGCGTTTGATCGCTCACCCACGCAGATGCTTTTACACTAGTTGGAACAATATATCATAACAAGTAGGTAGTATACTTTTTGAATGAATCGTGAGCTTCCTCAACTTCGTTTTCCTCTTTCTTCGTTGATGGCCTGAAAATATATGGAAGCCCATCAAGGTAACGTGATACGATTCTGAATGATCTGAATATTGTTGTCAGCTGGTGTAGTGAGTTCCTTCGCTTCTTAAAAATTCCAAATGGCATGTTCTCCACTTGGGTTACCAGCAATCCAAGAGATACATAACTTGATGATCTTCCACTCAAAAGGGTATATTATATACTTTAATAAAGACCTCGGAAAAGTGATTGGATTGGTCTAATCATATAATATACAGGGTGTTAATAAATAAGTGCGACAAACTTCAGGGGGTGATTCTGCATGAAAAAATAATGACAGTTTGCTATGTAAACGTATGTGCGCAAATGCTTCGTTTTCCAAGATACGTTGAAGGTTTTCTTAGAAAATTAAAACTTATTTATTGCCAATAAATATGAAACAATAAAATTAAACCAGAACAATAACAGATAATAACTCTATAAAAATTTAAATAGGCGCGAAGCTACAACAAGTGTTGAAATTGACCTCCTTCAGACGTTTTGTTTTTATATTATTATTCTTGTATTGGTTTTTAGGTTCTCAGGCTTACTTTTGTAGTTATTAATAAATGGTTGACGTTTCGGGATTGATTAATCCCTTGATCACATATTTAATTAATAAAATAGGTACAAATAAAAATTATTTTAGTAAAATTAAAATACAGGGTGTCCCAAAATTCCATGGACATGGAGCAACTACAGATTACTGAGGTAAAAAAAGTCGCTCGGACAAAACTTATCTCTATACCAAAATGCTTCGTTTGTCCGTTAGAGAGCTTCAAAGTCTTTTGAAAATTTTAGTTTTTTTGAAATAGCTCAAAGTCGGCTGATTCCAATTCGATGAAATTTGGTAGGTAAATTTCTTATTAAAAGTACTAATTTCTGATGTACGTGATAATTTGACGGAAACCCGGGAAGGGGTTAAACTACCCCTACCCTCCATTAAAATCGATCGTAATTGTTGATAAGGTAGCAGGAACACTGTTCATGTTTTTTTGTTTGAAAGATACATCGTTTTGGCCCATTTTTGATCTCCTACAAAAATCTGTATCTTTCCTAGGTGCTATGTGATAAAATAAATTACTTAGGTCTAACGAGAAAAAGAATCGTTAGACCTTATTCTTAATTTAATCTTTATTTCTTTACACCTTGCCGTTAAAATAATAAAAAAAAGTTAGAGAAAGTTTTCAAAAAAAAAGATAATAAATAACGTAAGGAATTTTTACTTCTTCTTAGCTTGAGTTGCTTTAGAAACAATTTTTGAATAATATTAACTTATTTCTTTAAGTCATGCTGCGGAAGATCAATTATTATGTATGTATGATTCATGTACATTTACGCAACATAATAAATTAATATATTTTTTCTACTCCTAACCTTTAATATGCATATTAAATATGAATCACCAGTGCTTTAATGGGTCTCATTAAGATACAAATTTTCATTAACGCACTGGTCAAGCTATCCAATGGCAGAGGAGCATTTGCAATCGAATCGGTTCCTTTTCGCTCACAATCGGGTCGGTCCAAACCAACCGAAGTCACAGAGTTGTCATACTCACGACAAAAATTGCCTTGTGATTTCTGTATTTCTGAAAAAAAAAAATTCAGAACGTTTATTTAATTTAGAACATAAGTAACATTCAAAGAAAATTTATCAAGATTTTATATTACCTTAATTAATTTGATAGGTAGGTATATCGTGTAAAAGATAGGAAGATAAAGTATTATATTATTCGTAGCGCTTCGTGATAGTATTCAAAGCGGCAACGCTGCGACCGTCGCGTTGCGCAGGTAAACAATATCGTAATTATTGGCTGTCAATGTTATTAAAATTATTATTAATCTCAAAATCAAAGCGTAAAATTTGGAATTCGAACTTCAAATAATAAAAATTACGCAGTAGTGAGTAGTGCCCTTTAAACTTGATCCTAAAACATGTTTCAGCAGAATAATCTTAGCGACGAAGAGAAAATTTGGTAATATGCGTAAACAAATAGCAACCTATCTTAACCTCAATGATCCGCAATTGTACACGGGTCATTGTTAAAATATATAATTTTTTAATCTTTTCTATGAAATAAAAAAGGGTCGTAGAAAAAATAGTGTATGGAACTCGCAGATAATGGCTATTAATACTCGCGTATTAATAGCCTTCATTATAAGCTCGTTGCATAATATACTATTTATTTATTAATTCAATTTTTATTCTTTTCCATACACGACGTTTCGAATACTTACCTAAAAGGTGTTATAAATTGATTTAAATGAAAAGATACCTATAATTTTTTTGTCACTGTTTGCAACGTCTATTATGATGACTAACTCTATTCCATGGTATCGTTCTCATTTGCTAAAAATTGTAATATAAATACGATACGTACTTTGAATATCATAACCGATAATGAAAAAATTTTTATCAGTAAAAGTTTGCCGAGTAATATACCTATAACAAAATATATAATATTTAATAGTCTTGACTCTATACAGCTTATACAGCAAAAACAAACTTAGCTAAAATTCTTTACGTTTCATATAAGTACCTACAGCTAAATAATAATAATTGGTCTTCTGTTTTAATCGAACTGTTAGTAAGATGCATTCCTTGCAATGTGACGATAATTAAACCATCTGCTCGAGTGCTGGTTGGATTTCGTAGCACATTTAATTGAGAATATACAATCTACTTAGTTGCTGTAGTAAATAAAGCCTACACATTTTCATATTAAATACTAGTATGATCTTCATTACAACATATTGAGAGAAATATGTATGTAACTGTTATTGGAGTATCTATTTATGATACGTTATAATTTTATAATAATATTGATATTGTGCTTCTTGTTTTAAGGAAAGTTGAAGGAAAACAAAAAGATGGGAAAGTCAAAACAAGTGAATTTTCATACTTTTCACTGGTAAGTTCTGCAAATTTTATTTATTTATATAATTAATACGTAGTATTGTTAACTTATAGAAATACTTAGCTACTTGAAATAACTTCATAATGTGTGTATTATACTCTCCCAGTTATCTATCATATAAAAAAACTGAAACAACGATAAATACAGCCACATAAATGATAACATAACCAAGAATAATGTATGGGTAATACGTACCTATCTACCTTAAGGCCCAGTTACACGGTGCGTGGTTCGGCGAACCACGGAACTGGTGCGTGGTTCGAAGAGACTCGCACTTTAGCGAACCAGGGGTGGTCACACAGTGCGTGGATCGTTTAGTTGTTTTTCGCAAACGGTTCGCCGAGACAACATGGAACCTAGTTTGTTTTATTGAAAGCAAGTTTGATAATGAAATCGTAATTGATTCCGTGCTGTTGTGCCGTGGTACGTGGAGATTTGCTCGGAACGTTCCGTCTACAGATGCGCTAGACATCATCAGCGGTTACGTGACATCATCAGCGGTTACGTGTAGACAGCTGGACATGTATGGACATGACTAGACAGCTGGGAGAGCGCTACTATTTATAGGATGATGGTCTGCTGACGTCATACCCCCTCCGCTAGCTATCTGCACTGTAGCAACGGCCGATCTCTCCGATGATGTCATAGATTTCTGAATCAGAGGATGACTTTTTTGAGTGTAACTTAACGCCGGATACGAAATCCTCGGAAGTTTCATTCCTTCCTCCTGCCTATTGAAATTATTTGGATGTTTAATAAGTTAATTTTGGAAGTTTTAATAGACTAACAATGTAAACGGGTGTAGTGTGAAGAAGTGGACAGCGATTTTAATTTCTTCAAAGCAAATGGCATGATGATCCTGAAGTAGTTCCGATGTTTGTACGCATACATCGGAACTACTAAACGAAACGTCAACACCCGCGTGACCGAACATAACAGAAACTACCGGCTGGGCCAGAATGACAAGTGAGCTGTCGCGGAGTACGCCATGCTTTGAAGAAACGAAAGTCCACTACTTCACACTACTACACCCATTTATATCGTGATGCTATTGAAATTTATAAATAAATGTCTAAGAATGAATTAGTTAACAGTGTACACGTAATCGTCGATGATGTCTATTCGGAGAAAATTTCCATGAACCACGGCGCAAGTTCCCGGAATCAATTACGATTATACCAATAAAAAGCAGTGTACGAAGACTTGCTATCAAATACCAAACTATCGAAGATTACATTTGAATTCCCGCCTGCATGCAATACAAGACTCAATTATTGGCATAAAATAAATTGCAAAACTGAGCATTGGTTCGCAACATGGCGAGCCAGCACGAACCGACGACAAATCTACATGAACCTATCGGTTCGTCCGCTTTGTTCTGTGCAAATTCACCGACTTCCGATGGATACGGCGAACCACACACCACGAACCGCGAGCCCATAGCGAGCCACCTATGTCACACGGTGCGTGGTTCGCGGCTCGTCGAGACAGGTTCGCCGAACCACGGACCGTGTAACCGGGCCTTTAGAAGTTGTCAATATTTTTTGTAACAATGACAGGATCTTATCTTTTAATCAGAAATGACAACGGTGCGTGACTTTTCGTTAGAGTTTGTTGTTTAAGTGTTATTTAATTAGGCCGTTCAGTTTTGGAAAATTTGTTGTTTTCATGGCTGCATGACTTTAGTTTCTCAATTTTGAAAATATTTCCCTAACGAAGCCCGATCTGAAAATACGTTAATCTTTTTTTATGTTCAAAATACGATTTTATACATGACGTTTGATTTTGGCCGTTCAGTTTTGGAAAATTTGTTGTTTTCATGGCTGACTTTAGTTTCACAATTTTGGAAGTATTTCCCAAACGAAGCCCGATCTGAAAAAACGTTATTTTAATGCTAAATACAATTTTATACATGACGTATGATTTTTTCTAGCCCGATACCGAACATCCTGTGTAATAGAGGGTGTTTCAAAACATGTGTCGGAAAATTAAAGGTGTGATTCCTTGGCGCCTTCTGTGAAAAAAAGCTCCTATTAACGTAGGTTCGCAAACTCGCCGTTTTATTTTAGAGATACCTAAAAATTTTTTTCAGGTTTTTGACGATATCTCAGAAACCGTTTCAGTTATAAAACTGAGTCCTTGTACACATCTTATCATTGATATTATTCACTTTTTTATTTTTTTAAGGTTGCTGAAATTTTTTCGCCCCTAATATCCACGATTTCAATGGTTTATATAGAAGTTTTCGCCAAATATATTATTATACAGGGTGTGGGACTTGAATTAGTGGATGCTAACATATTTTAGTAAAGTTATAGGGGTAAGATAGAGGAGTCCCCTGGATAAGTTGATCCACCTATCGAGATAAATAAACAGAGCTAAAAAATATAAGAACTCAGCTTCCTTTTTATTAATAATTTTCTACAACTTTGATGATTTATTATAGGGAGATATTACTTATGTGCCGATGATATAAAATTGAATGTGACAACAATAAATAATGAGTGTATCGTGTGAACAAATGAAAATTAATTTAGTAAGGCTTGAGAAAAAATATCATGTCACAGATTATAACTGTAAAATTATAAATAAAAAAAATGTCAAAAATAAAATTATAATTAAATTAAAATTTTGGTTTGTAAAATCGTAAGCTGACTTTGACATTACCTTCTTCTTTTTTTCTTAAATTCAGAAGTGTGACCTTTACACTTTCATTCAATCTTCCAATTTGACACACTATTTACAAAATTATGCAACCAAATAATCGTTATTTTGTCCGAAATTTATGTTGAAATTAGGTTGAAGTTTCTAAAATTAATTTTATATTTCTTGAATCTATATTTACCCTTCGTTCTAATAACAGACAACAAATTGAGGTGGCTCAATCGTATTGAAAATGTAAAGATGAAAATAAGACCTACTTTAGCAGCGATGTATGGAGTAAAAATATAATATGCCTTATTAAGATAGTAAGATATTTAAAAGTATGATATTAAGAATATATCACGGGAAAGGGTACCTCAGATTTATTTATCACCTTTATAAAGACTGCAAAATAAAACTGTAAAAATAATAAGTTGACTTAAAATAATAAATAAAATTTAAGGAAATAAAAATTACCTTGCAGCTTACAGAAAAGATTGAGATACGTAACAAAATCATAAGAAACAGAAAATTAAAATCTTCACTTTAAATCTGCTAATACTAATACGACAAAAAAAGAAATAACCAAGAACGACAATATTGAATACTTACAATAACTCTATTACGTTAATTCGTACTACTGAACCACATCTAAAAAAATATCTTAAAATTAATAGTAACGTTTAATTTTGTACCTAATAACATTTAGAACTCTTTGAAGCCAAATCTAGATTCTTTGATATTACATATTATATGTAATATACAGGGTGTCGCTAAAAGGTACCACCAACGCTCTACCACAGATTCCTCAGTTAAAATATGACGATTTAACCGAAATTATCTACATATGTCCAAAAAGGCACCCTTCTCAAGATACAGCCCTAGAAGGGGGTCAATCAAAAACACGTTTTCCAGAATTAGTCAAAAATGGATTAACTGAGAAACTTAAAAATTTCAGCTCTTACTACTATTTTAAAACCAAATGACATATAGGGGGACAGACATAATCTTACAAGCATTGACATACAGGGTGTTCCTGTTTTTGATGCTATGTCTCACTTTTTACTCCATAATTAATTTTAAATGATGGACTTGCACCACAAAACGTATTTGTGAAAATCTCATTTTAATTAAAATAATATTTTTATTTCACAGCAATAGTTTTTTCATATTAATTGGCCTTGAGAATAATCGCAGTAGGTTTTTCATTTAATTTAATTTACTTATTTTAGAAAATGTGTATTCCGTTTGACCCTCTGTAAAGAGTTGCATCTTGAAGAAGGGGCTATTTTAGACATAAATAATTTCGATTAAATGGGCATATTGTTAACCCAGAAGTCCGTGGTGGAACGTTGTCATTAAAATTATTTTTTTAAATTAAAAAAAAAAAACAGATTCTCGCAAATACGTTTTCAGTCGTGTAGGTCCATCATAAACTATTAATTACGGGAAAACGATGCTGGATATGAAACTTTTATAAAACTTGAAAAAGTTTAGTAACACTTTAGCCGTTTGATAAAAAATATAGAATCAATCAGTGGCGTGCGGATGAAAAAGTTCTTGAATAAAAAGTGAGACGTGACATCAAAAACAGGAACAACCTGTATCTCAATGTTTTCACAACAATAATGTGAGTTTATTCGTTTTGACAATGGTATACTTTATTTTTTATTTAGATGGATTCCACCAAGTCAAAATTCTAGGGGAACGATTGGCAACAAGACTGATTAGGTTGGTTATGGTGATAGTTGTTACTAAAATAGTCACTGGAATAGTTACTAAATTAATTTAGGTTATGTCCATTAGTTGAAATGTCAATTTATTTCAAAATTTCAATCTAAAAAAAAAAACTATAAACTCAATTTTTAGAGGTAAATTGGAAAATTTTAGAGACTTGTATAGGTGTAAGTACCTTAGCTATTTACTTTTATAAATCTTCGTTTATGTATGTAGGATTAGACCGATTCCTTCTTAGTTTTATGTAAACATGTTGAAAATAGAAGAAAATCTATTATTGATAAATAGAAGAGGTACTTACATTATTTAATAATTTTTTAAGAATTTTTTCAAGGAATCTGATTAAACAGTATTTTTGCTTAATCTGGAGAAACATCTTTCAATCGCTATTGTTTATAGCATTTGATGATTCCTTCTTTTCTATCTTTTGAAATAAATTTACCTGCCTGAGCATTTTAATAATTTTGAATTTGATAATTTGGTTTGTTAATTTGACAACTTCAACTTTTCAGTTCCTTCGCGTTTCGCTGTGACTAGAGTGCCGACTCAGGGAGTAGACCTAGTTTTCGCAAAACGTCATTGGATATAGTCAATCCAAGCAACAGTTAAATTTGTCCTCAAAAAACGAATAACTACTAAAAAAGGACTATTTTCAGAGAAAATAAAGTAATTTGAAGTTTTTAATTTGCGTTTTATAACAGTGGAACTTACAACAAGGAAACATGTTTTGCAGGTGACGTCATAGCCTATACCCGAATCGGAGAATGTTGCCGTTACCCAAGTAGCATTTTTAGTGGAGACAACGTGAGGGCCACTGCAGAAGATACATTAAAAGTTCCCGCCACGAGTGGTGGCCACATGAAAGCAACGGTTCTATTACGTGGTTACCACTAAAATGGGGAACAATTTTTAAGTGGTTATCTAGTTCCGGCCACGTGATTAGATCTGACCGTGCCACGGTTTGGCCACATCACGGTCACGTGGCCACACCGTGGATGTATGGTGGCATTGGTGGCGGCCTATCCCTTGTATCTTCACACAGTCTGCGCACATACTAGTTGTTGTTGGGTTTTCGATCTCTGTCTTACAGCCGTAATGTTATATTTTTACCTTCCTATTCCTATCTTATTTCTAGTCTTGCTAAACAAAACAAGATCGGGACTGCATGGAAAATGAAGAACTCAACTCATCCTTGAATCTACATAGGTATACAAAAATTATTACGGAGGAGCGTGCGTCTGCACTCGCCCAACAAATTACAAACGAACGCAACTTTATTGTGAAACATTTATGTGATAAATCGAAATCTTACTAAGCGCCGCCATAAAAACGACATTTAAAAAAAAACTTGAAACGTAATTTCACGTACGGTTAGTGTGTGATAAGCTGTCTGCGGCAAGAAGTTATTTTTTATCGGTAAATATTACTTACAAGAAACGCAAAAGCAATTTGTTTTAATTCTGTGCCATATTGATCAAAATTCACTATTTATCAGATCGTTTAAATAATCTTTGCGGTAATGGCGGCGAGAGGTTTATCCGTAAATATGGCCGCCTTAGGAGAATGTAACTTATAAGTGGCGTTTGTCACATTTTACGACTATAAAGGGTTCATCACTCAAACCGTAGTGGCAAAACTGAAAATATTTCACTTCTAGGTGGCTTTCGAATTACAAGTGGCCAAGGGAACTATATGAACTAAAGAACAAGCCAATCGATTTCTTCATCACATGAAAGTGATTTCGAACAGTTATTTAAACCATTCTGTCACTATAGGAAGCCACCTTGATTTCCAATTTATTTGCAATAGTACCTACCTACAATAATTATACTGTCGTTGATAATAATGGAACTTGAAAAATGGATGAAAAGAATTTACGTAGGTATAGGTAAGTTTAGGTTCTCCGTGTTCTACTTTAAATAAACGAAATGAATGGTCGAAGTACTACATGATGGTTGAAATTGTTTAGGTGATCGTGGTTTGTTTACAAGACCACCATTTTAACTTATGTATTTTCCAACTGTTGTTTTTATTTTCTATAAAACGTTGTTGAATGTCGAAAACTCCTTTTCTTGCGTGAGATTATTATCCATTACATATTATAATAAGGTTGAAAAGGATTTTAAAACCAACACTGACACTTTTCTACAATATACCTACCTAACCCTACTTAGTCTGATTCTAACCCTAAACAGTCACCATGTAGGTTATTTTTTCTTAAAAGTTATTTTCGCAAGTTCTTGCCACATTTTGGTGGCTCAAATCTTATTCAAATTATCAAAGTTACTTTTCTTGGTGGCAGAATTGTGACGATCGGTGCTGCTTGCCACTAGAGTGTGATGAATCTTCAAAGATATTACAGAAGTTTTGAGAACGATGCGGCCACTTAATATATCACTTCAAAGCTGTCGCTACTTTTAAGTGATATTTTAGTGCTCTTTGTTGGTGACTGCAGCTTTCACTTTCCACTTCATAGTTGTAGAACTTTCAAGTGGTTATTAGGAGGAAAAATAACGTTTTGAGCACCTAAAGTAGCACCAAGATGTTATGAAACTATCAAGTGGCCACGCTGGTATGAATGCACCGTGATTACAACTATGAATATAGGATATACAGTTTTTTCTACTGTAAAGTTTTAAATTGAGTGGAAAATAAGTGATAATCACTTTCTCAAAGTTCCGGTATAAAATGAGAAGGTGGTTGTACCCTCTGATGCTACTTGGGTACTTTAGTCACAAAGGAAATTTTTTGCCAAGGTCAAGAAAAACAGGCTACCATCCGACAATATGAAAATTACTGTTTAAAGATTGCACAGGGTACCAACTTGACAGCTGTTTGACAAGTCCATCTAAATAAAAAATAGACTTTAGTAAGCGCTGAAATTTTTAAGTTTCTCAGTAAATCCATTTTTGACTTATTCTGGAGAACGTGTTTTCAATTGACCTCCTTATAAGGGCTGTATCTTGAGAAGGGTGCCTTTTTGGACATAGATAATTTCGGTGGTTAAATCGTCATATATCGTCAATTGTTTACTCAGGAATCTGTGGTAGAGCGTTGGTGGTACCTTTCAGCGACACCTGTATGTACTTTTTAACCCTTTATCTTTCATTCTGTTATAGCTACTTACCTATTATAAATAAATTAGCTTATAGAAGATATAAATTTCAGAAGTATTTTTATTTTGGTTTCAATTTATTTTGACTAATTTCGTTGATTAAATTAAATGGTATGTATATACAGGATGAATGTTTTAACGCGCCCATTAGAAAAAGTTCGACTTCCAAATGATTTAGGAATCTGAAATTCGGAACTTAGGCAACATACCTATAATAACGAGTCAAAATGAAATATTACCAAGATGGCGGTATATTTAAAAATGGCGAAAGCAATAGCCATCTATGTTTTTTAAATGGGACACCCACTCAACGACAAGAAATATATGTAACCCAGTCAGGTGGTTTTCACCGTTGGGCGGTTTATGAGTTATCTATCTATAAAAATATATCTATGAAAATCGAAAATTTTCAACTTCAAAGCAGTGTAGAACTAGAACGGCTAAATATATCTAAAAACGGTTTACATGTCCCTATCTTAACTTGAAAATATTTTCTTTGAATTTCTCGTGATCGCTTATGTCTGGAAATTTTTTATTTTGAGGTTATAGTCCGATTAGTTTCCGAGATATAGCCGGTGGCCAGCCTTAAGCAGACACACTGTATATTATAAAATAAGCATTAAAATAAAACATTTACGTACAATTCATTTTCAATTAAGACCACCCAAAACCAAAAAATAAGAAAAAAAAGACATTTACGATAGATTTTAATGATTCCCAGGCAGCACAGCTTGGTGTATTAAACGTTTATTATGCGTAAAATTGGTTTAAATTTGGTTTCAGTTTAATTTCCAAACGTAGTCACGCTTTTTAAACTATACGTATCTTATCTATCAAAATAGACGTTGGTAATATACCTTATACGTTAAATATTAGGAGATATGAATACGTATAAATTACAGTAAGAATTTAACCCTGGTAATACGTATATTGCATAGGCTATCTAAACCATTTGTATATAATATTCGTTAAATTTCCGTTTAAGTACAACGTTCATCTATGTTATTTTTTTCGACGTTTGGTATTGGTATGTATTCAACGTTTCCCATTAGTAGAAAAGCTACTCAAAAAACACGTCGAGACTAAAAACGTTTATTTATTATAAACACGTATATTACGTAGACCACATAAACCATTTGTATTTAATATTCGTTGAAGTTCAGTTCAAGTACAACATTTATTTATGTTATTGAAATTGTTTCTTTTTCCACGTTTGGTATTGGTATGTATTCAACGTTTCCCATTAGTAGAAAAGCTACTCAAAAAAAACGTCGAGACTAAAAACGTTTATTTATTATAAACACGTATATTACGTAGACCACATAAACCATTTGTATTTAATATTCGTTAAAGTTCAGTTCAAGTACAACGTTTATTTATGTTATTGAAATTGTTTCTTTTTCCACGTTTGGTATTGGTATGTATTCAACGTTTCCCATTAGTAGAAAAGCTACTAAAAAAAAACGTCGAGACTAAAAACGTTTATTTAATATAAACACGTATATTACGTAGACCACATAAACCATTTGTATACAGGGTGTCCGGAAATTATGAGCAAAAAATTAAGGGGGTGATTCTTCTTGATGAAATATTGCCAAAAGTATCTATAATTTTTTTTCGAAAACTCAAAAAGAAGAAAGTTATAAGCCTCCAAAGTTGATTTTTTTAAATCAATATTTTTTTATAACTTTTTTTCTAGTGTACGGATTTTCTTAAAATTTGACACACTTGCCACTGATGTTGCTTTACATCCTTGGTCCAAATTAGACTTGAATCCCTCGAAATCAAAAGGCCTTAACTGCCCTTGACTTTCAAAAAAGGCCTATAACTTTTTTCGTAATATTTTTTTCTGAGTTTTGAAGACGCACAATTGAAGAACATGAAGAAATATTCGGAAAAGGTCCTCTTTGTCTATCACGATAAAATGACCTGCTTCCGAGTAAAACTGTTTCAAAAATTTGCTTGCACTAAAATTGATCACCGATAAACTATGATCATTCTGCAACAATACCAAAGCATGTTTTGGGAACGGTGGCAGGGTTGCCTAGGAAACAAGACGTTTGCTTTGGATTTCATTTTGACAGCAATTTATTATTTTTTTTAATTAAAATTATTTTATTATTTTATTATTTTATTAAAAAAAAATGATTAAATTTTTTTTTCATTTTCAAAAAAAAAATCATTTCCAGTCTATTTATAATACGAATGTCTCTGTTTTGTACATAACTAGGCAATCCTGCAGCTGTTTCCAAAGCATGCTTTGGTGTTGTTGCAGAATGATCATAGTTTATGGTGATCAATTTTAGTGCAGGAAAATTTTTAAAACAGTTTTACTCGGAAACGGGTCATTTTATCGTGATAGACAAAGAGGACTTTTTCCGAATATTTCTTCACGTTCTTCAATTGTGCGTCTTCAAAACTTAGAAAAAAATATTACGAAAAAAGTTATAGGCCTTTTTTGAAGGTCAAGGGCAGTTAAGGCCTTTTGATTTCGAGGGATTCAAGTCTAATTTGGACCAAGGATGTAAAGCAACATCAGTGACAAGTGTGTCAAATTTTAAGAAAATCCGTACACTAGATAAAAAGTTATAAAAAAATATTGATTTAAAAAAATCAACTTTGGAGGCTTATAACTTTCTTCTTTTTGAGTTTTCGAAAAAAAATTGTAGATACTTTTGGCAATATTTCATCAAGAAGAATCACCCCCTTAATTTTTTGCTCATAATTTCCGGACACCCTGTATAGTATTCGTTAAAGTTCAGTTCAAGTACAACGTTTATTTATGTTATTGAAATTGTTTCATTTTCGACGTTTGGTATTGGTATGTATTCAACGACCAGACTTCCAGTCAAGGGGTACGGGACAGAGAACCTGTTTTCGTCTCCTACTCCGCCATCCGCAACCCTACATCTGCAGGTGCATGGTCTGCAGTCTGTACCTATTTGTTTCCGTGAGAATACAAAAAATTTAAATGAAAATGAAAATATCACTTCCCAGTCAGTACGCTCTCCGTCTCAGTCTCAGTTCCAGTTCTAGCCTAGATGTTGATGCTGATTTAGCGTGTGATTGACTTATTGACATGATAAAGTTATTATAACACGAGTTACGAGTTATAACACCAAAGTAAAGTGAGTGATGGAATTACGTTACGTGCAAAGTAAGTACTTACCTAACAAAGTTTTCAATCAATAATAATAAATACATATTTTAACATTTTCATAGGTAGATAGGTGCGTATCTGAGCTGAGATACGATTTCTGGGATTGATGGATTTAAAAATGGCGATACAGGTGTGAGAAAAAGTTACGTGCAAAATACATTTTAGTGGTGGCCTTTTCTACCCTTCAAAACAGCAGGGAAAAATTTGCAAATTGTCCACTGAATGTATTTTCAATAGCAGATCAGGTCGAGATAAACGCCCAGTGAAAGAGACAAGAATGATGTAAGTATAATAATACTCATACACATTTATAATTATTATAATTACTTACATTAATTTATAATTACATATACACAAAACTAATAACTGGTACCTATAATGTGCAAAATAATAATCTAGACTAATTTTAGAGGCTGTAAAACCGTCCTATTCGGGAAGAGAGCAGCTTTTAAACTTTTACCATGCACCGACATACGAAATTTTGTAAAAGAACTGAAAGATTGGCTGAAGTTAGCAAATTAGAGACACTGATCCAATAAAAAGACACGAAAATAGTAAAAGGAGGAGTAAGAAATTATTAATATTATATGTATACAACAGTACCTATAGAGTGTTACCAAATATTAATTTTGTTTTCTCGAATATTGAATTTATGCTTTATGTTATTAGATAGTGAGCGAACTTATAAATACCTAACAGAAAAAAATATTTGCTTGTGTGGTAGATTCATTCTCACAAAATTAATATCTTTAACAATAATTTTAATTATTTGAAGACATACAACTATTAATGTTCAATGTTTTTTTCAAGTTAAGGCTGCATTTTCCTAATAAAAACTTACAGTTTATTAGGTGTTTTTTTCTGATGCCCTAGTCATTTGTAATTTCCAATTTGCAAAATTTAATTTTTCTAGTTACTATGAACCTTTTATATAGCTTGTTATAATAGGCAGAAGGACTTATTGAATTCATAGGTTCAAATTTATCTCGTTTTTTTAAGTAGGTATTATAGAGTATTATAGGTACTCAGAGTTATAGCAGCAAATGATACGAGTCAGATTCAAATAATAAATATATCAAACCATAAACCTTAATAATCCTGTTAAAAAATGATATATTTATTGATTACTGATGAAGATTAATTTGGACCTATATTGAAAATCAATATAATAAGGTAAGTATAAGTTTTTTCAATTATATTTTTTGCTAATAATGATTCTAAATTAGGTACCTATACCAAAAATAAATTTTTGACTGGGTACTGTATTAGGTAATTGGTTTCTTTCAAGATTTTTTTTTGTGGATTTTTCAGTACATGAAAGGATTACAAAAATATTTACCATAGAGTGGATTAAAGATAATATACATCCTATAAGAACATACGTATACAATTGGGTGTTAATATACGTATACGATTGCGTGTCAACATACGTTTAAATTTAATTAAAAAGTAAACGCCAAATATACGTCTTTAAGATACGTATAGCATCGAGTGTCAACATACGTATATGATTTCGTGTCCACATACGTTTAAAATTAATTCAAAAGTGAAGGAAAAAATACGTCATTTAAATACGTATAGCATCGAGTGTCAACATACGTAAACGATTAGGTGTCGACATACGTATACGATTGGGTGTCCACATACGTTTTAAATCAGTTCAAAAGTTCAGGTAAAAATACGTCATTTAAATACGTATAGCATTGAGTGTAAAAATACGTATACCATTGGGTGTCAACATACGTTTAAAATTTATTCAAAAGTGAAGGTAAAATATATGTCCTTTAGATGCGTATAACATTTGGTGTCAATGAACGCGTAAAATCGGGAGTCAAACATACGTAGAGAATACGTTTATTTTCAATGTCAAAAAATACGTTCTTATAAATACGTTTATAAATGGATTGTTTTTAATATGTAGAAAACGTTTCTCTTAAACCTTTAAAACTATCACTATTTAATACGTTTTTACCTCATTTATTCAGATAGTACAAATAGACCTTTATTCTTTCCAATGTTATATACGTTAACGGGCGGACATTCGAACGTTCGTGCGCACGTAGATCATCGACCGTATCTATACGTACGGTAATACATGAATAAAAACGTTTTTTAAACTAAAGTGTGCTGCTTGGGTTTCGTTGAAACATCCAATCTCAGAAATGAATTTTTTTTCCAAAGTCTACCTCAATTAAGTTTATATTTTCTCACACGATAATAATCTAGTCAACATAGATTTAAAAAAAAACTAAAAAAAAAAACTGCAAGTTTACGCCGTTTTTTATAGAATATTTTCTCGGCCAGTGTCCATTTTTTGATATAAAATGGGATGGATAAAATCGTTCTGTCTTCTGAATGCATCTGTGGTAACACGTTGTCCTCAATCGAGATGCCTTAAGAGACTCGGCAAATGATGCGATTTTTATTGCACGAGTAAATTATTTCATTAAAAACAAAATAATTTTTATATAATAGCAAATATAAAATGCCTCACGACTTTGAAGATTATCGTAATAACAAGTCCCTACTTATGATACGTACACCATCTAATTATTATAAAAAAATGGGAATGTTATATTTCTGTGATAAAATAGCTCATTAAAATTAATGACACCATGGGCCACCTTTATTTGAATATTCGACGAAATTAATGAAGCAAGTGTTTGATGGTCGCATTAATAATAATAATTATAATAATTCTAAAAATTTAATATTTTAATAATTGTATTGCGCTAATTACAACAAAATAGTCTTGTGACATCTGTTACGTTAAATAATAGTATAACATTGTATAGTATAGTACAATCCTTATTTGTTATAACTAGGTATACACATATTGTATTTATTTATTTAGGCTCTTGTTTTAATTTACCACTAATAGGTTCCTTGCAGAACAAATGTGAGCATGTGAGGCAAAGACATGGACTGTACCGTTTCGTCCTCATTACGGACTCATCAGCATATCATATCAGTCAGACCCACGCTACACATACTGTACGAAAGTTGAAAGTTATATATGTATATACAGTGTATTTTTTTTAAGTGTTGCCATAGCATGTAAACAAATACATCCTATGTTAACTTATGTTGTCTTGTACTTTGAAGTCGTTTTTAATTTTCAATAATAGTACATGTCATCTACTTTACAATACGACCTTTCAGAAAAGCCGGTCATTGTTCAATTTTATTCGATGTGTATTTTTTGGTATATTTGAATATCTCCAGACGCGTGAGGTACACCATGCTTCACCAACCTAAAATCAAACAGGACGTTATTACAGCAAAGCACCTGAGAACGCACCGTCAAGTAGGAGCGTATACGAGACAGCGGGATTCCGCGAATGGCATAATGATTAAGCTTGTCCAGTAATACATTTATATCATGCGTGATGCAGTCAAAGACCTTGTAAAGATCACAGAGTGTAATTATTGAGATGCATATATCTGTCTCAAGGCCTCCGACCACACCATCAACGATGCCAAGAAGAGCATCCGCAGTAGAGGAGCCCTGCCGAAATCCAAACTGACTCTCTCCGAGGAATTTTTTTTTCTTTTAATATCCATAGAGAGCACGTAGAGATCTTATGACTGTACAAAGTGTACCTTATAAATCTGGACATTTCAATGTTATGTTTTTTAAATCTCTATATCGTTTCCCTAGAATTTTCACTTGGTTGAATCCATATAACTAAAAAAGTTATTACACAGCGTGACATAAACGATACTGTTAGTATTTTTCGGTTACTGATGTAAATTATTATATACCTAGTCGACCTCTGCTTCGTGTAATGATTTCATTTTTCCGCAAATATTATAGCAAGTTCCACTCTTACACGTCATTGTTTAACAGTAATATATTTTTTATTTCTAGTACCGCTACTCTACCATCTGTGAGCGCCTATTACTCGCATTCGCCCTGTTCATGGCCCTTATAAGCAGCGTGGGCCCACCAGTGCAAGCACTCTTGTTGGGCAACGTTATAGGTTCTATCGTTGATTATGCGACAGCCCTGCAGAATATTACCAATTCCTCCGAAAAAGAGGTTCTCAATGAGAAGCTATATGCACAGACCAAGTTATTCGCTATCATCACATCATCAGTGGGGTTGGTCACTATTATTCTTGCCTATGCTGTTGGGGCTTTGTTCAGTTACTGCGCATTAACACAGGTAAGATTTTCATGAACCTTCTACAGTTAGAGACGGTTACCTTGAAATGTTGTAAATAAATTTGGATAAAGCTAGGGAATTCCTAGCAGCTGTGTAGAAAGACTCAGAACATTTGAATAGGTTCATGATTATGATTCTAGTTGAAGATAGTAATCCAGAAGGAAGTGAATTTTTTTCGTACCTACTTATTTTTCCAGTCGGTGTATATTTTTTAATCTGTTATCTTAGTGACAAAAAACAAGAATTTTTGTGTAGCTAAAATGTTTGGATGGATTCAAAACTGTAAAAAAATGCAAGTCCGCTTATTTTCCCAGTCATAAAAGTTTTATATTTACGAAAGTGGAACATAAAGTGCCATAAAATAGCAGTCTAGCTTATCTCTGATAGCGTGAAGTGAGTCTGTCAGAAAATTTTCGGATTCACAAATTTTGCGGATCCGTAACCCCTGTTTTTCCAGGCTTGAAATTTAACATAATATATGAATTATTGTGATAAGCATACACTGTAATTATTAAAAGTAAGTCTGGCTAATTTACGAAATTGGCCAATGGGTCTGGCGGCATCTTCAAAATGGGAAATATAGAAAATGTTTGCTCTTATTTTCCCGTGTTTTGTCATCTGAGAGATTATACTATATTTTCGTAGAAAATACACGTCTGGCTACCATTTACAATCACGAAGGCCTTGCCAAACTAACAAGCTAGATAGTTGAACGAGAAACGGAATAGCAGCATGCTTGCGGTAGCATGTTTTTTTGCATTTCATTGTTTAATGCTCTCATAAATAAACATGTACCTTTGACACTAATCACCTGTATAATCGAACGTACCGAAGGGCGCCTGACGATCATTAGACGAGTATGACAAGGCTTTAGAGGTGTTCCACATTAGCCAAATTGTGTTTTAAGCTGTTATTATAATATAGGCCATCATCTGATAAATTGATATGACTGCGAAAATGAGTGAAATTGATAAAAAATTTCCAGTTTTTCACCTTCCACCTGCCATCCACATATGCTTCATACTCACATATATTAGCCATAATATTTTCTTTTTAACTTAACTTCAGTACACTCACCTCTTACTATTAGAACTATTTTTATCACCCGAAAAAAGTATTCGTATGTTCTGACATATTTTCCGCCTCAACTCATCGAAAAATCACCCCCTTAAATATAAATATATGAATTTTGGTTAAAATTAATAACCGAACAATTCTATCCATGTTTGCTGACTGGGAAAATAAGTACCTAAAATCGTCACTGCCTCCTGGACCTGGACTATTATAGAGGCAGTGTAAGTTTATAGTGTCACACATAAAGCGCGCTTCATATGGGAAATATTTTTTCTTCTCGGTCAGGGGAAATTTCGTTTCGCTGTTTATTATTTGAAAAATGATGCGAATGACACTCAGACCAGCTGTCACTTGTCTTTTATGAATGTCAGATTTGACATTTCTTGCAAAAAAAAACAAAATATACATTATAGCGAATTCGAGTTGGCTGCACTTGCTCGGAGCGAGATCGACCTGTCTCTGAATCAGTTCTGCCCAGAATTCTGCTCCAGTCCGGAGCAGAACTTTCGCATTTCGACTCTGTATGGAACCGAACTGTGTCAGGGCAGGCCAGAACCAGAGCCAGAGCCAGAGCCAGAGCGCCATGCACCGGTGCAGTGCAGTGTGCAATCCACTTTCCCTCCAGTCTGCATTTTCATTATAGCCTTCTACCTATCGCTATCCCTATCCTATACCTATCACGGTTGTTTGTTGTTATGATGTTATTCTTATTATAACAGAGTCGTGGAACTACAAGGCGTGATCCATTTTAATTATTGTAATAAGTTGTAATTCATACAATACGTAAAATGTACTTATCCACAAATTTTTGGTTTAAGGAATTACTAGGAATCAGTAAGGAATCAGTATTTTTAATTTTCCCGCTATTTCTCAAATTTGACGGTGCAGTTTATTTTGCTCCGGAACAGTTCCGCCATACGACTCGAACATATTTTCCTATGCACTGCCAGAGAGCAAGTGTAACTCGAACACAATTACGATATGCACCGCTAGAGTTCACTTTAATTCGAATACGATTACGAAAAGCACTGGAACGGAGTCCTACAAATCGAACACGAGATTCCGTCTCGGTGCGCACCCGGAGCAGAAAAGTGCAGTAACTCGAATTCGCTATTAGTTTTGAAAAGTGTGTAAAATGTCACATGAAAATGTCACAGGAAAAAGTTGTTTGAAATTTTAATTTTTTACCCATGTGTATCAATTTTGAACCTTATAGTGAAAAATTTTTTTTTCAAGAATTTGTTGACTGCGCATTTCTGAGTTTTGAAATATATCAAAACTTGCACAAACTTATTCCTTTATATCAACTTCATTAAATAAATGTTGTTTTTTGGCCCGTTTTTGGGTTTTGCTGAGATTGTTATTGAACTTGATCAACTTTACAGTTTGTACCAATTTTAACATAACTTTCACTGCAGTTGGTTATTTTTCTAAGAAAAATGTATTTAAACCAATAAAAACGGGGGTCATAAAACGGGATTTACAAAATAAAGTTTATGTAAAAGAACAAGTTTAAAATTTTTTATACCTACTCAGAAAAGCTCAGTTCAACAAATTTTCTAAAACAAAATTTTACCAACGGTTCAAAATTGGAACATGGGTGACAAATTTATTATCCAACAACTTTTTCTTGTGATATTTTACTAAATTTTAAAACCTTATGTCATATGTTACAATTTTTTGCAAAAAATGTCAAATTTGTTATAGAAGATACGTGACAGCTGGTGTTCGTGTCATTTGACATCATTTTTAAAGTACAAACTATTAACGAAGTCAAAATTTTCCTTCATCTATAAAAATACTATTTTCTGTAAAGTTCGTCACATGAGCCAAATACGAGGGGGACCGCTTTATGAGTGCGGAATATGCCATTCCAAACGTGTTGCAGTCATTATTTTCTCTACGATTGCGATATTTACACCAAAATGTATGTTTAAACAAAATGTAAATCATTTTTTGACACATCGTATAATATCATACGTAAAACATAAATAATAAACTATAACCAGCTCAGAAATAAACCAAACAATATGGGTAGGTACAGTAGTTTTGTTCAAATAAATCTGGGAAAATTTTAATTTTCAAGTGTGAATGTGACTTATAAATTGAACAATGTTTCCATGGTTTCCATGTAAATATGTCGGCCTATTCTATTTTTTCAAAGAAATATAATTTGCTTAAAGAACCAACAAAAAGAGACAACAAAACAAAACAAAAAACAAACAAAAAAGAGACAACACAAAAAGTTGTGGCAGATTTAGATGAACAAGTAGAATTGGGAGTCGCATTGCGAGAGTTGTCGTTGTTTTGTTTGTACCTAGCCTATTTATCTAGTCTCTACCTACTATACATAAATAAAAGATTATTATTTTATTACTATAATATTATTATTACAGAATATCAGTCGCAAAATACAATACTGAAATTGATCAATAATAATTATTGTTTCAGAAATAATAATCATAATTATTATTATGTCTCTTTTCTTTTGTTTCATTATACGAGTGATTTTGGGAATATTTTTCGACCAAATAATAATCTGCTACTTTTATTTTTATAGTATAGTTACCTATAGTTTATAGTTAAATTATACAGTATATGTCCCTGTATTCCACGGACATAGAACAACCACTATTTAAGTGCGAAGTCCGCCCAGTTTGTGAGTAAGTTTGGAGACAGACTAATGAATATCTGAATCTGAAAAGATTGTATCATTAAAGCAAAAAGTTTTAAGAAAAATCGTTTAGCCATCAAAACGCTAGCTAACACATTACCATAGTTATGATGCGAGGAGAAAAAATAAAAAATTTTAATTTTTATTTCACAGGTTTCAAGGATAAGAAGACTTTATATAAAAAAAATTCTGGACATGGACATTGAGTGGTTTGAAATAAATAATACAGGAGATTTTGCAACTAGTTTTAACGAGTGAGTAAATTTTTATATTTATTTAAATATGTCCGAATGTTTTCAAATGTGGGACTACTTTTCGTATCGATAGGATATATCAAAATTCTAAAAAGTTCAACGTACATTTTAAGAAATCACTTTTTTGGTTTTAAACCGAAATAACAATAATTTTTTTGTAATAATTTTCATTTAATAATTTTATATTATTTTTTAAGTAGTATTTTGTATACTGTATCCTAGGGCAAACTGGTATGATGCCAGTCAGTTGCTTAAATAAACTTTATATTATACGGAGCTTTCGAAAGGTTCGATGGCGAAAAATGGCGAAGCATCTTGTAAAAAACAGTGTCTAATATCCAAGTTACAGTTTGCCATATAACTAATAATAGTTCACATGGGGCTCAGTATAAAAGGCTGTTAACCGATAAAAAATTTATCCGACTCTTTTGCTTGGTAGGATTTATTAATTTGAACTAAAGTAGATTCAGAATTTGAACATTAAAGACACAAAAAAATATTTTTTTGAGACCTTATTTGGTAATTTTGTAGACCAAACTTGCTAAGGTGTGCTCCGAGTTTACAAGGCCCCGTTAGCGTTCTCGAATCATTTGTGTTCAGTTTGATGTTACCTTCGAATCTTTGATAGTGGTATTTCTCAAGCATTAATTTGACCTGTCTAGATCCTGGGAGGTCTTTTCAAACGGTTTTCTTTTTTGGATTTGTTCTTGAATAAGAATAGGGAAAAGGAGTTATTTGAGGGGAGGGGTTATGTTGTATTTGTATTTGTATTTGTATGTTGTATATATGCATAATAATTATCTTTAAATAAAAAATTTAGAATATTTTTCAATCAAAGAATATACGTGTGAAACTTTCAACATTTCGTGGACTGTTCTCTTAAATGCCAGGGAAATTGTTTGTAACTTGCATGAATCCCTTCTCTAAATGAAATATCTTCATTTTTTTATTTGAGAAAACAGTAAGAATATTTAGCGGAAAATCTTCTTCTTAAATGTCTTCCAACGATATATCATAAGCATCTAAGGGAATTGTCTTGAAATTATATGCTCCATTTGTGCATCTCCTTGAGCACTTATGAATCCTTGGGATCCCTATCTGCTCGTGTTCATCCTTGCTTTCTGCAGTTACAATTGTTACAGTATTGCATCCCAGAGCAATAATAAGACTTCACATGCCACATCTTGAAAAGTTGGTCTTCGACCTTCCTACTTCCAAGTTATCACAAAATTCACCAACCCTTGACCAAGATCGCTTTTTTGACCAGCTTGGTTGCCAGCTGCCAGTTATCAGCCACAAACATTGTTCTTCTGCAGAAATCGAATTCTTTTTCCTCCACTTGATGGCATCAGTGTTTGCACTTTTCAGGGCAAGGTCTTCCTGACAAAAAATCAGCAATTCTGCGTATTTTTTTTGCACGGTGTTCCGTTTCAAAGTGAAACTTTTGTATTTTTTGATCTTGCAATCTTCGCAATCTTGCTTCTTAACATTCTAGGTTTTCGAATAAGTATTTATAATATCCATTTGAAGGCTTCATGGTCGATATTCAAAAGAAAATTCCTTCCGTTAAGATATTTGAAGGAATATTCTACGGAAAGCACAACCGTCAATAGTTCTTTGCGAGTGACACAATAGTCTCGCTCTAAGGTCTTACCAACATTACTGGCATCTGTATCCGGGATGAATCTTCCCTAGGGCAACAGTTTACTTAAAATTGAGGCATTAGTTGAAGTCATCTTCAGATGGTGAAACACTTCTTGAAATTCTCCGTTTTGTTGAAATTAATTGTTTCTCTTCTTCTGTCAGCCTAATTTTGAGATGTGGCAGATCTTGTAACATACCATTAGTATTATGGTTCAACAGGCCTAAAATGCAAATAAAGCAGCTTTTCATTAAAATTTTATTCATGAAATTAAATTTCATATCGTGAATATTTTGCTTTAGTCGACGATTTCTCATAATTATTGTTTTTAACCTATTTCTTAAACTTTCATCGCAGCAATTTGTCCAACATACAAGACGCCATTGGAGAGAAAATGGGTCTTTTCTTGACATATCAAATGACTTTCTTGGTTGGTGTAGTATTAGTATTAACTTCAGGATGGAAGCTGGCACTTGTTGCCCTGATTAACTATCCATTGTCTTTGATTGTCATGGCTGTAGTATCCTGGGTAAGTATCACTAAAATTCCTTATTTTGAATAATTATTTGGAATAAGTTCAAGTATGATTGCCGGCTACTCATCTAGACCCCTATAGGATGACGAGACTTTGCTTTTTTTCAATTATTGTTGCGTTATTTCCTCCAAATTACTGACCTGTGGAAAGGTGGGGTATTTTTCACTTTTTCGGGTTTACAGGTTTTCCGACACTCTACAGGGTGTTAATTAAGTATTTTTTTTATTTATCCAATGTTTCTTGGTTGGTTGATGAGTGATATGCAATTAATTGGATTCTATTTTTTTTTTCGACAACGAACCAAGATATGAAGAAAATTAAAATTAAGTAGAGTATATTGAAGATATTTACGAAAAATCAATTTTTTTTAAGTTTAACAATTTTGAACAAAGTATTTGCGGACCCATTAATAATCCACTGTTAAATTTATTGTACATACTTAATTAACCACCTACATGAGATATCGTTGATATTAATGAAAGAATATAATTATATCTGGGCATCTTTAACAGATTCATTAAATAGATAAAAACTATTTGCAAAAGCAATCTACAATAAGACAAAAAAGTTATCAAATTTCTCACTCAAAATCACCTTTACCTACTTCGCTTTTTAAAATGATAAAAATTTCTATTCAATAGTGAATGATACACAAACACATGGATCGTCTACAAAAATAGGCAGAGACTAGCCCTACGTTGTGATTTATTATTAACAAATTTTGAATAAACTTCAGAGGTTTGCTAGCACTACTATATCAATAAATTATAATCATTATATTTAGGCATACGTTATCTTTTGTCCCATGACCTATCAACCTGTCTGTCTATTGTTTATTCCTTTATCAAAACTAATGTTAAGTTTTCTTACTTCTCGGTCATGTTGAATTACCTAATGATGAAAACCACTTGGTGCTAATTACGATTTTCTAAGTATATTGAAATATGTTTCTGTGTATACAGCTGACAGGTAAGCTCAGCAAAGCCGAATTAGATGCTTACTCTTCAGCTGGTTCCGTTGCCGAGGAAGTTCTTGCCTCCATCCGGACTGTGGTTGCTTTCGGAGGACAAAAGAAAGAGCAAGAAAGGTACAATAAATGCCTTTCAAAAGCCAAAGAAAACAATATCCTTCGCAATATAATGCTAGGGGCAGGTAACGGAATTGTTTGGTTCTTAGGTCATGCTTCCATAGCACTGACTTTCTGGTATGGAGTTAAGTTAGTGCAAGAAGACAGTATGAAACCAGAAGAAGAGGCGCAATACACACCAGCAGTATTAGTTTCGGTAAGGTGAATTTGTAAACCATTTTTTCTTGTTTCTTTTTTTGTTTTGTTATCATTATGGTTAATTAACTTAAAATTATGTACTTAATGAAATACTTCTACACAGGTGTCCTAGAAGGCATGGATCAAACGAAGCCTAGTGGTAGGGGTGGTCATTTGGAACAAAAAAGAATTATTTACCAGTGGTCAGATTGTTTACGGATTTTCAGTTATTCGCCATTTTATGATTTTTGAAAAAATTGTTACATTCGATAAAAAAAAATTTGCTTATTTTTTTTTTAAATAAACTTCTACGCTATAAATGTTTCAAAATAACGTCTTATTCTTACAGTTGTTATTTTGGAATTGTTCTTTACGTACTATATTTTTTAAGTTATAGAGTATTTTTATTTTATTTTATTGTTTTTAAAAAAATAATCGTTATAACTGGGTGACCGTAAAAAAAAATTATTAAAAAAAATAAATAATAATTTTGAATTGGCATAATCTAATAAACGTGACATAGCCAGTAAGGGGATAAAACGTAGAAGTTTTTTTGTGTGATATGTTCACGTTTTGTGTGCGTTAATTCTTTTTATCTACGATTGATCCATAAAATGCACGTTTTTACACGTTTCGTAGTTCATAAAATGTATGATTATCATGAAGAGTGCATAAAGTAAAAACGAGTGAAATAAAGTGTCGTAGCCGGTCATTATTTAACGCTTACCATAACTGACATGTTACTGCAAGCCGGTCAACGAAGTAGGTACAGTACAAGTTCTAGTGAGCGGCCTAATCGCAAGTGTACTGAGTTCTCCACGAGATGCTGAACGCTGAACTACATAGCCCGACGCCAACCGCTCCCTAGAGCTTGTTGACACCATACACCTACTAGAGCATAGTTTCTTCGCAGAGCGGCAGATCTATGTACAATTATTATTTGCACCGCGGTCGAAGAAATTTGGAACAGTTTCCTTAACTTTTATCTTAACGGATTAAACTTTGAAATGATAATTTACAAGCCGGCCAACGAAGTACAAGTTCTAGTGAGCGGCCCAAGCGCAAGTGTACTGAACCCTCCACGAGACGCTGAATTACATAGCCCGATGCCGACCGCTCCCTGAAGCCTTTTGACACTATTCACCTACTAGAGAAACGTCATAGTTTATTCGCAAACCGGCAGATCTATGTACCTACAATTATTGTTTTGTGTTTTGTTTCGTTTGATTAGTTTTTTTTTTTTAGTTTTTTATTTATTCACAGATTATGCATGCAATTATTAATTATTTTTTTCCAAATGACCCACCTACCATTGGGTTTTGTTTGATCCCTGCCTTCTCGGACATCTGTATATGAATCAATGACTGTTCCTATAATAATTATTGAAATACTAATGTCCATGTCCATCAAAATGAAAAATAAAGGGTGTCTCAAAATTTACACCCATGCTCTTGAGATTCGATTAATGAGCTAAAAAATAAAGAGTGAAAAATTTTTCGTTTGCGCTTCGTTAAAAAGTTATTGTTGAAAAGAGCAAAAATTTAATTTTTTAACAAAAAAAAAATTGAAAGAGATGGACCCATACCATGACTTCCCAGATCTGCTTTACTTTTTCTGGGACTACTTGACAGAAAAATTTTACCGTGATCCAGTTTTGAACGAAGAATATGTGCTCGTGTTCACGCTGCTGTAGACGATGATCTTCTACAAAAAGTTCGTGCTTCCATGATTGCTCGTGAGAATCTTTACCTTGAATTAGGAGGTGACCTATTTGAACACATTCTGTGAGAACAAAAATAAACATCTTCTTTTTTTAATATAATAAGTTACTTCTAATAAAGTTTTGTTGAAATGTTAAATTTTTGCTCTTTTCAACAATAACTTTTTAACGAAGCACAAACGGAAAATTTTTCATTCTCTATTTTAAATTTTTGTTAGCTCCATTATACGAATCTCAAGGGTGTCAATTTTGAGACATCCTGCATAAAGCTTGGGTTGGATTTTTGTATTTTTGACAGCTGATTGATCTAATCCTCCACCACTAGCAAAAGCTACAAATTTTTAACCAATCGCATGTTCTAAAATATAACCCCGAGGGTGATATTAATTGATGAATAAGAACATAAAAGATTGTCCCACATTATTAACAAATAAAAAAAAACTTTAACGAGAATCTCATTGCGTTATAGCATAAAATTTTGGGAATAGAAAATAATGTTTTAAACAAAAATTTAAAATTTACCAGTTGGTTTTGAATAAGTAATATTGTATTTATATAATGTATTTCCTTATTATTCAATTATTATTGGTAAGCAAACTAATCATTGTAAACTAATTTTTCAGATATTTGGTTGCGCAAGTGTAGTGTCGAGAAATTTTTCAGAGGCAATTCCATTCATTGAAATGTTTAGCATTGCCAAGGAAACATCCGAGAAGATTCAGAAAATTTTATCTACCCAACCAAGAATTAACGTCTATAAGAAAAAGGGAGTTGAATTGAAAAACATAAATGGGGATATCGTGTTTGAGAACGTACATTTCAAATATCCAACAAGACCTGATATGAAGGTGGGCAAAAGTAGCTATATCAGACCAGATAGTGATGAAGTAGCCAACTATTCAAATACTTATTATTATTCACGAAGCTAGATTTGTATATGAAGTTAGGTATTACATGGATTTTTTTTTAAGATGGAGCATCGGTCTTAACTATGTAAATAACACATAATGGCTCCACTCTGGTAATTTGGCTTCGATATCGAGCTCATATAGCCACAGACACATTTTTATAATATAAATATACAGGGTGTCCCGTATCGTTATGTTCAAAATTCTTGAGCATATAGTAGGCTTAATTTTGAGCCCAAAAAACCCAAAAGTGACAGGTCTATCTTTATTCGTTACGAAGTTACAGGCCTAAGAAAATTATGACTAGTAAATAACAAGATTCAACTTTGTAAGCCACACAAATTGCCACACATGAGTAAACGTCACCGAAATTAACATAACATTAGTAGAGGTTCCCCTGCTCATACGAAATGTCATTAGGATTCAAATGGATGCGGCACCAGCATATTTCGGAATTGGTGTTTGTAACTAAAAACCAGAGAGAAATTATTATTTGATCGTATTCAGCAAGCTGGTCAAGAGATAGGTACGCGAAAAAAGACGAGAAAACTGTTACTTCTGCAATAATAGGCCTCTGAGCACAAACTTGTATTCAGCAAGGAATTAGACATTTTTAACACATGATAAATTAAAGATACAGTCAATAAAATAAGTTTTATGTGGTTTTCAAAGTTAAATCTGCGGTATTTACTAGACATTATTTTCTTAGGCCTGTAACTTTGTAACGAATGCAGATAGACCTGCCACTTTTAGGTTTTTTAGGCTTAGAAATAAGCCTACTATATGCTCACAAAATTTGAACATAACGATACGGGACACCCTGTATATCATATTAATATAAATCAACGAACACAAACAACCATGCCGAGCTTTTAACCGGGTAAAAGGTAATTATTATCTGTGCCCACTGCCCAGTTTACATCTACCGATTATTTCACGTCTTTTAAACAGAACCCAATTTAGCTTTGTACATGTAGGCCTAAATCTTCGGGTATTTACCGATGCATGACAGGGAATACTATACTTGTACCTGGTTAATTCTTTTTATGAGCTGTAAGAACGAGGTATAAAATTTGCACTTTGTACTTTACTTCGTACTATCCTAGCTTCATAAAAAATTGTACTATAATAATTAACGAATTAAATTAAAGGACTATTATACGAACGAATTTTGTTTTATGCTTTCTAATTTTTCAGATATTAAACGGTTTTAATCTTCAAATCAAAAAAGGGGAAACGATTGCGCTTGTTGGATCATCTGGTTGTGGAAAGTCAACTTGCGTTCAACTAATTCAGCGCTTTTATGACGCCAGTTCCGGAAATGTTAGTGAGTTTATAAATGGAATATTCAAATTCAATATTCTGTGAAACTCATATATGAGTGCATGTCGTCAATAATTGTTATTGTTTTAATTTAATCTTCTGCCCGACTTTAATAATAATTGCATACCATGTCAAAGCATCTTCGATGTTTACTTTTTCACGCGGTTTTGTTTGAACTATGACTTGTGAGACACCCTGTATATAATCTCACGATATATATGCCTAAAATGCTCCCTCTGCATTGCGATGGCACATATCTCAATTTTTTGCTGCTGTCACTAATTTTTATGGTTTTTGTTGACACGAATAAAATTTTAGAGGGCTACTGCAAAAGTTTACAAAAAAAATTTGGTCATTATTTACATCTGGGTGTCCTACACTTTCACTATAGCACTTATATAGGGGTGGAGAACATACCTATAGTAACACCAGGAAGGTATTTATTTGCTTTGCAAATGCATGGTTAGCAAAAAAACCGGCACTAAAAATCGGTCTAGGGAGTCCGGTCCTAGTTAGCACCGCATATAGTATACACATATAAACATGCACTGAAAGTGTTGAATAGGTCAAGGCCAACGGTCAGCACCCCTACTTGGCTCCTCGGTCCCGAAAAAATTGATGGAACTTGGGACACGTGGATGTAAATATTTTCCAAATGTTTAATAAAGTATAGAGTATAAAAAAATAAAGTATAAAATTCATGGCATTTGATTTAGTTTTTGTTTCACTGTTCTATCTCATTCGGTTGAACATTTAAGGTCAGGGGGAGACTATAAACGTCCTCACTGTACCGGGTGGTCCATCACTTATGTCCACCCTCGAAATAGAGGTTAATTTTAAAGATAAAAAATTGAAACTTTGAGGATTTGTGTAATTAATATAGGACCACATAATGACATAATCAGTTTATTATTTTTTTTTTAGTTGAACCATCAGCGATAAAAAACTGTAATTTGGTGTTAATGAATCGATAGAAATCGATTAATAAAATCAAAATCGATCAAAATAAATATCAAAAACCTAATTAAAAGCCTTTAATTAAATAAAATACTTAAAATATGGAAATGACAGGTAAAATGATTGATAAATGGTAGAGTAATAAAACTGACAAATCTAATGAGGGTAGGTACCTACCATAAATAATAATTAAAGCAGTCAGAAGAATGTGCCATTGAACTCGAATGGGGCTTCTTTTATGAATGTTTACTTAGGATATGTTTACTTAACATTTTTGTGCTATACCAGCCCTTCAAAATTCTGGTAGTTTTATTGCTTCCATAAATCAATCATTCTAGCTGTCATTTCCATATTTTGTATATTTTATTTAATTAAAGGCTTGTAATTAGTTTTTTGATATTTCTTTTAAGCGATTTTGATTTTCTTAATCGATTTCTACCGATGTATGGCAGAAAAATCGAATTTATTTTGGCCACGTTAACACCAAATTAGTTTTTTATCGCTGATGGCTCAACTAAAAAAAAATAATTAAACTGATTATATGTCATTATATGGTCCTATATTAATTACACAAATCCTCAAAGTTTCAATATTTTATCCTCAAAATTAACCTCTATTTCGGGGGTGGACATAAGTGATGGACCACCCACATACCTAGTTATTGTATAACATATTACTATAAGACATCATATTTTACGTCAATTATCCTTACCATTATAATTATTTCAATAGCATTTATCAATAAAAATAACATATTTCTTCTCTTGAAGATTTCACCGATTTAAATAACTCTTCCAGATTTTCATAGACGGTCATAACATTAATGACTTAAATTTAGTATCATTGCGCAGCCACATAGGAGTTGTAGGGCAAGAGCCTGTGCTTTTCAGCACTACTATTGCTGAAAATATAAGGTATGGACGATTGGACGCTACACAGGAAGATATAGAAAGGGCAGCTAGACGAGCCAGAGCTCACCGATTCATTAAAATGCTGCCTCGAGGCTACAAAACAACAGTGGGAGAGAGAGGATCTCAACTTTCTGGGGGACAGAAGCAGCGCATTGCCATTGCCAGGGCTCTTATCCGAGAACCAAGCATTCTGTTACTTGATGAAGCTACCTCCGCCTTGGACACTACCAGTGAGGCTGAAGTTCAGGCTGCTATCGATCAGGTTTGATTTATTCCAACTTGCTTTAGCCTTTAGTTTTCATACAACTCTTACTAAAAGTTACTTAATGCTAGAAAGAACGTCGGTGCAAGCCCCAACTTCAGGTGTAAAAATAATTATTTAGTCAGAGATCATGCTCATCTTGTGCTTTTTGCCAGTCTTCAGCAAATGCAGATGATGACTTATTAAATAGCTTCAAACTATATTGTATTTATTTCAGATTGGAGGAGAATGCACGACTATAATTGTAGCACACAGATTGTCGACAATAAAAAATGCGAATAAGATAGTAGTAGTGTCTGAGGGTAGGGTCGTGGAGCAAGGCACTCACTCCCAGCTGGTGGAAATGCGCGGAGCTTATTATGAACTTGTGAAGCACCAAGATCTTGGAGATGATGTTCAGCATGGTATGTTATTGTATTGTTTTTTATGAAATTGATAATTTGCTATCCGATAATATAACTTATCAACAGCGAAGCAAATCAAACTGCAGGCAAAGTCGGCGTCGGTGGAATCACTGTTTTTTGAGTCAAAACTGGGCCACTCTAAGGTAGGTAGATTAAAATTTATATTTTTATATTATATATTTTCTGATACTTATAAGATTTATTAACTATAAGGAGTTATTTTTAGGAAAGCTTAACAAGCGAAATCTATGCTTCTAAAGCAGTAAAAAAAGCTACCCTCTTCCAAATCCTCAATATGAATAAACCTGAATGGCGATACATATTATTGGGATGTATATGTTCTATTTTGATAGGAATCGCTTCACCGGTTTACAGCATAATATTTGCTGACATTATTGGTGTGAGTTGGTAATATTTATATTATTGATAATACTAAACATCATCTCGTATTATTTACTCTAATTTGGCCCATTCTACACGAACCACAAAAACGCGACCGTTTGCCTGCGAGCGGCACGCGTGTGTCACAGAACCACAGAGTTTAAATGGGGCATACTATACGGGCGACTTTGCGGTCGCGTGTGGACGCGTTCGTTGGCGTGTCGGCGTTTTGAACGCAAGAGGTTGCGTAAAAGTCGCGCGCCGGAGACCGGCGTGTCATTCTATATGTAGCAACTTGCAAGCGTTTGGCCGGCCGAGCCGATTTGTCCTTTTTTATTACAGTCCACGATTTTAGTAGTGCACATCATGGATGTGCTTGCAGTGGCGGATTTCCGATAAGACTAGGTAGGCTATAGCCTGCGGCGGCAAATTTTTATGGGCGGCAAATTTTCGAAAACGAAAAATATTTTCGAGTGCTGGGAAATTGCGTGACCTTGGGCATTGATTGCCTGGGGCGCTTTATCGAGATGGGAAAACAGTTTTGAACCCTTTCGAAATCCCGCTTCGCCTTTGAATTCATATTCTTTTTGAAGCCTACAAGAACACGATGACCTGATTTACCCACAGGCAAATTAGGATATTCTCAGGATATTTCCGATGTTTTGCGAAGCTAAGATGAAACACCCCTAAGGTCAGGCGATTAGCACCAACCGGGTGTACCCACCAACGTCTTTTTTTACGTTTTTTTGGCCAACAAACTTAATAACGTTAATTGGTGAACTGCGATACACCCAACTTGTACGGAATCCATATCAAAATATGAGCCGTTTTGTCGCTAGTCTAGAATGGGTCGCGTTTCATTCGCCGGTTATACGCGCTACAAATACACGCTCGTATAGAATGGGCAAAATTTTCAAGCGACTAAGCGACTAATCGGTCGCGTTTTTGTGGTTCGTATAGAATGGGCCTTTTATTTATACTTACTGCTGGGGATGTATATTGTTAAGGGAATAACACCCTTTATGAAACAAGTATATTATTATTGAATCATAATGCCTTGCCAACTTCTCATTAAACGTAGTATTTTGTTAATTTAATTTTTGCAGTTCAATCATTTATTTTAGCTCTTGGCCGATAGAAAAGACGTTAATATAATTGCACAATTGAATGTGTATTGTTTATATATTCTGGGAATTGGAGGAGTTCTACTTGTAACAGGGTTTTTTCAGGTAAGTTGACTGGAAAAAAGTATCGATTACTATTATCACTACATACAAAAAAAATTCAGGGATTTGCTTTTGGAATATCTGGAGAAAAACTCACTTTACGATTGAGAAACCAGGTGTTTGAGGCCATTTTGAAGCAAGAAATGGGATGGTTTGACGAGAAAGAAAATGGAGTTGGAGCACTCTGTGCCAGGCTTTCTGGGGAAACTGCTAGCGTACAAGGGGTAAGATTTATTCCTTTTTCTTTACCACGTTACTTATTGATGAGAGTAAGTAACACAAACATTAAATTGGTAATAAAATTAGTATCCTGTGAAAAATACCACTACGCTCGGAAATGCACACCCCAAATTATACAGATACCTACTGTTGATTTTGGAGGTTTAATAGTATTTTAACTACATTTTTATGTATATTTTCAAATGTATATGGTCTCATGGTTATTAAATGCATCCCTGTCAAGCACGGCTGACAGAACAGTGTCAAAAGATAAGAAAAGTTTGTTAACATTTTTCTATATAAGCTAAATTGTTTTCTCTTAAAAGGGGCTTTTTTATTTTATTATTAATCCTAGTATTCAACCGTTGTGAAGAAGTTGCAGTTTTGACATGAACTGACCCTTATGCAACATGCTCTTAAGAATGAGACAGTCTTATTAGAAATTTAAAATCTGTATGATCCTGGAGGACAACAGTTTGAATAGTCACTCACTATGATATTTTGAAACTTTCAATTAAAGAAGCTTGTTATTCCCTTATCTAAAAACTTATTAAAAATAAAAAAAAAATTTGTTCATTGAATTTGTATCTTTTGACACTGTTGCTAATCAATTTTTTAACGTCAACGATTAATAAGGAAAATCAATGAAATCCAGAAAGTCTTATTACATGGTCAGCTTGTACAAATATTTATTTTTGTTTACTGACTATTACTGTTAATATTGTAACGGGATTTTCAGCTGGGTTGAGACGATCACAGGGTTAGGTATTTGCCCCTCTTTTACCCGTAACAAGTCAATCAAAATTTTAAAAGCATTTATTTACAGTTACCAAATTTCAATACAACGACATATATTAATGCTGCGCGATGAGTTCGGATCAATGTGGGCTGTCCTCTTCCCTCGGTGCTCTGTCTGATTGGGTACTGATATCGACGCTAGGGCGCGCGTCTTCGTATTGGTCGCCCGGTCGGTCTATCACTGGAACTGAGCTCACCACGTCAGTCGCTCCACTGCCATCGCCCGCTGCGTGTTGTGCTAGCAGCGGCCGCGGCCTCCGGCATACGCGCCGCGGCGACTTCGGAGAGAAATCATTCACGGACGCCTCAATCTGAAAAATACAAGCCCACTCACGGAGTACCGAGGAGGGTATTAATAAATAGCTCAGGGTCGACAACTCAATGCGTTGCGATCCCGACGCTTGTGACACCTGGCCCTCAATGCAGGCCTGGTGCCGTCTGAAAGGGTCCGCCCGGGACCTCACTACAGCCCCGTTTGTTCCCTTATGTGGTCGGCAGTCGACTGGAGCTCAATTCACTCCTGTCGGGCTCCCGTTTCCGTGTTACAGACAAGCTCAACTCAGTTCATTGGCTTGCCGTCACCGGATGAATGTGGCGGAGTGCACTCAATGCATGCCTCCTGCTGGGGGGTTAGGGGACCTTCTTAGCTCAGTACACTAGAAGGGGTGAGAGAGCTTCTCGAGTCAGTTCCTCGGAATCTTCTGCCTTGCTGGTCCTCTTGGTCTGTTTATATAGCCGGTGCCGGCGAGATAACCCGCTAATCATTGCTGTAAAAACTGTATCTTTCTGATAAACCCCTCGATAAATTAAAATAAATAATAATTAGCTGCGAATGCCTTGGAATTCGTTACATCCCCGGTCCCCAGGTAAAAAAAAAGAAAAAGAAAACTGAAGAAACTCTCTGAAAATAAATAAGAAATTAACGCTGAAAAGAAAACTACCCGGTGAAACCCATTTTCTGCCGGTTTGACTGTTTCTTTTTTTTTTTTTCTATCCATGATTACTGCCACGGAGTGTTCCATCGCGAGGCTCCATCTGTGCGAGTTTGCCCTTGCTATTCCTCGAAACCGTATCCCCCTCGTTCGGCTGGTAGTTTCCGAAGTTGAAAGACGCCGTCGACGTCTCGTTTAAAACGCAGCACCCTTCCGGTGTTTAGCTGGATCCGGTACTTGCGGCCCGATCCTTGCTGGATGTGCTGCGGGACGAGGGCGAGTCCTACCCCGTACTGCTCTGGCTCTGGGCCCCAGGCTGTCGGCGGTGTCGGTGCGGCGCGGGCGTCGATGCCTGTTGGCGTTCGTGCTTTCCATTCAGGCGGTGTGACTGGCCGGGCTGGCGTCCGATCTTTCCGGGGTGGCGTGGTATTGGCTGGCGCGCTGCTTGTGTCCGTCCGCAGCGGCGAGGTCGTCAGTACCAACACGTCGGTGTCTAGCAGGTTCGGCATATCGAGGGCTGGCTTCGTGCTGCTCATGATGAACTTCTTACTGCCGGTGGGCCCGCTGCGTCCGTATTTATACAGTCCGTTATCGCTGGCTTCAGATTCTTGATATGCACGATTTCTGTTTTTCTGCTTCCTGGTGTGTGCAATCTAATCAATACTGGCGATATTATTTCCTTGACCACGAACGGGCCCTCGAATTTCGGTGCTAGTTTTGCTGAAAACGTATTTATGGCTGATGACAGGTGATGCTCCTTGCGCAACACTTTATCTCCTTTCCTAGGCTTCCATTCCCGCCTTCTCATGTCGTAGTATCGCTTTTGTGTGACGAATGCTTGATTCATGTTCCTTTTGGCGATTTCCCGGACGTCGTTTACTTCTTTTAGTGTTTCTATGTATTTGTCTGCGGCTATTTCGGCGCTGCTGTTTAGGGGCTTGATCCTGTCTATTTCACGGCCGTAATTCAGCATTGCTGGGGAAAATCCGGTGCTCTCATGCTTTGCTGTGTTTATGGCGAAGCAGAATTCGCCTATGTATCTATCCCAGGCCGTGTGCTCCCTTCCGACGAACATCGCTATCATTGTTTTCAATACTTTGTTCATCCTCTCCACTGGGTTGCACTGGGGGGAGTATGGCGGTGTTAACTGATGGCTGATCTTCCATTTTTCCAGGAACTCCTGGAACTCGGTGGCGATGAATTGTCTTCCGTTGTCCGAAATTAATTGGGCCGGGGTCCCGAATTGCAGGAAAACGTCCGCTCGCAATGCTTCGGCGATTGTTCTCGCGGTTGCCTTCCGGAGCGGTCGTGCTATTGTCCATTTCGTGTAGCGGTCTTGTATGACCAGTAACACTGTATTGCCGGATTTTGATCTGGGGAAAGGGCCCATGATATCTATCGAAATGGTGTCCCAGGGTCCCTGTATGAACGGTGGCTGCATCTTTCCTGCGGGTTTCAGCTGGGATGACTTGTATTTTTGGCATTTCTCGCATCGTCTCACATAATTTTTTACATCTTTTATGACTCCCGGCCAGTGGTAGTTCTTCGTTATTCTGTTGGCTGTTTTAGCGGTCCCGAAATGTCCTGCTGCTGGGGAGTCGTGATTTTCTTCGATGAGTTTTTGCCTCTGGTGCGTAGGCACGCATAGTTTCCATGGGCTGGAGAGGTTGGGCTCGGCCGGGTTTTGGTTGTCCCAGACGTGTTTCCACAGCTTCCCGTCGATCAGTTGGTATCCGGGAAATCTCTCGGGGTTAGCGGCTACTCCTGCTGATATCCGCTCGTACCATTGGCATGGTGGTTCTGCGCTTATCATTAGGATCTCCTCCTCCTGTTCTGTGCTGCTTAGTGGTTGCCTTGATAGGGCGTCCGCTACCTTGTTGAGCACTCCTTTTCTATACTTTATGTCGAAGGAATATTGCTGGAGCTCTAATCCCCATCGTGCGAGCCTGCCGGTCGGGTTTCTCATGTTTTGTAGCCACTTTAGGGATTGATGATCTGTAAGTACGTGGAACCTGTAGCCCTCGATGTACGGCCTCATCTTTTGTACCCCATATATTATTGCGAGGCACTCTTTTTCCGTGGGTGTGTATCTTGACTCTGCTGGGGTTAAACTTCTGCTCGCATAGGCTATGACCCTTTCTTGCCCGTCTATCCTCTGCGTGAGGGCCACTCCCAACCCGCAGTTCGATGCGTCGGTCTGCAAGCAGAACGTCTGCGAAAAGTCGGGACAGGCGAGCACCGGTGCTGAGGTGAGCGCGGTTTTTAGTGCTTGGAAGGCCTGTTCTTGCGGTTCTCCCCATGTCCATCTCTTGTCTTTCTTCAGTAACTGGTTTAGGGGTGCTGCTTTCGTGGAGTATCCTTCTATGAACCTCCGGTACCAGGATGTGATGCCCAAAAATCGTCTGAGCTGCCGCCGAGTTCTCGGGGCGGGCATTTCGGTAATTGCTGAGATTTTATTCGGATCTGTCTTTATGCCCCCCTGTCCGACGATGTGTCCTAGATATTGTAATTCTGCTTGTGCGAATGCGCACTTGTCTGGGTTGAGTTTTAAATTTGCCTCCCTTAGCCTCCTGAAGATCTCTTTCAGGTGACGTTTGTGCTCCTCCTGATCCCTGGATACTACCACGATGTCGTCCAGGTAGCTGAATGCGAAACCGACGTCTGGCGTGATGACTTTGTCGAGCAACCTCTGAAATGTTGCGCCTGCTGAGCTCAGGCCGAAGGGGGTTGTTTTGAATTGAAAGTGACCTTTTCCGGGCACGCTGAACGCTGTTATCGCTTTACTCTTTTCCTCTAGCGGGACTTGAAAGTATCCCTGTTTGAGGTCCAGCGTGGATATGAAATTCGCCTCCCTCAGGCGGTCGAGGATCTCCGCTATTCTAGGTAGAGGGTAAGCGTCTTTTTTTGTATGCTCGTTGACTCGCCGGAAGTCGATGCAGAACCTGTGTGTTCCGTCCTTCTTCTTGACTAGGACGATTGGCGAGCTCCACGGGCTGTTTGAGTGCTCAATAACTCCTTCTTGGAGCATCTTGTCCACCTCGTCGTTAATTATTTTCAGCCTTGCCGGGTTATACTGCCGATATGGTTGTCTGATGGGCCTGCACCCTTTTTCCAGCACTATTTCGTGTTTTATCCAGTTTGTTGGTCCTGTTAATTGGTGAAACAATTCTAGTTCAGCTTGCAAAAATGATTCCATGCTGGCGGTACATGATGCCGCGGCGCATGACGTGACTGCGATCCTGCCGGTTCTCCCGGACTCTGTTTTGCTCAATCGAAATTCCGCTCCGTGTTCGCGCAAGAAAGTGGCTCCGATGATTGCGTCTGTCTCTAGTCTCGGGAGTACTCTGAACGTGGTGGTGGTGTTGAGTCGGTCAATTTTACAAGCCACTGTGACTGTACGTGTAATTGCGTGAGATGTCCCGTCGGCTAATTTCACGCTTCCTGTATGATTTCTGATCCTTCTGTGACATAGGTTTGCTATCTCAGCTCCAATGTAATTTTCCGACGCCCCTGTATCCAATAGCGCTTTGAAGAGCCGCGTCCCTATTGTTAACGTCACGAAAGGCCTGGGGTCTGTGTCACCCCCTGTTGATGCTGCTACTGTTTTTTCTGAGGTGCGTCCGCCTCGTTTCGGGGGTCGCACTACTGTGGCTGGGGGCTGTGCGGGTTTTATTCCCCCACAGCCCTGTTTTCGTTTCCCTGCTGTCTACTGTTCTGCGGCCTGTTGCAGCACTGAATGGCGAGGATCCCTTCCTTGCCGCATTTGCCGCAGAACTTTTTGGGTGCGTTTCGGCATTGGCTCCGGAAGTGCCCCTCTTGTCCGCATCGGTAGCAGACCGTTGGGCCGGCCTGGGCGGTGCTAAGGCGCTGCGGTACTCCCCTTCTTGTCTGCATGCTTTGCAGTGCCTCTTGCTCTTTCTGTAAATTTTCGAAGGCGCTGGCTGCCTCCAATAATTTGTCTATGGACGTTACTCTGTGGAGGTGCAGATGAATTCGATATTCCGGGCGCATGTTTCGGATGACCCTCTCGAGTTCTTGCTCCGGGGCCATTGACCCGTCTCGCCGTATTAGCGTTCGTATTGCGGTTACGTATTCCCTGATTGGTTCGTTGGGTTTTTGTTTGCGGGTCCGGATTTCCTCCTCTAGCGCCAGCCGGTATTCGTATGGGAAGAAGGCTTTCGAAAATTCCCTGCTAAACTGGTTCCAGTCTCCCCATTCGTCCTTATTATTGCGGTACCACAGTAGCGCTTCTCCTTTCAGTAGCTCGGGTAGCGCTTTTATCATGGCGTCTTTTGGGAATTCGTGGGCGCACCGTAGCTCCTCGAGACGTTCTGTAAACAGGATCACGTTGTCTCGCTTTGGGTCGAACTTCAGTCCCCATTTCCGGGCGTGGTTGACTATTTCCGACCCTGTGAGTTGAGGTGCCTCCTCGCTGATTCCTGCTGCTTGTGTTGCTTCCCGATCCGTTCGGAGGGCCAGCTTCAGGAGTGCTATCTCGGCCTCGAGCGCGTTTATTCTATCTCGTTCCGCTCCGGCGGGCTGCTCCGGCTTGACTTTTGTATTCGCCTTGGGGATTGCTCCTCCTTGCTGCTGCTTGACGTGCTGACTTATACGCGCCCTGATGTCGTCCAGGGTGCCTGTCGCTTCTAGGCCCCGTCTCCGCGCTTCTTTCTCGGCCTCTTCTTTGCTTAGCTGGTATATCCAGCTTAGCCCTGCAGTGGTTGCGTCGTCTTTGGTCATTCTGTAATTCCCTTTCTGTAACTGTTATTGTGACTGAACTTTTGGCCTTGCTGACTTGATCTGACGGGGCGGAACTATGATCGTGTAATTAACGTTGGGCGCCAATCTTGTAACGGGATTTTCAGCTGGGTTGAGACGATCACAGGGTTAGGTATTTGCCCCTCTTTTACCCGTAACAAGTCAATCAAAATTTTAAAAGCATTTATTTACAGTTACCAAATTTCAATACAACGACATATATTAATGCTGCGCGATGAGTTCGGATCAATGTGGGCTGTCCTCTTCCCTCGGTGCTCTGTCTGATTGGGTACTGATATCGACGCTAGGGCGCGCGTCTTCGTATTGGTCGCCCGGTCGGTCTATCACTGGAACTGAGCTCACCACGTCAGTCGCTCCACTGCCATCGCCCGCTGCGTGTTGTGCTAGCAGCGGCCGCGGCCTCCGGCATACGCGCCGCGGCGACTTCGGAGAGAAATCATTCACGGACGCCTCAATCTGAAAAATACAAGCCCACTCACGGAGTACCGAGGAGGGTATTAATAAATAGCTCAGGGTCGACAACTCAATGCGTTGCGATCCCGACGCTTGTGACACCTGGCCCTCAATGCAGGCCTGGTGCCGTCTGAAAGGGTCCGCCCGGGACCTCACTACAGCCCCGTTTGTTCCCTTATGTGGTCGGCAGTCGACTGGAGCTCAATTCACTCCTGTCGGGCTCCCGTTTCCGTGTTACAGACAAGCTCAACTCAGTTCATTGGCTTGCCGTCACCGGATGAATGTGGCGGAGTGCACTCAATGCATGCCTCCTGCTGGGGGGTTAGGGGACCTTCTTAGCTCAGTACACTAGAAGGGGTGAGAGAGCTTCTCGAGTCAGTTCCTCGGAATCTTCTGCCTTGCTGGTCCTCTTGGTCTGTTTATATAGCCGGTGCCGGCGAGATAACCCGCTAATCATTGCTGTAAAAACTGTATCTTTCTGATAAACCCCTCGATAAATTAAAATAAATAATAATTAGCTGCGAATGCCTTGGAATTCGTTACAATATTATGTGTTTTACAGTAGAAAGCCTTCTTGACATTTTGCACTTTGTAGCTGTACTTAAGGGGAAAAATAATTTCCAGGAACTCTATATGTATATTTATTTACCAAACACTGAATTTTTTTTTTCAGGCTTCAGGTATCCGCCTCGGTACTATCCTGAATGCTTTAATGACTTTTCTTATAGCAGCTATTATCGCATTGTATTATGAATGGAGTTTAGCACTTGTAATGCTTGCAGTATGTCCAATTTTATTCTTTGTGACTTACTTGTCAATTAAGCTCGAAGCAGGAGATGCAGTAGGGAACCAAAAAGCTCTCGAAGGCTGCTCTAAGGTATTGTTTGATTATATGTTTTAAGTAAATAAGTATATAGATATCAGTGAAGTAAAATTAAGTAGAATCTTTCCATTTCATTAGCAGATATAGGAGTATAATGAGTAACGTAAAATAATAATAATTGGCAGCAATTTTGGCAAGAGTTTGGTTACCTCTTTTTACCTGTATACATTTTATTACCTCTTAACTCACTCAAACTTATAATTTTCAAAGTAATATTTTTGATAAAGCCAAGTTCTAGGCGTAGCCTAAAACAGTGAGTTGATCAGTGACTTATAGTCAAATAAGTTGCAATATCTCGTAAACATTACCTTCGAAACAGAGGCGTACGCAGGATAAGGTTTAGGGGTCAGCGTGTTCTACAATCTCCGTTTCTTCCGCCCACGCTTTGAGTATCTGAAAAGTATAAAATTGATCTTTGATAGTACATTGAAAGAGCCTATGTGAAAAATGGCATCAGGAAAGTCTCACTATTTTTGGCCACGTATTATTTATAATTTTTTGTTGCTTATTATGTACCCTATTTATTATACAGGGTGTTTCACTAGCAGACCGACATAGCTTAAGGGTAGGAATAGTTTTTCAAGGCGATTCGGGATCTGGATGAAATTTTTCTGAGGCCCTTCGTTTCAATGTTACAGGGTGATTCATGCATTTTGGCAAAAAATTTTATGAGCAATATCTTTTGAACGAATTGATGAAATTTCATGAAATTTGATAAATATGCTCTACCCATGACACTTAATACCTCGCTTTTTTCGCCGATTCGAAAGAAAACTGCATGGCCGTAGGTACTTAATTTTTCAGGTCTCTATCGGTTTTGTCAAAAAGTTCAGCCTGTATGCATTTACTTCAAAGTTTAGTACCTATTATTTTCTAAAGCTACATAAAAAATGCTTAATTGCGGTGAAAAAAATGGTTGTCACCATTAAACTGAATCGAGAAGAAAATAAAAACTTTTTGTTTTTTTTTCAGAAATATCAATTCATGGCTGTTAACAATTTTCGAAAAATCCAATGTAATTTTTATAAACTTACGTATTTTGTAGTTATTTCAAATAAATTTTTTTGATCTACAGGTTTCGCCAAGATCAGAGACCGTTCTAGACTTTTTCTAGCTAAAAATAAGTTTTAACAAGAAAAACAACTCAATAAGTTTTAATAAAGAAAAACAACTGAAAGAAGAAATGGTAGTTTTAATGACAACCAAGCACACAAGCGTATAAGTAACACAATTTGACACAATAACACATAAACAAATAAGTACATCCGAGAAAGAGACGGAAAAATATCAACACAAATGTTGGGAAGAAAAACTACAATTCAGTGCAAATAATATTCAAACAGACCACCGTCAAACTCCACACATTTTTTTGACCTCTTCAGTAAATAATCGGTTGCTCTGTGCATCACTTCAGGGTTTCTTACGCCTCAGCTCAAAACTGCAATTTCTTCTTTCAGTTGTTTTTCTTAGCTTATTTTTAGCTCGAAAAAAATCTAGAACGGTCCCTGATCTTGGCTAAACCTGTCGATCAAGCAAATTTATTTGAAATAGGTAACTACAAAATACGTAAGTCTTAAAAAATCGCATTTGATTTTTCGAAAATTATTAAAAACCATGGATTAAAATCCTGAAAAAACTAAAACTTTTTATTTTCTTCTCGATTCAGTTTAATGGTGCCAAGTAATTTTTTACTGCAAGTGTAGCATGTTTCATGTAATTTTGGAAAATGGTGCTAAACTTTGGAGAAAATGCATACAGGGTGTGAATTTTTGACAAAGCCCACCGATACCTGAAAAATTAAGTACGGCCCTCCAGTTTTCGAATCGAGGTATTAAGTGTCATTGGTAAAGTATATCTACGAAATTTCAAATAATACCATTAATTTGTTCAACAGATACTGCTCATCAAAAATTTCGGCAAAATGCATGAATCACCCTGTAACATCGAAACGAAGGGCCTCGGAGAAATTTCAAAACCAGATCCTGAATCGCCTTGAAAAACTACACCCACCCTTAAGTTATGTCGGTCTACTGGTGAGACACCCTGTATAATGTTATATATAAAATATTATCTATTATTACCTATATATTTTTTAAAATTTTAGGTGGCACTGGAGGCAACCATCAACATCAGAACATTGGCCTCTTTAAACTGTGAACACTTGTTCTATGAGAAGTTTTTAGCAGAATTAGATCCATATATGAAAAAAACAATAAAGTCCCTAAACTACAGAGCTGCAGTTCTCGCATTAAACAGAACTTTTATTCCTTTTGTAGATGCTACCGGAATACCGTATGGTGCTGTACTAATGGCCAATGGCATGCCCTACCACACTTATTTCAAGTAAGAAAGCTTATTTGGAAACACTTTATTTTATCAATATAACGAACTTATCATTCAGAGCAACAGAAGTGATCATCAATGGATGTTTGTCTATGGGGACAGCTTTTTCCTTCTCTCTAAATTTCCAAAAAGGAATACTTGCAGCTGGGAGAATTTTGGAATTTTTAAGGAGGTCTCCCGCAATCAAAAATTTCGAGGACGCTTCAACACAACCTTGGGTATTTCTACAAGAATAATTTTATCTATAAAAGTCTTCTGGACTTGCAATCTTACTGTTAGAACAATGTTTTTATATTTTAGGACGAATCGAATGTGGAATATAAAGATGTCTCTTTCTCATATCCAACGAGACCCGGTTTGCCTGTGCTGCAAGGTCTAAATCTATCCGTGGCTCCTGGCTCTACCGTTGCATTGGTAGGATCGAGCGGATGCGGAAAATCTACCATTGTGCAGCTTCTGGAACGTTTCTACGATCCTGCTGCAGGTCAGGTAACTGTGGATTGGGGAGATATTAGGAAATTGGATCTGTCTTCGCTTAGGAATCGATTGGGAATTGTCTCCCAGGAACCAAATCTGTTCAACCGCACGATTGCTGAGAACATTGCCTATGGAAACAACGAAAGAGAAGTGTCCATGCAAGAAATCATAAAAGCGGCTAAAGATGCTAATATACACGACTTCGTGTCCACCTTACCTCTGGTAATAACAGATGTGTCCTCGTTAGACTTATTTTATACTAAAGTCTTAATTATTATTATTGTTCTGTTTTCAATCCGTCTAAAACTGGTGGTTTTTAAAGTATTGTTTTTTCAAATAATCATTAATATAATTTAAAGAAAATGTAAATTAAAACAACTTCAGACGTGAAATTTTTTCCCAATGAAAATTTGTTCACACGATATTATATTATATGTACCGGGTGGGCATTTAAGAATGAACAGCGGCCATATCTTGGGAAATATTGATCCTACAGTTTCAAAATTAAAATTTTCCAGACATAAGTGACTATGCGAAATGCAATGAAAATATTTTCAAGATGGTCGCCCTTCCGGAAATACCGGAAGTTGACACCTACTTCGTTATTTTAACGGGGACACCCTGTAAAATATTATATTTTTTAAATGTCTGAAGAAATCGAATACAGGTGGTTTTCACCATTGGAATTTAGATTGAGCGGTTTATGAGTTATAAACAAGTGAAAATCGCAATTTTCCAACTTCAAAGCAGTGTAGAACTAGAACGGCTCAATATATCTAAAAACGGCTTACATGTCCCTATCTTAACTTTTTACAAGGTATTATATTATGTAGTTTAGATTTTTCTACAGGGTGATGAAAAATCTGGTAATTTTCATCACCCTGTATAAAAATTCAAACCACATGGTATGATACCTTGTAAAAAGTTAAGATAGGGACATGTAAGCCGTTTTTAGATATATTGAGCCGTTCTAGTTCTACACTGCTTTGAAGTTGGAAAATTGCGATTTTCACTTGTTTATAACTCATAAACCGCTCAATCTAAATTCCAATGGTGAAAACCACCTGTATTCGATTTCTTCAGACATTTAAAAAATATAATATTTTACAGGGTGTCCCCGTTAAAATAACGAAGTAGGTGTCAACTTCCGGTATTTCCGGAAGTGCGACCATTTTGAAAATATTTTCATTGCATTTCGCATAGTCACTTATGTCTGGAAAATTTTAATTTTGAAACTGTAGGATCAATATTTCCCAAGATATGGCCGCTGTTCATTCTTAAATGCCCACCCGGTACATAGGTGTATAAAAAGGTGTTTCTAAATGAAGTACAATAAATTGGGGAACGTGTAGATGAAGTTTAAATATTAAGAACATTCAAATAATTTCTTTCGAAATTGTTTTTTCAAACGAGATCAAGGCTTTTATTGTATCTTTCTACAAACTTTTTATATACCTACAGGCTTCCTATTTCTAATCACTCGTGTTTAGGAAAAATTTTAAAATTTATATTATTTTTATTTAATACTCTAAGATAAGTATCATTCATTGAAGGGCTTGTAAAGCTAAAATATGAAGAAACTCCAAAAATCCAAAATCCAATTATCGAAAAAAAATCTTTGAACTTTCTTCATAACCCAAAATAATCTGGCATTCCGAAAAAACAATAATTATATAAATTAAAAAGAACCGTTCAGAAATTTTTTACGAGAAAAAACGGTGTCATTTGACTCCGGGATCCTACGAAATTGAGTGCTTCGGTTTTACTCAGAATTTTTCCAAATATGGGTTATTAAATAGAAAATCTGTACACAAAAATTCATAATTATTGGTCCACTCTGTAGAAAGATACAATAAAAACAATTTTCGTAAATCGACACTCAAACACCCTGTATCTCGGTTAAATAATATTTTCGGTTAAAAATTTACCTATTTAAATTTTCTCAATATTTTAGCTTCATCTACACGCCCTTCAATTTAAGATACTTCATTTTTAAACACCTTGTATAGTGACTATATTGCACCTGACCACCAACACTAACCCAGATGCTTGTCCTGCTAAAAATCTGAGGTATAGTTTCAGATAATGCTTTTGACTTTCTATTTACAATAAGCAGAAAGCTTATAAATTATTATAAAAAATATCATCGTTCTACAAGAAATAGATAGTTCAAATATTTTGATATAAAACTAATTTTGTTTAAATTTTTAATTTGATGCACCTAGCATAAACTCTAAATACTAACGTATTACAGGGATATGAAACATATTCTGGAGCGAACGGGGTTCAACTTTCTGGCGGTCAAAAGCAACGAATAGCAATCGCTAGAGCCCTTATCAGAGAACCCACTATTCTACTCTTAGACGAGGCCACTTCTGCATTGGACAGTGAAAGTGAAAAGGTATTATAGTTCTTATTCGGAATCTTAAAACTTCTTTAGACAAAAATTCCTGTCAGGATAATAATATAATCCTATGCAGGGTAACCCATCTCTTATGATCCCTAAATAGAGGTTAATTTTAAAGGCAGTTTCCATTTCTTTTAAAAGACAGAGTACTTGTATGGGATCAGGTGAAGCACTCTTGTTTTCAGAACAATTATTGTGCGATACAGAGGCTTCCATAGCTGCGAACTAAAAGATATTTTTATCCATCTTAACTGCTTGGTTTGCTTAGTCCTCAAATATAGACTTTTTTGTTAAATGTTATTAGTGTATTTTTTAACAAAAAAATACACTATTGAGGACGACATCACTTTTCGAAAATCACCCAAACTCATCAAATGTCCACCGATCATGACCCCCAGATCACGAAAAAGTGGTTTTCCAAAATTCACCTGCCCACGATATATATATATATATATATATATATATATAGTATATATATATTAGTATCTTTACATAAAAGTGACTCTAGACTTAGGCCAAATAGATGCACGTTAGCCAACCATGTACATAATACTAACTGTGAAATGGATTTTGAAAATATTAAGATATTAGAAACAGAAAGTAATCTTTTTAAAAGACAATTTTTAGAAATGTGTCACATAAATGAAAATATCGATAACTGTATAAATTTAAAATCAGATATACAAAATTTAAATAGAATATATAGCTATATTTTAGACTTTGAAAAACACAAAAATTTTTAAAAAATTTATAGACAGGTACCTACCTAATTTCATAAATAAATAAATAACTAATGAACATATATAAAAATAACTGTTAAAGTAGTACTGTTTAGATTCCTTTGTTTTGATTTTTGAGAAAATAATCCATTATTCACAATGTTAAAAAACTTCAAAACTTTTATGTCATAAAATATATAAAAATTTTTTTTTCTAAATTCTCATAAAAATTATTCTTAAATGTTGATATTTATAAATATTTAATGGTTTTTTGGCATAAATTTACAAAACGAACTTTATTAACATTACCTTATGAAGATTTTTAGAATTTTAAAGATGCTAATTTTATTTTGATCATTTGTTGTAAGTATTTATCTTAAGATTTTTTGAAAAAATATTGATTTCTTATAATTACAGTTCTCCTGATGAAGATCTAAATTAAGATCGAAATATATTGAGATTAACAAAAAAGGATCATACCTTTTATTTGCGACACACCGCTTGCCTTTACCTAATTTTCAAATTTATATATATATATATATTTATTTATTTCTCCAAAATCACGATTTTTCGATTTTAAAAACGCTCCTGTAGCTTTATCTTTCAAGATTAGTGAACGAAATTTTGGATTCTTGTAAAGCTTGGGAATGACTTTAGATTTTCGTTGAAAAAAAATCCAAAAGTCACGTTACTTCTACAGGGTGTCCTTTCAAATTTCCCCAAATCCGGTCCTTGAGGCACGGTTTCTGGCCGCAGTTTTCAATCTAGGGGGCTGAAATTTTTGTGAGAGTAAGATGTCCACAAGGAGTGGTCTGGTATTGCACTTGAGCAAAATCGGCCGAGCCGTTTCAAAATGGCGGCCATTTGAATTTTTTGAACATTAACGGAAAATTGACAATTTTTTGAACCATTATATGAGCAAGATGGCAAAAAAACTTTGAAATCAAATTAACAGGATTTGAAGAAAATTATTGGAAATTTGAGTTAATGCAATAAAATTAGCATATTTTCCATTAATAAGCCAGTGTCGTGGGTAGGAAAAAGGGTGAAAATGTGTCAATTCTATAACCGTTTATGAGTCCATTTTTGAAGAAGTTGAACCGAAATTTTCCATTTTTTTTTTGCTTTAACATATAATTTGATGTCTTAGCTTCAATTCGCCTCGATTAATGTAGCACTTTAAACGAAAGATAAAAAAGTTTTTCGCTTGTGCAAAATTAGCTTACACTTATATAAAATTATTAAATCGATGAAATGGTTCGCAATTTCTTTTTTATTTTTTTGCACATTCAATTATGAATGGTTCTGAAAATTAGAAGAGCAATCGCAACGGCAATTAAATCACCTACATGCAGGTGAAAAAAGTATTCAAATTGGTTTTTTAATAACTAAGATATGACCAGTTTAAAAAATAAAATGAGTAGATGTAGGTACCTGACGTACTACATATATCTACCCCATCATCACTACAAATTCGAAACGCACCGTGTGGCTCAGTTTGTTACATCCTTGACTAGCTAACTGTTGGAGTGGGTTCGCATCCACGAGAGGATCATTCTTTTTTTTTGTAGGTAGGTGGAGTTTTTCCAAAAAAAAATCGGATTATTTTTCATTAAATTCATTATAAAAAAAAATAGGAAGAAAATATTTATTATTGAATCGCATAAAAATACACTATTTCTGCGATTGATGCGCAAGAAGGTTTTTTTTGTTATAAGCTTGTTGTCTTTTAGGTTGTCCAAGAAGCTTTGAACAGAGCCAAGATGGGTAGGACTTGCATCACGATAGCTCACAGACTATCCACCATCCAAGATGCTGATCTCATTTGCGTCGTAAAAGACGGTACAATCGCTGAGATGGGAACGCATGCTGAACTAATGGACAAAGAGGGGTATTATTACGAATTTTACAGACTCCAGTCAGTTTCTAAATAAGGCTAGGTGCATAGAATTAAGACGAGAATTAAAACTAATTTAACTTTAATTAATGTACAAATTCATTCTATTCTTTATTTATTTATACACTGAAAACTATATTATATTATATATTTCAAACGATGTGTTATTTTACTATACCTATACATTTAAAGGGAACACGTACCGTGTGAATACTGAGTCTTTATAAACAGGCAAATTGCTCTGTACGATTATGCAAAAATACTGGACGTTTTTAAACAGGGAAATTGTTAAGTACAATTTCAATGAGGTACTATAGATATCTACTTGATGTTGGTATAGTTGCAAACAAGCCTATTGAAGGAATTTACCACAGCAACTGTTCATTGCAATTCGCCTATGTACTTCATCTATACGGTATATAAAGTTACCTGTCACCGAGCGGAATAATACGTGTTATATGCTTCCTCGTCTGGTGTTTTACAATCCATCTCATACGCACCGAACAATTCGAAAATGTTATTCTGTTTACAATAATACAAGAATCTCCTGTCTTCTCCATAGACCCTGAGGTAACAGAAAGTATTGTTGTTGATCTCATCAAGTTCATACACTTCAAAGAATATGACACTCATCCAGTGATGCACCGACTAGTTCAGGGGACCAAACTGACGGAATGGGTGACATGAAGCAAAAGGGGTAAGTACAATAAGTCCATGAGGCTGAAGTGCTTCCGGCGATCCTGAATCAGACGGCCCTCGAGAAGAAAAAAAATCGTTGATCTCGGTCTAGGAGTTGGGGTTGCATTGGAATACAACAAATAAATTGTGGTGATCTCATATTGACACGGCAACTTCGTAAGTAACCCTTAAAAATTTTGCCATTTGGCAATTATTGGGTGTTCTGAGATGCCAAGACAGATATCAGGGAATGATTAGAAGCGAGACTTCTAATCTTGCTTGATCTTCCAACTTATCTTCCTTTAATAGCTTCCGAAACTACTACACTACTTCAGCAACTCCTGCGAAAACACGTTTGTTAGAAAAACTACGAATTCGGAATTCTTGAACTCCACGGTTATTTATGATTCTTTTTCATTTTAAAATAGAAACTCCTATTCAGAGGAGTTTCTGGTGAAGGAATGGTCGTCAGTTACTTCTCGGATGAAGTTGTCAATAAGCTGAAACTGTTGGCTGTTTAAAAGTTATCCGATGGCTATGAGATTGACTATGAAGACTGCTGCGAAAACGCGTGTTAGGGTGGTCGGACTACTAGACACAGCTAAGAATTTCCACTCCGCTTCAATAAAACTCAAAACTCCGAAAATAATTTTTTAACGCAGATATTAGGGCTGTGTCGTTCAGGTCACTCAGAAATATCACTAGTTTGTTTCAGGTCATTGTTCAAATGGATATATTAACTTACAAGAAAGTCTGAGGCATAACCGAGTGCATATTGGCTATGATGGCTGCGTTGTTTATGATGCACTGACATGTTTTAACTGCAATGGTTGCCATCACATCGCTAAGTAAATGTAAGAGTGGTGTAGTCTGTCCCCGTTGTGCGAACAATCATGTCGATGTCGATGTTCCTCATGCAGCTTTAGCAATCACTCTTATCTCTCTTATATTTGCAAAACTTCTTTAATTTTGTGTCGTCGTGTACCTATTTACCTTTTGGATGTATTTGATATTACTGAATCCTGATTTTCCTCTTACTTTAATATGTTTCGCATCGATCGATTCACCTACTCTACTAACAGGTGTCGTGTTGGAGGAGCTTTGCTTGCTTTTAACAACTCTTTAAGAGCTGCAGTCATTTCCACAATATTCCTACAATAATTAGGGTCTGTTCTGTCTCAGACTTTCCAGATTTGTATTATTGTCATTTACGTTTCTCCGTTTTCTTCACGTGTGTCTACAGATTGGCTCTCGTATAGACCTATCTTGTTATTGATGATTTCAATCTCACAGAATACATCAGAATACAGTATTTCCTGAAACAGGTTAATTCTTCTGGTTGAAAGTTTTTTCCCATTCTACCCTTTTAGAAATTGGGCAGGAACATCTAATTTTCTTCTTAGTTTTTTCTGGAATTGGTAAATGCTTGATGTAAAACCCTCAAGTAATTGAAATTCAAACAATAATAACAATAAGAACAATAATAACAATAATTATATTTATTTAAACAATAATATCTAATAAAGTTGAAAGAAGTCAACGATATACGAAGGAAGTGATTAATTTGATCTTTTGGTCACTCTTTATTGGTGATCTTTCTTGTACGCATGAAAGAGAATTAGAAAAGGTAGTAGGTACCTACTAGTCCTACTACCCAAGTATATAGACACTCATAAAATCCCCTTTATGTTATACGTAGTCAGGTGTGTGAGACATCCTGTCTTCAGTGAATATACACAATATATTTTGAAAAAAAAAATATCATACGTTGTGAAAAATTATTTTATATTTCTTATGATATCCTTTAGGCACTTTAATCGAGGCAATGGTATGTCAATTCTTATCCATTTACTTTAAACTGCGAATAATAAATAAGCGAAGAAAGAGTACCTAATTATTTATATTCCGTGATAAAAGGCGTAGAAAAAAATTATGCTAAAAAAAGTTAATAATTCGTATGAATTATTATTATTACACCTAATTATAATGATTGTAGAAAAAAATATTTGCAATAAACTTTATAGTTCTAAGCTCTAATTAACACCTAGGTGTCCAGTTATGTCAAATAAGCTGAAAATATAGCTTGTAATTATTATTGTAAAAGTTCTTTAGAAATAGTATTATGAAAATAGAAACAGACTAAAATAATATTGTGAGACTAGGTCTTAAATTTCTTGTCGGGACGAAAGGTACCTACATCTCCATTGTTTCTTATTGTGCAATCTAAGTAAGTATGATTACGATTTTATTTTGGACTCGATTATCGTTTGCCACAACTTTTCCCAAATACCGGATAATATTCTACTATATTACAGTGCCCGCCAAAAAATTTTTGTTTTCTATCTTTTTTGAAAATTTTTTGGTCATATAATTAATTGAATAATATTTCTTAGTTTAGATGTTAAAAAATATACTTAATTTAGTATTTTTATGGTTATTGTTGTTACATATTATTGAGAATAAATAATCAAAAATCGTAATTTCCAAAGGAAATTTTTCCCGTGTTTCTTGTGTATGTTCCAGGGATATGCATTTAAGTGGATTCTAATTTGTTATTTCAAAAACAAAGCAAGAAACAAAAAAAATTAATTTGCAAAGAAAGTTGTACTTATAATTGCTTAATTTGACAAAAAAAATTTAAAAATCCATAGGCGTACGTGTTTTAAAAGTTTTTTCAAAATAATAATATTCGTTGATGTGTCTACCGGGACACGCCAGTGGACTTAATAATTTTATTATTGGGATTGGCCATAGTATACTCAATTGTCAATAAAACGATATTTTAGGTCATATGAGTATAAAACTTTTTATTAAAAATCTTTAAGTAGCTTGTCGACCGGTTTCGGGTTTTAACCCATCATCAGGACAGCTGAAAGTGAGGTTTTTGTTGTAATAAGATGTAAAAAATTTGAACCGATAAATCATAATTATGTAGGTCTAAACAACCAGAATACTCACTTGTCATCTGAACCGCAATTGTATCTTTTATTAGAGAAACCATTAAGTTGTTAACCCGGCATTGGTCGCTAGGTGAATTGTAACACCAGTGGTCGCTAGCGAGCGTTTCGCTCGCATGTAGAATCAACAAGCAAATGTGAAATAAACAGCACTATGAATTACAATGCAGGGTGATCGAACATCTAAAATTAAATTTACAAAGCCGCATTAGAAGTATAAAAAGAATTTCCAGATCAGGCGTTGTTTTTTTTTGCCCGACTATTTGCTAAACAAAGCCCTATCTGGAAAAAGTTAGTATTTTTTAGTAAAACAAATAAAAATTTAAATATTAATTAAAGTTTTGATAAAATTTTAATTTGGCTGTCTATGTACTCAAAAAAATAAAATATTTACAGATGATTTAATTTTAGATTTTTAGAAATATTTCCTGAACGAAGCCCGATAAGGAAAAAGTTATTCTTTTTTATGCTCATGATGCGGTTTTGTATATGAAATTTTATTTTGGCTGTCCGATAACCCAACACCCTGTATTAGCAATATTTGTTGTAAGTATTTTCAAATAAGGGGGAATAAAATTGTTAACTTGCCAATATACATTTTTTTGGTAGATAACTATAGGATTTTGTACATTATGTAACTCAAACTGTTTGATTCTGAACTAAACTAACAGCCAAATGCTCGGTATACCATAAAAACAACAAATAACATCAGATAAATAAATTACAGCAACCCTTGCATATGGCTAGCACACCTAAACATAAGAGCAGTTGAGTGACATGGGTGGTCGCTAATGAGCGTTTAGCTCGCGCGACGGCAACTGCGGTGAATAAAGTGTCCATAAAAAATAAATTTACCCGATTTTCATTACAAAATCCTTTCTATGTTACTTCTTAAGGCTATAAACTAAGCTAGAAAAATCGACAAGATTGTACGAGTTCAAATAACATAATAATTACAGTTTAAAGAAAATGGTGAGCTAAACGCTCATCTAGCGACCACTCGCGGGTTAACATACATAAAAATTCAGAAAGTCAAAAATGTGGAATTTCTGTCACGAAAACACCAGATAGTACAAACTACTGTTGAATATTTTTTGATGTATTCTTGGTATGTAATAGGCAGAGCTTATTAATTGATAATATTGAAAATCATATGATTCTTGATGGTAACATGGATGAGTAGAATGGTAGGACCTATTATTATTAATTATGTTTAATATTATTATTATTATTCTACATACAGGCTGTAAACTTGTAAGTGGATTATAGGGATTCAACATGCAAATTCAATATTGTGCAAATAATATCTTCAGGCTTGTATTTAGAATAAAATGTTATATTGAAATAAGTTCTGGTAAGGTCGAAAATGTACCCACTCAGTTATAATATGCAGAATAATTATTAATTAAGTCCGTTGGAAGATCATTTGAAAAAGTACAGTGATATCACACCTAGAATATTTTTGACAAATGATATCTAATTACTTGTTTTATGATCACTTAGGTTACCGTACTGTTGCTATGTTACTATATCAATAATTTTATTTACATACGTCTGAAGATGCTATTTTAAAAGTAGCGAAACACGCGTAACGTTTATATTATCCATCAATATAAAAAATATAAATTTAAAACATTAATGTTTTATTTATCATCCATCAATAAACATGTAGTATTAGATTACTCGAATACTTATTGCATATATGTTTTCGATTTTAGAATGATTCAAAATGAAGAAAAAGTTTATGAAGCAACGAAAGCAGCGATTTCATACATTTCATTGGTAAGTATATTTTGAGAATAATTTTCAGATACTTTCTTGAATTTCAATCGAGTTACTTGATTAATTATTTTTAATCATTATTTTTACTTAGTTAGATACTTTGAATTCAGCCGGTACCTATCTTAGGAGGGTGATAATTTCAAAGCTTACTTGTTTCCCAAAATGGAGTTCCAAAAATGTTATCTCGGCATTGTTGCGTTGGATGAATATGAAATTTCATTGAACTTATAAACTAAAATGTAAAAAAAAACACGCATCGAATGCCCCTCCCTCATTTATAAATAGTATATTACATTACTAGTGTGACACTTTACACTTTCCACACAAGTAATGTACACTATTTTTCCTACGACCACAGATTAATGCACATTTTAACTGTTTATACTTTTATTTGAAAACTTTACGAAGAAAACTAATGATTGAATTAGAAAAACTTACAATAACAACAATTTAGAATTGTAGAAGTTAAAAGTACTTACGTCATATTATCATTAAGTACCTACAATTTTATTTGTATAATGAAGTTTGCAACAAATAAAGAGATTTCTTTTTGTTATTTATCTGTGCATTATTATATGGAGGATAACAATAAAATTGGCACCAATATGAATGTGTGCTTTAATTGAAATTAATAATATTTCGAAAACGTCAGATAAACTTTTCGATTTTACTGTTTTGCATTCTACTGCATTATTACACTTTGTTACATAAAATTTATGTTTTCAACAGTTCTTTGTAGAATCTCTGCATATTGATGGATGATAAATAAAATACTAATGTTTTAAAGATTCTACTACAGAATTTTTAACCGTGTTTTATTTATCATCCATCAGTAAACTTGTTACATAAAAAAAACATAAAATAGTATTATTTAAAATATAATTAGAGATCGAAGTTTCAGAAAGTTGGCAATATTTTATGCATAGCTGTATTGTGGGCTGTCTAAATTAAGGAGTTTTAACTAACCTATTAGCTAATCATAATATCACTCTCGTGTGATATTTTACTTTTCAGGTCTAGAGTGATATTTGTCCTTTTAGAAGTACCTACCTAAGTAGTGTGCTATTTGTAGTTGGTCGTGGGAAAATTACATACCTCTCTGCATATTTCCTGCACCATAAATAGGATTTTAGTTTAAATAATAATTATTGTTCTCTTAGTATAAGTACTCAACATTATGGGATCGTATGTTCCTGATCTTAGGCCTGCTGCTGGCAGTTTTGAGCAGTACAGGTCCACCAATGCAGGCTTTTTTACTGGGAGACGTTTTTAGTTCCATCCTAAGCTATGCTAGTTTGACAGCTAACGTTTCTCGTATCGCTGAGAAGGAGGACTATGACCAAAATCTCTGCTCGGAAGCCAGAGCCTTCGCTATCCACACATCTATTATTGGAATATTAGTGGTCGGTTTGTCATATACTGCAGGCGTGATTTTTAGTTATACCGCATTAAAACAGGTAGGTAAGCTTCAGATTCCTGTAATATAACAGGGTATTGCCAAAAGGTGCCACCAACGGTCTACCACAGATTCTCGAGTAAAAAATATGACCATTTAACCCACATTATCTATGTCAAAAAATGCAGCCTTTTCAAGAGGCAGCCTTTAAAAGGGGGTCAACCAAGAATAGGTCAAAAATTGATTAACAGGAAAACTTCAAAATTGCACTGCCCATTACTATTATTAAAGCAATAAACTGACATAGCTTTGGAAACATTGACATGCAGGGTGTTCCTATTTTTGATGTCACGTACCACTTTTTACTCCAGAACTTTTTTATCAGCACGCCACTCTTGGATTCTGTATTTTTTTTTTAACTTTTGGCTATAACTTTACGGTAAAACCACACTACTAAAAATCTATTTTGTGGAAATCTTTTTTTTTTATTTAAAAATAAATTTCAACAACAATGTTCCACCACGGACTTCTGGGTTAAAAATATGCCGATTTAACCGAAATTATTTATATCTAAAATTTCCCTTTTTTTCAACAAACGGCTCTTTGAACTCAGTGCATGCACATTTTTGAAAACAAGTAAATAAGAAACTTTAGTTTTATCGCTTACTACGATTATTCTACGTCAATAAGGTCAATAAATGTGAATAAAAGGCTGTCTTTAAAAGGGTGCATTTTTGGACATAGATAATTTGGGTTAAATGTTAAATCGGCATATTTTTTTCTTGGGAATCTGTGGTAGAACGTTGGTGATACCTTTTAGTGACACCCTGTATAATTCTCAAGCAATTTCAAGTAGGTACATATTATACATTTGTTTTAAGGTGTCAACGATGAGACAATTACTGTTAAAACAAATTCTCGATATGGATGTAGAATGGTTCGAAAGTTGCAAAACCGGAGATTTTGTAAACAGTTTCTGCGAGTACGTATACCTAGGTCAAAAATATCAGTATCTATTGGAGGACTAAACGTCCTTTTTTGTAAATTCGTTAGTATCTGGGAATATTTTGTAAATGAAACGTGTTGTCAAAGTTTGCACACATGAATAAGTTCTAATATATTAGGTAAAACGAAAAACCTCCTCTTTTTGTTATAAGGCAAGAATGTAAATGGAAAAAACGAAATGATTTCCGGCAATATAAAATTTTTGTATCAGTCTTACAATAATATAATAATAAATATATTTTTTTTTTATTTCCAGGAATTTGTCTAACATAGAAGAAGGCATCGGAGAAAATGCTGCATTTTTCCTGATATATCAAACTACTTTTATATCGGGTATAATTTGGGTTCTGATTCATGGATGGAAACTATCTCTTGTGTTTTTGAGCATGCTTTTATTGGTATTTCTTATCATGGGAGTCACCGCAAAGGTCTATAGTTTGTGTCAACATATTTTAAAGCTCACTGAGCAACAAAATTATTTAACATCAGTTTCTTCCTATTCATTATTATTGTGAGAAAGTGTTTTGTTTTTCAGATAGCTCATAGATTTTATAAAACGGAGATGGACGAATATGCCTCAGCCAGTTGTGTGGCAGAGGAAGCAATTGCATCCATCCGCACTGTAGTAGCTTATCAAGGACAAACCAAAGAACTTGCAGAATATACTGAGCACTTGACGAAAGTCAAACGAAACAATATCTTGAGAGCAACACTTCAAAGTGTTGGTGCTGGATTAATGTGTCTAGTTCACTACGGTGGCTTTGCATTGATCTTCTGCTACGGAGCAGTTTTAATACAAGAAGATAAAATGAGACCTTTATTAGAGAATGACGAATATAATGTTAGAACTTTGTTCTCGGTAATGTCAAAGTAGGTAAACTGATTAAAAACATTTCATTATTCTCCTTTCAGATTTTTTGCTGTACAAGCATTATCACAGAATGTTTCAAACAATCAATTCCTCTGTACGAAGTATTTGGTAAGGCCAGCGGGGCAGCCAAAAATATTTTTGAAATATTAGCTATTACGCCGAGAATAAATTCCTGGAAAACTAAAGGAGAAGAATTTAAAGATTTTAATGGCAACATTGTGTTTGAAAATGTTAGCTTTAGCTATCCATCTCGACCGAATGTTCAGGTACATGCAACTGACAATTTTCTTTTCAGCTGTTTTTTAAATATTTTTGTCTAGATCACCTCTAGATCTACATACAACCAAAACACACCATCCTTCAAATATTTAATTTTTATCAGCTGGCAAATAGGAGTAATAGGATCTATATTTTGTAAAATCTCAGATTTCATCTCAGTATTACTCAGTTATTTTTTCGGTTTAATTACAGACGGTTATGTTTTATTTGCACTACACTCGCCACTTGGAGTATGCTCCGACGAAGTCGACCGTCCCTGCAATCACTGCTTGAACAGAAGTGCTACTACTGGGCCCCAATTAAAATGAAAAACGTATTAAAACTCGGACAATTTATTTTCTAATTGGCATTAAACTTCTTTATCTTTATCTTCTGAATTGTTTCCTAAAATTAATCTCTAAGCTCACTGGTCGCCAATATATAATCAACACGAAGCCCCCGGCTGAAGTTGATACTCTCCTGAAGTATCAACTAAATCCCGACTGAAGTTGAAGAGAGACGCGCCTTCCAAATAGTTTAATTTGAGCTCTGAATTGACTGACAAGTCTGATTTCACAATATTTTACCAAAATGTAAGGGGTCTCAATACAAAAACTACTGAATTTCGTAACTTTATAACTAACTTTGTAACAGATAGCGAATTATTCCCTTCACAGTCACAGTACTCTGTCTTTAGGAATCATTGAGATCTTCATGATACTGGCAAAACTCGTGGTGGAGGAGTGCTGGTAGCTGTCAGAGCGGATATCAGATCTCATCAGGTGATACTGTCTAGTATCCGTGGGATCTTTCTGATCATTGTGTCAATTATTGATATTTGTTGCGTAAATTTTTTTTTAAACAGTAACGTTCCCTATTATTAGCATCAACGTACCTACATACCCTTTCCGCGACATAAGATGAGATCTGTTCTGTCTATGAAGAATTTGAAGTCGTTTGTGCCTGTTTCGATGCTGACCTCTGCATGGTCGGAGATTTCAACATTCCAGAATATCTAAGCTGCTTGACGGGTGAACCAACCTCCCGTGTATTTCTACTCCTAACAACTTCTGCAGTGCACTTGAATTGGTCCAAAATAATACTGTACTCAATTCGAATGCTAAAATTCTTGATTTGGTTCTTTGTTCGAAACCTTGTTTTATGGAACCGTCATTAGACTTTCCAGTACCTGGAGGGTAGTCATTAACCTTCTATTCTGGCATTCTGGAACAGGTGTGAGATGTCTTGTTGCGAAGGTACAAGGTACACACCCCCCGTTAATGCTAAATGCTAAGTTCTATAATATTTGAATATCAATTACTATCAGTGTCAACTGTACTGTTGCTTGGCTGGTTGTTGATGTCTGTTAATGGAAAATAACAATTTTTATTTATTTCCTAGGTATTAAAAGGATTTACACTGGAAGTAAAAAAGGGAGAAACGGTAGCCCTGATTGGCTCATCCGGTTGCGGAAAATCAACATGCGTCCAACTGATTCAAAGGTTCTATGATCCTGACTCAGGAAATGTAAGTAATTTATACAAGTTGAAAAGATAATTAATAAAAACGGTCGAATTGAAGGTCATATCACCCTATCATCGTCATTATGATGTCCACAATTTACTAATCTAAAAATCAATCTATCCGACAGATTTACATTGGCGGTCACAACATTAAGAACGTGAATCTATCGTCTCTGCGGAAACATATAGGAGTGGTAGGACAGGAACCTGTGCTATTTTGCGCAACGATCGCAGAAAATATTAGATACGGGATGCTGAATGCCACTCAAACGCAAATAGAACGAGCAGCCAAGCGGGCCAATGCACATAGCTTTATACGAGATCTTCCGCGTGGTTACCAAACAGTTTTGGGAGAGCAAGGATCCCAACTATCTGGTGGTCAGAAACAGCGCATAGCAATCGCTCGTGCACTTGTTCGAGAGCCAAGTTTATTGTTACTAGATGAAGCTACATCTGCTTTGGACACTAACAACGAAATTGAAGTCCAAGCTGCTATCAACCAGGTCAGATATTTGCAGACATTGTGACAATGAATTTAAAAGAAGTATTTCCCATTTCTAATTCTTCAGATCAGCGAAGAATGCACAACAATCATAGTGGCTCACCGATTATCGACAATCAGAAACGCCAGTAGGATCATAGTGATGTCGAAGGGCAATATTATAGAAGAAGGTACTCATTCTCAACTGGTTGAGCTCCGTGGCGCTTATTATGATCTTCTGCAACCACAGTGCTTAGAAGATGATAACCATCGAGGTAATAGATATTCGCGTATCGAATATTAATAATCACCTAATAATTAATTTTAGAATTACTACTAAAGAAATTAAGCGAAAAAACAGCCCTTAAAAAAGTGTTACCTTATGAGGAACTTAGGATAAGCGAAAATGAGGCAAGTAACTTAAAAATTTTCATACAAGATAACTGACGTTAGGGTAACTGATTACGAATATATGTATATGTATTATAGAGGTAAAGGTGGCTAATAAAAATGTAGAGCTGCTGTAAAAATACATAATATGGCAGTCTAAAAAATTAATTATCGTTATCCAGTACAAAAAAAAACTCAAAGTATGAAGTATTTTTCTTAAGGGGGCGGACACTTTGAATTGCATTGGAATTTTTGAGCCATTTCAAGTCTAAAGTTGTGTAAATACTTTATGCATGTCCTTCTATAACCGCGTAGTCTAAAAAAAATTTTGCTTCTGCCATTTTTTCGAATGAAGACTGATGCCTTCACAGTTTTTCAAAATTTTATTAACAGGTTTTTGAACGGTTTTGTGAATGATCGAGATTTTCCTAAGCACTGTTGCCAATGTACTTACTTCCTGTGATCTTGCGTGTGTTCAGTAATACTCTATATTCAGTCTTATATCTAAAGTTGTTACATGTCAAACATTGGTAGGTACAACAGACACTAGGAGTATTTTTGCAACCCGTTACACATACACTTTTCAATTTAAGTCTTTTTATAGCAAACAGCGGAGAAGCACAACAACTGTAAATCTAAAGAAAACATATCGTTATGGGAAATTTTAAAAATGAATCAACCAGAATGGAGGTTCATTATGTTGGGTTGCATATGTTCTATTTTGATTGGAATTTGTGCGCCTATACATAGCCTGATGTTTGCTGAAATTATTGGAGTAAGTAATTTATTCATTTATTTATTATTTAATGCCTTTTTAATATACCTACCTACATAACTGAGTTTATGCTACTCCGTTTATTTTATGAAGTACGTTCAAGTCACGCTGATCAAATTAAAAACATTTACTATTTTTTGTTAAAAAAAAGATCTCACGTTTTTCATGAAACCACTGCCTTAGATAAATCTGTCTATTCAATTATTTTCAGCTTCTTGCAGATACACAACAGGAGAAACTATTTTCCAATTTAGGCATGTATTGTGGAGTAATATTTGGGGTGGGAGTAATTTCAATGGTAGCAGTAATTGCACAGGTAGTTTCGATATTCATGTCACTTATTTTATATAATAAATGGGTTTATAGGGATATGCTTTTGGAGTATCTGGAGAAACTCTTACTAAGCGACTAAGAATTCAAACGTTTGAATCCATTTTGAAGCAAGAAATTGGATGGTTTGATAAAATGGAAAACGGAGTTGGAGCACTTTGTGCAAGGTTGTCTGGGGAAACTTCCAATGTGAAAAACGTAAGAATATATTTTGTACTTAAATATTAAGCTATGTTATCTTATATAAAATCTAAAATAAATAAAATAGTTAATATAAGAAGAAGATATCTTAACCGTGAAATATATTTTTAAAAACGTGTCTCTACGACTATTGAACAAAACGTTAGGTGTCAGCCACAGTTCAGTATGTGTAATAATAAACAAAAAATCACGAATAAGAGCCAATTACAACTCACAGGTTCAGAGAGTTAAGACTTGCCAGGGATGTGGGATACTGATTAAGTTTTTTGAAAATTTATTGTTTGGTGGTAGACTTATCTAAAAGTCATAAATTCGAGTCTGGAACTCTGGGAGTTTAAGACTTTTCAAGTGGCTTACTTTCACCACAAAGTACAAAGATGCCGTCTGTCAACAGAATGGCGATGTAATCATTTTTTGGTAAAAGTAATTTTTCGTGACTTTTTCAAATGGAACAACCTGTATTTTTCGAATCCCATCAAAAAGATGTAAAAAATAAAATGAGCTGTTAATACTTATTTATTGGAATTTTAAGAAATTCATAGAAAAATTCATGTTAATTCCAATTTCACCTTGGTTTTTATTGTTTTTAATAAGACTTAATGGGTCGGTTTCATAATAAATTTTAAAGTCACTTTAAAGAACAAAAGAAATCTCGGTGAACTTGACTTTAAATTTTATGTGGCTTTAATTTTATTATGAATTGAAGCCATTATTGTAGTTATGTTTCATGGGTTTGAATTTATTACGAAACCAACCAAAGATGTAATTTTTATCAAGTTGTTTACATTTTATTGTGTCTTACTAAAAACTTTTTAGGCTTCTGGAATCCGACTTGGCACCATTCTCAATTCCTTAACTACTTTCTTCTTATCAAGTATCTTGGCAATATACTATGAATGGAACTTAGCTCTCGTGTTACTTTGCGTATCTCCTGTGTTGTGTTGTATAGTCTACTTGACGTTAAAAGTTCAAGCAGGTGACACAGAAGAGAATAAAAAAGCTTTCGAAAGCTGTTCTAAGGTAAACATGTTTTCTAAGCAAGAATAAATGAAATCCATTACTTACGTGATTGAAGTTCTCAAATATACCATAATAACTATACAGGGTGCGGCGCGAGAACCTTATAATTCATGAAGAGAAAAATGATTTATAAGTTAGGTCAGAAGTCTGAAAATTTGTACATGTACGAGTTGAACTAAAATATTTACTGCCGTACCACTTCCGGTTATTTTTTATTTCAGATTTTCTTTTCAGGTTATATTCTGCTTGTTATTTTTATAAAGTAATAAAATACAAGATATGTCTCCTTAGATGTACCGGGTGGGCATTTAAGAATGTACAGCGGCCATATCTTGGGAAATATTGATTCTACAGTTTCAAAATGAAAATTTTCCAGACATAAGTGACTACGCGAAATGCAATGAAAATATTTTCAAGATGGTCGCACTTCCAGAACTACCGGAAGTTGACACCTACATCATTATTTTAACGGGGACACCTTTATATTATTGTATTTTTAAATTGCCTGGCAAAATCGAATACAGGTGGTTTTCACCATTGGAATTTAGGTTGAGTATTTTCAATTTTCAAAGCATCTCACCTTGAAAACGGCTCAAGATATTTAAAAACGGCTTACATGTCCCTATCTTAACTTTTTACAAGGTATTCTATTATGTAGTTCAGATTTTCTACAAGGTGATGAAAAATCTGTTAACTTTCAGTGTTCTATTGCAATCATTTTTTTCATTTTAAGGTTCTCGCGGCGCACCCTGTACACATTTACCTACCTTATTCCTAATGCTGTATCAGGAATGTCTGCCATCGAGTCACAATCATTGACAATACATGATATTATTGTATTTTTATTATGTAAATCCTAAATGAGAACATTTATGATATTCACTTTAGTTAATTTAAATCGTAAGATTGTTTAGAAATATGCAACTCATACTTATTAATACGGTAATAATTAATAATAATAAATTAATAATTAATTAGATTGTTATAGAAGCGACGACAAATATCAGAACTCTAGCCTCGCTTGGATGCGAACATGTATTTTATGAGAAGTTTAAAAAAGAACTGGAACCATATTTAAAAAGAGCCAAAAAAAAACTGTTTTTCAGAACGGCAGTGTTGGCAATTAATAGAGGTATTATTCCTTTCACAGATGCCCTCGCAATAGCCTACGCAGCTAGACTACTTGTAAATGGTATGCCTTTCATCAATTACTTCAAGTAAGTTTGGTTTTAAAAATATTAAAGTAGGTAATTGCAGTAAAATATTTATAAAAACATAACCACGAAAGGGTGAATGTACCAGTAAATGACCGGTTGAGGAAATCCTAAGTTTAGGTTGATTCTGACTGCCACAGAGCACTAAAAATATGCTCTGCTTGGTGTTGCAATTTTTTACGTAAATTAGTTTCAGTTTATCAAATTTTTCGTGAAGTACCTACACTTGACCATCTTTCTGTATTTTTGACTTTTTTTAACAAAATAATCACTTTTGATTGGGCGGGGGGGTCATTCACTGATGCATTGACCATGTATCAAGAATCATATATCTTAGAAGCAAGCCTAGGATAACACTGCAGAGGGAAACCCCAAAGTCAAAAACCAACACAATCCAGAAAAAATGCGCAAACCTAATTTATTGTCTTATCACAATCTATTCCTCTTAAGTAACAATATTCATATATGTATAGCTTTTCAATGTTTTCCTACAATGAATGTTCTATTATTTTGAAATGAGATATGTTCAATAATAATAATTAACAAATGTTTATTTTAGAGTATCAGAAATAATTATGAATGGATCTCTCTCTATTGGAGTAGCTTTTTCATTTTCTTTTAATTTTCAAAATGGAATACTCTCGGCAAATAGGATACTTGAGATATTAAAAAGACAACCTGAAATCAAAAATACTCTTGAACCATCAACAAAACCATGGGTGAGATATTACGAGTATTTAATAATTTTTCATTCGATTGCTTATTTCTAGTAAATTATTAATTTTTCTTACTCGAATGGAATACCAACAGTACTTATTTGTACTTATTTGAATATTTGCTTTCAATATTTCTTTATGTAATGTTAGGCACCTTTTATTTCATTTCCATATGTAAAACTATTTCCAGGATAAAGCAAATGTGGAATACAGTAATGTGTCATTTTCCTACGCAACGAGACCGGATGTAGAGGTGCTGAAAGACTTGAACTTATCAGTAGATGCAGGGAAAACTGTAGCACTAGTAGGAGCCAGTGGTTGCGGAAAATCAACTGTCGTATATCTACTCGAGCGATTTTATGACCATACAGCTGGCAACATTACTGTTGATAAATCGGAAATCCAGAATCTGGACCTCCCAACTCTGAGGTCCCGAATGGCAATTGTATCTCAAGAACCTGGCCTTTTTAACAGGAGTGTTGCTAAAAATATCGCTTATGGGAATAATGACACCGAAGTTTCTCTGGAAGAAATTATCAATGCGGCAAAGGCTGCAAATATACATGAGTTTGTGACTTCTTTACCTCAGGTGGGTATGTTTTCTTATATAGCTCGTCAATAGATTCTAGTGCTTTCGTGTTTCATTCACGAAGACTAAAACAAAGTTATTCAACTTTTCTCGTCGTAAAGAGCTTCCGTTAAAGTCTGTCTGCATAACTATTTTTAGGGTTATAACACCATAAGTGGATCAAAAGGCAGTAAACTTTCTGGAGGCCAAAAGCAGCGAATAGCTATCGCTAGAGCTCTCATTAGACAACCAAAAATTCTCCTTTTGGATGAAGCAACTTCAGCGTTGGATACTGAGAGCGAAAGAGTTTGTATACTTTTAATCTCTAGTAATAAAATTCGTCATCAATCAAAGCTAGTCATCATGACTCCACCGTTCTAAAGCAAGTCAATATAGTATACTCAAGTAATCAGGTACTCAGAGACTTACCTTTTCCCTTTATGTTAGTGGAATACTCGCAGTCCCTTCTGTGTCATCAACAGAGCAGTGTTCTTATTCCGTTTTCACGAGATCAAATAGTAAGATCCCCTGGTAATTGACTTGAGTTCAAAATAATTCAAAATAATGATATTCGTACCTTGTACCTCGATAACGAAGCCAAATAGAACACATAATTTTCATATGAACTTTAAATCCTAGCATAAGCCAAGGGATTACCAGCCTCAAAATTTACATAGCATTTAGGAACAACCTATATACTGTTCCTGAAAGAAAAAAGTTCATGATCAAACTTTACTTAATTCCCCGCTGGAAGTAATAAGTGAGTTATAAAATTACTCTCCCATCTTCTTATGTGGGGGGTAATTTTGAAATCTTATCTAGCAATCTTTATTCTTATTGCAGATTCGGATTTATTCTGAAAATACGTAGAATTTGTGCCAAAAATGTTTCAGATAAATTCTATGTATTTTAGTCGTAAAATCCGAAACTGGAATAAAAATAAGGATTGCTATCTGAGATTTCAAAGTTACCCACCGCCCCACCTACAAGACGATGGGAGGGTGACTAATTTTAAAACCAAGGCATTTCCCCGGAAGTTAATGGTTAAATTTTAAGTATGAACACTTTTTCTTGAACTTCTTATTACTCGCGAGATATTTGAAGGTTTCAAGTCAAAAACTCACGTGTACATAAATTTTATTTGAGACTGGTAAGATTTCGAGAATATGTGTGTTTGATTGACTGATTATTTTTCAAATAGGTGCTGCAATAATTTTCTTTATTGTTTTGCTTTCAGATCGTGCAGGATGCTCTAGACAAGGCCAAGAAAAACCGTACTTGCATAACTATAGCTCACAAGCTCAGCACAATCCAGGATGCTGATCTCATATGCATAGTTAAGGAAGGCGCTATAGTAGAGTCGGGAACACATCAGCAACTTATCGATAGAAAGGGGTTATATTATGAGTATTATAGATTACAATCAGTATCTAAGTAAAACATGTAAAACTTGGTCCTGTATTCATTAAATTTATTCTTTAAAAACGAGAAAGTAATAAAATTACTGACCAATATCCTTTTCCCCCTTTAGAACAGGTTTTTTTCCACAAGCGTTCTAAAAGACCGCAATTATGATACAGTTTAGACCTTGCAGAAGGATCCTATTATGTTACAAGCAACCTTTTTTTTCATTGTTCTCCTAGCACAATAATAGCTTTTGACATCTTGGTTGTTGAAGATCTTGAAGATGGAAGTAGGTTTACAGAGTCAAGAGCGAGATCAGCAAAAATGGGGTACTGTCGCTAGATGCTTGCAGATTTACAGAGAAACGTCAAAAACCATTCCAATTCAGACTTCAGCGAGATTTATGCCTTTATTCTCTTTAAAATTAATTACCATAAACTTTTCGTTGAAATATTCAAAGAGATAGACAGGCACTCCGCCTGAGTTAGCAAAAATCACAAATTCTGCATCTACCTGGACTCGTGCGATCGAAGTCCCGTAAATTTATTATAAATCGACGGTTCTTGCAATGGACAGAATGTGCCTGCATGATGCCTGATGTTATTTTTTCCACATTGTTTTCTTACCTTATTTTTTCATATAAAAACGTTGGAGTTTTAATTTTAGAGATAAAGTGTTTCATGTTCATTTTTAAATCCTTGCCGCCTTCCTTTTACCCCGTCCCTTTTGGTTCGACCTATAACGTCTATGCGCAAGGGCACAGGTGTCGTCGCCGTCGCGAGACCGGGCGGTAGTAAGTAGAAAACGAGTCGTCACCGTGGTCGGAGTGAAAATATATTCGTATTGTGAACTTCTTCACTGTTCGTCGTGTCCTGTCTTCGCCCCTTCAGAAGCAGGAAAATACATGCCGGGCCCGTGCGAAGCTGTCTACCACATCGAACAACAAGATTATTATTGAATTTAATCAATCAACTGGTTATGGTATTTAGACTCATCACCTAACGTCGTTAAAAAGGTAGGTCAACCATCTTCCATTGTTATTTTCTTCCCGTCGATTAATTCATTAATAATCCCATCCGTTCAAATTTATGCTCCATGAACAATCTTCGTTCATTTTATGGTCCTTCGAGCCGGATTTGAAAAGCTCTATTAACATACAGCTCATTATTTGTAAATTAATACCGTCAAAAAAAAAAAAGAAATTATCTGTGTTTTGTCTTGTGATTTGCATGGGTAATTTATTTTAAGATCGCATTTGAAATCATACCTATTGATTTCAGAAACAATTAGGGAAAGTTTTGGAAAAACAATTTCTCGACATCTGCAGCATTGCGCTTCTGTTTTCGTTTTCGTAGGTACCTTTATTTACGCACGCAGTAGTGTTTTGTATTTGCCGTAGTGCATCATCGGGTATAGTGGTGATAGTGGTGGTGTAGCTCGACCTCGAGTTCGCCCTATCACGGTGGTCTCGTCTCGTTTCAAGCAATTTCTCGCTGAAATTATTATCCTCGCGAGCATCACCTTTTGTTCGTCAACATTTTCTTTCTTGTTAGTTGACTTTCAAGAAGAAATATTTATTCACTCGGTTGGGTGAATTTTTACGTAACGAATTTATTCCTTCTCATCGAAATTTATTCATAATAGATTGGTCAGAACATAGGTAGGTACTTTTATGTACTTTGTTGTCTCGGTGGTTTTTTTTTAATGATTTTATTTGCGCCCGTCAGTAAATAATTATTATTATTACCGATTGCCTTTGTTTTTGAATTATTGTTTTTTGTATCTCGTTACTACATTGACTAATTAAGGCCTTTATTATTTAATTGGTAGATTAATTGTTACGCCATGACAGATAGTAATTATACTATGGAAAAAGCCATCATTTTGGCTAAAATTACTATTGGAAGGTTAGCTCCTTTGGCAGTCTTGGCTGATAAAGCTAAGGATGACAGAGATGTTTGTTCTGAATTGAGCCAGTCATTTGATGAAGCTTCATCATTATACCACGAGTTTCAGTTAGTCGTTAAGGGAACTTTATATGATGATTCATGCGAGAATTTTGAAACCGTTTGCGGGCAGATTGTCGAGATTGATGCGTTGTTCAGGAGGATCAGGATTGCTCATTCACGGTTTGGCACAGAATTATCGTCGAAACCTTCGCCCATTATCAAAGCTAATTCGTCAGAATCATTGACTCCAACTCGATCTCTTCCGGAGTCTCAGGCAGGTTCTTCCGACGCTTTGAATAGGTCATTGAATGTCAAACTTCCTCGTATTAGTCTACCCATTTATGACGGATCGTTGGAATCTTGGTCATCTTATTACAATTTATTTTGTGCGTTGATACATGAGAATAGTTCATTATCGAATATTGAAAAATTTCAGTATTTAATTTCGACTCTCTCAAAAGAGCCGTTGGCTTTGGTTAAACATCTACCTCTTACGTCTGACAATTATGTTATCGCTTACCAGTCCTTGGTGGATCGTTATCAAAATGACAGGGTTCTGGCCACCTTATATTGGAGATCGGTCTTTGAGGCTTCGAAGGTCTCATCAGAGTCTAGTCATGCTCTTCGGACTTTATTGAACACGTTTGTTGAAAACATCACAGCATTAGAAAGAATCCCTAATTTAGATTTATGGGACTTCACAGTCTTCAATGTGTTTGTTCAGAAGTTGGATAGTGGGACACGCAAACGATTTGAAATGGCATTTGCTCAGACTGAATTTCCTACCTTCGACGATTTGAAACAGTTTGTTAACGATCAATGCCGCGCTTTAGAAGCTAGTTCGTTTACTAATCAGCCTAGTTCCACGCCAAAATTGGGTACTGTTGAACGTAAGCCAGTTACTAATGGGTCTAGAAACGCATCTTCGTCTTATCGTCATAGATCTCAGGCGTTATTGGCTTCTTCTGCGGATGCATCAGCGTCAAATGCATCTTCAGTGAGATCTAACTGCTTCCATTGCAAGGGTGCATCACATCAAATTGTGAATTGCCCTTCATTTTTAGACCTTTCGCCATACAATCGTCATTTGTTGATCAAGGCTGCAAAACATTGCAACAATTGTTTGAAACCGTCACATACGATGAAATCATGTACGTCTTCGTCTAGGTGTCAACATTGTTCACAACCACATCATTCATTACTTCACTTTGCCGGTAGCAAGGATAATCCGTCGTCAAGCGCAACATCTAATACGTTGCCTAATGGTGTTTTATCAGATTCACCAGTCACATTATCGTCCACAGTAAATTTGACATCTTCATCCGATACGACTTTGGTTTTGTTGTCCACGGTAGCATTGGAGATTCAAGATCGTTTTGGTAATTACAAGCAGGTTAGAGCCCTTTGTGATTCCGGTAGCCAGTCTACTTTTATAACCGCACGATGTCGCAAACACCTTGGTTTGGCTATCGATCGCTCATCGATACCTCTTGCTGGTTTAGGTCAAACAGCCATTACTTCCTCTCACGGGCGTACTAACTGTCAAATTCGTCCGATCGGTTCGCCAGAGCAGGTTTGTAAGGTTTCTGCAATTGTGCTTCCAACGATTTGTTCTAATCTTCCGGCCGTGCCTCTACCACACACAAGGTCGTTTGAAAATTTACCGTTAGCTGATCCTCATTGGAATGTCCCATCGTCGGTGGACATGCTTTTGGGAGCTGATATATTTGCTCATATTGTTCGTGGTGGTTTTATCGCTGGTGATACTGATCATCCAGCAGCCATGAATACTATCTTTGGCTGGGCATTATTTGGAAATATTTCTTGTACCAGTCCATCTCCAACGAGGTCCTTCTTCGTCATGACAAATCCTTCGCTTGATGATACCTTAAAGGCCTTTTGGAACGTTGAAGAAGTTCCCAACGTCGTTAGCAAATCTCCAGAGGATCAGAGTTGTGAATCGTCTTTTGTTAATGATCATTATCGTAACCAATCAGGTCGGTTTTGTGTATCCTTGCCATTCAAGGAACCAAATTCGTTGCCTTCATTCCTTGATTCTGAGAAAATCGCGGACAATCGTCTCCGTACTCTTGAACGTCGCTTATCCAAGGATTCGGCGCTTCGTGACAAATATAATGAATTTCTGTCGGAATACATCGCATCTGGGCACATGTCTCTTTTAACGTCAACCCCGTCAGATTCGAATTACTATTTCATTCCCCATCACTGCGTCTTCAAGGGTGAGGGAATCTCTTCAAAGATTCGAGTGGTGTTTGATGCGTCGGCTAAAGCGTCAAATAATGTTTCACTTAACGATGCATTGTTTGTCGGGCCTAAACTTCAAAATGACATTTCTGTCATTTTACTTCGTTTTCGTCTTCATCATAGACCTAGAATATAATGGACTGATAGTTGTCAATGCTTTACTGTACTAAGTTTGTTGCCAGTGTAAGAGTAGTTTTTGCCCTTACAAGAAATGTTGGTTGCCTACCTTATTGTGTAAGGTAGGCAACCAACATTTCTTGTAAGGGCAAAAACTACTAAATAATACATGAAGAAATAATACGAAATTCAAATTTTTTGTTTTTATTACACATAGGTATTTTATAGGAAGAACATGGTTATTTTTAAAGAATAAGAAAATGAATGCATAAAAATTATAATAACACGACTTTATTATTTGTTTTATATGGTGTAATTCTAATAGAATAACTATTTATTACAATTACAGAGATAAAATGTTTCACTTACCTATGAAAATATATATCTGTTAATTTTGATACACGATTTACACAATTATAAGCTGCACAAGACTGGACCATTATTAATATTAAATTTTAAATCCACAGAGAAGATATTTAAAGTAAATATTAATATGCTTTTAACCAGTATGGATATTAAAATCAGATCTATTTGTTATACACCTACAATTTCCATACAAGGCTAATAATAAATATTTATTTATTTATACTAATGTCAGATAATAATATTAACATTAATTATTGTTCTATCACTCAAAAAACACCAAGAATGCGGAATTTTTGATTATTCTTTGTTTGAATTTGTTTTGTTGAATTGAATTCGTCGCTTTGCCCTTACTTGTATGTATGGTTGCCTAACTTTGGTTGGCAACAAATTTTAGTCTCAAAGGTTCGTCCATTATATTCTAGGTCTATGGTCTTCATGAATATGTGTTCACTTGTGATATACGACAGATGTACCGTCAAATTTTGGTGACAGAAGCCCATCAATCGTTTCAATTAATTCGGTGGCGTTCGTCGCCCGAAGACCCTATTGACACATATCGTTTGAACACTGTCACTTATGGAGTGTCCAGCTCTCCTTTTCTCGCTATTCGTTGTCTTTTGCAACTAGCGCAAGAGGGCGAACAAGATTTCCCACTTGCCGCGCATGCGATTCGTAATGCATTGTACGTTGATGACTTTGCAACCGGGGCAGACGATCTTCAGACTGCCTCAGAGTTGAAGAGGCAACTCATTGGTTTATTGAAAGGGGGTCAATTCGAACTTCGAAAATGGGCTTCGAATCATCCTGACCTTTTACTTGGACTACCTGCTGAGCATTGTCAAATTCATGCATCGTCGTTTGATTCTGATTCTGACACAATGCTTAAGATTCTTGGCTTGCTGTGGCAATCGTCTAGTGATTCTTTCTCATTCAGCGTTAAGCAGATTGAGTCACCATGTACAAAGCGATCTATTTTATCTGAAATTGCTCGCATATATGATCCTTTGGGATTCTTGTGTCCTATCACTTTTTTTGCGAAACGTCTCATTCAGCACTTGTGGTCTTTGGGATTAGACTGGGATTCTGAACCCCCGTCTGACGTCTGCGAACAATGGGAGCATTACAAATCGTCACTTCCTGTCATATCTGAACTGAGCATTCCTCGCCGTTTGAGGCTTGTTTCATCGACATGCCAGCTTCACGGATTTTGTGACGCGTCTGAGTCTGGCATGGCAGCTGTTGTTTATTTTCGGTGTGTTGATCCAGAAGGGATGGTTCATGTGTCTTTTGTCATGGCCAAGTCCAAGGTCGCCCCGTTGAAGCGAATCTCTATTCCGCGCCTTGAACTATGCGCAGCGGTTTTGCTAGCCAAATTAATTGCTCATATCATTCAGAATTGTTCTGAAAGCGTCGTCATCGAGCAAATATTTGCATGGAGTGATTCGACAGTCACTCTTTCATGGATCCGTTCGTCTCCACATAAGTGGAAAACGTTTGTGGCTAATCGAGTCACATATGTTCAAGAAAGAGTTCCTCCCGATCGTTGGCATCATGTTCGGTCGGCTGAAAATCCAGCTGATCCAGCATCACGTGGTCTTTTTCCCCGCGAACTTTTAATAAGTTCTCTATGGTGGGCGGGGCCGCATTGGCTTACGGAATCTCCGGAAAATTGGCCTTTAAATTCATCGTCGTCCACTGATGTGGATATAAATGAAGAAGCTAGGATTGTCGTGTTACACTCTCATGTCGTCACGTCAGATATTGAGATTTTGCTAACTCGATTTTCCTCTCTACGCAAAATACAGGGCATTGTGGCTTACTGCCTGCGTTTTCTTCACAACGCTCGTCATAAGCCCAAAATTGTTGGTCCGTTGACAGATGCAAAATTACATCAGTCTTTGTTGTTAATCGTCAAGGCGGTTCAGGCAGCTATCTTTCAGCCAGAACTTGCCAAACTGCAAAGTGGACAGCCTTGTAGTAAATATCTGCAAAAATTGTCTCCCTTTATAGATAATGCGGGTATTCTTCGCGTCGGTGGTCGTCTGGCAAATTCGTCATTGCCATTTGATACCAAACACCCTGCTTTACTTCCAAGTCGTCATCGTTTGACTGAACTAATAATTTTGCAAGTTCACAATCGTCATCTGCATCCAGGGATTCAAACAACTATGTATCTGATACAACAGAATTTTTGGATTCTCGCCTTTCGTCAAACAATCCGTCATTATTTGAAAACGTGCAACCGTTGCTTTCGGGTTCATCCACGTTCTCTTACACCCCTCATGGGCAATTTGCCCTCGTTTCGTGTAAGTCAGGTTAAAGCTTTTAGTTGTGTAGGTGTGGATTACGGAGGTCCTTTTCCCATTTTGATGTCACGTCATCGAGGCGCTCGTACCCAAAAGGCTTATTTGTGCTTGTTTGTTTGCGCTGCAACAAGGGCCATTCACGTCGAAGTCGCTTCAGACTTATCAAGCGAAACGTTCCTCGCTGCCCTTCGTCGATTTATCGCTAGACGAGGACGTTGCTCGTTTCTTTTCAGTGACTGTGGCACGAACTTTGTCGGTGCCCATCGTTTGCTCGTCGAATACATGAAATCCGCTGTGGAAGCAGAGTCCATCGAATGGCGCTTTAACCCACCTTCCTCGCCTCACTTCGGAGGGTTATTCGAAAGTGGAATTAAGTCCGTGAAAACTCATCTGGCCAGGGTCATTGGTCAACAAATCTTAACATATGAGGAACTCAACACTCTTCTTGTTCAAGTCGAAGCGGTGTTGAATTCGCGTCCGTTATGTGGTGTCAGCACTGATCCTAATGACCTAACCGTTCTCACACCCGGTCATTTTCTTACTCTTGAAACCCTAACAGCACCACCTGATCCAGATCTATCCCATTTGAAACTTTCTCGTCTGTCTCGTTGGCAATTAGTGCAACGTTTGCACTATGATTTTTGGAAACGGTGGAAGAACGAATATCTTCATACGTTCTATCAACGTGGTAAATGGAGTAAGACCAAGACATTTGATGTTGCAGATGTCGGGACATTGGTACTGATCAAGGATGAACTTGCCCCTCCCCTTCAGTGGAGGCTTGGCAGAATTGTTCACCTTCATTTTGGGTCAGACAAAATTGCTCGAGTCGCTACACTTCAAACGAAAACCGGGCTCCTTAAGAGACCCCTCGTTAAGTTGTGTCCTTTACCGTCACAATAAGCAAGACACAACACATGTAAATAGTTAGAATTCTAACTTCATTCTTTCTTTTTTTTTTTTCTTCTTCTCTTCTCATCAGAAAATTACTTTATTTTATAGTAATTTTGGTGGGCGGTATGTTTCATGTTCATTTTTAAATCCTTGCCGCCTTCCTTTTACCCCGTCCCTTTTGGTTCGACCTATAACGTCTATGCGCAAGGGCACAGGTGTCGTCGCCGTCGCGAGACCGGGCGGTAGTAAGTAGAAAACGAGTCGTCACCGTGGTCGGAGTGAAAATATATTCGTATTGTGAACTTCTTCACTGTTCGTCGTGTCCTGTCTTCGCCCCTTCAGAAGCAGGAAAATACATGCCGGGCCCGTGCGAAGCTGTCTACCACATCGAACAACAAGATTATTATTGAATTTAATCAATCAACTGGTTATGGTATTTAGACTCATCACCTAACGTCGTTAAAAAGGTAGGTCAACCATCTTCCATTGTTATTTTCTTCCCGTCGATTAATTCATTAATAATCCCATCCGTTCAAATTTATGCTCCATGAACAATCTTCGTTCATAAAGAGTGTTAAAGTTCTTGGAAAAATTTAATATTTTTTGAATTTCCTTGTTCCTTGTCTTTTAACAGTCATGTGGATCTGACGGTGGCAGCTGCATTCAAATGTTAGGCTTCATTGTCAGGAACTGCAGTGAATTTACTTACCCGAATACTCTACTTCTCTACAAATAGTTTGTAAAATCTCGTCTAGAATACTCGTCAATAGTATGGTGTCCTTCTTATCAGATAGGTACATTTAGCCAAGCTAAAAAATGTCCAGAGAAGGTTCTTTACGCCAGTGACTTTAATACAAATTTGTTACTTTTGGTAGATACCTCGTTTTGTTTATAGGAGAAAAGCCGTTTTAAGTTTATGTTGTAGGACGCACATGCAAACTCTTTGTAATGCAACACGCTTCCAAAATAATTGATTTCTGTAAATACTCAATAGCATTGATTTTTATGATATTTTACCTTGTACCTACCGGTTCCTACATTGTGAAGTATCTCGGAAACAGTGGGTCCTACCTAAGACAAAATCGTACGACGACTTTTCTCCTCTAAACAACATGAGTTATCTACCAAAAATAACAAATTTGAATTAGTCAGTTGCGTAGAAATTATAAAAAAGGTAAGAACTCACCCAGATGTCCGCCAATTTTTTATTGAGAGTTTTAAATCATCTACTTCAATTAATACAACAACTGTCAAAAATTTCGAATTATTCTGATCATCCAGTTTGTAGATATTCAAAATATATTAAATTTTTTGAAGAACTTTAACATCCTGTATCTCTAAAATTAAAGCAGCCAAAACTCCTGTATATAGGACATTTTCTGCCTATATTTTGTATTCATTTACTACATGCTCTTCAAGTTTGTAACACCTATTCATTAACACCCTGTATAATGCTATCGAAACTACAAATTTCAAAGCCATGTTGCTTGTTTTTCGCAAATAATGGGCAACCATAATTTGAAAATTTATTGTGTATAGATAATTATGTTGATTTCTTATTAATTAATTATTTTTAGCCCTCTCTAACTTTTTTAATATTTTAATAATTTTTATTAAACCACATGACATGATAAAGATTGTAATAAGAAAGAAGAGGTGGTAGCTTTGCGGGTTACAGAGCTACTAGGCAGTTGAGACTGCCAACGACTGGGTTCGAATCCCAGTCTCGCCATGGATGTTTGTGTTTCTTCTATTGGACTATTGATATCGTAAACTTGTGTCTGACCAAATATATGACCCAATATGACTAATTTAAAAGAAATGTAACTTTATCACATAACTCGATTTTTATTTATTACTACGACACTGCATTCCTTTTGAAGAAGTGTCTCGGGAATGTTTCTCTATCCTCTATTAAAACATCGAGATCCATCGAAAGTTTATAATTTGTTCTGCAAAGAACCTATAGTGGCAAATTAAAATTAGAACCTAAGTCCCAAGAAAGCTCAAGTATTATTTGTCTACTGTAGATAAACGTCATAAACTGTATAGACATCTCCATCTCATTACCTAATAATTTTTGAGATATATCACCATCAAACTTTGTGAATATGCATGGATACTAGCCAAGGAAGATTTTATTTGTACAGGGTGTCCCAATATTCCATGGACATGGAGCAACCACAGATTACTGAGGTAAAAAAAAGTCGCTCGGACCAAACTTATCTCTATACCAAAGTGCTTCGTTTGTCCGTTAGAGGGCTTCAAAGTCTTTTGAAAATTTTAGTTTTTTTGAAATAGCTCAAAGTCGGCTCATTCCAATTCGATGAAATTTGGTAGGTAAATTTCTTATTAAAAGTACTAACTTCTGATGTACATGATAATTTGACGAAAACCCGGGAAGGGGTGAAACTACCCCTACCCTCCACTAAAATCGATCGTAATTGTTGATAGGGTAGCAGGAACGCTGTTCATGTTTTTTTGTTTGAAAGATACATCGTTTTAGCCCATTTTTGGTCTCCTACAAAAATCTGTATCTTTCCGAGGTGCTATGTGAGAAAATAAATTAGTCGATGATAACTAAATTTTTATTTCATTCTTTTAATTTGAAATCAAATTTTCAATTGTCAGGTGATTATTTTATTTAATCTCATAAAATATGCTCGATGTGGGCGCCGGTTTGGACCCTAGAAAGTTCCATCCTGCGCAAAAAAATGATTTTAACTTTTCTTGGAAGCTCGTCGTTTTGCAAACTGTTTAGTGCGTTTGAAAAAAACCGTTTGCAAACACCTGAAAAAAAAAACGAACCATACTAAACATCTTCTATGAGATTAGATCAAATAATCACCTGACAATTGAAAATTTGATTTCAAATTAAAAGAATAAAATAAAATTTTGGTTAGGTATCATCGACTAATTTATCTTATCACATAGCACCTCGGAAAGATACAGATTTTTGTAGAAGACCAAAAATGGGCTAAAACGATGTATCTTTCAAACAAAAAAACATGAACAGCGTTCCTGCTACCCTATCAACAATTACGATCGATTTTAGTGGAGGGTAGGGGTAGTTTCACCCCTTCCCGGGTTTTCGTCAAATTATCATGTACATCAGAAGTTAGTACTTTTAATAAGAAATTTACCTACCAAATTTCATCGAATTGGAATGAGCCGACTTTGAGCTATTTCAAAAAAACTAAAATTTTCAAAAGACTTTGAAGCCCTCTAACGGACAAACGAAGCACTTTGGTATAGAGATAAGTTTGGTCCGAGCGACTTTTTTTTACCTCAGTAATCTGTGGTTGCTCCATGTCCATGGAATATTGGGACACCCTGTATAAAGGAAAAGGCTTAAAATAAGCGAAAGTTTAATGTTTAATAGATAAGGGATAGAACTTCGCATGTTGAGATATAAACTGAAAATGGTAACTTTTCCGGCACTCCCATTTATTGCTTTTGTCATAAATCATATTTGGAATAGGTACGTAGGTGTTGAAGTTTTGTTGACATAAAAGACGCGTTTGCCGTACTATAGGTATAGACTAATAAGATAGACTTATTATGACCATATGATCTTCTGAATACATATTATACGTAGACTCACTTACGTAACATAAGTACTTACTATAAATAAATGCTGTTAAGATGAATATATATATATAAGAGAAACATAGAAAACAATTAAGCGTAGTATTATTATAAATCCTTATTAGTGTAACTTGGATTTTTATAAATCTATTTCATAATGTAGCAACATGCGCGTTCACCATTATAGACCAAGCTCTGATACATAACATGTGGCCAGATATGTAATGTAAATAAAGGATAAAATTAATTTTCCCGTTCAATAATTTGTACCTTCGAATACTGAAAGTATAGCGAGTTATGCTTAAAACTCGAAGTTCTTGCAAACTATCAATAAATACCTAACGATCGCACTAATGAATTAAACTTATTGTTCATGGTTTAATATACTCGTGCTTTCTACTCTGGTGTCTAGTTATGAAGTGACAAGTTAGGTTTCCTAGGAGACGCAGAAATCGATTTTTCCTTGTTTTTATCCTGAGCTAACTATTGGGATTATTCAGTTCAGTGTTACGCGCTCCGAAAATAATCATTTTCCTCGAGAATTTCCTTGGCTTGGACCCAGTGACCTACTTCATTCAGTTTATAAATAATAATTAGAGTTTTGCTATGACGTTTGCTGTGAATGAAAATCAAAACAATGAGGACGAAAAAGAGAAAGAAACTTACAAGATTTCATATTTTACCCTGGTAAGTAACTCTGAAATCTTACAATAAGTACTAATAAGATTTTACTTCGAGATGAGTCAAGGAAGTTGAACAAACGCTGTATTTTTGTACCGACATGTAATGTAAACAATCACAGTGACACTTTAAGCACACTCCTTATCTGTTAAATTTCTTGGATAGGTCTACCTATTTAAATATAATAGCAAAGCTCTCATGAAAATCTTTAATTTGTTAACAAAAAGAAAATTATTTTTCTGAATATAATTATTTTAGGTAGGTCACTGCTAGCTAATATTAAATCTTATTTTATTAATGCTCTGGGCATGTTTTGAATATAATTGTCCATTAAAAAAAAACAATAGGTACCCGAAAAAAGTCAATTTATTCAGAGAGGAACATGTTATCAACGCGGTTGTGCTTACTCATTTTTATCTCCTAAGTAGGAGTTGATTTCTAATTTTTAATTTTTTAACAGAACGCCCACATTTTTATTTAAGAATCTAATTTATTTTAAACTTATCATTTGTCCCGAAACGTCTTCATCCTGCACAAAGTATTTTAGTTATCAAAAAGTAATTAGCAGTCTAATTAATATAAAGCAATTATAAATAAGAAATACTTACTTTAAATCTTGTCATTAAAAAAACACAACTACTTCTATAACATGTCCCTTTCTAAAATGAAATGAACGGTTCGAATATTTTTGCTAAATTGGCGATAAATGTCCCCAAAAAAATCGTTTTTCATTTTCGATGGGTTATCAGTTTTTTTCTCTCTCATCATTGGGATCTCGGAAACAAGCAGAGATTAATGCGTCGGTAAAATAAGAGAAAAGTTGCACAACTTTATGCTTTTTAGAAACTGAAAAACAATGTGAGACTAGCTTCAGTCGTTGGTTGCTGAAACATCATGAAAAATTGGAATTTCTTATTTTAGCCATATTTTTTTTATTATTGATAATAAATAAATAATTTTTCTAAGTTAAAATATTTAAGTCGTCAAGAACTTTTCAATGCAATGTGATATTTCACCACAGAAGTTCATAAATTATTACCTATACATCGTTTATAGTAGAGTGCCAATCTAGCAATAAGTTGTCACCCTGTGGGCCTTTTAGTGTACAAGGCTGAAATTTTCAGGAATCATAGTTTATGGCCTAAATAACTCAAATCCGAAGTCGTCAAAAAATCGTCCTGTGCAAAAAGGCACTATTCAAAATTTTCGACTTTTTTTACAGGATGTGGTAGTTCATTAGTGCAACTTTGTCGTGCCAATTTTTCAAAATGTTATCTGTGATGGTTAAGTTAGGAAAAAATCAAAACCGTTTTAGAAAAGCATTGCGCAAATGGGCCCATCGTAACTTTAAACAGCGATATCTCGCTTCGGTTTACGGCAAAAACTGCCTGCTCGTACTACTTTTTTTCACTTAACAACGCCTATCTCAAAAACGAAGCTCTTAATCGAAAATAGCATATCTTTAAAAATTATTCCCTGATCATTTCTGATTCCCACGGTGTCATTTTTCTATTTTTATCTTTAATAATAAACTAGCAATAAATATAAATGTTAAACGATGCTAAAATGTGAATTGTAGCTACCGCATCAAACGTAGGGAAACGTCGATCACCCTCTCTTGCTTCTCTATGCCCCTCACCCTTGGTTCAGCGGTCTGCATGCCGAGAATTTAAATCGAACGCCCGCTATAATAGGATACTATTTATTAGATATTAATTTTAATAATAATTATTAAAGTCAACAATGTATTATACAAATACAAAATGCAAAGTAGGTATGCCAATAAAGTTATCCCTGATTTTTTAATTATTTAAGGAATTCCTGCATGTGCATGACCAGATATTGCAGTATGTATTATTATTTACACACCTAAATACCTACCTACCTACCAACCTACCTCGTAAATATTTCTTGCAAAAATACGAACAATACAACAAACCTCCAAGATAAAAAAATAACGTAATCATGAACTCATTTTGGATATTTTAAATTTTTTGTTTAAGTAGTATTATTAGGTATGTCAAGCAGTATTATTCTTTACACACCTAAACTAAATGTTATCTTCCCCAAGTACCTAGCAGGTCCATACCTACAAATTTTAGCGGAAGGCGAAAAGTTTTGAATGTTCTTACACTTTACAATACAATCGTTTCAACCAACCAGGTAAAAATGTCACCTGCTAATAATGTAAATTTTTATGGGTGTAATATAACTTTATAGAGCTTTAAAGAGGCTCATAGTTAGCCACCTACATTTTCGTCTGCAAATACTATATAATTCATACTGCAGGTAGGTAGGTACTAACTCCTTTTTCTTGGAACTGCTTCTTGGTGCCGTTCTGCTTTCTGCCAATTTTACAATTTTCATTTTCACAGTCTTGCGTGAAACGCGTTTAGAAGTGCACCTTCTAGTGGTGAATAAAATATAGCTGGTACCTATGACTTATATTTTTGGTAAGTATCGCAATATGATATCGTAGCTTTAAATGATATAACTTATTTACAACCTAATTGTAATCCACTGAAACTTGAAAAATACAGGCTGAAAAGGTCCAAGATGGCATTAAGTAGTACAAGTTCGGAGAGTGAACTGGAGTCAGCGATTCAAATCAGTACCTATGCGAAAAACGAGAACATGTTGGTTTTGAAAAATGTATAAGGTTTCGATCTTTTAATCACTTGAACAAAAAATGTAAAATATCCAAAATGAGTTCATGATTACGTTATTTTTTTATCTTGGAGGTTTGTTTGTTCCTATTTTTGCAAGAAATATTTACGAGGTAGGTTGGTAGGTAGGTAGGTATTTAGGTGTGTAAATAATAATACATACTGCAATATCTGGTCATGCACATGCAGGAATTCCTTAAATAATTAAAAAATCAGGGATAACTTTATTGGCATACCTACTTTGCATTTTGTATTTGTATAATACATTGTTGACTTTAATAATTATTATTAAAATTAATATCTAATAAATAGTATCCTATTATAGCGGGCGTTCGATTTAAATTCTCGGCATGCAGACCGCTGAACCAAGGGTGAGGGGCATAGAGAAGCAAGAGAGGGTGATCGACGTTTCCCTACGTTTGATGCGGTAGCTACAATTCACATTTTAGCATCGTTTAACATTTATATTTATTGCTAGTTTATTATTAAAGATAAAAATAGAAAAATGACACCGTGGGAATCAGAAATGATCAGGGAATAATTTTTAAAGATATGCTATTTTCGATTAAGAGCTTCGTTTTTGAGATAGGCGTTGTTAAGTGAAAAAAAGTAGTCCGAGCAGGCAGTTTTTGCCGTAAACCGAAGCGAGATATCGCTGTTTAAAGTTACGATGGGCCCATTTGCGCAATGCTTTTCTAAAACGGTTTTGATTTTTTTCTAACTTAACCATCACAGATAACATTTTGAAAAATTGGCACGACAAAGTTGCACTAATGAACTACCACATCCTGTAAAAAAAGTCGAAAATTTTGAATAGTGCCTTTTTGCACAGGACGATTTTTTGACGACTTCGGATTTGAGTTATTTAGGTCATAAACTACGATTCCTGAAAATTTCAGCCTTGTACACTAAAAGGCCCACAGAATCGTTTTTTAAGCGACTTTTATTCATTCTAGCACTCTACTATTAAGCTAAGTGTGATAAAGTAGTCGCATTTTCATAAAAGTTTCGTTTTAGAATTCAAATTAATGCGTCTGAAACCGTTCCATGAATAAAAACGATTGTATAAAACCCACCATCAAATTTTGATATCGGACATTAATTTACTTTTAATATGGTTGACTGTCTGGCATGGATGGTCATTGATCACATAAACAACAAACACATCGATCAAAAACTCTGATAGCCAAGGGGTTGAGTTGACGAAATAGTTCCAGTAGTAATTCTCATCGTTGTATTTACCCAAAATTGATTTTTCAAACACATCAACTACTCAAAAAAATCTTATAATAAAATAATATTCAGTTGTTATACAGGCAGGTCCAACTTAAAACGTCAGGACTTTACCAAGTGATAGATAACGTTAAAATAATGCCAGTTTCTCTAATACACTTATAGCCGGGAAAGCTTTCTTTTCAAGATACAGGGCGTTGAAGTTTTGGGGAAAAAATAATGTTTTGTGAATATTGTCAAAACGGCTGCTTTAAAAAAATTGAAATTTGGCACGCAGCATCAGTTAAGTATCTTTCATGATTTACGGCTTATGGTGATAAATTGCAAAAACCAGCGGCGGAGATATGGGTGTGCCATCGGCCCTTTAAAAAAAAATAAAAAATTGAGGTGTCAAAAATAGATTATTTTTCTATTTTTGGGAACCGTTTGAGATACAGAATTCATATTTGTACATGTCATATCATGATATTAGCTGCCTTTTTATACCAGCTCATTTTTTTTTTTCATGTGGCATTGGAGGAGAGTTTAGAACTGAGCGAAGTATTTTCGAGCTTATTCTCCGACACAAGTTTTGAAACATCAAAGAAAGTTTCTTGTCAGACATTCTTTCTCTTTCGGTTTTCGTCTTTTGTCAATTGTGTTTCCAAATTTGTCAAATGATTTTCCCATTAATCAAACGTCAGTGTGATTTTTCAATTTTTTTTTTCAAATTTTATTCCTCTTATTCCAAATGCTTTTTCAATGTTTATAATAATGTCACTGCACGCAAAATATGAAAAGGAATTGATACAAAGTGAAATTAATTTGACATAAAGCGAAATATATCTTGGAAAAACCAAGATAAAAAGACTGTACGTAGCTGTTTTTCTCGAAGACGTTTCACGTTAGCAATAATTATGATCAAGAGTACCTAAAACCAAGAAAAGCTTTCATCAAGGTGGTTATGTTTTATCTGAACTCTATCTGAATGACTTTAGCTGTCAAAAATTTATTAATAATTTAGTGAAAGTTTTTAATAGGCAGGTGATAAAATTCAAGCAATTTTAGTGAATAATTCTAATTTATTGGGAAATTCAAAAAAAAACAAGAAGCAAAGCACTTTATTATTAACGTTAATAACCACACGTTTTCATATAACACGTTTTTTCCACACCCTGTACCTATCTCAGAAACGGTGCGAGCCTCCATGTTAATTAGAACTTTTTCCCTTAAATGAGCCAAGGAGTAATCACCTCCCTAAAATTTTTCGCACCTATTTAGGATAACCCTGTATACAGGTGATCAGTAACTCGCGCACTCGGAGCATGCTGCGGTCAACTTCACTTTTTAAGAGTGGTAAATTTTCTTACTGCAGTATTGTAAGTTCTTTTCTTCCAAAGATATGACCATTTTTGTAAAAATAAAAGTGGCACCACTGCACTGAACATGTTTGTTATTATTTTTATTTCCATTGCAACGAAGGCTTTTGAATATTTTATTTATTCTAAGTTGAGTTTAGGCGGTTGCCAAACTTCAAATTTCGTTCAGATTTAGGTATGTTATCAATTTCCAATATTCTCAACTTCTCTGTAAAGAGGTTTTGTGGGAAAAAAAATGATGAATTATATGGTATCCGTTCCAGACATTACAGTAACATGAATTTTTCATTAATTGTTGGAAGTAAACATTGTTATTATTATTATTATTATTATTATTATTATTATTATTATTATTATCACGATTATTGAAAAAATTACCTTCAAACTCGGATGAGGGAAACTCTGTAACTTGAAAACCAACCGTTGGATTCAATTTTTGTTTTCAGGATATCCCAAATTTTAATTGGCTCTATATCGCCCTGTATGTGGAGGGCGCGAGTTACTGATCATCCTCTATACCTTACCAAACTGAAATGACAAGTTTTTTTTAATACCTGGCATATTAGTTCTAGTTATACTGTTCATGTACGTCACATACATACACAAAGCATCGTTTTACTTTTAAACATGATCAATAGGACCTATTGATCATGTTTATTTTCAACACCTGGTGTTGAAAATATTTCACTAAATAAAGCGTTTGTTTTGCTTGAAAGGATAGGAGATGTTTGTTTACTTTCCTGTTGACGTCATGGACTTTATTCTGTGTGGTTTCATTTAAGATGAAAGTAAATTTCAGAGTTGTCGTGATGGACTGTCTCTAATATAACTACATATATCTAATGCAACATAAACGTAGGTAGAGACTTTCTTACATACCGGGTATTTCATTGCCCGACGCATTTCAATAGTAACAACCTAGGATTTAATTATTATTTTCTTCCCTTTAAATATATGTTTTAGAAAGAAATGTTGAGTTAATAATAATTAGCTAAGCTTCAAGATTGAAAAACTATGCTTCTGCTGCTGCAGTTACGTTTTAAGCCTGTTGAGCCAATTTCGATAAAAAAATTACTTTCAGGTATATGACGTCATTTTCGTATGTTTCATTTCACTGTGATGCAATTTTCGTCAATTACGTCATTGTGAATTCTGAAAAGCAAATCAATAATGAACATGACGTCACAAATTGAAACCTATTCCCCGGCTTAGCAGAATTAAAATGTACCTGCCGCAACAGAAACAGCTTTTCAATCTTAACAAATTATTGGCTTAAAATGTTCCTATTTGAAATTCGTCCCCATTTTGAAATCCCTATTTCGAGGAGTCAATGAAACACCCGGTATAATATTAAATCAATGCAAAATTGGAGGAATTATTATTACGCTAGGCTATGTATTGATTAATAAGTAAGCAAGATATGATAATATTTGTCCATTTGGTAACAAAATAGAGATAATATTAAAATGAAAATGTACAGGTTGGTCCCGAATAGGTGGACACGGCATACAGATTGTGAAGAAGATGTTCAGAAAGACTGTAAATTTAAACCAAAATGTGTTCCCAAATTTTACGATAGTTTTTGTCTTTTATTTCCTTTGTGACACTTGTCATTTCATGTTTTTATGGCAACATCGTAATATTGGTAAACCTGATTACTATTTTATTCCTGAATAAATGTATTCAGTGCAGTCACAATTTTTCACAAAAATGATTATATTTTATCTTGTTAGGACATTTATGAGCTTATAAATACGAAAAAGAACTTAGAATTCCTTATCCATAATGTGGTAATATCGGTGTCCGGCAGAAAGTTAGAAACATATAGAAAAATCCTAACCACTGATGAAAGTTTCATCTTGCAAAAAGTTTCTGCATTATCGCAAATATAAAAACCAATAATAGGTAACCAAAAGAGAGATTATGTGTTTGCGTATACGATGTGTTAGGAAAAAATACTGAAGAGTAAACTACCCTTGTTTCTAAAGATATGTAGGTATGTAAAAATGGTATTTGAAAAAGTTGTTCAACGTTCTAAGAAGGCTTTAAATACAAAATTGAAGTCATACCTACGACCAAAAAAGTTTCTCTTGAGTAATCTCTGACCAAGCACTTAGCCAAGATGCACCAAGTAGCTTGGTTTAATGAGTTGGTTTGAACAATTTTTTTGTTTATTATAGTTCCGCTATGCGACAAAGCTAGACCGCACCCTGATTATACTCGGGATTCTATGCATCCTAGTGGCTGGCTGCGCTCAACCTGCTGTTGTTCTTCTTTATGGCGATATCATGCAAGAGATTATCCTGCATGTGATGGCCATGCGAAACGCAACTGGTATTGCAAAAACGTCCCTCGAAGAAGACCTCTTTGAGCGAGTTAACACTTTCGGCATATGGATGACCTTCATTGGATTCCTCACACTCATCACAACTTATGTTAGCTCAGCTTTATTAAGCTATTCAGCCATTAGACAGGTAAGTCATGAGTAAATAAATAAATAAAAACAACATTATTTAATCTCTGATACAATAATTATTGGTCCTTCGCAAATAATGCAGCAAAAAACTATTAAAGTGGTCCCAGTAATAGTAGATAGTTGGGTTTCTTATAAATTTGCCATTTTTATATTTTCTATAGTTAACTTCAGATAGTTAGAAAGCTCTATTATTTATTTTATTGCCATGACTTGACTAAACATCATATTTTTTGCAGATTACAAAAATACGTGTAATGTTTCTTGACAAAATTCTTCATCTGGATATTAAATGGCACGACCTGAATCAAACTGGAGACTTTGCCACCAGCTTTACCGAGTATGTTGTACCTACCCCTGTCAACAAATACAAAATTGATTAACTTCCTTTCAGAAACTTGTCTAAAATAGAAGAAGGAATAGGTGAAAAAATTACATTTTTCATGTTTTGTGTATCTGTCCTGGTGGCCAGCGTCATAACCGCGTTCATCAAAGGCTGGAAATTGACACTAATCTGCCTTATATCGTTTCCAGTGACAATGGTGTTCATGGGATTAATCACTTGGGTACTATTTTTAGTCAATTATACACTTTTTTATCAATGAAGATTTCGATAATCGAATAAGTAATTTTCTTTTGTAGCTGACAGGTAAATTTTCCAAAACTGAATTAGAAGCCTACTCTTCAGCTGGTGCAGTGGCGGAAGAAGTATTTTCTTCCATCCGCACAGTAGTGGCGTTTGGAGGACAAAATAAGGAACTGGACAGGTATTCTCACTACCTTACTAAGGCCAAGAATAACAATATACTTAGAGCAGTGTTCAGTGGCATCAACCAGGCACTTATGTGGTTCTTGGTCTTTGCTAGCTACTCTCTTGCTTTTTGGGTGGGAGTGGGATTCATCATCGATGAGAGCAGCCTACCACCAGAGGATAGGGTTTATACTCCCGGTAACATGATAACGGTACGATTACCGATTTTTTAAGTTTTCCTATGATATAAAGCTGATAAATAAAAAAATTTGTTTTTATTCAAGGTATTTTTTGGTGTCCTAACTGGCACCTGGCATTTTGGTCAATCAGCTCCACTTATAGAGGTTTTTGGTGTAGCCAAACAAGCAGCAGTAAAAATTTTCTCAATCCTAGATACTGAATCTGAAATTAATACATCTCTAGATAGTGGCCTGAAATTAGATACGATTAAAGGAGATATTTGGTTTGAAAATGTCCATTTTCAATATCCATCTAGACCTGACGTTAAGGTTAGTACTCTCCTAATTTCCGAAAATAGCTTCTCTTTTAATGGGGAGGGGGATCGCTTATGGTATTATTATGAGGCATGATGATGGATGACCGGTACCTAGTTCATAGTAGTGCAGGTAGTGTAACCCAAAAAACACCGGAAACTTGAAGTATGTGATGTCTCTCAGAGACACATCATATTATAGTCTCTTTTTTTGAAAACTTATAACCAATTTTTTTGGGGGTTTTACCAGGTTTTACAAGGATTTGATCTGAAAATCACCAGCGGCGAAGTGGTTGCTTTAGTCGGCAGCTCTGGCTGCGGAAAATCCACATGTATTCAACTTCTGCAACGTTTCTACGACCCAAGCGAAGGAATAGTTAGTATGGAATAAAAATCACCTTAACTTTATCATTATAATTAAATCCTAGTCAAAGTTATTTTATAGGTGTTTGTAATTCTAGGTGCATCTAGACGGGTATGATATTAGAACTCTCTGCCTGTCACGTCTTCGTGATCATATTGGAGTAGTTGGACAAGAACCTGCTCTGTTCTGCACGACGATAGCAGAGAACATAAGGTACGGTAGAGTGAACGCCACTCAGGAAGAGATAGTAAGAGCTGCAAGGCGTGCAAATGCCCATGTCTTCATCCAGGCTCTTCCTCATGGATACGAGACAATAGTCGGTGAGCGAGGGTCCCAGCTTTCGGGAGGACAGAAGCAACGAATCGCCATTGCTCGAGCGCTAATTCGAGAGCCACGTGTGTTATTGTTGGATGAAGCAACTTCAGCTTTAGATACCACCAGCGAGGCCGAGGTGCAGGCCGCTATTGATAAGGTTAGATCACATTCATTATTTCTTATTATTCTGCGGGCTATGCTACCAAATTCGGAAAAGTTTTTCTGGTGATCTCTGAGTCTTTGACGATAGATATTTTTACGCGTGGTTGTTATGTAGTAGCTACTAAATTAACTATAGGAAATTCAAATACTTACGAGGATGTCAAAAAAATCTTAGATCTTTATTAAATAATTATTATTGTTGTCAATAGATCAGTGGAGAATGTACGACTATTATCGTGGCGCACAGATTATCAACAATAAGAAATGCCAACAGGATAGTGGTTGTTTCTGAAGGAAAAGTGATAGAACAAGGCAGTCATTCGGAACTAATGGCACTGAAAGGTGCTTACTATAATCTTGTTCATTCACGCGATCATGAAGATGATGCAGTAGAATTAGAAGATGGTAAGCTTTTTTCTTGCAGAATTTACATAGCATTGCTTAACATAGTAATTTAAAGATTTAGAAGTTACTGACATCGAGTCCAATAAACTACCCACAAAAAGAAGACTTTCAAGGAAGTTAACATTAAAAGAGGTGCAAGTAAGTAGTAGCTCCCAAGTTTTCTGAAAACAAATTATGAAAAAGCTTAACAATTATTAATCAAATCAAAATACACACGATAATATCTACAAATAAAGTTATTGTAAAGCTTTTTCTTTGGTGCATTTTAAAATATTCTATCTACCTACTCAAATTGTTTAAATATTTCAAATGTTTATCTAAATGCCTGCATAATTTCTATCCGTTAGAAAGAAATAGAAGAAGAAGATCAGGTAGAAATAGACGAGCCAACAAAGACATCATTCTTGAATGTTTTGCAAGCTAGCAGACCAGAGTGGATGTTCATTTTGGTAGGATGCCTTTCATCAATGTTGATTGGTTCTGCGTTCCCAATTTATGGTCTCGTTTTCGGTAAAATAATAGGGGTATATTATTCCTTTGATGTACTGAAAAAAATGGAGTTATTTATTTGAACACGTGTTTCAGGTTTTTGCTGAGGAGGACCCTAACACCATGAGAGAAAAAACAAATTTGTATTGCCTTTACTTTCTAATTATTGGAATTGTGACAGCATTTGCTACAGTGGCTCAGGTAAAACCTCTTTTATTCTTTAGGTTATAAATACTTAAGAGGACCAGATCCGCGGCTCTGCATGCCGGACTCAGAGTCGCATGCAGTGACGTGCTGCAAGTCGCTAGATGCAGTCAAATGAACGTCAGTTGATTTCTAATTGCTGGCCGTAGTAACATGCTGTTTTAAATAAAATTGACCCATTAGCTTTTTTGAGTTCGGATAATAAAATGTTAGAAGAGAGACTGATTCTATATATAACTATAAGTATTTATACATATAATGAAATTATTCTGTGGCTATATGAGCTAGATCTCGAAGCCAAAATTAACAGAGACCGATTCTTTAAAAAATAGGCTGATTCTTGGAGTGGAAAATCACCTCCTATTACATGATAAAAGTTTTTATCAAATTACAAGAGCTCTAATGCACGTGAAAATGTATGGATAGGTAATAAATGCAAACGGGCAGGTAATAAACGCATTTGGTGGAAGGAGGCAATGCGATTTTTGCTTCACCTTGCTGTTACGGCATTTGCTGCTGCAGCAGCTCCAGCGGTCCGGTATGCGGCGCTGTATTTTGTGGAATGTCGCCTTTAGCCTGTTAAAACTATAGTACTTTCATTATTTTGCAGACATACAGTTTCAGTATGTCAGGAGAAAAATTGACATTGAGATTGCGAAGAAAGGTATTTGGAAGTATGTTGAATCAAGAAATGGGTTGGTTCGACAAGAAATCAAACGGAGTGGGAGCCCTGTGTGCATTTCTGTCTGGTGAAGCCGGAAGTGTTCAAGGTGTAAGTAAAAGTGCTTTACTTTTACGTTTTTAAGTGAATGTATTCCCCCAAAGTGCTTTTTATTCTAGGCATCAGGAACCACGATTGGTACAATACTAAACTCTGTCACCACCTTCATTGTGGCCAATATTTTGGCTCTGTATTACCAGTGGAAGTTGGCTCTTGTTCTTATGTGCTTCGTACCATTGGTGTTATTTTCAATATTTTTCGAGCAAAGAATTAGAGATAGCGATGCCCAAACGAATCAAAAAGCTTTAGAAGGCGCCGCCAAGGTAAGGAGCTTTTAATGCTTAATTACTAGTGATCAAGTGAAAAATATTGCAATCAATTTATTGTAAATTTTTAACATTGTGAGTAATCTGGCAGTATTTTCTGGCCTTTAGTGATTTGGGCTTAAGTTTACAGAAGAGTCCTTTTAAACACAAACTTCTTCTTGCAAACTTGTTACAAAGAAAATTTACTACACTTCAATGTTTGATTGAAAACGTTACGTTCCACAAAAAGCAAAAATTCGAAACATTCTGATTCTGGCAGCATTTTTATTGTCAAAACTTGTAGATTAAAGAAAATTGTCTAACAATTTAACATTATTTATTTTTAAGTTGGCTGTGGAAGCTATTAGCAACATTAGAACAGTAGTTTCTTTGGGCTGCGAACAAACATTCTGTGATAAATTTATCAAGGAAATGGCGCCGTACCTCAAGCTTGCGAAGAAAAGACTTCATTTCAGAGGGTTGATCGTTGGACTAGCGAGAAGCATATGGTGTTTTGCAAATGGAGCTGGAATATTTTATGGAGTCAAACTTATAACTAGCGATGGAATGGACTTCGAATTGATATTTCTGTAAGGAAAATGTTGATTTTTTTCGAATCATTTATCCATCATCATTCATACCAGTCGGTCTCATCTTCTATTTTTTCATAAACATCCGAGAATTAAGACGAAAAATAGTAAAGTTATTTCGAAGAATCGATCCAACAATTTTGAATTGTATGGTATTAGAGATGCATTCTACACTACGACCTTGAAGATATTTTGCGTCTTCCCTTCTGATGACTATTTCTTGAAGAAAGTTTCGATTTTTTTATGGTTCTTATGATGATAAGCCTTGTGGGTATCGATAGGCGTGGTTATGAGTCTCATAGGTCCTGGGTTCATTTTCTTAACAAGGTGATACGCTATTTTTTCTATGTAAATTTCCAAAGTTAATAATTATTAAAAGCTACTTACTACCTAGAAAACAGGTGTAGTAAGCAAGGAAATGGAGCTAAATCCCGAAAAAACGCACTGAAAACATTTTGCATCATAATTATTATCATATTTTTTATCACCTAACACTTCACCTCAGTTCGCTGTACTTATTAATAATTATAATTGTAATTCCAGAGAAATTCAAGTAGTAATGGCAGGATCGTGGTCAGTAGGGCAGGCATTCGCCTTTTCTCCTAATTTTCAGAAAGGATTGATTGCTGCTGGAAGGATCTTTAATTTATTAGCCAGAGTCCCTCTTATAAGAGACATTCCCAATCCATCCATAGAGCCTTGGGTAAGTAATACTTCAGTTAGCATGATTTGATTTATCAATTGGCGTATCTCATCATCATATCATAATCAAACGCGTCCTTATTGGCCTTTTAAAACTTTTTTAAGAGGAATTCCTAATAACCAGCACTTTACCTAAATTGAGCTATAATAATTATTGTGATCTTACGGTAACCCTGATTGAACTTGATGAGATACTCCCTGATTTTCACTGCTGAGACCTTAGGCGTCTATTATGCAAGCCTGTTGTTCTTATAAAAGCCCATATTGAACTTAGTTGTTATTCTCAAGCAATTAATATGAAATTTAAAAATGTAAAATTATAATAAGTTTAATAATTATAATACTTTACAGAACCAATCAAAAGTGGACTATAGAAATATCTTGTTTTCGTACCCCACAAGGCCAGGGGTTCCTGTACTGCAGGGTCTAAACTTAGAAGTGGCTGCTGGCAAGACTGTGGCACTAGTTGGGTCAAGCGGTTGTGGAAAATCCACAATCGTGCAGCTTCTGGAGCGATTCTATGACCCCACAAATGGAACGGTCAGCGTGGATGGACGTGACATTCAAGTAAACCAACTGGCCACCTTGAGACATCGCCTGGGAGTAGTACAACAAGAACCTGTGCTTTTCGACAGAACGATAGGGCAGAATATTGCGTATGGAGATAACGAAAGAACAGTTGATATGACAGAGGTGATTGAAGCTGCCAAAATGAGCAACGTTCATGAATTTGTAACTTCTTTACCACAGGTGAGGTTTCTGTCATTATACTTTTCTAATGTAATGAATAATAATACACAAACTTGCTCACGAACAATTTTTTTTAATATTCCCAAATTCCAGGAACAATTATTCAAAATCATCAGTTCAATATTATTGTTGGAGTAATGATTCATATTGTTTGAATGTGTCCCAGAATATCTCATTTATTCTAGGACACCCTGTGTATAATACGTATTATTATTTTTTTATCTCTTTGTATAGAGGGTTTGCTAATTGGACAGTCAAAATCGACGTCATGTATCAAATCGTATTTTAAGCATAAAAGAGATTAACTCTTTTCAAGATCAGGCTTCGTTTAGGAAATATCTCCAAAAGTGTAAAACTAAGGCAGCAATAAAATATATTTTATCCAGTAACTGAACCACAATTTTGGAAATATTTCTTAAACGATGCCTGATCTTCAAAGAAAATGATTTTTTGTTTGATGCTTAAAATACGATTTTATATATTACGTTTCATTGTGGCTGCCCATTACCAACCACCCTGTATAATGTGATATTTTCTGTTTTATTATTCTTATAGGGATACGATACCAAGCTGGGTTCCAAAGGTGCGCAGCTATCAGGTGGGCAAAAACAACGAATAGCCATCGCTAGAGCTTTAGTCAGGAAGCCCAGCATATTACTCTTAGATGAAGCAACTTCTGCATTAGACAACGAAAGTGAGAAGGTAAGTAATATCATCAATTTGCTACATAACTTACTCTAAGATAAGATGCAAAATTATGTCACAAAAATGAAAGTCCCCAAAAAGCTAAAAAAAAATTGATTGTAACTAAATTCTCTTATAAGTGGATTTTTTTATTGTAAATAATTATTAAAGCGGCAACATACCCATAATCACTGAAGTGGAGCGACTTTGTCTTTATCTACATAGTTAAGACCGATGATCCCTTCGTTAAAAAAAAGAAGCTGCAACTTTTGGTTGCGCATTCCCCGTCTTGTCAAATTTTCGTCTTTCTCACGTAATGGTTCAGCTGCAATTAGAAAAATTTTTGAGGATACCTAAAAAACGAGTTCCTATGAGTGACGCAGATGAGAACAAAAGTGTATTAACTAGGACACTCGCAACTATCTCTCAACTACTATTAAACATACAGACTTGCCACTTCGTGAGTGTAAAGAGTTACACAAGAGTGGTTATTTCACAGAATATTTCAATGTCCACATTTTTTTTAGTTGGGGTAGTAGACGAGAAAGGCGACGATATGTTCCCTATTTCTTTTAAAAATATAAAAGTTGTTTTTAGTATGAGTAGTTTAAGAAGTGTATTTTTCATTTTTGGCTTTGTTTAACTTTGTTGTAGACGTTTTTTCAATGATGTCATCAGTCAAAGGGGGTTTTCTGTCAATTTATTTCATTTTTTTTCTAGATTGTACAAGAGGCCCTGGACAGAGCCAAGTTGGGCAGAACTTGCATCACCATAGCACACAGGCTTACAACTATACAAGATGCAGACCTGATATGTGTAGTGAAGGATGGCGTGATCGCGGAAATGGGTACACATACCGAACTCCTGGAGAAGCAGGGATTATACTTCGAGTTTTATAAGCTGCAGTCAGGACATAAGCAGTAGTTCAGATAACATTATCTTAATAAAGATTTGTGGCGAGAAATTTTCTTTCAGAACTAGATGTTTTCAAAAATGGTAATTCTCAAACTTTAAGTATGTAAACTTGCCCACCACTCCCTTAAATTGCGATCAAAATAATAAAAACTTTCAAATTGAAAAAAATAATGTGGGCGCCTACACATTTTAAATAATCATGTTTGTTTCATTTGTTAGAAAGTCAATGTAAAGTTTTTTTGGCTATGATGGATACTTAAAAGATATGATAATCATTTATTTCAAGGCTGTGTCTTCAGGTTTCCACTCTTTCTATTATTCTTCATTGGCTTATTTAATTAAACGTTTGTGAAAAATGACAATTCTAGTGGATAAATTAACAAACCGTCGTAATTACAAACGAGCTTTTTTAATTACAGCACAAAACTAAGAACACTTAACTACTCATGACAGGAAATGAGGTGCTCAAAAATATTAATGGAGTTCATAGCAGTAGGTAAATTTCCTTAAATTAATTATTTACTTGGATTGCTCTTCTGGTCTATAGCTTCTTTCCTGTCCTATTATGTGTGCTACAAACAATTTGCACCTAATCTTACGATGACGTCTTATAACAGGCCGTTACGCAAAGTACTGCCAAATCTGAAAAGTTTGGAGGAGTTCCCGTTTTTCAGGTTATCAGTCTTATTTTAAGCTTAAACATCAGTGAAGGACACTCAGGAATCGAATTTGAATAAGCATTCAATTCCCTAGGAGGAGCGGAGAATGGGTGAGAGGGATGTTGCATCAAAAGTGGCCCATATATGTATATTATATGAGATATTATATTATATTATTATACAGGGTGTTGATTTTCAAAGCGGGCCATAGGGGATTAACATTGCGAAAGTGGTTTTTGAGGATTCCTGCTCGCCGTTTAAACTGACAAAAATGGTTTTGGTATCAAAATGAAGCTAAAATTATTGCGCATAACGCTTGACATCAGAAATTAATTTAATTTCACGTTGTTTTCTAAATTCTTCAGTAAAAATTCAAGTAATTGTTAATCACAAAATAGCATGCCTTGCTTAAACAATAATGACGTTTCTACATTGTAGCCAGTTACAGGAGGGTTAAATAGAACCAGAGTTTAAAACCATTTTCGCAATGCTAATCCCCTATGGCCCGCTTTGAAAATCAACACCCTGTATGCATTTCTATATTAGATTAGATTTGATTTCTTTTGAGTGGGCCATTGTGACATATCCACTACGACCGTAGGTCGCTATTGTGGCTCACATCTAGTCGTGCTACATTAACCCAATCAGGTCAGCCCCTCTAAGGAAGCTGACCATCTTGACTGTTGCCAATGCATGTATCCAGGTTCTCCGGCGTGAAGAAAGTTTCTCCCGAAGGCTTGCTAATCTGGTTATTCGTCTTCCTTTTTCTCAGGGGAGATTTGTTTCTCCTCCTTGTCTAGCGGAATCGAGCTTTTCCTTGGAGTCGGATTAGAACCGATCTCCATACCTTCTTCAGTTGCCTGGAGATCGAGATTTTGGCTCTCCTCGTCAGAGCATATTTGCTTTACACACTCAATGGATGTCCCATGTAGTATATAATATTATATGATATAATATGTACATGATATACATCATATTAATACATTCATCTATAGGTATATAATCTAATCAAAAATTCATCCTTTACATGCATAAGAATTTTATCGCTTTTGTGAGACAAAATTTCATGGGTGAGAGAATCAAAATTCAACTGCATGTTATCGGAAAAAAATAATGTCCATGCTTTGATGAATATTCACGTAAACCGTAAACATACCTGGATATCCTAAGATTATTCTAAGAGCAGTCATGTCAAACTAATATGACATCCCTGAAGAAAGATTTTTCCGAAACCACTTGATATTATCATTATTGATCAAAACAAAACATATAGTCATGAATACAAAACAATAATCACACAGCTAAACATTCAAGAAAGTCCTCTAGGAGTAACAATCGCAGTCGCTCAAAAGTTTCTGCCGAATTTTCACCGGTCCCAAATTTTCTCTTCAGCTCAGCTTGAACATGTTCCACGGGATTCATGTCAGGTGAGTTGACAGGCCAGTCGTTCGGCTGTCGTTAGTGGGGCAGATACTCTGCAACCATCGCATGATATAGGTGCGACTTTTAATTGCAACGATTAAGGAAGGGCTATTATACCTCTGGGTATTTAGGTATAGTAAATAAGACATTCCATTTTTATCAATTTTTGAATTTTTCTTAGTCGAACAGTGGTTTCATTTTCTCAGTTCTACGAATCGCTCAATTTCCAGGGAGTAAGCACCATGTAGTATAGGTGCACATAGATTACCTCTTTGATTAATTGAATGTTTGTGACAATTTGTTATTCAAAACTGGGAGTCTTTATATCATACCTACGTTAGTGGTGTAATATTATGATAGTGCTAGAAATATCAGCGTAGCCAGAAAAACAAATCCAAGTGTTTTTTTTTATAATTCGAAGCCCAGCTCTACTGAAATTTTTGGGTGGGCCATTTCAAGTACTAAGTACAAATGACATTATTTTGACCAATCTTTGACTTCATCGCTAACGTTCAAATGAGAGCATTTCAAGAGCCAATTCCGTTCGAATACCTCATTAGAAATATTATTTAGAATCTATATTGATCGATAATAATCAATCATGAAGATGCAGTTGCAGCCATAGATAACTAAGACACATTTAGAAGATTTTGGTAACTTTTACTGAAACTGAATACGTTTGTAAAATAATGTTTAGACAATATCAACAAGTTAATGTAGTAGTAGTACCTACCCACGTTAGGCAAAGAGAATATTTTGTTGGGGTAAAATAATGTAATTTTTATTCGCGTCTTAGTTTTCAAGGGCCGCAATTATACTGTCATACCAATTGTCAACAAACACCTAGCCTTAAGGTTTGCGTGATAAGAAAATTATTAATTTATTTTTGTAATTGATAAATTATTGTTGCACACTGCCTTAGCTAGCTAATTTGCAAATGAAGTTTAATACGGGTTAACGAATCGTTTAAAAATACTTAAAACGAATAGGTACCTAAGTGTTAAAGTTCCCCTATTGGAATGAATTTATTTTTATATTGTTCTCACAAGCTCGGTATAAACGTTTTGTGGTTCTTCACAAAATTGCTATTAGTTGAAACTAAATTCACTAATAAATAAGTAGTTCGATAATTATTAATGGTAACAAAAAAATGTTTTCTATATTAACCTTGGAACATCGATATTTTTGTATTTAGCTAGAATTATTAATGTATACTGTCATCAGTGTTCTGTTGGAGACTGGATATTTAAATGTATGTCATCGTCTTAATCGAAACTCGAGGATTCCTCCTTAGTTTCCAAAGTTAGTTAAAAATTAAGTCAAGTAGCTTGATCAAAGTTAAATTACTCTCGTGTTTTTTCGCAAAAAGTTATAAGTGTTAAATTAATAATAAAGATCACTTATTTGTTTTCACATAACTTCATCGCACTTAGTTTACGCATAATTTTTAAGTTGTATATTTGTATTTATAATGTAATGATTAATTCCTTACAGAATGCTATTTTTTATACTGCATCATAATGTTATAATATACTGCCCCTTTACACTGCTCTCAAAGATGTTATATTTGGTTATACTATAATAAACTCTGTGAGCATAGCACAAAAACCCCATGTTTTATAATAATGTATTAAGCAGGGTTACCACGTTCAAGACTGGCCATAAGATAATGCGTGAGAAGCAATAATTTGGAGATTTACTTGTTAATAGTGTAATTAAGTTCAGATCACACTACGTTTTACGTCATTCACCTAATTATACGTAACTAGAAAATTGTAGAAGATGCATCAAAACCGTGAACATGTCCCCATACTAACTTTTGAACCTGTTTAGCATAGAAAGAAAATAATTCTAATATAGAGGGTACCCAAAAATTATAATTTTTGCTCATTCTTTATTATGAATTTATTATTTCCATTAAAATAGAACTTGAAAAATTTATTTGATAGGTAAACAGAATTTTCAATCGTTTTCTAGATACTCCCAGATGATCACCAGTAATACGTAACGTGATCTTAAGTTAGTCACACTGTATAGCAGTAAATATTTATATTGAATTCTGAAAAAATTAGTGACACGATTGCGAAATTTTTTTTATTTTCCATTTGGTATGATTTTCACTGCTCCTGGTTTCCCGTTCTAACCAGCAGTAATCTGCAAATTTCTTGTTTGCCATGCGTTATCCTAGGGCCAATATTTTACTGCTAAGCCCACATGTAACAGCTGGAAAAGCTATAAGAAATACATGGACGAATATTGGATAACAATATAAGTAATTAAATGGGTAATGTTCGGGAATCATCTAAATTCTTCGCCTCGTTTCCCCTGCAAACAATAATTCATGAAACAATAAATGAAACCCGACCAGAATCTGCTTGTTTAGCAAAACCCAGGTCCCGGCCAGGCCAGATTTGTGTATTCTTAAATTTTTCCACATAAATTCTAGCTTTATCTAGTTTTGGGCTTTATACCCTTATATTATACATTACATGTATGTACATTGATTTTAATATCGTTAATATGGTATTAAGTATTATTGTGTGATTATTACTCTGCAAAATTATTGTGTAATAATCTATGTGTTCCCAAATAAAAATTATTATATGACTTAATTTATTACTTAGTTATTATTATAGGAATCTGATTTTTTAAGCCACTGTCGTTGTCAATCCTAACGTATTATAATAAAAACATTACTTTTTAATTATTATTATTCTAGTTTGCATAACAATTGTTATTATACTTTGATAAGTATATCCACTTAGTTAACATAATCTCCGATTACTTATATTATAATGTTACCTACAATAATACCATTGCCCCTTTTGTGAAGTTAGTGACCATAATCTTCGAAGTACGTAGGTATTACAATTACAACCTATCCAGTAAATTCAAATAATTATGTAGTAAATTATTATAAACCTAACTAGTAAAGCAAAAATGATATCTTGGATCATTATCTGGTTTCTTCGCAGAAAAATGTTGAGAAGGCAAATCTCACTTAAGTGAAGTCTCCCAAGTCTCGATTTGGGTAGAATCAAGTGACCTATCTGCCAGATTTTGTCATTGAGCTTTTAGAACAGCCTGTAAAGTAAAGTGATTGTAATTAGAGCTAGATTATACATATTAAAGCACACGTAAATATAGAGTTGCCTATAGCTATCTACATTTTCAAACTTATTAGTTATTACCTAAATAATAATGTCGGTTATTGTTTTGAAGAAGAACAATAGTTCAAAGTCGCTTATTAGTAAATTAGCTTAGTGTATCGCGAAGTGTGGATAGGGTAAAATGGGTGAAAATGCGTAAGAGGGAAGGATATAAAACGTGGTAGAAGCGAACAAATAAAGTTATCGCAGACGTGATAGAAGCGAACAAATAAGTTATAAGTTAATAAGTTTGCGAACGTTTAAGTGTGTTTTATTAAGTTTTCGAGAATTCTGCAGGTAAGCTATGTGCCAGATAGAAAATATACACCATGAAACCCCCATATAGCTTATATAGTCTATATTATAAAGTAAGGGTTGAAAACATAAAATTAAAAAAAAATAATTTCTAAAAAAGTTCCAGAATTAAATCAAATGAAATAAGGGTAAAGGCCGGTTCTCACTTGTACGACATGCGTGTTGTCGCGTTGTCGCTGTCGTCGGGTGTCGTACAAGTGAGAACCGGCCTTTATTATACAGGGTGTCCCAGCTTATTCGAAGCGGTCTCTGTAGGCCAAACGATGGATTTTTTCAAAAAACTTTTTGCAAATTCAAGTACAGGATCATAATGGCCATAATTTAAAATTATTTTGGAGTATACAGAGTGTCACATATAACAGTGGCATATCAAAGTTATGTTTTTTTAAATGGAATGCTCCTATGTTATTGCATTTTTAGATTTTCTGAAAAGAGAAATTAAGATTGGCTTTTACAGTTGGTGTTTAAATTCAGAAGTTTTTGAGTTATAAACAAGTGAAAATCGTCATTTTTCAAGTTCAAGGCCCTGTACAACGAAAACGGTTCAAGATAGAGAAAAACGGCTTACGTGTCCCTATTTTAACTTTTCATGTACTACTTATGATGTAGATGAAATGTTTATACAGGGTGATAAAAATTTTTAAAAATTCTGAGATTTCTCCACGCTTCGCCAAATAAAAAAATCAAAAAAAGTACAAATGTTTCTATACCATAGGATAGTACATAAAAAGTTAAAATAGGGACATGTAAGCCGTTTTTCTCTATCTTGAACCGTTTTCGTTGTACAGGGCCTTGAACTTGAAAAATGACGATTTTCACTTGTTTATAACTCAAAAACGTCTGAATTTAAACACTAACTGTAAAAGCCAATCTTATTTTCTCTTCTCATACAATCTAAAAATGCAAAAACATAGAAGCATTCCATTTAAAAAAACATAACTTTGATATGCCACTGTCATATGGGACACTCGGTGTAATCCACAATAATTTTAAATTATGGCGATTGTGATCCCGTACTTGAATTTTTAAAAAGTTTTTTGAAAAAGTCTATCGTTTGGCCTATAGAGACCGCTTCGAATAAGCTGGGACACCCTGTATACATCTGCGGCTCCTAAGTTTCATCAATTTTTTCGGGACCGAGGAGAGAAATAGGGGTGCTGGGTGGGTAAGAAGCTAAAAAAAAACAGCCATTGCAAACTAATATTAAGGTCACAACTAAGGCCTCTTTGACACTACGGTCGAATTTCTATTTTTTTTCTTCACTTTCAGGGCAAGGAATATCTTAACAGTAGCACGGTTTTTATTTCGAATTTTGCATTTATTTTGCATTTATATTCCAAAAATCGTAACATCAATCCCTGTGGTCTTTTGACGATATGAAAAGCGGAATAATGCGAATACGTGACTGTATACGTTTCGAAGCGCTTGGCATTGTCCTCAAGACTCAATAGCGTCAATTTTTTTTTTTTTGAAAAGGGGCGATGGCATACCCATATCTCCGCCGCTGGTTTTCGCAATTTCTCATCATAAGCCGTAAATCATGAAAGATACTTAGCTCATGCTGCGTGCCAAATTTCAATTTTTTTAAAGCAGCCGTTTTGACAATATTCGCAAAACATTATTTTTTTCCCAAAACTTCAACTTATCGTATAACGTATCTTGAAAAGAAAACTTTCCCGGCTATAAGTGTATTAGAGAAACTGGCATTATTTTAACGTTATCTATCGTTTGGTAAAGTCCTGACGTTTTAAGTTGGACCACCCTGTATAATAACCCTGAATTTTCTGACAATCTAAAAATGTGATAATATACAGGGTGTCTCGTTTAAAAATATCAACGTTGTTGCAATTTTTCGAAATAAGTGGCAACGTCGCAATGACGAAAATATTTTAGATCGATAGAGCAGAGCCCATTATTCAAGTGACTAAATTTGCAGAAAAATCCAATGACTCGTTTCCCATAAACGTCTAAGGTACCATCGACTGTGAATCACCCTGTATATTTCCAGTGATAGTACAATAATTTTACAACTACCATTATTAGGATTTCAGCGAAAAACACAAACAAGAACAAAATGTCAAATAAATGCACAAAAATTACCGTTTGATTCAAGGAATTTCATATCTAGCTCTAGTTTCTTTACCTTTTTCCTTGTACAAAGTCTTTGTCACACTCGGCTTTTCTGTTGATAAATTTCCGTATACCTACACAGTTTTGATACCCACTATTTCCTGTTCGGGAATACTGGGCCATAGACGAATCCTCAATACTTCAACTATGTTCGCTTGATTTTGGTAATGTCAATTCTTCTTGGTCTCTTCCTTTGGTGCTGTTCTTTATGTTATTATAATTATTAATACATTTATTGAACCAGGTCAAAAAACTTAGGAAAGCATTAAGAAAACAAAATTGTACTCTTTTCTATAGAGCACCGGTGTCCAATAAAATGGTGCATGCTTTCCGAAATCCGTATCCGGCTGCAGTCATTATCCTTTTGCAATCCTTCGTCTGCATCGACACCTGTGAATAATAATGATACGTATTGTTGACTCGAAAATAATTATTAAACACATTGTTATGAGGTATGAATTGGGCGCATTCCTTGATCTTTATGTGTCGTCATTTTATTGTCTGCGTGCTAAGAGAACTAATTTAAAGAGACCGCTAGGTGATCCACAATTACACTTATTATCACCGAACAGCCTTTTCTGGAATTTTAAGTAAGTAGTGTTAACGGTTGTAAAACGGTACATCCCGCGAAGGAACTGATATCGTTGGTTAGTTTATTCTATTATCGTCAGTAGCTAGTACCTATATGATCACTTTAATCCTTATGTGTACCAAAACATAAGTATCCTTAGACAACCAGTGGTTTTAGGCTGGGAAATTTTGTTGTTAATACTCAACTAATGATCATTGTAACTTGAGCGAAAGAAAATAATATCTTCATATTATTTTCTTGTAGTAGAAGCATAACAGCTGCATTAATAATAATAATAACTGTATTTTCTTGATATTTATTTTATGGTCATTTTAATTTTTCTCGGAAATAAGTTTGAAACTGCACCATTTGCGTACTAAATATGTATCGGATAAAAATACTGAGGAGTTCATTTATTTTACCTACATTCACAATTACCTACAGCCTACAGAGGTGTTTCCGAACTCCATCGTCAAATTTCTAGAGTGTGTTCCTGGTTCAAAATAAAAGAAAAGGACATGCATCAAAAAGATGCATTGAAGGTTGTATAGTTGAATAAAAACACTACTATTCAATAATTCAACAATAATAATTATTATTATTCTCCTACTTTTATACAATTTTTTTTTTTCTTATATCTGCGGGACCTGTGAAGCTACGGCAATGAAATTTTGTATGCCAAATATTTTTATCAAGAGTGACCATCAGGTGATATTGAACAGACTCATTGTTAATCAGCGGCCACGCAACTAGGAGAGGGGGCTTTCAGGGTGGGGAGGGGATGCACTAGCCTTTTTTGTTTAGCGAGAGCACCACGCTGTTTCAACAGCGCTTTCAATTTTTAACGTGGTTTTTCAACGTCAAAACCATGGATACGGATCGCTTAACAACGTAAATTTTGAAGGTTCGACAATAAATAATTATTGTATCTGCACGTCAAAATGAATTTAGATTTTTTGACCTTTCCTTTATTCGTGAAATCGTCTAATAAAATACGACTTGTGATTGAAAAGCAAGTTAGTTTCGTTAGAAATAAATCGACAGACTTATTATAGCGAACATTCAATCACTTGTGATATTACTACTGATAATATTTATTCAAAACTTGAGATTTTTAACTACCTAGTGATTTTTTTTATTTGACAGGATTTTTTATTGTTAAAGTTGCGTCAATAATGAATATTATGATGTCAGAAACATTTAAAACTTTCTCTCGATTTTCCCTAAAATGGATCAACAGATTTAGAATTTATCTCCATCAGTAACGGAAGCAACATTTAAACATTTAGGGGAGATAATATTTACCAAAGTTTCATTTGTCATGTGATTTCTCAATATCTCAAATTCAAGTTAATATAACCTGCATGTTTTTTTTTTCATTTTTTGATGTACCTATGCTGCAGAAGTTTATCTTATCACTGAGCTAAAGAAATACTCCGTATATCCTTGAATATAGGGTTAGGAAGAAGTATTAAAGAATACTTATAACTCGTAAAGTTTTGAATTAAAAAATTATTTTTCAAATTTGAAACTGTACCTACATAATACCAATGTCGAAGATTCTGCCTGTTCTTCCTTAACGGATAAACATGACAAATGACTTCCGATGCCAAAACACCCCCTTTAAAAATCAAGAAACTTGATGGTAAAATAATAGGAACAAAAAATTTGATTAAGTGTAGAATTACTCCAATAATTATTAGCATCCTCCTAGGTACATTTTTTTTAATAACCCTCAATTTTTCCGCTGAACCTAAATGACGGACAATCCTGTACAAGAAAGATTATTAGCGATCATTCAGATGTATTAATTTTCCTATACTTGAAGCATAACTTAGGAAACATGATGCACAAACCAAACAGGTCGAAATATTGTAGTCCCAATTCTTTTTTCCAACATTTTCCTAAACTTATATTGCTTTAAAAATAACCTTCCTTCGCATTCTCTTTAAATATGGCAATTATTAATGTGGAATGAAAACGTTTAAAATAGAAATTTTGTAGGTCAACTACGCATTAATTATTTCGTTCATAAGAATAAACTAAACGACAAATTGAGAAACATAGAAGCATTTTAACATTAAAATAATTATTATAACATTCAGCGAGTGTGAAAATACAAAGGTCTGCTTAGGTAATATCCATCATACGTAGATTTAGGAAGTGAGTTTCCTTCCTTAGGTGAAATTTCGCCACCTTCCAAGTGTCAGTAATGTCTTTCACTGCACATATGAATTATTTAGTTGCAGCTCTTGATTATGGCATAATATAAAAATTATAGGTCAGTATTGGTAATGATATAGCTGTGAGTTGTTAGTCTTAAGATACGAAGCATTATTCAGGGTATCATAATAGTAGATCGTCTATTAAATGGAATTTTTTAATTTAAGTTCCTAATATTACCTAACAAAAATTTACACCCCATAAAATCTCAGGTTTCATCCAAGTTTAGAAAAAACACTGAAACGGGTCAATTTTATCATAAAAAAATCGGATTTTATTGTTGTTTCAAAGTTATTTTGCATGCATCTATTTCAAGCTATTTTTTCTGTATGCCCCCTGCATTTTTTTCAGTTCATTCACCCAATTCATTTTGGGGGGCCAAGGTGTTGTTGGGGGGCTAAGAAATGTTATCTTATCTTAATTATTACTTTTGAAGGTAACAAAAATTTTAGCCGAAGGTGGTAAAATGTCATTTTGACAAAGTTTTTACTTGATGCAATAAATTATTGTCATTCAATAACGCCTCAAAAACATTGGAGAATCGGTTGAAAATAAAAGCATGTACCTAATTTTGAAAAAGGTTTACACTGCAGGACAAAGACTTGAATTAGTAAAGATCTGCTATGAAATAATAATCCTGCAGTATTACTGCTAGACTCTTGAACGAAAATCATGTGAAACAACAAGTTATCGTCAGAATGTGATTTTAAGGGTGAGTTTTCTTTTCGATGTTTTAATACAGGGATCTCGTAAACTCCTACAGAAAGAGGAACGGGTAAATGGTTAAAGTAGTGTAGTTTTACGAACTTAATTAAAAGCAATTTTTGTTGTTTTTTTTTTGGGAAATCTTCATGGCTTCCTAGAGATTTGACATAAACTAAATTTCAGAATTTCTTTAAACGTATACGCACTAATTAAGAAATAATAATAGTTATTTACTAAAGAAGGCCTAAGGAAGAAGATTACGCCCGCGGACGAAGTTTGAGGCTCGACGCGCAGCGGAGGGCCTTTATTCGACCAAGGGCGTAATCTTTCCTTCGGACAGAAGTACGTACAACGTTTTACGCACAATTGCATCAAAACAAAAAAAAAATAATATTCCTAATACCTATAAAATAATATTTCTTGACATTCGTTTAAAATTAATTTGACAGCAGCGTTTGACGCTGAAAAATTAATAACACGAAAAATATCAGGTGGCATGTGTTGGATACGGTGACGTTGGTTACCTACCAACAAGTTTATCTGTTTGTCAATAAACAAATAAAACTTAACAAAAATCCTACATGAACTGCAATAATTTAGATAAATTCGTGTATTTAGAAGATTTTGGTCTTGTACCGCCAGGAATAATTTGACTGCTTAGACAGCCTGGATGAAGGGGAAGGATGTGGCTGTTATCAATGAGACAGTCTTATTGGCCTATTTCAGTGAAAAGGTATATTATAAGATAAGCTGCATTTTGTTACTTTTGACGATTATAATATTATAATTTGTTTATAATCGACGAACTTTTATCTACGGCCTGCCGGGCTTTTTCTCTACTTTACGGCCCGCCGGCCTTTTTTCTACTTTATCTACTTTACGGCCCGCTAGTCGTAAAACCATAGTTTCCGCCACGGTAACTAAGACGTAAACAACCAATTTTGATTCAATTGTGCGTAATAGTTATTTACGTACAGAGGGCCGAAGGAAGAAGATTACGCCCGCGGACGAAGTTTGAGGCCCGACGCGCCAGCGGAGGGCCTTTATTCTGCTAAGGGCGTAATCTTTCCTTCGGGCAGAGGTACGTACAACGTTTTACGCACAATTGCATCAAAACAATAACAATAATATTCCTAATATAAAATAATAATTTTTGACGTTCGTTTAAAATTAATTATTTGACAGCAGCGTTTGACGTTGAACAATTAATATAATCGATAAGTCAACTTGTATTAATTTCGCAATGAGACATTCTTCAGAAGCGACTTCTGGTTGATGGAATTACTTTCCAGAATGTTTCCAACTGTGTTTTTAATATTACAAATAATTAATTATATTTATAATATAATCCCAAAGTATGTACCTACTAATAAATAAAGATAACAGTTCAAACAACAAAGCATACATTATTTCATAATCAGCGGGCTTTTTCTCTACTTTACGGCCCGCTAGTCGTAAAGTCATAGTTTCGGCCATGGTAACTAAGACGTAAACAACCAATTTTGATTCAATTGTGCGTAAAAAAATTATAATTTCTAACAGAACATTTTTCCCATATATCTCTTTCGGGGATATGCAATTGAGTGGATTCTATTTTTTATTTCGGAAACAAAGCAAGATACGAAAAAAAATTAATCATCATAAAAGTTAACCTCGTTATTGCTTAATCTGATAAAAAAAAGTAAAATTCAAAAAAAGCCAATGGCGTACTTTTTCAAGTTTTTTCAAAATAATCGGGCGCCACTAGACCTAATAACTTTAATCTAGCAAGGGCTAATTTAGTCCATTATTACAGCAAATGGAACTTCCGAATTTCAACAACATTGGGTATAAGGTATACAGGGTATTAAGAAAATGACCGATAAACTCTTCAGTGCATTGTAGGGGACACTCAGTAAAGTACGGGAAAAATAATTTTAAAAGTCCAGAGCTACACATTTTAAAAGATATAAGCAAAATATTGAACAATATTTCAATATAATATAATTCAACGTTTAACGCGATAACAGTTGGTATTTGGTAATTTCGTCTAATTTCTAACAATGTAGGTAGTCAAGGTATTTTCCAAGCCAGTAATACATCTTAAGCAATTTTTTTAATTGATAACGATTAAAGTACCCTTCTTATATCTGTAAAATCATTTATTTTTTGCAAATACTGAAAAACAAAGATAGTAAAATGTTAACTTTGGCATTTTTTATCCCACCAAATTGAAGACCAGAATTTTATTAATTATTTTTCCCGTACTCTACTGAGTGTCCCCTACAATGTACTGAAGAGTTTATCCGTTATTTTCTTAACACCCTGTATTTAAGATATTTTCGAAAGAGACGATTTTTTTTTTAAATCGTCTCTTATAATTCTCTATGCCTTAAATATTCTGGGTGACTTTTCCAGGTCAGAAATAATTTTGTAGTCGATACATTTTTGAAATTACGAAACTCGGGCTTTATCTAAACGTCATAACATGAATGAAGTAGGTCTCATTTCCATTAATGAAAATTTCTAAATCATGGTTCGAAAAGAAATGAATTTAGCAGACGAAATCGATACTTAATGCCATACGGACCGAACAACTCGTCATAGCACATTAGCGTCAAAGCACCCAGTCAGCAGTTCCGGTAGACGATTCGTGTCAAGGGGCCAAATAAAAAGGCAATTCTCTAAATTTCATTACATTACTGCCAACTGTAAAGCGAATTATTTCAGGTAAATAGTGAGATTATCCACAGCAGTGATAGAGTCATTGAAAATTACACTTATTTAGTGTCACAATATTGGTAGTATCATTGATTTCGAATATTTCAGTGAAGTTTAAACCGATAAGAAGTAATGAGCAAATCAACCTCTTTTCTTTTATAATAATTAAAAGCTCTCCGCCAGATTGTAATAGGGGTCAAGAGATCCCAAAAAACATCCAATAAAAACAATTATTATCTTTTAATTAGCATTTGTGTCAAAGAAGGCTCTTAAAATTACCATGAAAATTTTACACATTATAGCCCATTATAGTATCAAAATTATAGCCTACACTAGAGGTGGTTACTAAACTTTTGTAAAATTACACATGATCAAATAAGTTGCAACATTTCGTAAACCAACCCCTAATAAATTAAAATTTTACAAGAGTGAGAAAAGTGAATGAATGAGAAAAAAAGAATGATATGCACTAAACCTTAAAATACAACTAGGCGTGTGTGAGAAAAAGTTGGGTTCAATGTGTCAGTACCTACTACCAAACCCCCCTCCTCTGTTCGAGCTTCTATTCTTTTTGAACTAAATTTTGCAAAAGGTGTGTCTGTATAAAAAGACTAATAGTCTTATAGCCAATATTATAAAGGCTCATTAGGCTAACGGGCAGATTTCTCTGCTCGTTTTTGAAGCTAATATCAAGGTCAAATGACTTTTATTAACATTTTTGTAATAAGGTACTTTCATGTCATTCAAATTTAAATAATTTCCACTTAGACTCGATACCTTCTTATTCAGAAATAGCCAAATAGAAAAAAATAGCTGTTAGTCCAAGACTAATCGTTTTCATAAAAATTTTCAACATTATAGCCCATTAGGTATTGTATCATGATTATAGCCTATATACTAGAGGTGGTTACTAAACTTTTTTCTAAATCCTACTCAACCACACTTCCAAAAATATACCTATTGTACACTTACTTACTATACAATTTATCAAATTACATATTAAATTTTTCTAGATTTAAATAGTTCCAACCTCCAGTAGGTAATAAGAATTGGCAAATAGGTAAGCTAAATAATAAGTTATAAAAGTTAGGAAACAATGGTGTAAATGCGGTGACTGATGATGTTTGCACCTGAGGTTTCTGAAATAATCGACAATAAGTCAAGTTTGAAGGACGATTTGCAATATTTATCAACATAAAGTGTGTTTGTGAGGATGTAGGTAAGTATGGTTATGTAGAACATATTAATATTATACAAAGCGTAAGTACTTGCATGTTCTATGGTCCGGGTCACAGAGAGGTTTCACTACTATGAGTGGCATAGGTTAATGCATTTTAAATGGGAAAACAATGATCATCGTTTTCGCTTTAGATGCTGATTCGGAACGTATTCTTAGGCAGTCAATTGCTAAAAATAGTAGATACCCAAAATAGTTGCTTATGACAAACCTATCCTTAATACGAGACCTATTATAGGTATGTCAACAAAATCAATTGAGAAATAGGTATATAGCATATCTAATCTAATACTCGTAATGTTCTTTTTTTCATGACAATTGACACATATTATTACGGAATAACAAAAATAGTCCAGTCGGTTTAGTAAAAAATGTACCAAAAGTTCATAAAGAATCTTATCTAAGATTTTCCTTCAATAATAATTATAGTTTTTTGTGAAGAGGTTATAGAATATAAATACACAAAAATCAGTTCTGGGGGTGCAGCGCCCCTCCCCCTCCATAAAAAGACCCCTTTGCTGAAAAAGTCTTTTTGCTGAAAAAAAAAATTTTGCTGATGATAGTGATAACTCGTTAATCGTTGGGAATATAAAAAAAACCTTTTAAAAGCCTATAAAAAGAAAGCTTTAGTGATATCTTAAAAAAAGTACATATCTTGAATTTTTTAATACATATCAAAGTTTTCGAAGTATTAGGTAAATATTTAAGAAATTGGTAATTTTGTATTTTTGATGTTCACGAATATTAGTTTATTTAAAATTGATGGCGCGCACCCTCAAAAAAAATTACACTCGAAAACCAAACGACCTATCTATGGATAAAAATCAAAATTAATTTTGACGGGAACATAAAATATAAACTTTTTTGCCATTCTCATTGATTATGTTTCATTTTTAATACCTACATAAATATCAGAAAATAGTACAAAAAAAGGCCGTTTTTCTATGTTGAGCTGTTGTTCTCGATGTATCCACACTGCACGAGCTCAATGAAGTTGGCAGCTGATGTCAAACTTTTTAATGTTGCCGTAGCTATTTTTGAAGGATATACAAATGAAAATTTTTGTGGGACAAAGGTGAACATATCGTGAACAAACGTTTGCATTTTATAAAAATTTGCACTTAGGGGTGCCGACTTTACTGAGCTCACTTCTCGTCAAGCAATAACTAAGCGAAGCAATTTTTGAAAATTTAAATACATGAAGAATTGGCGCTTTTCTGTTGCAAATTAGTTGGTAAAAATAATTTTCTGTCTTCTGTTATTAAAAAAAATTACAGTAGCTTTTGCTAATTTCATTTCAAATTACTTTGCAAAATATTAGGACAAGTTATAGCAACTAAAAAGCGGATACTTTAGTACCTTACCAACTAATTTTTAATTTTATTTTATTTTTATTTTATGGTGCGAAAAGTGTGCATGCCCATGGCTACTAATAGTATTTCACAGTGTTACTGTCTCTTGCAGTGTAATTCTTAACTTTAGACTTGATAGATTTTATTATACTTTAAATTCAACTTTTTATATCAAAAAAAATACAAACATCAAATATCAATAATGGAAATATCAAATATAAATTATTTTCCAAAAGTCACAATCAGCCACATTAAGGGAGATACACATTTTTCTTCACAGATAGTTTTACTAGCCTGTAAAATTTAGTTAAATGGAGTTACATTGTTTTCTGGTTTCAATGACGAATGATGAAGTTAGCAAAGCCTGCTGTAATTTTTGAATAAAAAAACAACAATCAGTTGTTGAGTTTTTGTGCATCAATCTTGACAGCAGTAATTTATTATCCAGTAGATTTTTCCACAAATTTTGGTATCTTTCTTTATACATACTGAAGTAAAGAGTAAATACCCAACACAAATCCTCGTTAGATAAGCCAGAATACAATAATTCTTTTTTGATGGACTGAATATAATTTTTATGCTTCCATTGAACATTTTATGAAAGGAAATGGGTGTAAATGACTTCTCGTAAGACCGCCTTCATGCATCGCAATACTTACTTCCTGGCTTGCTAAGAACTTGCAAGCAAATTGCACGGTGCATTTGTCGTTTTCATTTTCATAACTTTGAACTGTTGAAAATAGTGACCTACTTCGTCTTATCGCTTAACATTCATATAAGTTTTTATGAGCAATAACGTAAACAATCTTCCTGGACTCTTTATTTGTTTACTAACGTACTTGCGTATACCTAACAGTTTATTACTAATTAAAAAACACATAAGAGAAAGTATTGTTACTAAAATGTAAACCTCACTAATTTACTGTTTGTTAATAAAAAAAGAGTATTTTTTTATTAAAAAAAGGTAAAAAAGCACTAATACACTTTTGAGAACATCCTTACTTTTAGGAAATCATACCAGATAATCAAACGTCCACTCGCTAGCCGGTAAAAAGTGTGTTTAACAAATTCACCTGCCCATGATAGAAGGGTATCCCATTTGTTTTTTTTTTCTTGTCCTTTTTGAGAAGGTTTTTGAGTGGAAACGATTCTTATGCTTTTAAATTTGTGCTTTTAATGGCAGCGCGGAGCAATCTGAGCCAGCGAAAGCGAAACTCGCCTTTAATCATTAATCGCCCTCAAACATCGTACATCGTCTTGCGGAAAAATCCATAAAAAAAATATCCTACCAAAAAAGTGGAATATTTTCGATGATCGGGACACTTTTAGATCTATAAGATTTTTGGGGAGTATTTTTTGATTAGATATTTTACAAAAAAGTAACAGTAGGTTAGATGTACCGCATGTCTAAAATATTTATAGTTACTCTTCAGGAGCGCACTTTTTAGCGTATGGTCTCTGATTTAACTACTTGTTTTAAGGAAGCTTCAACAATAAAAAAAGTACTTCTATGATCGTGAATATGCCAAAATTTGGGACTTTTCTTGCAGTTTAAGCCGTTACAAATTATTTTCGGGGTAGTTTTTACAATTTACCCTTCAGCTCCCCAGTGCAGGACTACTTTTAACTCCTAATTTTGGCAGTTTTTACGGTGGGAGATCCATTTAAATTGATTAAAGCTTTTAAACTTTTAGTGCTGGAACTATATGGAACATTTTAACCCTCTAAGTAACAGAGTCACTTAATTAACCACTTAATTATAATGTTACTTATTTTGTAAGTGGTTAATAAACTGACCTCAGAACTTGTTACATTTATTTTTACCTAAAGTCACAAACGTCACCAAATTAACCACCCCCTGGAGCCACCGAGGCACATGCAATTTTTATTTTTTATTTTTTAATAGTTATGTGAGATCAGTTTTACTAGAAAAATCTAATTTTAATTTTTTTTTTTGAAATTTATTGTCTGCCACTTAAAGGGTTAAAATTAATGTAATTTTTAGTTTAAAATTTTCCGCTGCGTACAGCATTTCGTTTTCGAGATATTATTATGTACTTTTAAACTTTTTAGCTAATTTCAAATTTTTTTAATATCTTTCAAGCTATCGAAATTTGTGTTCATATTTCGTATAGATTCATGAAGATAAATGACTTGATTGATAAATGAATGACTTTTTATTAAAAGTAAATGACACGAACTTCACATGAGCTTTATTTAATTTGTTCTTCTTCTTATTAGCATTTAAACGCCTGTGGAGAAAACAGTGTTCCTGCACTTCTCTTAAAATTGCAAACAATTATCTAAAAAAAGAGAACTCTTAGTAAAATTCATCAACTTTACGTCCAAATCACCTAACCGTTCCCATTATTTAATATTCGGCGCCGAGTAAAAATTGTCAGAATTGTTAGAAAACCGTGAATCTTACGTAAAGATATGTGACTGCAATATGACGGTGCTCCAGCACACTTTTCGCTTGGCGTCCAGAACCATCTACACCAAGGGTCAATAATGGATTAATGGAAGCAGAGACCAACAATGTGGCAAGTTTTTCGGTTTGTATATAATTGTATATGACACAAGTGTTGTAAATATGAATGAGTCAGTTGAGAAAACCACGGAAAATTATTTCTCTAGGAGGTCTACGCTTTTTCTCGCGTGACTTATTATTTTCAATAATATATCACATACCATAGAGAATTAATTATACCTATTTATTTTATTTCCATACACTGGAATGTAAATATGCATGTTGTGAGCTAATTTGGTGTAGTCATCTATGGTGATAATTCTGTTATTATTATATCTGATCTATTGTAATTATTACTTCAGGTAGGGCGGGATATCAAATAATAATTATTATACTATGTATGTATATATGCAGAGTATGTCACAACTGCCATTTATCTTTAAACTAAAAAGCAGGATTGCGATAAATTTAATTGTTGAAAGTATTTGTTGGCGTGTTTGAACATATTCGAGCCAACACACTTGATTGAAGGGATAATTTACTACCAAATTCTTGTAGTTATTTGGGGACAAATCCTTGAGTAATTATCTTAGTTGTGAAAAAACATAATGTCCAAACGAAGTACATCATAGTAATCAACAGTACACTAATGGCATTGAAGGAAGGTGTTGAAATATTTAATTTTAACTCAAATCGAAACATTAAATACATAATAAGGGGTGTACTGCTGGTGAATAATGAACAAGAATTTTAATTGTATAACATAAATTATGAAAAAAATTTGTGATATATTTTTGGTTTCGACTTTCCTTGTTTTTTTTTTGTTTTTTTTTTAACGGAATGACTTGAAAAACATATCTGCTTGGCTTAAAACATTTTCAAAATATCATATGGATAGTTCTCAACGACTTATTTATCTTTTTCCAATGATAAAAAATATGGTAAAAATAAAAAGTTTAGATTTTCAAGTTTTTTCGGCATATTTAGCCGAATTCGACAAAGTTAGCCTAAAATTTGTTTCAAATTCCTCTAAAAAGCAGATAAAAAATTGTGCAACGTTTTTCTAATTCAATTAAAATCGACCAACCTGTATCTCAGCTACTTTTCAAGATCTGAATGATGAAAGAGGTTAAAAAAACACTCTGTGTATAATTTTTTTACCAGTAATTTCAAAACACATTCATTTAGGACATAATAATATGTTTGTATGAACATTTTTTCTTAAATTGCCTTAACAGGGTGTCGCTAAAAGGTATCACCAACGCTCTACCACAGATTCCCGAGTAAAAAATATGCCGGTTTAACCGAAATTATCTGTCCGAAATGGCACCCTTTTCAAGAAAAATAAATAAATATCGTATGGCTGTGGTAAAGCCCAAGTGTCAGAAGTTTTCAAGATATGGCCCTTACAAGGGGGTCAACCGAATACACGTCTTCCAAAATAAGTAAAAAAAGGATTAACTGGGAAACTTCAAATTTTCATTGCCTACTACTATTAATCAAAGCAATAAACTGACATATTTTTACAACACTGGCATACAGGCTGTTCCTGTTTTTGATGTCACGTCTCACTTTTCACCCCAGAACTTTTTCATCTGAGCGCCACTGATTGATTTTGTAATTTTAATTCAAAGGCTTAAGTATTACTGAACTTTTTGATCTCTTATAAAAAGTTGGTATCTACATAGTTTTCGCATAATTAATTTTTAATGATAGACTTGCCACCACGGAAACGGATTTTGTGAGAATTCCATTTTAATTAAAATAATAATTTTTATTTCTAGAAACATTTTTTTGCAATTAATGGGCTTTGAGAATAATCGTAGTAGGCGATGCAACAAAAATTTTTCCTTTATTTACACATAAATGATTGCGGTTAAATCGACATATTTTTAACCCAGGAATCTGTGGCAAATGTTGTTGTTGAAATTAATATTAAAAAACGAGATTTTCACAAAATTTCAAAAATTTTAACAACACAAAGAAAGATTTCAAAATTTCAGCAGTACAGGTTCATCATAAAAAATTAATTACAAGAAAACGATGCAAGATACTGAGCTTTTATAGAAGAGCAAAAAGTTTAGTAGGTAATACTTTAGCATTTGGATAAAAATACAGAATCAATTAGCGGTTCGCGGATAAAAAAGTTCTGGGGCAAAAAGTGAGGACGCGACATCAAAAACAGGAACAGCCTGTATGTCATCAATGTTTATACGACTATACCAGTTTATTAATCTTAACAATAGTAGTAGGTGATGCGATTTTGAAGTTTCTCGGTCTATCCATTTTGGACGTACTTAGATAATTTTGGTCAAACCGGCATATTTTTTTACTATGGAATTTATGGTAGAGCGTTTGGTGGTACCTTTTAGCGACACCCTGTATAACTAACACCCTAAAAGTTTATACATTATAGCCACATATAAAATTACAACACCGTTGTGATGTTGTTTTAAAATGTTTAAAATGTTGTTACTTTATATGTTATCAGAAGAAACAATAGACCTTCCTAACAATCTAAACCAGTAAAACAAATGAAATCAACACAAAAAATTTGTATTTCCTGTTGTGTAGATTTCCTGCAATGATGACATATGTATCAACCTATGTAGCATAATAAGTATACATGACATGGCAATCTTTTTAATGTATCATTGGAGATAGATGTAGATAAAAACGAGAACAGGAACGAAACAGAAACCAACTCAAAGAGAAAGTTTCCCTGAAATCACGCTGAATCAACTCGTTAGCTATCCATTCCTACTACCGATGTCTAATAACATCAGATTAGCCGTTTCCGATGTTTTAGTCATTCAATTATTACACAGAAGGTCGTTATTATACTGAGGATTCTCAGTGATAATCCCACGGTCGATTTCTTAAAAAATAAAGAAGATTATAATTTTTTAAACACACTTCGTCGCTGATATTATTACCCTTATTAGAATGGTTGGAGTCCATTTGATATTTATAATAAATACAAGAAATATTTCTCACATCATTTTTTGGCTTACGTACCGATTATGATCTAATAAACTCACTTTACTTCAAGTTATCATAGTACCCCAAGGAGTACCTAAAGCTTCTCACTAATGCAAATGTCGTTTTTTCCTGTGGATGCATCTATTCCGGTGATCCTAGCCCTTGAGCTAATCATCACGCACATTTTGTGCTTGTTGGACCCTGAAATCATCACTTCCTCCCGGTATCTACAGGATGAGTCTTTCATGACGCGTTCTCTCAACGGTACATTGTAGGAGACAATTCGAGCGGCACAGGAAAAATAGTAAAAAAAATATGTACTCAAATTCTTAAGTGTTGTAAATTAAAAAATTTTGCTTTCTCAAAAAAGAGACTAGAGCGAGTGTTTTTTTTAAGCGTCCGGACTGCGTGGATGAGGCACCACTATAAAAACCTCCCCAATCTCAAGGTATAAACGCGCCGAAGAGATGCACGACTGTAGGTAGCTCAGTCTTAGCAGCAAACATAACCTCGGGGTTCCTTGCATGCGGGCTCTGCGGGGAGTGTGTTTCCCTTTCTCAGCCACTCTTGGGACTTCCATGGAGTGTGTAAAACAAATAGGCTCTGACGAGGAGAGCTAAAACCTGGATCTCCAAGCAACTGAAGAAGCTGTGTAGATCGATTGTAATCCGACTACAAGAAACAGCGCGATTTCGCTGAACCAGGAAGAGAAACAAATCTCCCCCCGAGAAAAAGAAAGACGAATAACCAGATTACAAGCCTTCGGGAGAAACTTTCTCATACCATAGGACCTCGATACATTGGCAACAGTCAAGATTGTCAGCATCCTTAGAGGGGCTGACCTGATGGGGTTAAAAACACGACTAGATGTGAGCTACAATAGACCTATGGTCGCAGTAGATGTGTCACAATGGCCCACTTGAAAAAAATCTGATCTAATTACTTTTACAAAAATTAATCTATCTGGTATCTGAAAGAACAGCTTTTACTTCCTCGGTCGATGCAGGAAAAATGTCAAGGATCTGTTGAAATTTGCAGTAGAGTGTATACATATTGTGAATTGGAGAGTGCTACATCAACTTGTGCGCGCATGACGTAGGTAAAAAATATTATTGAATCTTGCTTCAAGTCTTGGGGTAGCAATGTTCAAACGGGCCAGAAAGGCTTAGTTTTCTAGAATATACCATACACTTATTGATGTTCACCGGAGCATTTGGGACATCAGTCTTTCTATTGCAATTACTAAAGACATGAAACCACAACAGTTAAAGCAGCGAATTAGATCAATGGCATCATAACCGACAAAAATCTTAGATTCACTCAGGGCTCTATGATAAGTAGTCACATCAACCTGGGGTAAAGACTGATACATACTTTGCTTACTTCTCAATGGCTTAGAAGAAATTATGCTGAGTTCTAAATCTTCATGAATTATCGTCGGCTTGTTTTTTCAAGAACGTCGTGAGTATATCATCGTTACATGGTTCGGAGAGCCCAACAACACGTAGCCTTGGATGTAATCTTTGGGCCTTCTTTACTTCATAATGTTCAGATATTTTGCTCCTAGTCAGGTCTCCCAACTTGTTGACTTCCAAGGGCGAGGAGCAACTAACAGCCACGCCTCCACCAGAGATGTGCCTCCACCAACCACGGACAGATTGGATGATTGACCGAGCGAACAATATCAGCCTTTTGTTAACCTCCCAAACATGCAGATAATGCTGCCACAGCAGAGACCTGACCACTCGGCTGATGACCACTTGCTTTGACGGGTGCGTTGCTTTGCCGGGAGTCGCTGCAGCCAAGTACATGGTAACCGCGTATTTCACTCTTCAGGGACTCAACTGTAGCATTTTGCGAATGTATGATTTGTCTATTTAAAAAAATAGTTTTTGACACCAAGTTGTTTATTTTATGCAATAGAGAGTTTTCGACTGCTCTTAAGAGACAGTGTAGATTGGCGATATCATCCTTGGAGGAAAGTGCCACTGGCACGGTCGGATTCGTATTTACTTGATGCATTGTTAATGCACTTGTCAAAGAGCCACTGCTTCTTTTTCCCGCGCAAAAGCTCAAAGTCAGCCGCAGAGACGTTGACTTACTCTTATTAGTACTCTTCTTCACGTGTACATTCTTTAATTGTCACTGAGCTAATTTTGAATCGACTATTAGAATCTACAATAATAAATTATGTTGGGAAGAGAAATAAATTACTTGGGATTATACTTATTAAAGGTAATTTTGGCAACTATGGAATAAAAGTAGAAGGTGAAGGGCTCACAATTCCCTTCTGTCTGAAATCCCATAAATTCTTATTTTACGCCAGTAAGGAATGTTAATCTTTGCGTTCGATGCTAAGGGATTAAAATTAGGTATCATGGTCGAGCTGGTATACGCCCGAACCTTGAGTCTTTAATTTCTGTATTTTCAAGCAAATTAGTCTTACTTTTACTTATCACACTAGTGCAAAAAGTAGTCTACCTACTTATCGCACTGATACGTTTAATAAGTCCACTCAAATGAGTGCGAAAAGATTGACTTTTCATTCATTTGCAGCATAAAAACATGTAATATCTTCTATTTGAACAGTAAAACTGCAAGTTCCTAGAAATATAATACCTACATGACATTACGTAGTGTAAAAAATCACTGCCAAGTCTTATTTCGTTCTTTCCTCGGCAGTGGTATTTCTACGATACTGTTTTAATACAGTTTTAGTCTTTATTAGGAACTAACTGAATGTTAACATCGTGTCTAAGCCATACGGGTATCTAATAAGCTAAACTATCCTTTGTTATACAATACCTGCCCTATCCTAATCTGGTTTACCTGTAGAAATAGAAAACATCAATCTTACCTGAGCTGTCATTTAGATGACTTCAACACAAATGTGTTTACGCCCTGGATCTAATCTGAAGAATGCTTGGACTTCAACCCTTGATAAAAAAACGGTTTAAGGCTTTTTGATTGCGTGTAATTTACGTCATGTTACACATTCTGATGAATGTTTCATATATTCT